>OV702280.1:252983578-253583578 GCA_916181665.1 Avena sativa
TGATGCTCAAATTGTCCGTTGTCGGGGACACGGCTAAGTACTTAGGTTTTACCCTCTCGAGAGGTGGTGCACTTTCCCCACAAGACTCGACATGCATCGAGACGATACTTTTCAGAAGCATTCCCTTAGACCACCAAGAACGCGTTCCATCCTATCAACCCTACCACAAACTGTCCATCTGGCTAAGTTCTTGCAACCTAGTTGGTCAAGGCAGAGCCCATATGCCATGTGGTTGTACTAGAAGCTTCTCAACACTAAATATCTCAAATCCCTTTGTTCCTGGGTGGCAATCCACAAGTGTGATACGCAAGGTAAACCATAGACATGGGCCTTGTGTAACCACTCAACATAAACCAACCATACCATTCCACCCAGGTGATTCATTTACATAGTTGTTTTATTAATCAAAAAATACAAGTCATAGACTTAGCAATATTTCATAGCACGAATAATCCACCCTTGTTTTCTACTAGCTAGGCTAAGCATACTAGTAGCAAGTTTCTTAACTTAGTGAATTTCTACTAAGACAACATCTACTAGGATTTCCCAAGGCATATCATAGTAAATACTTAGAAAATTTCCAATGCAAATCCTACTCAAAATATCACTAGTGCATAGATAAAATAGACAGTCCTCGCAATCACTATCACCACAATCACCAAAATCTACACATAAAATCATAACACCATATTCACATTTCAATATTCAAACAAAAATACATACGAATGCATGCAAATGCAATGGAATGATTTTCTACACTAAACAAGTCAAACCAAACAGTACTGAACACAAAGTAAACTTTCTAAAGTATAAACAAACTCAAATTTACTTTAAAACAATTTTCCAAATAATTTCTATATGCAAAATAGGCCTACAAATGCTTATGCAAATAACCCTATTTTTTCAAGAAGAAAATGGCTAATTCAAGGACATAGGTGTGTAGGGCTGAATTTTTTGAATCCATTGATATATTATTTGCAATTTTTGGACAAACAGAACAAAAGATACGAATTTTACAAGTTAATTCATCTAATAGATTCAAAAACAGATTTTAAAACAAAAGTCCAGACACGCGGCGTGTTCCTATTGGCCCGTACCGCTTCCCACAGGATCGCGCTTCCGCGCTCTTGGATCAAGTCAGATCTAACGCGCCAGATCTAAACATACTGATTCAGTAAGTGATCTAATCTACACCGCAGGATACAAATCTAACACACCAGATCTAAACGACCAAAACTTAGCGGCGCTGATGGCTACTGCGGCGGCGACGGCACTATCGGCGATGCACTGGCGGCGCTAGGGGGTAAGAGGGGTGGTGGCGAGGCTTACTAGGGTCGTGTGGACGCGAGGAAGCTCAAGGTGCCACTGGCTTGGACAGGGTTGTACTGTCATGGGCGCGGGAGCTCGTCGGAGACCTCGCTGGCGTCGGGTGGTTGCTGGCAGAGACGAAGGTGAAGACCTAGGTCACCAGAAGGCAAACGAATGGCATTAGGTAGTTCACAAGGTCACGGCACACATGCTGGTTTGAATCAGAGGGCAAGGGGAACAGAGGCCTCACTAGAATGGCTCGTCGGAGTCGTTGTCGGCGTCGGGTGCTTGCAGAGCTTGTCGAGGCCGACATTCTGGGGCACAATAGAGAAAACAGCGAGCATCAGAAGGAGCGCAAGAGGATGGCGAGAAATTTAGCATCAACCAGAGAGAGAGGGGTGGACGGAGCTCACCGGGATTGGTCGCCAGAGACGTGCGGTGCTGTGGTGGTGCGATCTCGATTACTGGCAGCCTGGGGGCGCTCTGGCGATGGGGTTTGAGGGGAAATGGCCGCAGCGAGGTGGGTAATAAGTAGCTAGGGCTGGGGCGAGAATCTCGCGAGCAATCAACGCCAATTAAGGATATTTGCATTGGCTTTGAAAGGGGAGGAAATGGGAGGCGACGACGTGGTCTGCGGGTGCAGGGTCCGGGGACGAAGAGGTGAGGTGGCATCGGGCCCAGTGGTCAGCGAGTGAGGGTGAGGCGCGTGCGAGCGAGAGAGAGGGGGAGGGGGAAATCCCGGGTGGGCTTACTGGGCCGCAAGTGGGGCTGGGCTAGATAGGCAGCGCTCGTTTTTATTTTTTCTTTCACCTTTTCTTTTCTGATTTGATTTTCAGGAATTATTTTGAAACCCCAATTCAAATCTGGTTGAATTCAAACCTTCTCCCAACTTTTGCACTGTGATCCTAGTCTCAAAAAGTGTGCTAAACACATCTATTCACTCAAAAAACTTTTGTTCTTTGAAATAAAAATAAAACCATGCCCCATATATAATATATACAGAGGGGTTTAAATATGGTTTTGCTTAGGGTTTTGATTTGAAAAAATTTGTGCAAGATCAAAATGCTTGGATGATATGAATGCAATGACATGACTTTGCTTTTGATGAAATTTGGGATGTTACTGGACGTAGCTATGCTATGTTCCATGGCCGATCAAGCTCCAGGTAGTCATCATCCGGGTCACGTCGCTTACGCTTATGATCATCGTTGGGTCTATCCTCAAGTTCCCGATTGTCAACAAGGTAGTAAGACCCATTGAGTAGCGCCTTTCTTATGATGAACGGTCCTTCCCATGGTGGGGATAATTTGTGTGACTTCTTCTGCTTAAGTCATAGCACCAGATCCCCTTCTTTAAACGAGCGATGCCGAACGCGGCTACTATGGTAGCTGCGTAGCTTTTGCTGGTAGATGGCAAATCTTTGGCATGCCAATACGTGCTCTTCCTCGAGAAGGTCCACATGTAGGCGCCTGGATTCTTCAGCGTCATCTTCTTCATAGGCGGCAACTCTTGGTGAATCGTGAAGGATGTCGGAAGGCAGGATGGCTTCTGCTCCATATACCATGAAATAAGGGGTGTATCCGGTAGATCTGTTGGGTGTAGTTCGTAAACTCCACAAAACAGATGGTAATTCCTCCGCCCAGGCTCCAGCTGCTCTATGTAGCGGTGCCTTGAGACGTGGCTTGATTCCCTGCAGAATTAATCCATTGGCTCACTAAACCTGACCGTTCGACTGTGGGTGTGCCACAGATGCTAGGTCAAGTCAGATGCCCTTCTCCCAACAATAATCTTCCACTTCTTCGAGTGATAAGTTGCTGCCATTGTCGGTGATAGTGCTATGTGGGAGACCAAATCTCATCACTAGATCCCGAACAAACCTAAGGGCAGTTGCCCCATCAAGATTTCTAATGGGTTTAGCTTCTATCCATTTGGTGAATTTATCAACTGCTACTAGCAGATGCGTAAACCCACATGGTGCCGTCTGTAATGGACGAACCATGTCGAGACCCTATACTGCAAACGGCCAAGTTATTGGTATTGTTCGCAATTCTTCAGCTGTAACATGTGGTTGTCGGGCATAATACTGGCATCCCATGCATGTCTCAACCAGGTTGTCGGTGTCCGCCTTTGTAGTTAGCCAGTAGAATCCTTGCCGAAAGGCTTTGGAGACCAACGATCGAGGAGCGGCGTGATTCCCGCAATATCTGATATGGATCTCACGAAGGATTTCAATACCTTCTTGATGGGAAACACACTTGAGGTATACACCAGTGGTGCTTATTTTATAAAGCTGTCCATTGATTATGGTAATCCCTTTGCTCGACGTACTATTTGCTGACTTTCGACCTCGTCGACGGGAAATGTTCTGTGTATGACATATTCCATGAACGGTTTTATCCAAGCCGGAGGGACCCTTGTCACTTTGTGAACGAAAGAGTCAACTCTATCCGGGTTCTCGGGGTCTGCTCCCTTCATGGATGGTGTCCGTAGATGCTCCAGAAAAATGCCAGGCAGAATTTGTTTGTGCCCTAACCTAAGCTTTGTTAGTAGATCAGCCGCCTCATTTTCCTCCCTCGGGACATACTTGACTTCAGCACAAGAATATCTTGGATATCTCGTCCACTTCGTCTCGATATGCCGCCATCATAGGGTTCCACGCGTTCTAGGTTCCAGCCACCTGCTGGGCAACCAAGTTGGAATCTCCACAGCAAACTATGCGCTTGATACAAATATACTTGGCTACGCGAAGTCCGGGAATGAGTGCTTCATATTCCTCCATGTTATTTGTAGCCTCAAAGTGGATCTACAGAATGTAGTGTAGCTTTTCCCCTGTTGGCGACTATAGAATTACGCTAGCCCCCGAGCCATTGAGTAGCTTTGTTCCGTCAAAGTGCATCGCCCAGTATTCTGGCTCTGCTATAGGGGTAGCATCTGGCATCTCCGTCCAATCTGCAATAAAATCCGCCAAGACCTGTGATTTGACAGCGTTGCGTCTCTTGTAGGTGATCTCGAAGGCGACAAGCTCAATGCCCCACTTCACAACCCTTCCTGTGGTGTCGCTGTTGTTGATGATGTCGGACAGTGGAGTTTGCTCACAACTGTGATAGGGTGCTCCTGGAAGTAGTGTCGTAGCTTCCGAGAAGCAAGGAACACTCCATAAGATAGTGTCAACACCCGGATTTTTAATCACAGATGCCTGTTATGCCATACATCGCAATCCCAAGATTACCATTTTTGCGAGATATAACAGATTTGTATCACAGTACATCATCCATTTCAAACCATACATAAGGTCTTACACAAAGAAGGATGTCATGATCCAGTTCTTAATACAATTCAAGTAGCGGAATAACATAATAGTAACGATAGCGTAGGCGAAGCTCCAACTTCAGGGTCACAGGCAATGCTGACGATGGGAGATGATCCTAGTTGTCGTAACCTTCCTGCTGTCCATCATCCTGATACTTCTCTTCATAGTCTGGCCACGGGAATAGCCAGGGACAAAGACATGAGTACTATTTAATTACTCGCAAACTAATACTAACAAGTGAAGTGGTTTTGGAATAGGAAGTACTAAGCTCTATGATTGTTTTGCAAAAAGACAGATTTACCTCTACTAAGTTCAAAAGCAAAGAAAGCTAGTTGAAAGTTTTATAACACCTAAGTGGGAACTTGCATTTCATGTCACAACTCTATTGTGGTCAAGTCAAAGTCATAAATCATTTCATAAGTCATTTTGAAAACATCTGACGATAGAACAGTATGGCCACTCCAACTGTCCATAACCGCGAATGCGGCTATTCGAATAGTTTGACACTCTACAGAGATTGTACACTTTCACCACAACATTCGATACATCCGTCAAGAACAATCCTTAATTCACCATACTCAGTATGCGGATAATCAATCCTAACCTTTCCATTACACATCCCTAGTATAGGCACCTCTCCTGTGAGTTTGGCCTCCCAACCATGACCAACTGTCATCTTGGGTACTGCACAGGTCGACAATCTTCACAAGGTAGCCTCAGCTCAGACCTTGGCCGCAAGGGAACCCATACTAAGGTATATAAATTTCCAGTCAAGCCCTACCCAATTTTCGGGTATTGTGGTTGTACGGTAAAATTTTAATGGTATCGCATCCAGACAACCATCAGTTTTATAAAGGTCTAAGGCTCATGCCTCAACATTTTCATCATCAAAATCATCTGGCGTTCAAGAACACATGTCAAAACATTTCAGTAGAATGACTCATCATTCTAAGGTTTTCATAACCATTTTCACCAAGTATTCCCATCTAAAATTGACCAAGTTTTATGCTTATCACTAGCATCTACAAGTGGGGATAAATACTAATGGTGGGTAATAAACCAGTGGGGATTTACTAAGTTCAATCTCATGCCTTAGGATGACATCAAGATTATCTAACTTAGGCCAAATTTTATGCTCTTTATGCTATCTTCAGTTATCTTTCTAGAATCTACAAGTCACTAAGTAAACTATAAGAGAAAGCTTTGACAAAGAAAATACAGTATTAAGCTTGCAAGTAAAACGAGGATTGGGTATCAAGTGGTGTAAGCTTGCTATGTTGCAAGTGTTAGCTTGCTCAGTTAATAGCTTGCTAATTCAACTAGTAGTATTAGGCTTGCCTTGTGCAGAGAAGTGGTTGGAGTTCTCCTCGACTTCTTCCTCGTAGTATCCTCCTTCCTCCTTGTATCCTTGGTCGGTACTAGCGTATATAAATAAATATGAGGTACACAATCAGCAAACTATACTAAAATATTTATAATCATCACACAAAGGTTCACACTAGGTGATCTAGCATCGTCACTATTATTACAAGATTAAAGCACTTGTCCCATTTATTTTATTTTGAGAAAAGTAATTTCTACTCATTAAAAAACTACTTAAGATTTAATATTCTCCAACTCAAACATGGGATCATGTTGACGCATGTCATCACCACATATTTCAGTACATGGGAATGTGTTTTAAAGTGGTGTCACAATTTAATAAGGTTTAACCTTTTTATTTTATTTAATTAAAGTGACTAGAAATGCCTATGTGGCATTCTTTTATTTTTTGCTCATTATTTTTGTAAGTAAACATATATATTTTTATATATTCTGAAAGGTATGGTTAAATGTGATTTCTGAGAGTTGGAATCAACTCAAAAGCTCTTATGGTTGAATTTTGAAAAATGTTTGAATGCAGAAAAGCTTCTTCCTTGTTATTTTTACCATGGGTGATCTACAAATCTAAATGGTTTGAATCCAACGGGCTTGGATTAATCTTTCCAGTACCTTTCTAACAAAATTGGTTTCATGCATTTTGGATTAGTGAATCGAGGTGGGTTGATTTTTGAATCTAGGTACAAAACTGTGTTTGAAATTAAATGAATAAACTTAAGTTTGAATTGTTGAGTCGCGCGGGATGTTTAACTGGGCCGGCCCACTACGCACAGCGCACCCGTGGGCGGGTTAAGTGGCTATCCCCAAGCGTCAGTGAGATAGTGAGGGGCGAAGCGGTACGGGGTGATCTAGGCCGCACGATCTAACTCTAATCGAACGACTCTGGTTCATTGTCCATGTCGGGCAGCGCCGACGAGACAGAACCCTAGCGCTGCAGTTGGGGGTGGTGGGAGGCTCACCGGGGCTCAGGCGATGGTCGGCGACGGGGGCGAACGACAAAGTCGACGACGGCGATCGTCCTGGTACCGGCAGCTTCTCCTAGGGCGGCTCCAATCGACGGCGCCTCTCCTCCTCTGCAGTGGAGAACTCCAGTGAAATTCCAGCCACCTGGTGCTCGCCTTGCTCCGGGAGTGAGTGGGTGTGATCAGTGAGAGGTGGGGAGTGAACTGGTGTGAAGAAAACAAGCGGGGGAGGCCTCCTTTTATAGTGGATGAAGGGGACCGACGGGCGCGGGCTGAGCTCATCGTGGTCGACTGCATAGAGGGCTAACGGCATGGGCGACGATAGGGGGCGGTGCTGGGCTCCCTAGCGAAGCTCAACGGCGTGGTGGCGAGGCATGGGGCGGTGCTGACCGGTCGAAACGCGTCGACGCACTAGGCGGGTCCGACGGTGATTTTAATGGCGCACAACATGCGTGGTCCACGCGGCGGCGAACGAGGTTGTCTGGCGGGGTGCTGGAGTGTTGGCGATCACGTCTGCAAGCGGCGAGGGCGGCGCGCGGTCTGTAGGCGTTGGTCGAGTGTGGCGCACTAGCGCGCTCTCGGCTCGCACGCAGAGAGACTTGGCAAGCTCGGGCAGTGTGGTCCAGGGGCTGGCAGTGCTCGAGGCTTGGACATGGGGTGGCGGTGGACGATGGTCAGTGATTCAGACATGCTTTCTAGGCTTGGTGCTTCTCCTAGCTCGCTGTCGACATGTGGGTGGCAAGTTAGGCTCGGCATGGTCACCTTAATGGCTATGCCAAGCTCACAGTGGTGCTAAGGCTTGTTAATTGGGGTAGATCATCTACTGAGAGTGTAGTGAGAGCTAGAGAGGGAACAAGTTTGGCCAAAATCACTGCTCACTATAGTGTTTATTGTTTGTTTGTTTGCTGCAAACAAGGTGTTTGATGAAATGGCCGAAAGAGATTCAAATTTGAATTTTGGATTCAAACTTGGTGGGTTTGCTAGGCACATACTAGGGAGTCTCTGTTTAGTTGGATTAGTCAAGGGGCACTGGTTTGGTTGGGTTTTGAAAAGGTGTGATCTTCACATATGATAAAGATTCAATTTTTACTTGTGATTTGAATGAGGTTGCCAAATGTTTCTGCAAGTTTGAAAGGTGGGCTTTGATTCATTTTTACTTGTTCTAGCAAGGGGTGAAAAGAATTGGAAAAGTTTATGTTTGAAATCTTGGACTAGAAACACTCAAAGTGTCCTAGTGAGCAAGATTTTACAAAAATGACCATTTGCCTTAATTGATTTGTTTTTTATTTTCTCTTTATTTGTTTCTACTTGGAAATGTTTTATACGATGTTATTTTCATCTTTAAACCATTTCTTTCTATTTAGGTTAATCACACAAGTTCATTCATGCATTTATCAAATCATCACATACACACATGCATTCATATGATTTTAATTACTCAAAGTTTTTGTTAACTCTAATTTTAGTGATTAGAGTTTGATGATCATTGTTTTATATTTTTGGGATGTTACAAACCTTCCCCCCTTAAACAAAATCTCGTCTCGAGATTTGAAAAAGGAAGAAAAATGATTACCTAGGATTTAAAGAGATCGAGAAACTCCGTCCTGATGTGATCTTCTCGCTCCCAGGTAGCTTCTTCTTCAGTGTGGTTGCTCCACTAAATCTTGAGAAACTTGATGCTTCGGGTCCTGGTGGTTCTAAAAGCTTCTTAGAAAATACGGATGGGTACTTTGGGATACGTCAGGTCATCATTGATCTCTATGGTCTGGTGATCAATGTTCTTGAAAACTTCAGTCTTCTCCGGAACTTCAAGGTATTTGCGAAGTAACAATATATGGAACACATTGTGTACTGCTGACATCTCCTCTGGGAGTTCCAATTGATATGATACTTCTTAGTGATTCAGAATCTTGAAGGGTTCGATATATCTGGGGGCTAGCTGTCCTTTGAGCTGGAAACACTGCATTCCCTTCAAAGGCGACACATTGAGATACACAAAATCTCCGATATTGAAAGCGAGGTCTTGACGTCTCTTGTCGGCGTAACTCTTCTGTCTTGACTGGGCGGTCTTGAGGTGCTCACGAATCTTGTGAACTTTCTCTTCTGCTTCTCGTAGGACGTCGGGTCCGAAAATCTGACTCTCTCCTACTTCTGACCAATTCAAAGGGGTGCGACACTTCCTTCCATACATGAATTCAAATGGGGCCATTTGCAGACTTGCTTGATAACTGCTATTGTATGAAAATTCTGAGAAAGGAAGATAGTCTTCCCATTTAGATCCATACTCTAGCACACATGCTCTCAACATATCTTCGAGTATTTGATTTACTCGCTCCGTTTGTCCATCGGTCTAAGGGTGATACGCTGTGCTGAAATCCAGTCGGGTTCCTAAACCTTCTTGGACTTTCTTCCAGAATCTCGAGGTAAACTGAGTTCCTCGATCCGATACAATGTTCTTGGGGACTCCGTGCAAACTGACGATTCTAGCGATGTACAATTCTTCTAGTTTCGAACTCTGGTATATGGTCTTGACTGATAATCAATCGGCTACCTTGGACCATCTGTCCACTCTGACCCAAATAGAGTCATTTACCCTACTAGAAGTAGGCAATCCGGTGATAAAGTCCATTCCAACTGAATCCCATTTCCATTCCGGAATCTGTAAGGGTTGCAACAGTCCTGCGGGTCTTTGATGTCCTTCCTTGACTCTCTGATAGATATCACACTTGGAGATATAGCTTCCGATTTCTCTCTTCATCTTATGACACCAAAATTGCTCCTTCAAATCCTGATTCATCTTTGTTCCTCCGAGGTGGATAGAATAAAGAGTATCATGGGCTTCCTTCAAAATTACTTCTTTCAACTCTGAATCTGCTGGTACATAGAGACGTCCTTTGTACCACAGAACTCCCTCTTCGTCTTGGTGAATCCGGGTACTTTGCATGTACCGATACGACGTTTGATTCCGTCGATACTAGCATTTCCCCTCTGCGCCTCCTTGATTTGACTGATCAAAGTGGGTTGAAGTTCTATGCTAGCCAAAAATCCTTCACTCACTAATTCCATTCGGAAATCTTCCATCTCTTTGTGCAAACTTGGTTGCTCAAAATCATGCAGTTCAAGGGGCACGGCAATCTTCTAAAGGCATCTGCTACCACATTGGCTTTACCGTGGTGATAGTGAATGTCCAGATCATAGTCCTTGATTAGCTCCATCCATCTTCTCTGCCTCATATTCAGCTCCTTATGAGTGAATATATACTTTAGGCTCTTGTGATCCGAATAAATCTCACAACGATTTCCCATGAGATAATGCCTCCATGTCTTTAGGGCTAGAAGTACGGCTGCGAGTTCAAGGTCATGGGTTGGATAATTTTGTTCATGCTGCTTCAGTTGTCGGGATAGATAAGATATAACTTTGCCTTCTTGCATTAGCACACATCCGAGACCGATCTTGGATGCATCACAATACACATCAAAGGGTTTCGTGATATCCGGCATGATCAAGATTGGGTCTGAAATCAATCTTCTCTTGAGTTCTTGAAAACTTGCTTCACATTTTTCTGTCCATTCAAACTTCTTGTCCTTTTTCAGCAATTGGGTCATGGGTCTAGCGATACTCGAGAATCCTTCTACAAACTTGCGGTAGTATCCCGCTAATCCGAGAAATGCACGAACTTGGGTTTGAGTGGTTGGGACTTGCCAATCTTCGACATCCTTCACCTTCGCAGGGTCAACGGCAATTCCTCCGGCTGATACGATATGTCCGATGAATCCTACCTCCTGTAACCAGAATTCACATTTGCTAAACTTGGCATAGAGCTGATGCTCCCTAAGGGTTCCAAGAATGGTCCTTAGGTGTAGCTCTTGTTCTTCTTCTGGTTTGGAATAAATCAGAATGTCATCGATGAAAACAATGACAAACTTATCAAGCAAGTCCATAAAAATCTTATTCATGAGGTTCATGAAATAAGCGGGGTCATTGGTTAACCCAAAAGACATGACAGTATACTCGTATAATCCATATCTGGTGGTAAAGGCAGTCTTTGGAATATCCTCTGCGTGAATCTTGAGTTGATGATAGCCAGTTCTAAGATCAATCTTAGAAAACACTTTGGCACCAGTCAACTGGTCAAACAGATCTTATATTTTTGGCGATGGGTACTTGTTCTTGATAGTGACATCATTCAACTTCCGATAATCCGTACACAAACAGTTACCTCCATTCTTCTTGTCCACAAACAAAACATGTGATCTCCATGGTGACGTACTTGGTTGAATCAATCCAATTTCCAGCATGGCATCCAGTTGCTTCTTTAGTTCCACTAGTTCAGACGGGTTCATACTATATGGTCTCTAGGCTATGGGTCTGGTTCCAAGGATCATTTCAATGATAAACTCGATATCCCGATCTGGGGGCATACCGGGCAAATCATCTGGAAATACATCGGGGTATTCACAGACTATCCGGACTTGGTCAATGATTGGCTGGACTATACTCTTGTTGCATTTGAATTGACGGGGCAAGGTTTCAGATACATGCTCGACTGATATCCTTGTTAGATGTATATATCTGTATATTGTATTTCCCCCATATGTTAGGGGGCTTCCTGCATATTTGCCCTGTACCTATAATATATATTGTGGCCTTTGGTCCCAGAGGAATACAACTTGTTTATTCCTAACATGGTATCAGAGCCGGTTTTAGGGTTTCCGTGCCCACCGGTCCTCTCCTTGTGATCGCCGCCGCCGTCAGCTCGCCCCGGCCACCGCCGGTTCCCGTTCTGGCCGCTTGCGTGAAGTCCTTGACCGTGCGTGGTCCTTTGTTTCCAGATTAGATCTGCCAACCTCACCGCCGATCGGATCCGATCTACACCTCACCCTCTTGCATATACTCCCTCCGCCGCTTGGACCCCGCCACCACCGTCCGCCCTCACCCGCCGTGTGCGCTCTGCCAGCAGCTTGTCCTTTGTCCTTTGCACCTACACACATACATACAAATCTGAAATATCATCTACACCTCACCTCCTACATACCCTCCTGCATATACTCCCATCGCCGCTTGGGCCCCGCCACCACCGTCCGCCCTCACCCGCCGTGTGCACGCAGCTTGTCCTTTGTCCTTTGCACCTACACACATACATACAAATTCTGAAATATCATCTACACCTCACCTCCTACATACCCTCCTGCATATACTCTCACCGCCGCTTGGGCCCCGCCACCACCGTCCGCCCTCACCCGTCGTGTGCGCGCCACGCAGCTTGTCCTTTGTCCTTTGCACCTACACACATACATACGTCAGCTTGCGTCACACCGGTCAGTCTAGTTCTGATCTGTTAAAAAAAGGAGAGAGATATGTCTTCTTCCTCGGGTTATGTTGCGATTCCTCGCTGCCCGGTGATTTTCGATGGTGCGAATTACCCTGATTTCGCTGCCTTTATGCACGTTCACATGCGCGGTCTCCGTCTTTGGGGTGTGCTCTCCGGTGAGGTCTCCTGTCCGCCGTGCCCCCTGCTCCTGTGGCTCCTCTTCCGCTAACACTGATTGTTCTCGGTGCTGATGCTTCTCAGGAGGCCAAGGATGCTGCTCAGAGTGCTGATGATAGTGCTGTTGCTGCTTATGACCTGAAGTTCAAGCAGTACTCTTCTGATCTTGAGGCCTATCGACACGCTCTGACTGCTTACACTCAGTGGGTTGATGAGGATGCTCGTGCTGCTGCTGTTCTCACCTCCAGTGTTCTGCCACAGTATGCTGCTGAGTTCATGAGTCTCCCTACTGTTGCTGCTCAGTGGGCTCATCTTCATCAGCGCTATTAGCCGTCTGGGGATGTTCTTTACCTGTATGTGGTTCGCCAAGAGCATGCTCTCCAGCAGGGTGATTCTACTATTGATGAGTTCTATACTCAGAGTGCTGCTATCTGGCGTCAGCTTGATTCTCTTCGTACTGCTGTTTGTGGCACATGCTCGGTTTGCCAGATTGTGTGTTCGGATTTGGAGTTTCACCGCATCTATGAGTTTCTTTATCGGCTCCGCCAGGAGTTTGAGCCCCGGCGTGCTCAGCTGAACGCTCGTGGTCGTGTTCCGCTCTCTGAGGTGTTGTCTAAGCTTCGGGCTGAGGAGACCCGTCTCCGTGGTGCTGGTCTTCTTGCGATTCCATCTGTCTTTGCTACCCGTGGTCCTCCTATGCCGTCGGTTCCCTCGACTCAGCCGCGGTCCTCTGTGCCACCGCCGATACTACCCACTCCTCCAGGTCAGGGTCAGAGTCAGCACCAGCAGTTTCAGGGTCAGAGTCAGCACCAACAGTTTCAGGGCCAGAGTCAGCACCAGCAGGCTCGTGGTCAGGGTCGCCGTGGTTCTCTTTGTCACTGCTCTTACTGTAACAAGGATGGCCACACTTGGGCCACCTGTTATACACGAGATCCCATCTTATGTCAGCAGAACCAGGCTCATGCGCAGTCGGCTCCTTCTGGATCTTCATCAGTTGCTCTCTCTGATCAGGACATTATAAGGAGTCTTTGTAGTCTGCTTGCTGCTACAGGCTCTTCTTCGACATGCACTGCTGGTTCTGTGACTGATTCTTCAGGCCCTGTGCGACCACCACCTTCTACACAGTCAGGTACGTCCCCATGCTATCTGGATTCTGGAGCTTCTTTTCATATGACCTCTGAGTCTTCTTTTCTATCCGCTCTTCGTTCTCTCCCTTATCCTGTCCGTGTTTTCACAGCTGATGGCACCTCTCTCCCTGTTTCTAGTCGGGGCACCCTCTCTACTTCTTCCTTTTTTGTTCCTGATATTTCTCATCTCCCTCTTCTTAAGATGAATCTGTTCTCTGCTAGCCAGCTTACTGACTCTGGTTGTCGCGTCATTCTTGATGCTGATTCTTGTGTTGTCCAGGATCGTCGCACGCAG
The DNA here is from genome assembly GCA_916181665.1 of Avena sativa. Taxonomy (NCBI): domain Eukaryota; kingdom Viridiplantae; phylum Streptophyta; class Magnoliopsida; order Poales; family Poaceae; genus Avena; species Avena sativa. The sequence continues at coordinate 252,997,449 of OV702280.1, forward strand.
GCCCTGGTTGGAGCTGGCCCTCGCAGCTGTGACTCTTCAGGACTTTGGGAGTTAGACTGGCTTCGTGTTCCTTCTGCTGCCACTTCATCTTCCAGTTCTTCTCCGGTCGTCGCCTCTGCTACCAGCTCCTTTTAGCAGTGACATCATCATCTTGGTCACCTTTGTGACTCTCGCCTTTCGTCATTAGTTCATCGTGGTCTTCTGGGGTCTGTCTCAGGAGATGGGTCTTTACATTGTCAAGGCTGTAGGTTGGGTAAACAGATTCAGCTTCCCTATCCTACTAGCGCGTCTATATCTCAGCGACCTTTTGATTTAGTTCATTCAGATGTTTGGGGTCCGGCTCCTTTCGCTTCGAAAGGGGGCCATCTCTACTATATTTTATTCATCGATGATTTCTCTCGGTACACTTGGTTGTATTTTATGCGCTCTCGTAGTGAGGTGCTCTCCATATATCAGCGTTTTGTGGATATGGTCCGTACTCAATATTCTACCCCCATTCGTGTGTTTCGTGCTGATTCTGCTGGTGAGTATATCTCCTAGATGTTGCGAGGCGTTCTTGCTGAGCAGGGCACCCTTGCTCAGTTCTCCTGTCCTGGCGCACATGCTCAGAATGGTGTTGCTGAGCGTAAGCATCGCCATCTTCTTGAGACCACTCGTGCCATGATGATTGCTTCTTCTCTTCCGTTGCATTTCTGGGCTGAGGCTGTCGCTATGTCGGCTTACCTCATCAATATTCAGCCTTCTGCCGCTCTGGAGGGTGGCATCCCTCTTGAGCACCTATCTGGACAGTCTCCAGACTATTCCATGCTTCGCTTGTTTGGTTGTGTTTGCTATGTTCTCCTTGCTCCTCGCAAACGCACCAAACTGACCGCTCAGTCTGTTGAGTGTGTTTTCCTTGGATACAGTGATGAGCATAAGGGCTATCGCTGTTGGGACCCCGTTGGTCGTCGGATGCGTATCTCTCGTGATGTTACTTTTGATGAGACGCGTCCTTTCTATCCTCGTCCCACCGCTGGTACCTACCCGGTGGAAGATATCTCGTTTCTTCTCTTTCCTGACACACCCCCTCTGTCTACTCCTTCTACTCCTATTGTGTCTTCTTCAGGATCTCCTAACCCTGATGTCTCTTCTTCTACACCATCCTCCTCTGTTCCGTCTAGTTATCCTAGTTCTCCTTGTTCTCCGGAGTCGTCCTCTGCTATTCCTTCTTCTTCATCGTCGTCTCCTGGTTCGTGTTCCTCTAACGAGCTTCCCTCTACTCGTCATGTTCGTCACTGTCATGCCCCCGATCGTTACTCTCCTAGTCAGTATGGTCTTTCTGTTGCCTCCGAGCCGACTTCTTATCGGGATGCCGAGCATCATCCTGAATGGCAGCTGGCCATGGCTGAGGAGATTGCTGCGCTTGAGCGCATTGGCACCTGGGATCTTGTTTCTCCCCCTCCCGGTGTTCGTCCTATCACGTGTAAGTGGGTCTATAAGATTAAAACCCACTCTGATGGATCTCTTGAGCGCTATAAAGCACGTCTTGTGGCTCGTGGTTTTCAGCAGGAGCATGGTCGTGACTATGATGAGACCTTTGCTCCTGTGGCTCATATGACCACTGTGCGTACTCTTCTTGCTGTTGCTTATGTTCGTCACTGGTCTGTGTCTCAGCTTGATGTTCAGAACGCCTTTCTCAATGGTGAGTTGAGTGAGGAGGTTTATATGCAGCCTCCTCCTAGGTATTTTGTTCCCGAGGGGATGGTTTGTCGTCTTCGACGGTCTCTTTATGGCCTCAAACAGGCCCCCCGTGCCTGGTTTGAGTGCTTTGCTTCTGTAGTGACTGCTGCTGGTTTCTCCCCTAGTGCTCATGATCCAGCGCTATTTGTTCACACTTCTCCTCGTGGACGCACTCTTCTTCTTCTCTATGTTGATGATATGATCATTACTGGTGATGATCCTGAGTATATCGCCTTTGTTAAGGCTCGTCTTCGTGATCAGTTTCTTATGACTGATCTTGGTCCTCTTTGATACTTTCTTGGGATTGAGGTTTCCTCCACTTCTGATGGCTTTTACATCTCTCAGGAAAAGTATATTCAGGATGTTCTTGCTCGTGCTGCTCTTGGGGATGAGCGCACTGTTGAGACCCCTATGGAGCTTAATGTTAAGCTTCAATCTACTGATGGTGATCCTCTTTCTGATCCGACGCGTTATCATCATCTTGTTGGGAGTCTAGTTTATCTTGCTGTCACTCGTCCTGACATCTCTTATCCTGTTCATATTCTGAGTCAGTTTGTCTCTGCTCCTACCACTGTTCACTATAGTCATCTTCTCCGTGTTCTTCGTTATCTTCATGGTACGATCACTCGTCGCCTTTTCTTTCCTCGTTCTAGCTCTCTCCAGCTCCAGTGCTATTCGGACGCTACGTGGGCGAGTGATCCTTCGGATCGTCGTTCACTTTCTGCTTACTGTGTTTCTTGGTGGTTCTCTCATTGCTTGGAAGACGAAGAAACAGACAGCGGTTTCCCGTTCGAGTGTTGAGGCTGAGTTGCGTGCTATGGCCTTGTTGACTGCTGAGGTGACCTGGTTATGGTGGTTACTTGCGGATTTTGGGGTCTCTATTACCACACCCACTCTGGTTTTGTCTGACAATACAGGTGCTATTAGTGTTGCACGTGATCCGGTCAAGCATGAGCTTACCAAGCATATTGGTGTTGATGCTTTCTACACACGTGCTCAGGTGCAGGCTCAGGTTGTTGCGCTTCAGTATGTGCCTTCAGATTTACAGTTGGCGGATTTCTTTACGAAGGCACAGACCCGAGCGCAGCATGATTTCTTACTCTCCAAACTCAGTGTTGTGGATCCACCATGAGTTTGAGGGGGGGGTGTTAGATGTATATATCTGTATATTGTATTTCCCCCATATGTTAGGGGGCTTCCTGCATATCTGCCCTGTACCTGTAATATATATTGTGGCCTTTGGCCCCAGAGGAATACAACTTGTTTATTCCTAACAATCCCAGCTATCCTGGTCATGGTTATGGCTTTCTTGGCACAGTCAATTAATCCTTTGTGTTTGGACATCCAATCCATTCCTAGTACTACTTCCAAACCTTTAGTTCCGAGTACTATTAGATTAGCATAAGAATCTATGACATGGGTTCGGATAGGGACGGCTTTGCAAATTTGCCTAGCTTTGGTGGTCGAACCAGGTATTTGAACAATCATAACATGCTTCAATTTGGTTGGTTGAATCTTACTAGTGCATGCAAATTCTTCAGTAAAAAATGAGTGCGATGCTCCAGAATCAAACAATACTCTTGCAAGTACTGAGTTAACAGAAAACATACCCAACACGACATTTGGCGCTTCTTGGGCTTCTTCAGCATGCATGAGAAAGAGACGGCCATTGCGGATGAGCGAATTTCCTGGGGCAAACCTTCTTCCAGGTTGAACACGACGCTGCTGCTGAGCTGGGGCATTTGCATTGGGGGCTGCGGCAATCTTCTTGGGGCACTCGTTGGAATAGTGACCCTTGGTTCCACATTCATAACAAATCACTTGCGACTTGTCCTTTGCTGCAACAGGCACAACATTGCTTCCAGTCCTTGGGGCAGTGTTGGTGTTGGTGGAAGCATTGTTGTTGTTGAACTTGGGTGGTGCATGGTTGAAATTGCTGGAGTTGCCGGGGTTGTTGTGGTTTCCTCCGGGCCTTGGGTTTCCACGGTTGGGATAGGTCGGACGGTTCATCGGGGGTCTGTTGTTTCTTGGGGCAAATCCTGGAGATGGGTTGGGGCGATACTTTGGTGTATGATGGGTTCCTGGCTGATGCATCATGCGACGCTGGCGGTTCTCATTGGCTTGGTTGCTCTTTCCTTCCATCTGAATGGTAGAGTCAACTAAGGCTTCAATATCTGCAAAGGGGATATTGACTAACACTATCTGCATTTCATCATGCAGACCATTCAAGAATCTCTCCTTCTTCTTGGCTTCAGTGTCTATATCATCTGGTGCATACCTAGCCAATGACAAGAATTTGTCACTGTATTCCACTACTGTCATTGTCCCTTGTTTCAGTTCCCTGAATTCATCTCTCATCCTCTTGATTAAACCCGGTGGCACATGGATTCTGCTGAACTTGACTTTGAATTCTTCCCAAGTCATCAGCTGACCTCCTGTCATTGCACGAACACTATTCCACCATGCTCTTGCAGCTCCAGCTAGATAGTGGGTGGCGAATAGAACTTTCTCGTTGGCTTCCACTCCTGCAACTTCCAGATTGTTCTCCATGGTTTGCAACCAATCATCTGCATCTAGGGGCTCTTCTGACTTGGTGAAAACAGGTGGGTTGGTGTTCTGGAAATTCTTGAGTTTAGATCCATGGTTGTCTTGATTTCCATGGCCTTGATTGTTGTTGTCCATCTGAGCTATCTGTTGAAGGGTGGCTAGGTTGTCTTGACGTTCGGATCTTTCGGCTTCGCGGTTAGAAACCAACATTTGCAAGAGTTGCAACATCGGATCCAGGGCTGAGTTGCTTCCTTTGTGAGGCATCTGAAGATTGAGGTAGATCATGAGAAAAGAGGGAAATTTTCTAAGGTTCAGGGTGTTTTTGAAAAGTTTTAAAAGTTTGACTCAGATTTTTCTAGCAACTTGTTTTTCATTCATTCATTCATAGGACACGATACAAACACACACCACAACAAAGGAAAACATACGGTTTTAAGAACCATTCTGTGAAACTACGATACAGTGGGACCGAATACAACTCACTAACGCTAGTGCTCAAGTGCTACTACTCCTCGGAGTCAGTGTCCTCATCATCATCATCATCATCATCATCATCATCATCATCATCGATGAATGCGAAGTCATCCTCATCAGTGAAGAAGTCCATGGCCTGATCCTCCAAAAAGTCATCATCATCGCTGAGATAGGAGTAGGGGTCTCCATGAAGTTCTCCCCCCTGCATTCTCCCTCTCCTCCAACTGCATGTCTCTCTCGTGGATGGTCTCCTCCAAATCCGTGATTCGGTGGCGAAGACGGGCAATGATGTGCTCCTTCTTGTCAAGCCGACGGCGACGAGACTTGCGATCCTTCACTAGCATGGCGATGGTCTGATCCTTCTTCTTGGCGATCCTCCAAGTCCATCGAGCCAGTTGTTCTCTCTTAAGGTGAACTGAATTCCCTTTGTAGTGGGAGGTTCAGTTTTCCCTTGGAGACTTGCAACAACTAGCCACTACAAATCTTATCCTTACTGATCATTGAGCTGAGCTCCGAAGAACTCGGGGTGTGGACGCTCCAGCATTTCTGCCAGCTGGTCCAAGTCACGCTCAAAGATGAGGTCTCCTCCATTCCCCAACTGATAAAACTTGTTGTACTTCACGTCCATCTATAAGAATATAGGATGAGTAAGTTAGTAGAGTGATCAAGTGTGTCAAATTTTATGTAAGTTTGCAAGAGTTTTTGAGGAACATGAATTTTCATGAAAAAGTCTAAGAGATAAGAATAAGAATAAGTTTTTGGTAAATACTCACTTCTTTTGGTTTTGAAACTAAGTTTTGGATTCAAACGTCCATTCTAACTAGGGTCTCCAATGGTTAGGATGGCTCTGATACCAACTTGTCAACACCCGGATTTTTAATCACAGATGCCTGTTATGCCATACATCACAATCCCAAGATTACCATTTTTGCGAGACATAACAGATTTGATATCATAGTACATCATCCATTTCAAACCATACATAAGGTCTTACACAAAGAAGGATCTCATGATCCAGTTCTTAATACAATTAAAGTAGCGGAATAACATAATAGTAATGATAGCGTAGGCGAAGCTCCAACTTCAGGGTCACAGGCAATGCTGACGATGGGAGATGATCCTAGTTGTCGTAACCTTCCTGCTGTCCATCATCCTGATACTTCTCTTCATAGTCTGGCCACGGGAATAGCCAGGGACAAAGCCATGAGTACTCTTTAAGTACTCGCAAACTAATACTAACAAGTGAAGTGGTTTTGGAATAGGAAGTACTAAGCTCTATGATTGTTTTGCAAAAAGACAGATTTACCTCTACTAAGTTCAAAAGCAAAGAAAGCTAGTTGAAAGTTTTATAACACGTAAGTGGGAATTTGCATTTCATGTCACAACTCTATTGTGGTCAAGTCAAAGTCATAAATCATTTCATAAGTCATTTTGAAAACATCTGACGATAGAACAGTATGGCCACTCCAACTGTCCATAACCGCGAATGCGGCTATTCGAATAGTTTGACACTCTATAGAGATTGTACACTTTCACCACAACATTCGATACATCTGTCAAGAACAATCTTTAATTCACCATACTCAGTATGCGGATAATCAATCCTAACCTTTCCATTACACATCCCTAGTATAGGCACCTCTCCTGTGAGTTTGGCCTCCCAACCATGACCAACTGTCATCTTGGGTACTGCACAGGTGGACAATCTTCACAAGGTAGCCTCAGCTCAGACCTTGGCCGCAAGGGAACCATACTAAGGTATATAAATTTCCAGTCAAGCCCTACCCAATTTTCGGGTATTGTGGTTGTACGGTAAAATAGGAATGGTATCGCATCCAGACAACCATCAGTTTTATAAAGGTCTAAGGCTCATGCATCAACATTTTCATCATCAAAATCATCTGGCGTTCAAGAACACATGTCAAAACATTTCAGTAGAATGACTCATCATTCTAAGGTTTTCATAACCATTTTCACCAAGTATTCCCATCTAAAATTGACCAAGTTTTATGCTTATCACTAGCATCTACAAGTGGGGATAAATACTAATGGTGGGTAATAAACCAGTGGGGATTTACTAAGTTCAATCTCATGCCTTAGGATGACATCAAGATTATCTAACTTAGGCCAAATTTTATGCTCTTTATGCTATCTTCAGTTATCTTTCTAGAATCTACAAGTCACTAAGTAAACTATAAGAGAAAGCTTTGACAAAGAAAATACAGTATTAAGCTTGCAAGTAAAACTAGGATTGGGTATGAAGTGGTGTAAGCTTGCTAAGTTGCAAGTGTTAGCTTGCTCAGTTAATAGCTTGCTAATTCAACTAGTAGTATTAGGCTTGCCTTGTGCAGAGCAGTGGTTGAAGTTCTCCTCGGCTTCTTCCTCGTAGTATCCTCCTTCCTCCTCGTATCCTTGGTATGTACTAGCGTCTATAAATAAATACGGGGTACACAATCACCAAACAATACTTAACTATTTCTAATCATCACACAAAGGTTCACACTAGGTGATATAGCATCATCACTATTATTACAAGATTAAAGCACTTGTCCCATTTATTTTATTTTGAGAAAAGTAATTTCTACTCATTGAAAAACTACTTAAGATTTAATATTCTCCAACTCAAACATGGGATCATGTTGACACATGTCATCACCACATATTTCAGTACATGTGAATGTGTTTTAAAGTGGTGTCAAAATTTAATAAGGTTTAACCTTTTACTTTATTTAATTAAAGTGACTAGAAATGCCTATGTGGCATTCTTTTATTTCTTGCTCATTATTTCTATAAGTAAACCTATATATTTTTATATATTCTGAAAGGTATGGTTAAATGTGATGTTTGAGAGTTGGAATCAACTCAAAAGCTCTTATGGTTGAATTTTGAAAAATGTTTGAATGCAGAAAAGCTTCTTCCTTGTTATTTTTACCATGGGTGATCTACAAATCTAAATGGTTTGAATACAACGGGCTTGGATTAAGCTTTCAAGTACCTTTCTAACAAAATTGGTTTCATGCATTTTGGTTCTGTGAATCGAGTTGGGTTGATTTTTGAATCTAGGTACAGAACTGTGTCTGAAATTAAATGAATAAACTTAAGTTTGAATCGTTGGGTCGCGCGGGATGTTTAACTGGGCCGACCCACTACACACAGCGCACGCGCGGGTGGGTTAAGTGGTTGTCCCCACGCGTCAGTGAGACTGTGAGAGGCGAAGCGGTACGGGGTGATATAGGCCGCACGATCTAACTCTAATCGAACGGCTCTGGTTCATCGTCCATGTCGGGCAGCGCCGGCGAGAGAAAACCCTAGCATGGCAGGTGGGGTCGTGGGAGGCTCACCGGGGCTTAGGCGATGGTCGGCGATTGGGGTGAACGACGAAGTCGACGACGGTGATCCTCCTGGTACCGGCAGCTTCTCCTGAGGCGGCTCCAATCGACGGTGCCTCTCCTCCTCTGCAGCGGTGAACTCTAGTGAAATTACGGCCACCTGGTGCTCGCCTTGCTCCGGGAGTGAGTGGGTGTGATCCGTGAGAGGTGGGGAGTGAACTGGTGTGAAGAAAACGAACGGGGGGGGGCTCCTTTTATAGTGGTTGAAGGGGACCGACGGGCGCGGGCTGAGCTCGTCGTGGTCGACGACACAGAGGGCCAACAACATGGGCGACGATAGGGGCGGTGTTGTGCTCCCTGGCGAAGCTCAACGGCATGGTGGCGAGGTGTGGGGCGGTGCTGATCGGTCGGAACGCGTCGACGCACTCGGCGGGTCTGACGGTGATTTTAATGGCGACAGTTTGCGTGGTCCACACGGTGGCGAACGAGGTTGTCTGGCGGTGTGCTGGAGTGTGAGCGATCACGTCTGCAAGTGGCGAGGGAGGCACGCGGTCTGTGGGAATTGGTCGAGTGTGGCGCACTGGCGCGCTCTCGGCTCGCACGCAGAGATACTTGGCAAGCTCGGGCAGTGTGGTCCAGGGGCTGGCAGTGCTCGAGGCTTGGACAGGGGGTGGCGGTGGATGGTGGTTAGTGCTCCAGACATGCTTGCTAGGCTTGGTGCTTCTCCTAGCTCGATGTCGACATGTGGGTGGCAAGTTAGGCTCGTCATGGTCACCATTAATGGCTATGCCAAGCTCATAGTGGTGCTAAAGCTTGTTAATTGGGCTAGATCATCTACTGAGAGTATAGTGAGAGCTAAAGAGGGAACAAGGATGGCCAAAATCACTGCTCACTATAGTGTTTGTTGTTTGTTTGTTTGTTTGCTGCAAACAAGGTGTTTGATGAAATGGTCGAAAGAGATTCAAATTTGAATTTTGGATTCAAACTTGGTGGGTTTGGTAGGCACATACTAGGGAGTCTCTGGTTAGTTGGATTAGTCAAGGGGCACTGGTTTGGTTGGGTTTTGAAAAGGTGTGATCTTCACATATGATAAAGATTCAATTTTTACTTGTGATTTGAATGAGGTTGCCAAATGTGTCTGCAAGTTTGAAAGGTGGTCTTTGATTCATTTTTACTTGGTCTAGCAAGGGGTGAAAAGAGTTGGAAAAGTTTCTGTTTGAACTCTTGGACTAGAAACACTCAAAGTGGCCTAGTGAGCAAGATTGGCAAAAATGACCATTTGCCTTAATTGATTTGTTTTTGATTTTATCTTATTTGTTTCTACTTGGAAATGTTTTATATGATGTTATTTTCATATTTAAACCATTTCTTTCTATTTATGTTAATCACACAAGTTAATTCATGCATTTATCAAATCATCACATACACACATGCATTCATATGATTTTAATTACTCAAAGTTTTTGTTAACCCTAATTTTAGTGATTAGAGTTTGATGATCATTGTTTTATATTTTTGGGACGTTATAGATAGCTTCTGGTAGTGCGTGTAACGCTGCTTGGACTCCGTCAAGACCTTGCTTACATATTAAACTGGTCATTCAACTCCGTACTCATGCCCTGGTTCTTTCCGCTCTACCACGACGACGATGCTGATTACCCGGTTGGTTGCCGCCATGTAGATCAACATAGGATCCATAGGCTCGGGTGCTGCAAGTATAGGTGCCGAGGAGAGTATCTCCTTTAGCTTCTTCAATGCTGCATCTGCCTCGTCCGTCCATGTAAATTTGTCTGCCTTCTTCAGCAACTTGTACAGCGACAGAGCCTTATCTCCAAGTCGGCTGACGAACCGGCTTACTGCTATAATGCGGCCTATTAGCCGTTGTATGTCCTTCAGGCATGTCATACGGTTTACATTTAGGATGGCCTTGATCTTCTCCGGGTTGACCTCTATTCCTCGCTGGGAAACGATGAAGCCCAACAATTTGCCGGCTAGAACCCCGAAGACGCACTTCTTTGGGTTAAGCATCATGTTGTATTTCCAGAGATTATCAAAGGTTTCTTTTAAGTCGGAGATTAAGTCTTTTGACTTTTTAGACATCATCTCTATATCGTCCACGTATGCGTGAATGTTCTGACCAATTTGATCGTGTAGGCAATGCTTCACAGTCTGCTGGTACGTTGCACCTGTGTTTTTCAGCCCAAAGGGCATCGTGACATAGCAAAACGTGCCACAAGGTGTGTTGAACGAAGTGGCCAATTTGTCCGACTTCCTCATCTTTATCTGGTGGTATCCTGAGTATGCATCAAGAAAACACAAAAGCTCCGAGACAGCCGTCTAGTCAATGACTTGGTCAATGCAAAGCAAAGTAAACGGATCTTTGGGACATGCTTTGTTCAAGCCGGTGTAATCAACGCACATTCTTAATTATTTGGTTCCCTTTTGGGGGACAAGTACAGGATTGTCCACCCAACGGGTGTGAAGGACTTCTCAGATAAAACTAGCCTTAACTAACCTAGCTATGTCTTTGCATATGGCGCGTCTCTTCTCGTCTCCGAAGCGTCAACGAGGTTTTTTCACCGGTTTGCATTTTGGATCAATATTCAAGCTGTGCTCAACAAGTTCCCTAGGTACACATTTCATGTCGGCAGGTTGCCAGACAAAGATGTCCCTATTCTCACGAAGGAACTCGACGAGCGTGCTTTCCTATTTATGGTCCAGGTTCATCCCAATGGCCGTGGTCTTGGGGGTATCGCCTACCACAAGTTCTACCGGCTTGGTCTCGATGGCGGCATTGAAGGCGGGGGTGGAGTCAGAAATCTGGTTCTTCGACGCCGGCATCTCCGTGGCATCGACCTTGCTCTGGATCTCCTTGAATTCTTCGCTATAGAGGACAGCTTCTGCAAAGGATGCTTCTCCAATCTCGCAGTCCCTTGCCTTGGTAAAGCTTCCGGATACGGTGATGATGCTGTTAGGTCCAGGTATCTTGAGTTTGTTGTAGATGAAGCATGGCTTGGTCATGAAGGCGTGGAAGATGTCGCGTCCGAAGATGATGTGGTATACGCTCTTGAAGGGGACCACCTCGAAGGTCATGCGTTCTTGGCGGTAACTATTAACATCGCCAAAAGCGACCTGAAGTGTGATGCACCCAAGGGACCGAGCCTCCCGGCCAGGAACTACACCATGGAACACAGTGCTGGTCCGCCTTAGGTTTGCCTCCGTCAAGTTCATCTTGTGCAGCGTATCCAGGTACATGATGTTGATGTTGCTTCCACCGTCCACCATGCATTTGGTGAACTCGGTGCCGTCAATCAGGGGGTTGATGACCATGGCGTACTGGTTCTCTGTAGGGATGAGGTCTGGTTGATCCTTCCTGTCCCAAGTGATTGGAATCTCCGACCAGCGCAGGTACTAGGGAACTGGGGGTAGGGTGGCCATCAGTATCCTCATGAAGGTTTTCTGTTGCCGGATAGTAGGGGTACCAAGGAAGGTGTGGTAGACGGCAGCCTTCTTCTCGAAGGGGTTCTTTCCCTTTCCATCGCTCTTTTCGGTGTGCTTGGGGTCAACATCCTCGTCCATGTCACTTGAATCCTTGGACTCCTCTTCCTTCTTCTTCCCTTTGCCCTTGCCTCGCGGTCTGTTCTTCCGACTTTGCTTATAACCAGACTCCGGGTCCTCCTTGAGGTTGTTGACGAACTTGCAATGGTGATTAGTGTGAGTGGCTTTGTTGTTGGTGTCGAGGTGTACAAGGCATGGCATATCACGGTACTCCTCGTATGTTTGGGGAACGTGGAGCGCTGCCAGGGTAGTTTCACTACCTCGCTGCTGCCCACGACCAGCCCCCCGTCCTCGGCCACGCTGCCCGCCATCACCTCGTCCCGCAAATGTCATGGCGACCATGTCGGAGGTTTTCTTTTCTTCTGGCGGGTTCTTCCGCTTGGTGCTGTTGTTCCTCTTAGCTTGGGTTGGAACGGCTGTTGCCGGCAAGGAGACGCGAGCATCGTCATCGGTAGCCGCGAACTCACTAGCCAGCTGGATCATCTAGTTGAGATCGAGCCTATGATTGTCCTGCAGGCGTTTCAACTTATGTTGGAGCAACGTACCTTTCTCCAACCCATCGATGGAGATGGCCATGGCGGTCTGAGCGTGCACTCCTGCGCAGGAATTCTTCGTATCCAACCAGTAGGAGAGGTAGGCGTGAGATGACTCGTCTTTCTCTTCCACGCACCGCTGTAGATCGCCAACAGTGCAGGGATGCTTGTATGTACCCTCGAAGTTATTGGTGAACGCTTCTTGCATGTCCAACCAGTTGCAGATGGACTTCTCTGGCAAGTCATCAATCCATTGGCGGGCTGTGCCCGTCAACATCAGTGGGAGGTACTTGAAGGCAACGTTGGGGTTACCCCCGACGATCTCCACCGTGTTGCCATAATCCTGCAACCACGTAGCTAGTTTGGCGGTGCCATCGTAGGGCTTGATGCTCTTGTCAATCCGGAAACCCCTGGGGTAAGTTGCGGTCCGTATCACCAGTCCAAAGCAACGTGGTCCCAGGTATGGTCCTTCCCAGGCCTCGTGAATCTTGTCCAGGCGTGAACATGCGTCGTATGGCTCTGGGCTTGTTCTTTTCTTCTTGCCACCAGGGGATGGGCTGCGTGAACAACGCGGGACTCCTCCGCCATGGTGGCTGCTAGGGGGCGACGGAGGCGGAGGTGGCGGTGGGTTAGCCTTGTTTCTATTACCCTCCTGCAACGCCTCACGCTTGTCGCGGTTGCTTGTCGGACGCGGAGGGTCATGGAGCGACCTTCTCTTATTCCCTTGGTTGCGTTCTCCATCGTGATGGGGCTGCTCCGCATTATCGCGAATGACGATGCCACTTTGCCTTGGCGGAGGCATGTTTGTACGATGGTGAGCCTTGGGGTCTTCGTGATGTCGGGGGGATCGGGGCGGTGGAGATGGGCAAAGAGGATGAGCTTTGCCTCTGTAGTCAGAGGATATGGGGATAGCGTCTTTCCTGTTGTGTGCATCCCTTTATCTTCGTTCTGATGAACCCGTCTGAGACCCGACATCCTGAGGAGATCGGTCCCTTGGCGGCTTAGGATTTTTAGACTGGAAATACACTGGGTCAGACTCAAGCCTCTGAGAGGTGCCCTTTTCCTACCATTTCACCGCCTTTGCTACAAGGTCATAGACATGTTCCATAGCTGCAGGTGATCTATCCTGCTCCAGAAGGGTCTTGGCGACGACTAGGTTGAGAATAGGAGTGGGCATGACCTTCCTGCCTTCGCTGTCAATTTATGGCTAGGCTTGTGGCGGCTTCGGGGGAGCCCATCTGCGGTGACCCAGCATACCACTGCATGTGTAGTACACTATAGTCGTTGACATGGCATCCACAAAACACCGTTCCGTAAATATCACATCCCTCAGAGTGGTACAACAGAAACATTGCGGGTCCATATTACAAAAGTACACACATTATTATTATTACAATACCGGAAGTTCAAGACTTCCAAAAGATCCAACTTACAAACCAAATATAAAGTGTTCAGCGGAATTTAAAAGTAGCAACTCCTACTAGGAGTGGGGCTCAACAGCTTATTCTATAGAGTTCATGCTTCTCGGCTTCGTTAGTTACTACTAACTAGACACTTAAGTGGACTCGTTCTCATCAACACCATAGCGGATCTCGTAATCCACTCCTTCAACTCCTCCGGACAGATCAGGTTCCTCGTAGAACACATCTTCTTGGCATTCAGCTGCATACATTGGCACGTCTTCGGGATCCTCAGAGTCTAAGCAAGGGATCAAAGGAAAGAATGAGTAACGGCGTTACCGAACAAGTTCATTATATGCAAGGTGGGAAGTTTGATGCTCTAACTACCACCTCGGATTATAAATCCTTGGCACTATGCAGTTTTTGTAAATCTTTCTTCAAAGATTTATTTTATTTCGAAAAACTATGACAATCAGCCTTCATAGGTTGACCAGAACTTTCATGGAGTTCCTTTCCTGCCGCGTTCGTAGCTCCTTCCCGGAACAGGGAGTAACAAATTACAGTTCTTACACTCTGCAGAGGTGCGTTACTTTACCCATGAGAGATCAACTCCTTGTTGCACAACCGGGCATACTTTCCCATCCACAATTCCATGATGTGGGGCCTAGTAGTTGGTCCAAGCCAATCACTGCCCCCTTCGCGACCCTGCATGCCTCCTTGGTGTACATGTTGGAGATATGCCCTAGAGGCAATAATAAATGTAGTTATTATTATATCTTTGTGTTTATGATAAATGTTTACATTCATGCTATAATAGTATTAACAAGGAAACATTGATACTTGTGTGATTTGTAAACTTAAATTGAAGTCCCTAGTATAGCCTCTATACATCACTAGCTTGTTGGTTGATAAATGATTGTGGTTTCCCTATCATGAACATTGATATGTTATCAACAACAAGATCATATCGTTAGGAGAATGATATGGTGGACATACTCCTATAGATAAGCGTAGCATAAAGATCAAGTCATTTCAATAGTTCAATTGCTATATGCTTTCTGATACATAGTAACCTAATTCCTTCGACCATGAGATCATGCATATCACCTTTACCGGATGGATGCTTTGATGACATCAAACACCACAACGTAACTGGGTGGCTATAAAGGTGGCATTGAGTGTTCGGAAAGTATTGGTTGAGACACATGGATCAAGAGTGGGATTTGTCCATCCATATGACGGATAGATATACTCTGGGCCATCTCGGTGGAATGCCATCCAATTAGCTTGAAAGCATGTGACTGGCTCACAAGGGATCACATATCACGGGAACGAGAAAAGAGTACTTATCAGTAACGAGGTTGAACTAGGTATGCAGAGATACCGACGATCATAACCTCGGATAAGTAAAGTATCGTGAGACAAAGGGAAATTGGTATCGTATGTAAGTGGTTCATTTGATCGCAAAGTAATCGTAGAAATATGTGGGAGCCATATGAATTTCCAGATTCCTCTATTGGTTATTGTTCGGAGAAGTGTCTCGATCATGTCCGCATAATTCACGAACCGTAGGGAGACACACTTAAGGATTCGACGTTGTTTGAGTAGTTATGGTATTATGAGAAAGAGACTGAATTTTGTTCGGAGTCTCGGATGGGATCCGGGATATCACGAGGTGATCCGGAATGGTCCGGAGAATAAGATTCATATAAGGAAAGTCCCGTTTCGGAGTTCGGGAATGATTCCGGTGTTTTCATCGGGAATGTTCTAGAAGGTTCCGGAATGTCCGGCACTCCGGAGGGGAAAGGGTACATGAGTGTGTCATTGTAAGTTGGAATGATTGCATCATGTACTAAGTGTATTCGCTGTCCAAAATAAAGGGTTTATTCAAATCCTAAATTGAAAAGTCAAACGGCTAGTTTGAAAGTCAAACGGCAAGTTTTGGAAAGTGGAAAAGAGGAGGGAGTGTGAAACCGAGTTGGGGAGGGAGTCCTCCTCCCCAAGCCGGCGCACCACCCAAGCCGAGTTGGGGAGGGACTCCCCTCCCTCCCCTTGTCCGCCGGCCCCTCCACCTATATAAGGAGGGGCAGGGCTCCCTCCTAGCACACACAAGTCCCTCACCTCAAGCCCTAGAAGCTGCAGCCCTCCATAGTCGCCGCCACCACCTAGGGTTTTGCCCTAGCCGCCGACTTGGGGGTCCCCGGAACCCTAGCCGCCGGCTCTAGCCCCTCCTCCTTGGTGTGTCTAAACCCTAGATCGCCGAGGAGCTCTCTCATACTCCACCATACTCGCTCCGGCTTAAGGCGAAGCCCTGCGAGATCTCCCCTCTACTTCCGGTACCACGCCGTTGTGCTGCCGGAATCGCGAGGAGAGTGCTACAACCTCCGCTGCCTGCTGGAACAAGGGAGAGGAAGGTCTTCGTCGAGTACCGAACGTGTGACCGACTGCGGGAGCGCTGCCGGAACGCAACGCCGGAAGGATCGTCTACGCGATCTTGAGATCGGGAAGAGTACGACTACATCACCCACGAGAATCCGCTCTCGTTAAACACTTTGGAATCTTCGAGGGTAAGTTATTCCATCGACTCGTTGCTACAATCTAGTAGATAGATCTTGGCTTGTTTGTTTGTATGCGATAGAAATTTTTTGTTTTCCATGCTACGAAACCCTACAGTGGTATCAGAGCCGTGTCTATATGTAGATCTGTTGCACGAGTAGAACACAATGGTCATTGTGGGCGTTGATGCTTTTATTGTCGATTGCTTCTTGTGTACTTTGCATCTTGCGGTATGTTGGGATGAAGCGGCCCGGGCTAACCTTACATGACATCGTTCATGAGACTTGCTCCATGCTTGACATGCAACTTGTATTGCATAAGTGGCTTTGCGGGTGCCTGTTTCTCCTAGCATAGTTAAGATCCAATTTACAACGGGTGATCAACAATACTAGTATCAATGTTGTGGTTCTTGTTCATAAGTTAGAACGATACTTATTGAAATCCCCAAACCACGTAAAACATGCAAAGAAAGTAGAGGCGTCTAACTTTGTTTTGCAGGGGTGTGCAGTAATGTGATATGGCCAAGATTGTGATTATATTTGATGTATGCAATGTTCCTTATTGTAAGTTGGCAACCGGCAGGAGCCATATGGTTGTCTTTAATTTATGTTAAGACCCGCGTGTCTATTCAAAGTAGTTGTAATAGTTGAAGCCGGTGGACGACAACCATGGAGAAGCGTCATTGACCTTGATGAAATGCCGGTGATGATGGAGATCATATTCGTGCTTGAAGATGGACATCGGAAGCACAAAGAAGAAAGGCCATATCATATCACATATTTTGAATTGCATGTGATGTTAATCCTTTATGCATCTTGTATTGCTTAGTAGATGACGGTAGCATTATAAGATGATCCCTCATGCACATTAATTTCAAGTCATAAAGTGTTCACCCTTAGTTTGCACCGTTGCTAAAGCTTGTTGTTTCGAAGCACCACGTGATGATCGGGTGTATTAGATTCTGCAAGTGTATACAACGTGAGCAAGCCAGATTTGCTCATGCGGAAACTAAGGTTTGATCTTGACGAGCCTAGCATGTACAGACATGGTCTCGGAACACGGAACACCGAAAGGTAAAGCATGAATCATATAGTAGATATGATGAACATGTCGATTGTTCGTCATTGAAACTATGTCAACTCTCGTGATGATCGGTGTTGATGTAGTGGATTTGGTTCGTGTGATCACTAAAACAATGTGAGGGATGTTGTTTTGAGTGGGAGTTCACCTAGGTTAATTTTATTATTAATTTGAACTCAATTTGTCATAAACTTAGTCTAAACTATTGCAAATATGTTGTAGATCAATGGCAGCCCCTACCATCAATTTTAATGCGTTCCTAGAGAAAGAAAAGTTGAAAAACAATGGAAGAAACTTCGCGGATTGGTTCCGCAATTTGAGGATTGTCCTCACAGCTGGTAATTTGACCTATGTGCTGGATGCACCGCTGGGTGACCCACCTGCAGCTGATGCTTCCGATGAAGTAAAGAATGTTTACCTCGCTCGGAAGAATCAGTACTCCATAGTTCAGTGTGCTATCTTGTATGGTTTAGAATCGGAGCTTCAGAAAAGGTTTGAGAATTCAGACCCATATGATATTGTCGAGGATCTCAAATTGATTTTTGAGACTCATGCGGCAATTGAAAGCTATGAGGCTTCTGAAAAGTTCTTTAACTGCAAGATGGAAGAGGGCAGCTCCATCAGTGAGCATGTGCTTAAGATGTCTGGGCACGCAAACAAACTTCAAAGCTTGGGTATAGTGATTCCTAATGCTTTGGGGATTTACCGTGTCCTCCAATCACTACCACCAAGTTACAAGAACTTTGTGATGAACTACAACATGCAGAACATGAACAAGCAGTTGCCAGAACTGTTTGCTATGTTGAAATCTGCAGAAGTGGAGATCAAGAAAGAGCACCAAGTGTTGTTGGTCAATAAGACCACCAAATTCAAGAAAGGCAAGTCTAAGCAGAAGGGACACTTCAAGAAGGGTGGTAAGAAAGTTACCACGCCGGCGAAGAAGACCAAGGCTGGACCCAAGCCTGATACTGAGTGTTTTTCTGCAAGGGAGAAGGTCATTGGAAGCGGAATTGCCCAAAGTACTTGGAGGATCTGAAAAACGGCAACATCAAGAAGAAAGGTATATCTGATATACATGTTATTGATGTGTATCTCACTAGTACTCGTAGTAGTGCCTGGGTATTTGATACTGGTTCGGTTGCTCATATTTGTAACTCGAAACAGGTGCTGCAGAATAAACGGAAACTAGCGAAGAATGAGGTGACGATGCGCGTGGGAAACGGATCAAAGGTTGATGTGATCGCGATCGGCACGCTACCCCTTCATCTACCATCGGGATTAGTTTTATACTTAAATAATTGTTATTTGGTGCCTGCGTTGAGCATGAACATTATATCGGGATCTTGTTTATTGCGAGACGGTTACTTGTTTAAATTCGAGAATAATGGTTGTTCGATTTATATGAGTAATATGTTTTATGCACATGCACCTTTGATAGATGGTCTATTCTTATTGAATCTCGATAGTGGAAATACACATATTAATAACATTGAGGCTAAACGGTTGAAATCAAGCGATAACTCGACCTATATGTGGCACTGTCGTCTTGGTCACATTGGAGTGAAGCGTATGAAGAAACTCCATTCCGATGGACTTCTTGAATCACTTGATTTTGAATCACTTGAAAGATGCGAAGCATGTCTGATGGGTAAAATGACTAAGACTCCATTTTCTGGTATGATGGAGCGAGCTACGGACTTATTGGAAATCATACATACCGATGTGTGTGGTCCAATGAGTGTAGCATCGCGCGGTGGTTATTGTTATGTTCTTACCTTCACGGATGACTTGAGTAGATATGGGTATATCTATTTCATGAAACATAAGTCCGAGACTTTCGAGAAGTTTAAGGAGTTTCAAAGTGAGGTAGAGAATCAACGTAACAAGAAGATTAAATTTCTGCGTTCTGATCGTGGAGGTGAATATCTAAGTTACGAGTTTGGCGAGCATTTGAAGAAATGCGGAATACTTTCACAATTGACACCGCCGGGAACACCACAGCGTAATGGTGTGTCCGAACGTCGTAATCGAACTCTCTTAGATATGGTTCGTTCTATGATGTCACTTACAAATTTACCGCTATCATTTTGGGGTTATGCATTAGAAACAACCGCATTCACTTTAAATAGGGCACCGTCTAAATCCGTTGAAACGACACCGTATGAATTATGGTTTGGGAAGAAACCTAAATTGTCGTTCCTTAAAGTTTGGGGATGCGAAGCCTATGTAAAGAAGTTACAGCCGGACAAGCTTGAACCCAAAGCGGAAAAATGCGTCTTCATAGGATACCCCAAGGAAACTATTGGGTATACCTTCTATCATAGATCCGAGGGCAAAATCTTCGTTGCCAAGAATGGATCCTTTCTAGAGAAGGAATTTCTCTCGAAAGAAGTGACTGGAAGGAAAGTAGAACTCGACGAGGTTGTCGAACCTTCTCTCGAAATTGCGAGTAGCGCAGCACCGGAAGAAGTTCCTGTGGTGCCTGCACCAATTAGAGAGGAATCTAATGATGATGATCATGAAACTTCGGTTGAAGTTTCTACAGAGCCTCGGAGGTCAACGAGAACTCGTACCACTCCAGATTGGTATGATCCCGTTATGAGTGTCATGTTGGTGGATAACACCGATGACCCCGAGACATATGAGGAAGCGATGATGAGCCCAGATTCCAATAAATGGCAAGAATCCATGAAATCCGAGATTGGATCCATGTACGAAAACCAAGTATGGACTTTGGTGGACTTACCGGATGGCCGGAAGGCTGTCGAGAACAAATGGATCTTCAAGAAGAAAACAGATGCTGATGGTAATGTTACTGTCTATAAAGCTCGACTTGTCGCAAAAGGGTTTCAACAAATTCAAGGAGTTGACTACGATGAGACTTTCTCACCGGTAGCGAAGCTAAAGTCTGTGAGGATTATGTTAGCAATCGCTGCATATTACGATTATGAGATATGGCAGATGGATGTCAAAACAGCATTCCTCAATGGAGACATTGATGAAGAGTTGTATATGATGCAACCCAAAGGTTTTGTCGATCCTAAAGATGCTAACAAGGTATGCAAACTTCAACGGTCCATCTATGGATTGAAGCAAGCATCCCGAAGTTGGAATCAACGTTTTGATAAGGTGATCAAAAGTTTTGGTTTTATACAAACTTATGGAGAAGCTTGTATTTACAAGAAAGTGAGTGGGAGCTCTGTAGCATTCTTAATACTATATGTAGATGACATATTGTTGATTGGGAATGATGTAGACCTTCTTAATAGTGTCAAGGAATATTTGAATAATAGTTTTTCAATGAAGGATCTTGGCGAAGCAGCTTACATATTAGGCATAAAGATTTACAGAGATAGATCGAAACGCCAAATATCATTGTCACAGAGTACATATTTGGACAAAGTTCTAAAGAGGTTTGGAATGGAAGATAGCAAGAAAGGGTTCTTGCCCATGTTGCCCAATACGACCTTGAGTAAAACTCAAAGTCCGACATCGGCAGAAGATAGAGAAAGGATGAGTAAGACTCCCTATGCCTCAGCCATAGGATCTCTAATGTATGCCATGCTATGTACTAGACCCGACATTGCATATGCTGTTAGTTTAACTAGCATATATCAAAGTGATCCAGGAGTGGATCATTGGACAGCGGTCAAAAACATCCTTAAGTACTTGAGAAGAACTAAGGATATGGTTCTTTCTTATGGAGGTGATGAACAGCTCGTTGTTAATGGTTACACTGATGCTAGTTGGAACACTGATCCGGATGATTCTAAATCACAATCTGGATACGTATTTATTTTGAATGGTGCAGCAGTTAGCTGGAGGAGTGCAAAGCAAAGCGTTGTGGCGAGATCTTCAACTGAATCGGAATACATGGCTGCTTCGAAGGCTTCACAAGAAGAGATATGGATGAAAGAGTTCATTGCAGAGCTGGGTGTGGTTCCTAGTGCGCTGGACCCAATGTCTATCTACTGTGATAACATGGGCGCCATAGCCAATGCGCAAGAACCAAGGTCACACAAGAAGCTGAAGCATATCAAGCTACGTTTTCACGCTATTCGAGAACATATCCAAGATGGGGATATAAAGATTTGCAAAGTACACACAGATCTGAATGTGGCGGATCCGTTGACTAAACCTCTCCCGAGGGCAAAACATGACCAGCACCAAACTGCCATGGGTGTTCGGTATATTACCATGTAATCTAGATTAGATGACTCTAGTGCAAGTGGGAGACTGTTGGAGATATGCCCTAGAGGCAATAATAAATGTAGTTATTATTATATCTTTGTGTTTATGATAAATGTTTACATTCATGCTATAATAGTATTAACAAGGAAACATTGATACTTGTGTGATTTGTAAACTTAAATTGAAGTCCCTAGTATAGCCTCTATACATCACTAGCTTGTTGGTTGATAAATGATTGTGGTTTCCCTATCATGAACATTGAGATGTTATCAACAACAAGATCATATCGTTAGGAGAATGATATGGTGGACATACTCCTATAGATAAGCGTAGCATAAAGATCAAGTCATTTCAATAGCTCAATTGCTATATGCTTTCTGATACATAGTAACCTAATTCCTTCGACCATGAGATCATGCATATCACCTTTACCGGATGGATGCTTTGATGACATCAAACACCACACCGTAACTGGGTGGCTATAAAGGTGGCATTGAGTGTTCGGAAAGTATTGGTTGAGACACATGGATCAAGAGTGGGATTTGTCCATCCATATGACGGATAGATATACTCTGGGCCCTCTGGGTGGAATGTCATTCAATTAGCTTGCAAGCATGTGACTGGCTCACAAGGGATCACATATCACGGGAACGAGAAAAGAGTACTTATCAGTAACGAGGTTGAACTAGGTATGCAGAGATACCGACGATCATAACCTCGGATAAGTAAAGTATCATGAGACAAAGGGAAATTGGTATCGTATGTAAGTGGTTCATTCGATCGCAAAGTAATCGTAGAAATATGTGGGAGCCATATGAATTTTCAGATTCCTCTATTGGTTATTGTTCGGAGAAGTGTCTCGATCATGTCCGCATAATTCACGAACCGTAGGGAGACACACTTAAGGATTCGACGTTGTTTGAGTAGTTATGGTATTATGAGAAAGAGACCGAATTTTGTTCGAAGTCTCGGATGGGATCCGGGATATCACGAGGTGATCCGGAATGGTCCGGAGAATAAGATTCATATAAGGAAAGTCCCGTTTCGGAGTTCGGGAATGATTCTGGTGTTTTCATCGAGAATGTTCTAGAAGGTTCCGGAATGTCCGGCACTCCGGAGGGGAAAGGGTACATGAGTGTGTCATTGTAAGTTGGAATGATTGCATCATGTACTAAGTGTATTCGCTGTCCAAAATAAAGGGTTTATTCAAATCCTAAATTGAAAAGTCAAACGGCTAGTTTGAAAGTCAAACGGCAAGTTTTGGAAAGTGGAAAAGAGGAGGGAGTGTGAAACCGAGTTGGGGAGGGAGTCCTCCTCCCCAAGCCGGCGCACCACCCAAGCCGAGTTGGGGAGGGACTCCCCTCCCTCCCCTTGGCCGCCGGCCCCTCCACCTATATAAGGAGGGGCAGGGCTCCCTCCTAGCACACACAAGTCCCTCACCTCAAGCCCTAGAAGCTGCAACCCTCCATAGCCGCCGCCACCACCTAGGGTTTTGCCCTAGTCGCCGACTTGGGGGTCCCCGGAACCCTAGCCGCCGGCTCTAGCCCCTCCTCCTTGGTGTGTCTAAACCCTAGATCGCCGAGGAGCTCTCTCATACTCCACCATACTCGCTCCGGCTTAAGGCGAAGCCCTGCGAGATCTCCCCTCTACTTCCGGTACCACGCCGTTGTGATGCCGGAATCGCGAGGAGAGTTGTGGCATCCCGCTAAAACCACTACTAGAAAATCGCGTTGTTTTTGTGCATTGCATCATCATGACCGCATGCTCATGTCATCATGCCACATTGCATTTGAGCATCGTCATCATCTTGCACTTGCTTGCATAAAACTATTTTCGGAAAAACCTATTTCTGTTTTCTAAACGCCCCGTCTTTGTTCAAACGCAAAACCCGGGTCTCCGGAATATTTTGTTTGTCTAACCATAGATTTCAAACGCCCCATTTCAATTAAATAAAATGTTTAATTATTTTTAGGGGGCAGCCGAACCGGGCCGATCCGACCCAGTCGGCCACCCCCAGAATAAAACGGTCCACCCAAAATCCCTAATCTACCCAATCCTAGTCTACCCACCAATCCCCTCCCTCCACCTCACCTTTCCCTCCACCTCATCCTAGGCTCAGCCACCTCACCAATCCACACCCCATCCCCCCTCTCTCTCTCCTCCTCACAGCCGCTCCCTCACCCTCTCTCTCTTCCCCCTGGCCCCACACCCTCCCTGGCCCAAGCACACGCACGCACGCACCCCCCCCCCCGCGGATCCCACCCCGGCCCCACCGGCCCCACCACCGTCTCTCTCCCCTCCCCACCCTCTCTCTCTCCCCGACGCGCCGCCCGTCCCCGTCTCTCCCCACCTACCCTCCTCTCTCTCCCTCGCGACCACCTCTCCTCTCTGCATCGCTCCTCGCCCGCGCGCTCCGGCCGAGCTCCTCGCCGGCGCCGCTCTGTCTCGGTCCTCCGCCGCCAGCGCCCATCGCCACCGCGCCTCGCCGTCTCCTCGCCCTCCGGCCGCGTCTCTCCCTGGCCCTCTCGCCTCGCCGGCATCGCCCTCCCCGCAAGCGGCCGCCGCCATGTCGGCCTCCACCGCATCGCCGCCGCTCCCACCCTCTGCCTCACCGCGCCGCCGGTCCGAGCAGCGCCGGCCGTCGCCCTCTCTCCTCCCGCCTGCAGCCTCCTCTGCTTCGCCTCGACGCTGATGCGCCCCCCCCCCCCCCGTCGTCCTCCTTGCCGGCCGCCTCCGGCTCTCCTCCTCCGGCCGCTGTGCGTTGGGCGCGCCCGTGCTCGTCGCCGGTGCTCCCCCGCCTCCGGACTGCCGGGTCCCGCCTCCTCGCCTCCTCCGCTCCAGCGCGCCGTCCTCCTCCGGCCCGAGCTCGGCCCCCGGAGCCCCGCCGTCAAGCGTCGCCCGCGCGGCCGCGCCTCACCTCCTCTCTGCCTCGCGGGCCCCCCTCGACCCAAGCCCGTCGCCCTCCTTCCCGGCCACGACCGCCGTGCCCGACGCTCGCCACCTCCGCCGCGGCCGCGTGACCCCGCAGACGGCCGACCTCGTCCCGCTCTGCCCCTCGAGCCCGCCTCCTCTGCTCCCCGTCGCCGGCGACCCCCAGCGGGCCGCCTCACCGACCTCGTCGCCGTTCTCTCCACCATCGCTGCGCCTCTCTGGCCGCCGGTGTCGCCTCCGCGTCGACCTCCTCAGAGCCGCAGCCCCGACCGCGTCCTGACTCGTGCCCCGCGCGCGTGGGGGCGTGCCCGTCCAGCTCGTCTCCCGCCCCTGATGTTGGAGGCCCCTCAAACAAGTTCTTTGGCTTCTGTTGATGCCCCCAAGGCGTTCGGGCCTATGTTCAATGAAACAAGGCCATCGGTGAAGGACCTGTCCTGAGAACCTCGACTTCCCCCCCCCCCCCCCCCCCGTGGGCACATACGTCAAGCTCTCCTTCATGGATCCGTCTCGACGACCTCCGCCCCAGAACCCGACGCTTCCTCCTTCGGACCGCAAAGATCAAACCCCGAAGACCGATCCCGATGTACCGAAGACCGAACCCTCAGCACGCCAAGGACTTCTCCTTGGAACGACGAGTGCTCCTTCCTGGCTTCGAAGCTCGACCCCGTGGACCGACATGATCTTCTTCACGGATGCCATGATCTTCGTCACGGACGCCGAGACCCCCGGACCCGAAGACCACACGGGCGACAAGTACTCCTTCCCGGATGCGATGCTCGAGAACACGGACGGTATGGACATCGACGCAGAACGACAAGTTCTTCACCCCGAATGCCAAGACCGACTCGATGGCGCGGGCCCGACAAGGTCTTCGCGACAACAAGATCGACCGCGTGGAACCAAGATCCCCGGCACGTCACGACAAGTTCTCCATCTCGTATCCGATCCCGCTGATCCCGTCGAACCCTGAACCCTGAGTCCGATCCCAAACCCCGGAACCCCAAGATCGCCGACCCCTAATGTGTGACCCTAAGCCCTTATTTTTATAAATGATATATCTTGTTGCATATTAAATTGTTCATGCATGCATATTGTCATGTGGTTTGGGGGCCTTATGCCGATTCACCTTATAATTAAATATGGGACCCATATGCGGGCAAATCTAGTCTTATATTGGCCTCATTTAAATTTGCGTGGAGAACCGGTAACTTATCTTGCCCTGTTATTACAACATTTAATTTGCGGGGTAGATAAATAACTTGAACCGCTTAATTAATTGTCGGGACCCCGGTTCCGCTTAATATGGCCTAATCGCATCGCATGCCTGCCATGTCATGCATCATACATGCATCATGCCCGATCTTTTGCCGTAGTATTAAATATTGCATCCGGTGTTTATTCTAGTGTTTTGCTTCTTCGCGGATAAGGCCGTTGAGTTGATGCGAGTGTCGACCCGATCTTCGGATGAACCTTCGGCAATGTTTTCAGGCGAGCATCTCCCCCTTTCTACCTATCTTACTTTTATAGTATTTATTCCCTCCTGTTGATCTAATGCTATCTGTGTTGCGATGCTCTAGTTTTTCGTACCCGTGAAATCCCTTGCAGCCTTATATTGCCGTGGACACCCCCTATTACCTGTTGTTTGGTAGATAGTTGGACCTGCACGTCGTAGTCGCTTGCTCAAGGGCTGTCGCGTGTCGTCAAGTACCACAGTTGTTGGAGTGGTGCCGCCTGTTCAATGTTGGGGATGATCCTGGCTTTAATTATCGTTCACTTTAATTATTGTTTAATAACTAAAATTGAAGTAGGTAAGCAGAGGCACAGGTGGGCAATAAATGTTATTTGGATGTTAACCGTCCCCTTGTGTCCCGTAGGACCCCGAGTACTTGATACCTGTTCCTTGAATATTCGCGTTATCCACATACGGGGAATTATGGGACCCCCCTGAGCTAGAGCTTGATTCATTCATATTTCTTGGGGCCACAAACTAGTTTGAGGTTTTATTTACTATCTTGTACTTATGCCATGCCTTACTGCTTTATTTACGATTGTGCGAGGAGCACACTGTACTGTTTAGGATTGTGACCCGTTTACGCAGTATCGACAAGCCCAGTTTTGGGTTCCCAGTCGCTTACAGCCGGCCCCACAAACCTCGGGTCCGTCTCGGAGTCAGCTAACTTCGTTGCGGGTGTACTCCAAGGGGTGGCCCCCTGAAATATTTCTGAATCGTGTGATTGCTTTGTCGTGAAAGCCTCGTTGGGTTTTGATTTGGTTTTTCCGAGGTTGATCGAGTGTGTGTTGCTATTTGTGCACCCCTGCAGGGTAAAACTTTCTGAAAGCCGTGTCCGCGGTTATGGACGACTTGGAGCACAGTATCTCGATCATAGACAACTATAACTAAAGTAGTGCTATAAATTTGACTTTATAATGACTAGTAATCAGCTTCACTATAATGGAATGGCTAAATAAAACTACCAACAATTGCTTGTTTGGGTTGTCGCGTGCGACCATTGTATCTGACTAGTAAGTATTGCAACTACAACGGAATGGCTAAATAAAAGTACCAACAACTGCTGGGTTATGGGATATCTCATACTAATTGTATTTGACTAGTAAGTGTTGCAACCACAACGGAATGGTTAACTAAAACAGCCCACTGCTTATTTTATCAGGATGATTATCTATACCTGACTAGTAATTGCCGCAACTATAACGGAATGAGTAAAACTGCCAACTGTGTGAGTTCCTCGGTTGACTTCCTCGTTTGGTCTCGAGGGGGAAACACCAGGATGGGTTTGTTTGTTGGTAGCATCGGGTTGGTTCCGAGTAGGCCTTTCTTATCCCCCTATGATAGCCGACAGTTATATCGAGTCTCTATAGGTTGTTTAGTGCATGCTGCGCTGCCGCTGCAGTCCACCATACCTATGTAGGCGAGGACCGCCGAATTCTAGTCTCGCCGTGTACTGGCCTCAGTACTGACCGCTCTCTCTTTTTCCTTTGCCCTTTGTCGGAACCCCTTTTGTTTAAGCAGGTTTTGAGATCAACGTCGTTAGCAGGGTTACCCTTCTGGCTTGGCCTGGGCAGGGTTATGGACGCCATTGGTTATTCTTCAGGGCTCTTAGCCCCATTTGCATCTTGTCCGTAGTCGGACGCTCTATCATTTTCAAGGTGATTTGGATCTTTGTATATTATATCTGTATTCTTGACTCATGGAGTCGTGTTGTATATATATCTATTCTGTGGGTCCCATCGAGGACTGTTGTGTAATGTTATTACTTTGTTTTCCACCCGCACGAAAGTGCCTGGTGGGCACCTTTGAATCGTTTCTATGCGGGTTTGGCGGGAATCGCTGAAACTTGCATAGGGTCGATTCTGAGGGTGTTACAAGAGTGCTACAACCTCCGCTGCCTGCTGGAACAAGGGAGAGGAAGGTCTTCGTCGAGTACCGAACGTGTGACCGACTGCGGGAGCGCTGCCGGAACGCAGCGCCGGAAGGATCGTCTACGCGATCTTGAGATCGGGAAGAGTACGACTACATCACCCACGAGAATCCGCTCTCGTTAAACACTTTGGAATCTTCGAGGGTAAGTTATTCCATCGACTCGTTGCTACAATCTAGTAGATAGATCTTGGCTTGTTTGTTTGTATGCGATAGAAAATTTTTGTTTTCCATGCTACGAAACCCTACAGTACATCATGCCCACATAATGAATTACGACAATGGTTTGTACAAACCGTTAGATGCCAGAACTATCGTGGGACGATGAGGGTTCCCACCCATATGCTGCATATCCTCTATGAATTACCAATTAATATGCACGCTACGAGGATAACAGCCACGACCTGCACATCCGGCTTCATGCGAGAGGAAGAAGATACAACTGACTTCTCTGTCCCATTCCAAATCTCATGGCTAACGCGTAATATACGGCGCTAGAATCACTGATGTCAGGGTTATTAAATCCATACTTGATCATCATTATTGCAAATAAAACCCTAAGTTCTATTGCTCCATTATATCACCACTTAGGATGATATCTATGATTTCTTTATTTATGAAAATATTATTTTCTTTCTTTTATAGCATATATGATAACACACAACTTGCAAATACTTTGATAAAGTCTCTTCAAAGGACATGAGCAAGTGATGAACTTGCCTTGTGATGGCAAGGTAGTGAAGTCTGATGCTTGCACTGGACCTTGAGCTTCTAGTTCTACAAAAACATCATTATTGCCCGGTAAGGACAATATTTCAAGAAGCAAAATGACTATGCAAGTAATGCATTATTTAATTCTATATGCATTTTCCCTATATAAGGTGCCTTCTAATAAAGCATTTATAAATATTAATAATCTTTTTATATTTATTGCATATATTAAATTATTTTATTTTATTTCCCTTTTTATTTGACTGTTATTGATTTAATAATTCTTTTAGGAATTATTAATTATACATTAAATTTATTACTAAATATTTATTTACTATTTTTCAAATATACTATAATATTAATAAATAATGAAAGTGATTTTTATTTATTTTTATCACCTTTCAATAATTTTGTAAAATTCCATAAGGAATATATAAATTACTAAATTCTTATAAAAATTTAAATGCCCAAAATTTTATATCTTATTTTATTTGGACAGAGTAGATTATTGTGAATCCAAAAATATTTTATTTATAATTTTTGGACTTTTATTTTATTTTCTAGAATTTTATTGAGGTCAGGGGCATTTTGGTCTTTTCTAATTGATCAAAATAGTTTATTAAACAACTTGGGCTGGCCTTTTGGGCTTATTGGGCCAGTGTGGCCCAATAGGGCAAGGTCAAAATACCACCCCGAGGGTGTTTTGGCCCACCCAGCCCATTCTCTCTGCCTCCCTCTCTCCCTCGACCTTATCCTCTCCTCCTCTGACCCGACCCGGTGGCGGGCGATGCCACCACCGTCGATTCCCGCCGCCGTCGGCCGTTCTAGCCGGCGCCGTGGTGCGATTTGGGGTTGTCGACGACGCTCGTTCGTTCTATCCAATTGGATTTGACTCCGGGGGCTTCCCCGTGGCCAGGTTCACCCCGTTCCCGAACCCTCGGGTTAGGAAAAGGTGTTGTCGCCACCGCCGCGGTCCCGCCTGCGGTGGTGTGCTGGGACCGTGTGCTGCTGTGGCCTCCACCGTGGCAGGTGCAGGTTGCACTGCCCCCTGGGTGCTCCCTGTGTCGCCGCGGTTCTTTGGCCAATTTGCTTCCTCTTTGATTTGTCGGTGAGGACCTCGGGTAAGTTGCTTCTGTGGTCCTTATTCCTTCTATTGCCATGAATCTCTCGGTGTGTCTAGTGGCTTCTCATGCCTAGTGACTATGTGCTGACTGGGTTCATCTCTGGATTAGGGTTCTTGCTCTGTTTAGGGTTCATAACCCCATGTTGATCATATCCATGATGCTTTTAGATCTAGTGATGATCATACTTGAGCATGAAGAATGATTTTTTGCTATGGTTAATGATTTGTAGTGGCTTTGATGATGCTAGTTGCCTGTCAGATTATTCTAGTGATGATTCACTATGATCCTATGCTAGTGTTTCTATGGAATCCCTGATTGGATTATGTTGTTGATCTGAGAATTTACTCTACTGTTAGAATGCTTGTACTGATAGTGGTTTCTCTCAGTAGTTACTTACTGTAATTATAATGGTAGGCTTGTATGAGATTATACACACTGAATCAAATCAATACATGTAATGATTTTCTGTGGATGTATGGATGAATATGATATTGATTCCTAGCACCTGGCTTCAGGAAAATGATATTTATTGGTTTGTCCCTTTAATCTGTGGGAACTAAGCAAAGATTGGTTTTAGTTCATTTAGAACCTGTCCTTGTGATACCATTATGATCTGGCACACAAGTGATTGAGTTTTATTTTTGGGCTTAGCTTGATAATGCTTGTGATTAATACTGGCAAGATGAAATGAAAGCTTTTCTTAACTTTCCTGCCTATGATGTTGGTCTGAGGCTCTAGGATTTAATTCCTAGATAGTTGAGTAAATAGTTTATTTGAAACTTGTAAGATTAGAGGTGCTACTCTCTCTGGGAGATGTGCCCTGATCTGATAAGATCAAATGAAGAATGATCTAAGTTGCAAAAATAACACTGAACTCAGTGATGTTGGTCTGAGGGTTTAGTGCTTTTGGCTGAGTTTGATTTCTTATCTTATACTTGAAATCTCTAGGATAGATTCACCTCTCTTGGGTGATTATTGAGAGATCATTTCATAAAGAAACACATGTTTTTGTTTAGATAATATGATGAAATCATGTGATGGTTTTATGAGGCTCACCACAAAATCTGATGTTGGTGAAGTAGATTGATGATGATCTTGATCTGCTTTTGCTGGGCTCCTGAGCTTGCTCTTGAGCTTGCCTGCTCCTCCTAGCTTCTGGGCTTGACCTTGTTGTCCACCAGATTCATCCCCCTCCTTATGTCACCATCCTGGTGATGTTTGGTTGATCTGGGTTGGTCTGGTTTGGCTGCTGTTCTTGTTGTCTACCCTAGCTGTTCTTGTGTGATGTGTAGTAGAGAGATGCACTGATGTGCTCCTCCATGGATGTGTTGTGGTTTTGTGTGATTTGGCTATGCTTGTGAGGTCGACAGCACACCCTTTGCATGCTGGTGTGTGTACATCTTGTGTGCCTGCTATGCACTTGTGGATAGGTTCAGAAATTTTGAACTTACTATTACCAACTTACTTTCACATTGCTGGTGAATTGATCCTTCTTGGCTATCATTTGACTTCTGGCTTTGAATTTATGAAAGATGAAATCTTTCATATTGGTGAAACTTGCCCCTTTTATTACATTTCTCAATGATGAATTTGTCAAGTGCATTTCACTGACATATCTGAGAGAAATATATACTAACACTAATCTTATTTTGTTTCTATTTTGTCTTTGTGTTGCAGGTACAAAGATAAAGATGAAGATTTAGTGTAGATTTAGATATAGGATAGTTAGTAGAGATTCAAATGTAATTTGTTATTATTTTGTAATTTTTCTGTTATTACTCTTGTAATCTTTATTTTATTTAATTGTAATAAAGATTATATTATTATTTAATAAAGAAGATTCTTATTCTTTATTCTTTTGTAAATTCTGAATTTTGGAAATGGCTTCAGTATGTTACATTCTTGTAACTTGTTTATGTATTAATCATATGAAATGAATTTCATATTCCATCTTGTTTTTGGATAAGATTTAAGTTATAATACTTATCCCTTAATTAATTTAAGATTCAAATCTTATATCTAAATCATTTAAATTATTATTCAAACACTCAAGTTTAAAATTCAAATTCATTTTAAACACATAACTCCTTAAGATCATCTCAAAGTTTATAAAAATCACCCCTTAAGACTAAACCTAATCTCAAAGTATGAAAGAAACATTGATCACTTAGGTTTTTTTATTTGGCGAAAATTTTACACACATTTTCACAGATGAATGCATGCAACAGTTCATATTCCTAAATATACCCTTTGTTAGGTCCTAGATATTGGGATGTTATAGACTTCCCCCCTTAAATTAAACTTCGTCTCGAATTTTGTGGAGATGTACCTGAATAGTTCTGGATAAGATTTTCTAAAATCCTCTTCCTTCTCCCATGTGGCTTCTCTCTTAGGGTGATGTTCCCACTGTACCTTGCGATATTTTATTGCTCTATTCCTTAATATTTTCCAGTTTTCTTCTAGAATTTTACATGGCTTTTCAATATAAGTCAGGTCTTCTTGTAGTTCTATCTCTTGATGTGTTATTGCATCATATGGAACTTTCAAACATTTGTGAAGTTGTGACACATGGAAAAAATTATGCACTTGAGCCAATCTTGATGGAAACTCTAAAGCATAAGCTATAGTTCTGTTTTGACTCAGTATCTTGAATGGTCTGATATATCTTGGACTCAATATCCCTTTAACTCCGAACCTTTTTACTCCTTTCATTGGACTTACTTTCAAATAGACCATATCTCCCACTTCTGGATGCCATGATCTTCGGCTTTGATCCGCATAACTTTTCTGCCTTCTCTGGGCTATTTTCAGTCTATCTCTGATCTTATCAATAATGTCTTGTCTCTCCTTGATATAATCTGGTGCAAATTCTTTGATGCTTCCAGGTTCATACCAACATATTGGTGATCTACACTTCCTTCCATATAGAATCTCATATGGAGCTGCCTTTAGACTACTCTGATAGCTATTGTTATAAGAAAATTCTGCCAATGGTAGGTGATCTTCCCATGTTCCTCCAAAATCTAGTGCACAAGCTCTCAACATGTCTTCTAGTATTTGATTTGTTCTTTCAGTTTGACCTCTTGTCTCGGGATGATATGTCGTGCTGAAATCTAATTTTGAGCCAAGTGCTTCATGCAATTGCTTCCAAAATGCTGAAGTAAACACTGATCCCCTATCAGTTATGATCTTTTTGGGTACTCCATGCTTACTTACTATCTCTTTGACATATATTTCAACTAACTTCTCAGCATTATCCTTTTGATTCACCGGAATAAAATGTGCACTCTTAGTGAGTCTGTCCACAATTACCCATATCATATCCTTCCTTTTTGGTGTCATAGGTAATCCTGTGATGAAGTCCATACCTATTTCCTCCCATTTCCATTCCGGAATTACTAAGGGTTGTAATGGTCCTGCTGGACTTTGATGTTCAGCTTTCACCCTTTGACACGTATGACATTCAGATACATATTTAGCAATATCCCTTTTCATGTTATTCCACCAGAATAGTTCTTTCAAATCCATATACATCTTAGTACTCCCTGGATGTATAGAATATGGTGTATCATGTGCTTCTTTGAGTATGATATTTCTGATCTCAGTAACATCTGGAACACATAGACGATCTTGGAACCATAATGATCCATAATCTCCAAGGCGAAAAACTGATTTTTTCCCTTGGGATATTCTCCGAATTTCCTCAGTAATGAAAGGATCTTCTTCTTGATGTCTAACAATTTCTTGCTTAAGATCACTGTCCTGCTCTACAACTACATGCATAGTCGCTAATCCTCCAAGAACCTATGTTCTGATGAATTGAAGTTCTAATCTTTCCAAGTCCATTTGTAACTCTTTTGGTAACTCCCTATTGCTTGGCTGAATATCTGCACTCTTTCTGCTTAAAGCATCTGCTACCACGTTTGCTTTCCCTGGGGTGTAATTGATTGTTAAATCATAATCCTTGATTAATTCCAACCAACGCTTCTGTCTCATATTCAATTCCTTTTGAGTGAAGAAGTATTTGAGACTTTTATGGTCAGTGTATAACTCACATTTAGCTCCATAAAGAAAATGTCTCCATCCTTTCAGTGCAAAAACTACTGCTGCTAACTCTAAATCATGAGTTGGATAGTTGACTTCATGTGGTTTCAGTTGTCTTGAACCATAAGAAATCACTTTCCGATCTTGCATTAATACATAACCCAAACCTTCTTTAGATGCATCACAATATACAGTGAAATCCTTCCCTGTTTCAGGAACTGCTAAGATTGGAGCTGTGGTTAATCTAGTCTTCAACTCTTGGAAACTTGCTTCACACTTCTCATCCCACTTGAATGGTGTATTCTTCCTTAATAATTTGGTCATTGGTCCGGCTATTTTGGAGAAACCTTCAATGAATCTCCGATAATAACCAACCATTCCTAGGAAACCTCGAATTTGCTTCACATTGGTCAGTGCAGTCCACTCTAGTACCGACTGAACTTTAGATGGATTCACAGCAATCCCATCCTTATTGATCACATGACCGAGGAATTCTACCTCATCTAGCCAAAACTCACACTTACTGAACTTAGCATAAAGCTTATGTTCTCTTAAAGTTTGCAATGCTATTCTCAAATGGTCAGCATGCTCTTCCTTATCTTTGGAATATATTAGAATATCATCAATAAAGACGATGACAAACTTGTCCAAATATGGCATGAAGATCTTGTTCATCAGATTCATGAATATTGCTGGTGCATTGGTCAAACCAAATGGTACTACCAGATACTCATGGTGTCCATATCTTGAGAGAAATGCTGTTTTTGGAACATCTTCCGACTTGATTTTTATTTGATGATATCCAGATCTTAAATCGATCTTTGAAAATACTCTATCTCCTTTCACTTGATCAAACAAATCTTTGATTCTTGGTAAAGGATACTTATTCTTGATAGTCACGTTGTTTAGATTTCTATAATCACCACACATCCGTCTTCCGCCATCTCTCTTATCCACAAAGATTACCGGTGTTCCCCATGGGGATACACTTTCCTATATAAATCCTTTTCCTGCTAACTCATCAATTTGCTCCTTGAGTTCTTTCAACTCTTTGGGTCCCATTTTATATGGTGCTTGAGCTATTAGTGTTGTACCAGGTATTAGGTCAATGGTGAACTCTATCTCTCGGTCTGGTGGCATTCCCGGTAACTCTGTTGGAAAAACATCTTGGAATTCATTAACTATAGGAATCTCTTCTAATTTAATTTCTTTCATTGAATTCAACTGGAGATCCACCATGATATGACTGTGTTTATCTGCTTGGTAAAATATCCTTGCTCCACTTGGAGTTTTGATTGAGACAGCTTTCTCCTCACAATTAATCTGAGCTCTGTGTTCCATCATCCAATACATCCCTAGCACTACTGCAATTCCCTTCAAAGGAATCACATAAAGGTCTGCGAAATTTGTACAACCACAAATCAAGATAACCTGATCTTGTTTTATGTGGCGTACAATCACATTCCCTCCTGCCGTAACTACAGTCATAGTACGTTCTAACGTTGCCCTTCTAATCCTGAACTTATCACAAAATTCTTCAGAAATGAATGAAGTAGTTGCACCAGTATCAAATAGAACTTTGCCGGGATTGGTAAGGATATTGAGCATACCTATCACTGCATGCTCCGAATTATCCACCTCCTCGAGGGTTGCACAGTTCAGTTTTTCGGTAGATCGGTTTCTCTTGCCATTGTTGTTCTTGCCATTATTTCCTCCTTTATTGGGTGGTCCATTTCCTCCACTGGCTTGTCCTCCTCCCTTGGTAGGCCATCCTCCCGGTGGTTTGCTCGGACAATCTGGCTTGATATGCCCCTTCTGGCCACAACTGTAACATATCACTATAGGACTTTTGCATTCCCTCTAGAAATGCCCTGGAATTCCACAATTGTTATAGATAACATTCCTTCTCGGATTGGATTGATTTCCACCACTGCCCTTGTTGTTGTTATTGTTATTGTTATTGTTATTGTTGTTGTTGTTGTTGTTGTTCTTGCCATAATTCCTATTCCGAGGTTTGAATTCCAGGTTAGGTTTAGGTTTCCTTGCCAGAATTCTCTTGGTTTCCTTCTTGGCTCTCTTCCTCCGATCCTCTTGGACATTCTTGTAGTCATCTTCAAAAGTAATAGCTGCATCCAACAATTGCTGATAAGTTTGCTTATTGGCTAACCTTAGCTACGTCTTCAAAAATGGATTTAATCCACGCAAGAAACGTTTCTTCCTCTTCTCTTCAGTGTTAACATCCTCCTCAGCATAACGAGATAGTTGGCTAAACTCCCGGATGTACTTCATGACACTAGTATATCCTTGCTGAAGCTCCTCAAATTCTCTCCGCTTCAACTCCATGACGCTTTCCGGAACATGATATTCACGGAATCTCTGCTTGAACTCCTCCTAGGTAAACTCCCTTCCTGGTTGTTGCATGGCTAACTGATTTTCCCACCATGATGCTGCAGGTCCAGTCAGCACATGAGTTGCATACCTCAATTTTCCCTCATCATTGCAACCCACAGTTTTCAGCTTCCTCTCTGTATCTGCTAGCCAGTCTTCTGCATCCATTGGTCCAGGGGCTGATGCAAAAGGTAACGGTCTTGCATTCTGGAAATCAAATATACTTACTGCTCCTCCTTCAGGTGCCCTCTGATTTGCTCGCCCCAGCAACTCTTCCAGAACTTGTTCTGGGTCTCTTGCATCATTTGCATGCATTTCATAAAGTTCTGCTCCATTAACGACCTCATTGGTGGTGGTGGTAATGCTTCTTGATTTGCTGCATAGGCATCGGCCTTTTCCTTGGCCTCTCGCTCCATCCGCTGCTGCTCAGTTTCCATTTCTACACCCGTATCCATGACCCCCTAGTCCTACAACATAAAGCGAATACTCATAATTACATCATGCACATGTGTTCTGAGCTCGACTTTACGCACAGAACTAGTCACACAATGAAGATCCAAAGAAAATCCAAAAATGCATTTCACATATTATACATAATATCATAATGATACAAAGTTCTTACAACATATACCATATAGGTATAATCACAAAACTACCATATTCATCTCACTACCTTATTACTTGGAGTACAATACACAGTGCTTGATGCTGTTGACTACTTGTCTCCTTCTAGTAGTAACTATGCTCATCATACATGCCTGATGTCCAACCGTGATGAAGTGTTGTTCGCCGCACAGTTTGTGGAACATATGTCCTTCCAGAAGGAACATACTCTATATCTGAAGTGTCAGGACTTGAGTCATTACTCAACCTGAGCGCATCGACTCCCTCCAGCTCAGCTGAAAAGTCTCCAGAAACATATTCAACATTATCTCCAACCTGCATCTCCTGAGCTTCAATTCTGGAGTTGTCAACAGGATACACAGATCCTACTGCTTCCTAGGTGCTCTCGTGAGCAAGATAGTTAAATACTGGATAATGTATATTCCCTAGGTTTTGAGAAGATGTTGATGATTCAAACACTCTCTCTTCAGGATCTTCTTCTTCATCCTGATCATCTATTGACGTGGTATTTCTACTACTATTATTAGGGTTCATTCTTGCACCCATCCAACTAGATTATCCAACATTTCTGTCAGAACCATCTGTGGACATCTGGTGCTCATGAGATCCATTATATGATCCCATTCTCCGACCATCAGAATTCTCAATAGGAAGTTCTGAGTCAGAACCATCCTCTGAGCCCCGTAGTACTGCATACCGCATATCTATAGTAGAATCATGTGTAGGTTTAGGTCTTGGTGAGTAAGGATATGGTATAAAAGATTCCGGATCTATAGGTATATCCTTAAATATTGGTGTTGCACTACTACTTGCTTCTTTCTCTAACTGGAATGCTAACTGCTTCCTCCTTTCTGGATCAGTTAGATCCTCTAACATGTCATTTTTGTCTTCAACAATCACTTGATGGGTCTTATAAAAAGACGCAACGAGTGTTCGGTATCTATCCATAAACTTGGAAGCTAACTTAGGATGCTTCTTAACCAAAGTAAGATGATCCGGTATAGGCTCTGAGTCTATAGAATCCTGAGGTATCACAGAGAATGTGCTACCTTCTAATTCCTTGGTTTTCTGCTCCCGGATATTAGCTATCGCCTCCACAACAGCAATATGATAGGCTGCTAAATGACTCCTACCTTCTCCTATGGTAGATCGTGATATAATCCAAGCCTCTCTGGAAGTTGGATACTCACACGATACTTGGATAACATCTAGCCATCAAGGTAAGTGATAGTGTTCACTGGAATTCTAGTTGGACAATTAAAGAGCTTTAAAAGTTGACGAAGTTGGTCTGTAAATGATCCTTGATAATCATCAAGAGTCTCCTCTTTCCTTACCAAAGTCTGTTTTGGAAACTTTGGTGCCATATCTGTGTATATCAGAAAAATAATTTTGATTAGTATCCAATGACATATTGCATCATAACAAAGAATTATCGCACTAAAATATATAACGGAATATTCTCATTTGAATACCCATTATATTACTTTTAGAGAATTCTTTATCGTTGCTAATTCTCCTACCGGTAATACCCTTTACTAGGTTTCCAA
Organism: Avena sativa; assembly: GCA_916181665.1. Taxonomy (NCBI): domain Eukaryota; kingdom Viridiplantae; phylum Streptophyta; class Magnoliopsida; order Poales; family Poaceae; genus Avena; species Avena sativa. Next base: position 253,035,644 of record OV702280.1, read on the forward strand.
CCTAAGGTCAAAGCAATTTGCTTTGATACCAACTGCGGTGACCCAGCATACCACTGCATGTGTAGTACACTATAGTCGTTGGCATGACATCCACAGAACACCGTTCCGTAAATATCACATCCCTCAGAGTGGTACAACAGAAACACCGCGGGTCCATATTACAAAAGTACACACATTATTATTATTACAATACCAGAAGTTCAATACTTCCAAAAGATCAAACTTACAAACCAAATATAAAGTGTTCAACGGAATTTAAAAGTAGCAACTCCGACTAGGAGTGGGGCTCAACAGCTTATTCTATAGAGTTCATACTGCTCGGCTCCGTTAGTTACTACTAACTAGACACTTAAGTGGACTCGTTCTTATCGACACCGTAGTGGATCTCGTAATCCACTCCTTCAACTCCTCCGGACAGACCAGGTTCCTCGTAGAACACATCTTCTTGGCATTCAGCTGCATACATTGGCACGTCTTCAGGATCCTCAGAGTCTAAGCAACGGATCAAAGGAAAGAATGAGTAACACCGTTACCCAAGAAGTTCATTATATGCAAGGTGGGAAGTTTGATGCTCTAACTACCACCTCGGATTATAAATCCTTGGCACTACGCAGTTTTTGTAAATCTTTCTTCAAAGATTTATTTTATTTCGAAAAACTATGACAATCATCCTTCACAGGTTGACCAGAACTTTCATGGAGTTCCTTTCCTGCCGCGTTCGTAGCTCCTTCCCGGAACAGGGAGTAACAAGTTACAGTTCTTACACTCTACAGAGGTGCGTTACTTTAACCATGAGAGATCAACTCCTTGTTGCATAACCGGGCGTACTTTCCCGTCCACAATTCCATGATGTGGGGCCCAGTAGTTGGTCCAAGCCAATCACTGCCCCCTTCGCGACCCCGCATGCCTCCTTGGTGTACACCATGCCCACATAATGAATTACGGCAATGGTTTGTACAAACCGTTAGATGCCAGAACTATCGTGGGATGATGAGGGTTCCCACCCATATGCTGCATATCCTCTATGAATTACCAATTAATATGCACGCTACGAGGATAATAGCCACGACCTGCACATCGGCTTCATGCGAGAGGAAGAAGATACAGCTGACTTCTCTGTCCCATTCCAAATCTCATGGCTAATGCGTAATATACGGCGCTAGAATCACTGATGTCAGGGTTATTAAGTCCCTACTTGATCATCATTGTTGCAAATAGAACCCTAAGTTCTATTGCTCCATTATATCACCACTTAGGATGATATCTATGATTTCTTTATTTATGAAAATATTATTTTCTTTCTTTTATAGAATATATGATAACACACAATTTGCAAATACTTTGATAAAGACTCTTCAGAGGACATGAGCAAGTGATGAACTTGCCTTGTGATGGCAAGGTAGTGAAGTCTGATGCTTGCACTGGACCTTGAGCTTCTAGTTCTTCAAAAACATCATTATTGCCCGATAAGAACAATATTTAAAGAAGCAAAATGATTACGCAAGTAATGCATTATTTAATTCTATATGCATTTTCCCTATATAAGGTGCCTTATAATAAAGCATTTATAAATATTAATAAAATTTTTATATTTATTGCATATATTGAATTATTTTATTTTATTTCCCTTTTTATTTGACTTTTATTGATTTAATAATTCTTTTAGGAATTATTAATTATACATTAAATTTATTACTAAATATTTATTTAGTATTTTTCAAATAAACTATAATATTAATAAATAATGAAAGTGATTTTTATTTATTTTTATCACCTTTCAATAATTTTGTAAAATTCCATAAGGAATATATAAATTAAAAAATTCTTATAAAACTTTAAATGTCCAAAATTTTATATCTTATTTTATTTGGACAGAGTAGATTATTGTGAATCCAGAAATATTTTATTTATAATTTTTGGACTTTTATTTTATTTTCTAGAATTTTATTGAGGTTAGGGGCATTTTGGTCTTTTCTAATTGATCAAAATAGTTTATTAAACAACTTGGGCTGGCTTTTTGGGCTTATTGGGCCAGTGTGGCCCAATAGGGCAAGGTCAAAATACCACCCCGAGGGGGTTTTGGCCCACCCAGCCCATTCTCTCTGCCTCCCTCTCTCCCTCGACCTTATCCTCTCCTCCTCTGACCCGGCCCGTCACCGTCGATTCCTGCCGCCATCGGTCGTTCTGGTCGCCGCCGTGGTGCGATTTGGGGTTGTCAACGACGCTCGTTCAATCTATCCAATTGGATTTGACTCCGGGGCTTCCCCGTGGCCAGGTTCACCCCGTTCCCGAACCCTCGGGTTAGGAAAAGGTGTTGTCGCCACCGTCGCGGTCCTGCCTGCGGTGGTGTGATGGGATCGTGTGCTGCTGTGGCCGCCACCGTGGCAGGTGCAGGTTGCAGCGCCCCCCTGGGTGCTCCTTATGCCGCTGCGGTTCGTCGGCCAATCTGCTTCCTCTTCGATTCGACAGCGAGGACCTCGGGTAAGTTGCTTCTGTGGTCCTTGTTCCTGCAATTACCATGAATCTCTCGGTGTTACTAGTGGCTTCTCATGCCTAGTGACTATGTGTTGATTGGGTTCATCTCTGGATTAGGGTTCTTGCTCTGATTATGGTTCATAACCCCATGTTGATCATATCCATGATGCTTTTAGATCTAGTGATGATCATACTTGAGCATGAAGAATGATTGTTTCCTGTGGTTAATGATTTGTAGTGGCTTTGATGATGCTAGTTGCCTGTCAGATTATTCTAGTGATGATTCACTATGATCCTATGCTAGTGTTTCTATGGAATCCCTGATTGGATTATGTTGTTGATCTGAGAATTTACTCTAATGTCAGAATGCTTGTACTGATAGTGGTTTCTCTCAGTAGTTACTTACTGTAATTATAATGGTAGGCTTGTATGAGATTATACACACTGAATCAAATCAATACATGTAATGATTTTCTGTGGATGTATGGATGAATATGATATTGATTCCTAGCACCTGGCTTCAGGAAAATGATATTTATTGGTTTGTCCCTTTAATCTGTGGGAACTAAGCAAAGATTGGTTTTAATTCATTTAGAACCTGTCCTTGTGATACCATTATGATCTGGCACACAAGTGATTGAGTTTTAGTTTTGGGCTTAGCTTGATAATGCTTGTGATTAGTACTGGCAAGATGAAATGAAAGCTTTTCTTAACTTTCCTGCCTATGATGTTGGTATGAGGCTCTAGGATTTAATTCCTAGATAGTTGAGTAAATAGTTTATTTGAAACTTGTAAGATTAGAGGTGCTACTCTCTCTGGGAGATGTGCCCTGATCTGATAAGATCAAATGAAGAATGATCTAAGTTGCAAAAATAACACTGAACTCAGTGATGCTGGTCTGAGGGTTTAGTGCTTTTGGCTGAGTTTGATTTCTTATCTTATACTTGAAATCTCTAGGATAGATTCACCTCTCTTGGGTGATTCTTGAGAGATCATTTCATAAAGCAACACATGCTTTTGTTTAGATAATATGATGAAATCATGTGATGGTTTTATGAGGCTCACCACAAAATCTGATGTTGGTGAAGTAGATTGATGATGATCTTGATCTTGATCTGATTTTGCTGGGCTCCTAAGCTTGCTCTTGAGCTTGCCTGCTCCTCCTAGCTTCTAGGCTTGACCTTGCTGTCCACCAGATTCATCCCCCTCCTTATGTCACCATCCTGGTGATGTTTGGTTGATCTGGGTTGGTCTGGTTTGGCTGTTGTTCTTGCTGTCTACCCTAGCTGTTCTTGTGTGATGTATAGTGGAGAGATGCACTGATGTGCTCCTCCACGGCTGTGTTGTGGTTTTGTGTGATTTGGCTGTGCTTGTGAGGTCGGCAACACACCCTTTGCATGCTGGTGCGTGTCCATCTTGTGTGCCTGCTATGCACTTGTGGATAGGTTCAGAAATTTTGAACTTACTATTACCAACTTACTTTCACCTGGCTGGTGAACTGATCCTTCTTGGCTGTCATTTGAATTTTGGCTTTGAATTTATGAAAGATTTCATCTTTCATATTGGTGAAACTTTCCCCTTTTATTACATTTCTCAATGATGAATTTGTCAAGTGCATTTCATTGACATATCTGAGAGAAATATATACTAACACTAATCTTATTTTGTTTCTATTTTGTCTTTGTGTTGCAGGTACAAAGATAAAGATGAAGATTTAGTGTAGATTTAGATATAGGATAGTTAGTAGAGATTCAAATGTAATTTGTTTATTCTTTTGTAATTTTTATGTTATTATTCTTGTAATATTTATTTTATTTAATTGTAATAAAGATTATATTATTATTTAATAAAGAAGATTCTTATTCTTTATTCTTTTGTAAATTCTGAATTTTGGAAATGGCTTCAGTATGTTACATTCTTGTAACTTGTTTATGTATTAATCATATGAAATGAATTTCATATTTAATCTTGTTTTTGGATAAGATTTAAGTTATAATACTTATCCCTTAATTAATTTAAGATTCAAGTGTTATATCTAAATCATTTAAATTATTATTCAAACACTCAAGTTTAAAATTAAAATTCATTTTAAACACATAACTCCTTAAGATCATCTCAAAGTTTATAACAATCACCCCTTAAGACTAAACCTAATCTCAAAGTATGAAAGAAACATTGATCACTTAGGTTTTTTTATTTGGCGAAAATTTTACACACATTTTCACAAATGAATGCATGCAACAATTCATATTCCTAAATCTACCCTTCGTTAGGTCCTAGATATTGGGATGTTACACCATCCGAGGTTTCGCCGTACACCAGGATCGTTGATGACGCGAGCTGAAGCTTTCTTAGCCTTCTGCTGCTTGAGCAGAGTCTTGTACTCGGCCTCCATGGATATAGCTTTCTCTATTGACTTCTGTGCCTTAGCCAGATCTTGATCTAGCTTTGCGCCTTGCTCCGCGATGGCCTGCGCTTCCTCCAGGAGCTGTTGGCGTTTCTTGTCAAGCTGGAATACGTTCCGTATATGAGCCATAGTCATGGGCTCGACGAGCATATTGCCGTACATCACTCTATCAGCTGGAGTGATTTGGGCAGCTGCAGACGTAGATGCCGGAGGCGGCAGGTTTTTGGTGCTGTTGTTACTCAGACCGACGTTGAGTTCATGCGGCTGCTGCACTGGGTTAGGCGAAGGGGGATGGGATTTGCGCGATCATTGTCGGCAGCAACAGGTGGTCCCTTCCCCTTGCCCAGCGCTTTAGGTCGAGCTTGTCTGGGTTGATCTTCCTCCATCACGGTCCCAATGGCGACGAACACCTCTCGGGATGTGATGGCATTGTCGGCCTGATCGTCGCGTCTGATATCCTCCTCCATCTTCTTCATAGCAGAGTCGAGTTCCTCCGGGCTGAAGTCTATCTCCTCTGAGTCAATGCTGATGTCGGCATAGAGCGCGTCCAGAACGGAGTCGAAGAGTGTCGGGGCCTCCGCAATGATGGGTAGTGGTGGTTCTACAGCAGCGATGATGACTGGAGGCGGTGGTGGCGGTGGCTGAGGCGGAGGGGCGCCGGGTACAGATGCGAGCACTACTTGAGCTTCTGCTTCAGCTGCCACGTAGTTGTTGACGGTGTGAACCATGCACTCAAAAGTCAGGAGACCCGTGGCCTGCTGCCGCCTTAGCATATGCCGGAGAAGTGTACCGCGGTACAGTCCTTCCACAAAGTGATACATGGCATCATCATTGGGGTAATGCTCCAGGTTGGCCCGTATACGGAGCCACATGTCTAGGTAATCGCGGGGGTTTTCACCCTCTCTATGAATGCAATGCGCCGGATCAAAGATAGTCACCACGCCGACGAACTTGGATCTCTGCCGTCCAGACGCATGGGCGAAGCCGGCGAACTTGTAGCGATCTTCCACCATTATATCCTACACGGGGACGGTTTGGGTGGGCCTTGAATTTTTATGATTGATGTCGGTTAACTCCGAAGAGAGATCCGACTTCAATCCTTCCGCGAACGTATCCTTCCCGTAGGCGGTCCATGCGGGTCTTGACGTTCCTCCGACTTCCAGGGAACTAGTGCCCGAGTCGGTTTCGCCGGAAGAGGTGGATGTCCCCGATTGTGACGATCGAGCAGCGGGTGGGGTTCGTCTTTGCCCGGATCCAGAACTCGCCAGGAGGGATGATCGGAACATTGCCGGAGAAGAGAACATGGCCGATCTCTATGGTTTCGCTGATTCCTGCGAATAGCTTGGACCTCGCCCGTTGTAGAGCCTGAAGCGCCTCTTTCCCCATGGTGGGCACCAACTGTCGTGGTATTGCCGAGGAGTATGCCATGAAGGGGTCCTCATAGAGCGTGTTTAGAGACGTGGGGTAAGGCGGAAGGTTGGCGGGTATGAGGTAACACAGCTTACCCAGGTTCAGATCCCACGACGGTGGCGGGATCCTACTCCTGCTATAAATCAATATAATGGCAATACGCCTAGTTATAGGGATCGGTTCGCTATGCGCGATATGAGTTGTTCTATGCCCTAAAGGCTCTCATAGGTCCGGTATATAGTCGCCAGATCCTAGGGTTACAGGCAAAGTCCTAGCCAGACAGGTTACAGAGTCCTACACTGTACACAACTTGTCTAACGTGTCTTGCACTCTAAGGCTCTGGGTACGCTGGTGACTCCTTAGTAGCCTTCCTTTATCCGACATGGCCCCCCCTTCTGGATCCATCTAACTATGCCGCCCAGCAAGCCATGGGCCTTGCTACCAACTGTGGGCCACCCGGGTTATCCGGATTAGAGACATGCTATGGTGATACCCATTTAGCATATCCCCAACATGGCCACCTTCCTCGTCCGCATCTGTCTCTCCACTATCGTCTTCTCTAGCTCCGGCCTGACTGCTCTATCCTGGTTCGTAACCACCACCTCCTCCTCCTATCTGACTTCTCTGTTCTGATTCATAACCACCGCCTCCAGCATTGGACATAGCATACATCCTGTAACTAGATTCAACACTATGGCTAGGACCGTGTCCACCATCGCCTCCAGGCAAATCGATCTCCTTCAAGACAGAAAGCACTAGTGCGACAGGGTGTACTTCCCTGTCCTTGCAGATTTTTAACCACTTAAACAAGTCTATGTTACGATATATATGCCTCAAAGTCTAGAAAATGTTTTTCTTGAATTTGTCCACAATTCTTGTACGCGTCGAGGTTATAGCCTAAATATCTTGTCAAACATTCCTTAAACTCACAAATGCTCCATATTTGAGGAGCAGTCAAATTTAACTATGTATACTCAAACTCACTCAAATATGCTCCATACTTATTTGTTTGGATGTTACCGGGACCATAGTAAAACACGAACTTCACTATATCGGACATCTCTACTGACATAAAAATTCAAACTAATCAATTAATTAACGATAGTGTGTATAACTATGTACAACTATCCGCAAATGTTCTAACAAATATAATAATAGTCTGCCAAATATTACCACTAATCCACCTGCCAAATATTCATACATTCGAAAATACTAACTAAACTACCAGACAAAGTTTCCCATTGCCAAATATTCTAGTAGACTACTAACCACAGACGACTAGCCGCATAACCATCTACAATACTTGATATTATCGAGAGATTAGCAGGATTTACCCTTGAAGCGTGAGAAACTACTCGGTACAGCACCTTGGTTCATCGGACAAGCAACACGCCGTAGCTCAGACAAGCCCTAGCTCTAAGCTCCACCTCGGCACCACCATTGCCATTGCTCCACCACCATTCCTCCAAAGAACCACCACCAAATCAAGTCCTACGCTAACCTATATATAGATCGGGCTTCCACTACCTCTCAATGGTTTTAAAACAAAGATTTGGTGGAAAATCGGCGCTAAATTAGGGCAAAATAGATGTTGGAAACAAAGAACTCGTGCACACAGAGAGAAAGGACCACACGCGGCGACGAGAGGAAGAAAGAGAGGAGCAGGGCCGGGCCCCGCGGCGTCGACCTGTACGCGGCTCCATTTGGCTTCCTCCTCCATGTGGGACCAAGTGGGGCAGTCAGCTGGCACGGGCCCCATGGTGCCACATGCCGACGTGCAGTCGGTCAGCTCCTGGACGAGTGGGGCTCATTTGGCCTGGCCCATGCCGACGTGCAGTCGGTCAGCTCCTGGACGAGTGGGGCTCATTTGGCCTGGCCCACGCCGACTAGCCCATTCGTCTTGGCCTAGACCGACAAAATGCTAGATTTATAAATTGTAAAAATCATGCAATAGATCTGGAAATGAGTAAAAGTGTATTATTTAAAAAATCACCAAAAATGACACCCGAAAATTGTCTAAATTTTCTAATACCCAAACATTCGGGTACCCGAAAAAATCGGGTTCGGGTAATCCTGAATTACCCAAAATATGTGAAACTGGGAAGAGAACAAGGATGCAGTGGGTGCTTGATGTGGATCTGGAGGACGCTGGTGCACCAAAAAAGATGGAGAGCTGGTCCTCCCGGGCGCATGTGTATGGGGAATGACTCGGATTGTCATCGAGCTAGCAGCGATCGGCTCTGCACTACTTCATGGCGCCACGGTTGTGGCCTAGTCGGTGGGAAACGAGGGAGTCGAGCGAGATGGCTGAGGCAGCCACCGGCTGGTCCAGCGATGCCCGCTGCTACTCTCATGGTTGTGGTGGCGTGGGAATCGAAGGATGCAGTCGTGGGTTGAACGCGCCACAGCAGGTAGCGCCACCAGGTTGAACAGATCAAGAGGTTGGGGATGAGGAAGCGCGTGAGGAGAGGTCAGGCTGGAGACTTGTACTACTGGTGGGCTGGTAACTAGTGGATGATGTTGGGCTGTGCGGGGCATTTTCTTCTATTGGTCTAGGCTAAAATATATACAAACTCTCTGGTGCACTCCTGGACTACTTCAGATTATACGGGTTATTCGGGTACCGTGAGTTAAAACCCGATTTTTCCAAATTAAATTCGGGTTTTCAGATTTGGCACCTGTAAATGTGTTCAGGTTTTTCGGGTTCGGGCTATACGGGTTTGGGTTCAGGTTGTTCGGGCTTCGGGTATCGGGTTTTATACCCACGGTGAAGATACACTATCAGGTGTCAAGTGGCTCTCGGGGTCACAAGAACACTAAAGCCATTTTCAATGCAAGGTGTTTATATAGGTGCATCAGAAAATAAATCAATCATTTCATAAAGAACTGGTGCCTATTTGTACAGGAAAGGTGTCTAGTTAGACATTTGTCTTATATAAATAAGCACCAATGCTTAATAAAAACCGGTTTATTTTTCTAAGCACCACCCTCAAGCACCTTGCATTGTTGATGCTCTAAGAAGGAGTTTGGTAACCTATATACCCTCCAAACAGGCTGAAGTGGTGCGAAATTAGGCTGTTTGGTTGCTCACGCGCCCTCCGCATTGTGGCCAGCACCATCTTCAAAACAGCCTAGAGACTGGCGTAATGACAATGCTCAAATCGAACGTTTCCGTGGAGCCATGTCCTGGAGCTGCAAAAGGGGCGCCAGCGGGCCCGCGGTATCTATGGCCACGCAGGCGGGAAACAAATGTGTCACGGCCTTGTTTCATGCCAAGAGTGGCCTCACCTTCTCCATTCGCTCACCTCTCTGCATCCGCCCTCCCAAAAAATCCCCTTCATCCCATTTCGAGACCAGGAGCGGCAACGACGTTGCTATGGCAATTGAGAAGCATATTCACCATACCAGCGCTTCCTCCTACTCCGCCAGTCTAGGATCTATGGAATGGAATGCCATCGTTATACTTCAGGCCTCTTAGGCTATTTGTTAAGTTTGCTACACTTAATAGCATAATTTGTCTTCCAGTGTTCGTTGTATGTGGTTAGTGACCTTTGCTTGTAATAATTTGTTTCTTCGCTCAGTTATGAGCTTGTATCTCTTTTGAGTTGCAGGGTCACTGTAATGTTACCGATTCTTTCATTGTAAGCTCTCGATGTCGAGGTAGGCTTATTTTAGACGAAGGTCTAGGAATTTTCTAGCCCTGATCCCGGGGGTGTCACACTCACCATGATGGAACTGTTGGGCATATGCTATATGGGTATCCTCATAGCATGTCTCCTATCCAGATAACCCGGGTGGCCCACAGTTGGTAGCATGGCCCATGGCATGCTAGGCGGCCCACTTAGATGGATCCAGAAGGGAGGCCCATGCCGGATAAAGGAAGGCTACGGTTGGAGTCACCGACGTATCCGGAGCCTTGGAGTACAAGACACGCAAGACTAGTAATAGACAGTGTAAGACTCTGTAACCTGTCCGGCTAGGATTTTTCCCTGTAACCCTAGGACCTGACAACTATATAAGTCGGTCCTATGGGAGCCTTTAGGGCATCGATTCATACAACCTCGCACAGCAAACCAGTCTCTGTAACTCGGCGTATTTCCCTTATAGTGATTTATAGCAGGAGTAGGATTCCGCCACTGTTGTGGGATCTGAACCTGGGTAAGCTGTGTTACCTCGTACCCGTCAACCGTTCGCCTTCCCCCACATCTCTAAACACGCACTGTGAGGACCCCTCCATGGCGTACTCGTCGGCAATACCACGACAGTTGGCGCCCACCGTGGGGCAAGAGGCGCTTCAGGCTCTTCAGCGGGCGAGGACCAAGATCTTCACGGGAATCGGCAATACCGTGGCCGTCGGTCGCGTTCTCTTCTCCGGCAACATTCTGATCGTCCCTGCCTACGAGTTCTGGATCCCGGCGAAGACGAACCCTACGTGGTGCTCGATCGTTCTTATCGGAGACATCCACCTCTTCATTGGTGAAACAGACTCGGGCACTAGTTCCCTAGGAGTCGGAGGAGCATCAAGACCCGCACGGACCGCCTACGGGCAGGATACGTTCGCGGAAGGATCGATGTCGGATCTCTCTTCGGAGTTTGCCGGCAAACATCGGAAAATTTCAAGGCCCACCCAAACTGCCCTAGTGCAAGATATAACGGTGGAAGATTGTTGCAAGTCCGACGGCTTCGCCCGTGCGTCTGGACATCAGAGATCCAAGTTCGTCGGCGTGGTTACCATCTTCGATCTGGCGCGTTGCATTCAGAGAGAGGGCAAAAACCCCCGCGATTACCTGGCCAGGTGGCTCCGCATACGGGCCGATCTGGCCCACTACCCCAATGATGATGCTATGTATCACTTTGTGGAAGGACTGGACCATGGCACGCTTCTCCGACATTCTCTAAGACGGGAGCAGGCGTCAGGACGCCTTACCTTCAAAGGCATGGTGAACACCGTCAACAACTACGCGGAGGCCGAAGCGGCAGCTCAGATAGCGCTTGCGCTCATTGACGGAGCCCCTCTGATTCAGCCACCACCACCTCCGGCCGCCATTATCGCAGCTGCGCCTCCACCTCCAGTCATCGTCGCTGCTATTGCACCTCCACCGGCCGTCATCGAGGAAGTCCTGGCACCATCCGAATCTGTTATTGACGCGCTTTATGCTGACTTTAGTGCAAATTCAGAGGAGATAGATTTCAGTCCAGAGGAACTAGACTCCACTATGCAGGAGATGGAGGAGGAGTACACACGCGACGATCAAGCCAATAATGTCGTCACGTATCGAGAGGTGTTCGTCACCATTGGGACGATGATGGATGAAGATCAACCCGACGAGCTCCGCCTACAGCGCTGGAAAAGGGGAAGGGGCCACTTATTGCTGCTGACGATGATCGCGCAAAGGTCATGCCTCCTTCGCCTAACCCAGTGCAGCAGCCGCAGGAACTCCGCACCGGCCCGAGCAACAAAAACACCACAAACTTGCCGCCTCCGGCGTCTATGTCTGCTGCTGCCCAAGTTACTCCAGCTGATAGAGTGATGTACGACAATCTCCTCGTTGAGCCACTAACCTTAGCTCATATCCGGAACGTGACTCAGCTTGACGAGAATCGCCAGCAGCTGCTGGAGGAAGCGCAGGCCATCACGGAGCAAGGAGCTAAGCTAGATCGAGATCTGGTCAAAGCGCAGAAGTCCATAGAGAAAGCTAGAGCAATGGAGGCCGAGTACAAGACTCTGCTGCAGTAGCAGAAGGCCAAGAAAGCTTCAGCTCGCATCATCAACGATCCTGGTGTACGGCGAAACCTAGGATGGGCTCCCTCAAAGCCGGCACAGGCCAAGCCATACATTGATAGTGAGGGAAAATAGCTGATGCCCACCCCAGTCCTTAACCTCGCCGTCGCCAAGACCCTTCTGGAATAGGATAGATCGCCTGAGGCAGTGGAACAGGTCTATGACCTAGTGGCCAAGGCAGTGAAGCAGCAGGAAAAGGACACCTCTCAGAGGCTTGAGTCCGACCCAGCGCTTTGCCAGTCTAGCCAATATAAGCCGCCAAGGGACCGATCTCCTCTTGATGTCGGGTCCTAGACGGGTTCATCAGAACGAAGACGGAGGGATGCGCGCAACAGGAAGGATGATATCCCCATATCCTCTGACCACGGAGAAAAAGCCCGACCTCGTTGCCCATCGCCACCGCCCCGATCCCCTCGACGTCGCGAAGATCCCAAGGCTCACCATCGTACGGATATGCCCCCGCCAAAGCAGTGCGGCATCATCATCCGCGACAACGCGGAGCAGACCCGTCAGGACATAGAGCGCAACCAAGAACACAAGAGCAGGTCACGCCATGACCCTCCGCGTCCGACAAGCAACCGTGACAGGCATGAGGCGTCGCAGGAGGGTAACAGCAAGAAGGCTAACCCACCGCCACCTCCGCCTCCGTCACCACCAAGCAGTCACCATGGCGGAGGAGGCCTGTGTCGTTCACGCAGCCCATCCCCTATTGACAAGAATAAGAATAACCCGGAGCCATACGATGCACGTTCGCGGATCGATAAGATCCACGAGGCCTGGGAAGGACCATACCTGGGAGCACGTTGCTTTGGATCTGCAATACGGTCCGCAACTTACCCCAAAGGTTTCCGGATTGACAAGACCATCAAGCCCTATGACGGCACCGCCAAGCTAGCCACATGGTTGTAGGACTACGACAATAGGGTGGATATTGCCGGAGGCAACCCCAACGTCGCCGTCAAGTACCTCCCGTTAATGTTGGCAAGAACGGCCCATCAATGGATCGACGACTTGCCAGAGAAATCCATCTACAATTGGTTGGACATGCAAGAAGGGTTCACCAAGAACTTTGAGGGTACATACAAGCGTCCCTGCACTGTTGGCGATCTACAGCGGTGCGTGCAAGAGAAAGACGAGGCATCTCGCGCCTACCTCTCCCGCTGGCTGGACATGAAGAATTCCTGCGCAGGAGTGCTCGCTCAGACCGCCATGGCCACCTCATCGATGGGTTGGAAAGGGACACGTTGCTCCGGCATAAGTTGAAGCGCTTGTAGGACAATCACCAGCTTGACTTGAACCAGATGATTCAGTTGGCTAGTGAGTTCGCAGCTGCCGACGACGATGCTCGTGGCTCCTTGCCGGCAACGGCCGTTCCAACTCAAGCTCGGAGGAACAGCAGTACAAAGCGGAAAACCGCGCTAGAAGAAAAGCAATCTACCGACATGGTCGCTATGTCTTTTGAAGGACGAGGTGATGGCGGATAACGTGGCCGAGGAAGGGGAGCTGGTCGTGGGCAGCAACGAGGAAGCGAAACTACCTCGGCGCCGCTCCGCGTTCCCCAAACCTACGAGGAGTACCGCGATAAGTCGTGCCTCGTACACCTCGACGTCAACGGCAAGGCCACCCATACCAATCGACACTGCAAGTTTTTCAATGACCTCAAGGAAGACCCGGAGTCCGGCTACAAGAAAAGTCGGAAGAACAGACCGCGAGGCAAGGGAAAGGGGAAGAAGATCAACCCGGACGAGCTCTGCCTACAGCGCTGGAAAAGGGGAAGCGGCCACTTATTGCTGCTGACGATGATCGCGCAAAGGTCATGCCTCCTCCGCCTAACCCAGTGCAACAGCCGCAGGAACTCGGCACCGGCCCGAGCAACAACAACACCGCAAACTTGCCGCCTCCAGTGTCTATGTCTGCTGCTGCCCAAGTTACTCCAGCTGATAGAGTGATGTACGACGATCTCCTCGTTGAGCCACTAACCGTAGCTCATATCCGGAACGTGACTCAGCTTGACGAGAATCGCCAGCAGCTGCTAGAGGAAGCGCACGCCATCGCGGAGCAAGGAGCTAAGCTAGATCGAGATCTGGTCAACACGCAAAAGTCCATAGAGAAACCTAGAGCAATGGAGGCCGAGTACAAGACTCTACTGCAGCAGCAGAAGGCCAAGAAAGCTCCGGCTCGTGTCATCAACGATCCTGGTGTACGGCGAAACCTAGGATGGGCTCCCTCAAAGCCGGCACAGGCCAAGCCATACATTGACAGTGAGGGAAAACAGGTGATGCCCACCCCACTCCTTAACCTCGCCGTCGCCAAGACCCTTCTAGAGCAGGATAGATCGCCTGAGGCAGTGGAACAGGTCTATGACCTAGTGGCCAAGGCAGTGAAGCAGCAGGAAAAGGCCACCTCTCAGAGGCTTGAGTCCGACCCAGCGCTTTGCCAGTCTAGCCAGTATAAGCCGCCAAGGGACCGATTTCCTCTTGATGCCGGGTCCTAGACGGGTTCATCAGAACAAAGACGGAGGGATGTGCGCAACAGGAAGGATGCTATCCCCATATCCTCCGACCACGGAGAAAAGGCCCGACCTCGTCGCCCATCGCCATCGCCCCGATCCCCTCGACATCGCAAAGATCCCAAGGCTCACCATCGTATGGATATGCCCCCGCCAAAGCAGTGCGGCATCGTCATCCGCGACAACGCGGAGCGGACCCGTCAGGACATAGAGCGAAACCAAGAACACAAGAGCAGGTCACGCCATGACCCTCCGCGTCCGACAAGCAACCATGATAGGCATGAGGCGTCGCAAGAGGGTAACAGCAAGAAGGCTAACCCACCGCCACCTCCGCCTCCTTCACCACCAAGCAGTCACCATGGCGGAGGAGGCCCGCGTCATTCACGCAGCCCATCCCCTGTTGACAAGAAGAAGAAGAACCGGAGCCATACGATGCACGTTCGCGGATCGATAAGATCCACGAGGCCCGAGAAGGACCATACCTGGGACCACGTTGCTTTAGACCTGCAATACGGTCCGCAACTTACCCCAAAGGTTTCCGGATTGACAAGACCATCAAGCCCTATGATGGCACCGCCAAGCTAGCGACATGGTTGCAGGACTACGGCAATGCGGTGGAGATTGCCGGAGGCAACCCCAACATCGCCGTCAAGTACCTCCTGTTAATGTTGGCAGGCACGGCCCATCAATGGATCGACGACTTGCCGGAGAAATGCATCTGCAATTGGTTGGACATGCAAGAAGCGTTCACCAAGAACTTTGAGGGTACATACAAGCATCCATGCACTGTTGGCGATCTACAGCGGTGCGTGCAGGAGAAAGACGAGACATCTCGCGCCTACCTCTCCCGCTGGCTGGACATGAAGAATTCCTGCGCAGGAGTGCACGCTCAGACCGCCATGGCCACCTCATCGATGGGTTGGAAAGGGACACGTTGCTCCGGCATAAGTTGAAGCGCTTGTAGGACAATCACCAGCTTGACTTGAACCAGATGATTCAGTTGGCTAGTGAGTTCGCAGCTGCCGACGACGATGCTCGTGGCTCCTTGCCGGCAACGGCCGTTCCAACTCAAGCTCGGAGGAACAGCAGTATAAAGCGGAAAACCGCTCTAGAAGAAAAGCAATCTACCGACATGGTCGCTATGTCTTTTGAAGGACGAGGTGATGGCGGATAACGTGGCCGAGGAAGGGGAGCTGGTCGTGGGCAGCAACGAGGAAGCGAAACTACCTCGGCGCCGCTCCGCGTTCCCCAAACCTACGAGGAGTACCGCGATAAGTCGTCCCTCGTACACCTCGACATCAACGGCAAGGCCACCCATACCAATCGACACTGCAAGTTTTTCAATGACCTCAAGGAAGACCCGGAGTCCGGCTACAAGAAAAGTCGGAAGAACAGACCGCGAGGCAAGGGAAAGGGGAAGAAGAAGGAGGAGGAGTACAAGGATTCAAGTGACATGGACGAGGACGTTGACCCCAAGCATGCCGCCAAGAGCGACGACAAGGGAAAGAACCCCTTCGTAAAGAAGGCGCCAGTCTACCACACTTTCCTTGGCACCCTCACCGTCCGACAACAGAAGACCTCTACGAGGATCCTGATGGCTACTCTCCCCCTTGTTCCCCAGTACCTACGCTGGTCGGAGGTTCCAATTACTTGGGACAGGACGGACTACCCAGACCTTATCCCTACGGAGAACCAATACGCCATGGTCATCAACCCCTTGATTGACGGCGTGGAGTTCACCAAGTGTATGGTGGATAGTGGAAGCAGCATCAACATCATGTACCTGGATACACTGCAGAAGATGAACTTGACAGAGGCAAACCTAAGGCAGACCAACATCATCTTCCACGGCGTAGTTCCTGGTCGGGAGGCTCGGTCCCTTGGGTGCATTACATTTCAGGTTGCCTTTGGCGATGTTAATAATTATTGCCAAGAGCGCATGACCTTTGAGGTGGTCCCCTTCAAGAGCGTGTACCACGTCATATTTGGCTGCGACATATTCCACACGTTCACGACCAAGCCATGCTTCGTCTACAACAAACTCAAGATACCCGGACCAAATGGTGTCATCACCGTATCCGGAAGCTTTACCAAGGCAAGGGACTGCGAGATTAACGAAGCAGCCTTCGCGGAAGCTGTCCTCTATAGCGAAGAATTCAAAGAGATCCAGAGCAAGGTTGATGGCTCAAAGATGCCCGCGTCGAAGAAGCAGATCTCCGACTCTGCTCCTGCGTTCAAGGACGCCATCGAGACCAAGCCGGTGGAACTTGTGGTAGGCGATGCCTCCAAGGTCACCGCCATTGGGACGAACCTGGATCCCAAATAGGAAAGCGCGCTCGTCGAGTTCCTCCATGAGAACAGGGACATCTTCGCCTGGCAACCTGCCGACATGAAATGTGTACCTAGGGAACTTGCCGAGCACAGCTTAAACATTGATCCAAAATGCAAACCAGTGAAGCAACCTCTACGACACTTTGGAGATGAGAAGAGACGCGCCATTGGCAAAGAGATAGCTAGGTTACTTAAGGCTAGATTTATCCGAGAAGTCCTTCACACCCAATGGGTGGCCAATCTTGTACTTGTACCCAAAAAGGGAACCAATAAATTAAGAATGTGCGTTGATTACACTGGCTTGAACAAAGCATGTCCCAAAGATCCGTTTGCTTTGCCTCGCATTGACCAAGTCATTGAATCGACGGTTGGCTCGGAACATTTGTGTTTTTTCGATGCATACTCAGGATACCACCAGATCAAGATGAGGAAGTCAGACCAATTGTCCACTTCGTTCACTACCCCATACGGCACGTTTTGCTACGTTACGATGCCCTTTGGGCTAAAAAACGCAGGTGCTATGTACCAGCGGACAATGCAACGTTGCCTGCACGACCAAATTGGTCGGAATGTTCACGCCTATGTGGACGATATCGCGGTGATGTCTAAAAATTCAAATGACTTAATCTCCGACTTAAAAGAAACCTTTGATAATCTCCGAAAATACAACATGATGCTTAACCCTAAGAAGTGCGTCTTCGGGGTTCCAGCTGGTAAATTGTTGGGTTTCATCGTTTCCCAGCACGGAGTCGAGGTCAACCCGGAGAAAATCAAGGCCATCTTAAACATAAACCGTCCGACATGCCTAAAGGACATTCAACGACTAACAGGTTGTGTTGCAGCAGTTAGTCAGTTCGTCAGCCGACTTGGATAGAAGGCTCTGCCGCTGTACAAGTTGCTGAAGAAGGCGGACAAATTCACATGGACGGACGAAGTAGATGCATCATTGAAGAAGCTCAAGGAGATTCTTTCCTCAGCGCCCATCCTTGCAGCGCCCAAGCCTAGCGAGCCCTTGTTAATCTACATGGCAGCAACCAACCGGGTAATCAGCATGGTCGTCGTGGTAGAGCGGAGGGAACCAGGCTATGAGCACGGAGTTCAACGACCAGTTTACTATGTGAGCGAGGTCTTGACGGAGTCCAAGAAGCGTTACCCGCACTACCAGAAGATAGCTTACGGAGTATTCCTTGCTTCTCGGAAGCTGAGGCACTACTTTCAGGAGCACCTAATCACAGTGGTGAGCAAGACCCCACTGTCCGACATTATCAACAACAGCGACGCTACGGGAAGGGTCGCGAAGTGGGGCATTGAATCTGCCACCTTCGAGATCACCTACAAGAGACGCGACGCTATCAAGTCAAAAGCCTTGGCGGATTTTGTTGCAGATTGGACGGAGATGCCAGATGCTACTCCGTTGCCGGAACCAGAGTACTAGGTGATGCACTTTGACGGATCAAATCTGCTCAACGGCTCGGGGGCTGATGTATTGCTACAGTCACCAACAGGAGACAAGCTACACTACGTTCTGCAGATCCACTTCGAGGCTCTGAACAACATGGCAGAGTATGAAGCACTCATTCACGGACTACGTGTAGCCAAGGATATTGGCATCAAGCGCATAGTTTGTTGTGGAGATTCCGACTTGGTTGCCCAGCAGGTGGCTGGCACCTTGAATGCGCGGAACCCTATGATGGCGGCATATCGAGACGAAGTGGACGAGATAGTCAAGAGCTTCTTGGGCTACAAAGTCAAGTATGTACCTAGGGAGCAAAACGAGGCGGCTGATCTGCTATCTAAGCTTGGATCAGGGCGCAACCGAATTCCGCCAGGAGTTTTCCTAGAGCATCTACGCACACCATCCGTGAAGGGAGCCGATATTGACAACCCGGATAGAGCCGACTCTTTCGTCAACATGGTGACAAAGGTCCCTCCGGCTTGATTCATGGAATATATTGAACACGGAACTTTGCCCGATGACGAAGTCGAAAGACGGCAAATAGTACGACGAGCAAAGGGTTATACCATAATCAATGGGCAACTCTACAAAAGGAGCACTACTGGTGTATACCTAAAGTGTGTTTCCCAGTAAGAAGGTACGGAAATCCTACGCGAAATCCATCTCGGAGATTGCGGGCATCACGCCGCTCCTCGATCGTTGGTCGCGAAAGCCTTCCGGCAAGGATTCTATTGGCTGACCGCGAAGGCGGACGCCGATAAGCTGGTTAAGACATGCATGGGATGCCAGTATTATGCCCGACAACCACATGTTCCTGCTGAAGAATTGCGAACAATACCAATAACTTGGCCATTTGCAGTCTGGGGGCTAGACATGGTGGGACCGTTACAGACGGCACCATGTGGGTTTACGCATCTGCTAGTAGTAGTTGATAAATTCACTAAATGGATAGAAGCTAAACCCATCAGAAAGCTTGATGGGGAAACTGCCCTCAGGTTTGTCCTGGATCTAGTGGTGAGATTTGGTCTCCCACATAGCATTCTCACCGACAACGGAAGCAACCTGTTACTCGGAGAAGTGGAGGTTTATTGTTGGGAGATATGCATTCGACTTGACCTTGCATCTGTGGCACATCCACAATCCAACGGTCAGGTTGAGCGAGCCAATGGATTAATTCTGCAGGGAATCAAGCCACGTCTTGAGGCACCGCTACATAGAGCAGCTCGAGCCTGGGTGGAAGAATTTCCATCTGTGTTGTGGAGTTTATGAACTACACCCAACAGATCCACCGGCTACACCCCTTACTTCATGGTATATGGAGCAGAAGCCATCCTGCCTTCCGACATACTTCACGATGCACCAAGAGTTGCCACCTACGACGAAAATGACGCTAAAAAATCCAGACGCCTAGATGTGGACCTTCTCGAGGAGGAGCGCGTTTTGGCAGCTCGTTTAAAGAGGGGGATTTGGTGCTCCGACTTAAGCAGAAGAAGTCACACAAATTATCCCCGACATGGAAAGGACCGTTCATCATAAGCAAGGCGCTACTCAATGGGTCTTACTACCTCGTTGACAATCGTGAACTGAAGGATAGACCCAACAAGGATCATAAGCGTAAGCGACGTGACCCGGATGATGACTACCTGGAGCTTGATCGGCCATGGAACATAGCATAGCTATGTCCTTTTTACACTTAGAATTTTTTATCTAATTGTGTACCTCTTATATGATCAATGAAATAAAGCTCTCTGGTTCACTCATATTTCTGAGTCTTTTACCTCCTTTAGTATTCATTTTTGGATCATGTAAACCTTTATGCACAAGTTTTGCGATTGCACTTGTGAAAATTCCGCCTACGGGCGTTAGCTTAAGTTTTCTGGTCTACACATTCTTTGTCGTTTTTATGTGGATTCTGGAGTAGTGACTTTAGGCACTTATTTTCGGCGATTTTGTGCTTAGGTTATTAACAGTGCCATTGGGCATCATCACCTGAGCGCATGGTTCCGACAATGAGTCTTCCGACTCACGAAAAGTTAAGCATAAGAACCAAAGTAATGGATAAGCCAGCACTTGCTTAAAAAATATATACATGCTGGAAACTGGTTCTTAAGTAGCAGGACATACAACATTGTTTACCGCATTAATATTAAATACATAGTTTTTTCCGCCTACGCATCAAAGGTGAAAAAAATATTACAAGTTGTTTTTTTCATTCCTTTGGCGCAGGCGACTTGAAAGCAGCGTCATCAGCAGCAGGAGAGCCACCTTTGAAGTCGGCGGTGTGAAGAGACTCGGAGGAGCTTTGGTTGCCGCCATCGATGGTGTTCATCGGCACGAAGACGTTGATGTCGACCAAGTCGGCAACTCTAGTGTCATAACCCGTGAGTGACGACAAGATAGGTTCATGGTTAATCTCTTTGCCATCGTCATCCACGTCGGGTATGCCAGAGGTTACCGTGTCGATGTCGGCATCTTCATAATGTGTCTTGACCATGGACAACGCCATCCTTTCACCAGCCCGTGCACATGAAGATTTCTATCTTGTGATACGCTCGGGGGCTCGGCGCAGAATCTCCGAGTACTTCGCCACAAAGTCCGACACCTTGATATTAATTTGGAGGGGCTTGGCGATCTCTTTGGTTTACGTGATGGCGGTGTTGATGAAGTTGCCGGCAAGAACCATGCATTCCTTGGCTGCAGGAGGTGACCGGGTTAAACCAATAGGAGCTGCAAATTCCGACAAGAAGCGCATGAGTTCAAAAATTCAGAGTATCTAGACTACAGAAATCCAAGACGGAGAAAACTTACTGAAAATGCTGGCCTCAGCTTGCCAGAGGGTGTCCGCTAGGGATTCTTTCTCTTGTTGGAGGAGCTTGTACGCCTCATGATGGCGTTGATTCTGCTCATCGGCAGCTTTCTTCTGATCTCTTAAGATCGATATCTCCTCCTTCAAGAAATTGATTTCCTCGGTGGCGGAGTCCTGCAGGACCTTCATTGACTCCTCATGCATTTTCAGCATGTCCTTCCTCTCCTACTTAAGAATATTGTTCTCGCTATCCATCTCTTGAATGTGCTTGGATTGCTCGACAATATTCTTGGCCTTGGCAATGGTTTCTGCAAGTCGGAGAAAGCAAAGTACACAGTGAGTACTCGGAGAATATGGGCACAAAACCAAGTCGGAATGTGAAAAAGAAAACAGACGCTTGCTCTTGGTGATCTGTTCCTTCAAGAAGGAAGTTTTACCCTTTTCAGCTTCTAAGTCTGCGCGCATCTTCTGATACTTGTTGTTGGCCATGGTCCTCCGAGCATTCTCGTTCTGTGGAAAAAAAGGAAAAAAGTTAAACGTTGTTTGGTCTGCTTGGAGCATCTAGCCGGAAAATTTCCACCTAGACGCTCGGGGGCTACAGCGAGAGTTTTTTAACTTAGCAATATGCTTAGCTTTTCTTTAAGCATCTAGTCGGAACTAGTTCAGTTATCGATTAGAAGCTTGGGGGCTATAGTATAAAGTTTTTAACTTGGATATATGCTTAAGCTTTTCTTTAAGCATCTAGTCGGAACTAATTCAGTTACAACTAGAGGCTTGGGGGATACAGTATTGAAATTTATATACACTGCGTATGCTACTCTTAAAGCATCTAGTCGGAATAATTCATTTCACCTATATGCTTGGGGGCTACAGTGAGAGGCTTTCTAGCTTAGTCACTCTTAGAGCATCTAGATGGAAAGACCTATGGTTTTCCGTCTACATCCTCGGGGGCTACAGTGGGATACTCATATGAAATGCAAAAGGCAAATAAAACTTACAAGTGCAATGATCTTGAGGTTTGTAGCACTCTCGACCAGCAGCTTGCCAAAGGATACGCTGTTACCGCACGTCGGAGATGTCGGCGCCGCACCTGGAACCAGAGCAGTGCTACCCGATATAAGTACCAGATAGACTATCTTTGGATATTCTATGGCTTTCTTGGGTGCGGGGGCGCCGCCTATGGCAGAGGTACCAGCTTCCACCACCGCCTTACCGCCACAGATGGCATCCTTAGCCGGAGCTTCAGCCATTTGGTGGGCGGCACTCTCCTGCGCCGCCTGCTCGCCGACAACAGCAACCTCGGTAGAAGCACCTGAGTCCACTTCCATGGCGGAAGGGCCAGATGCCTCCTTAGCTTGTGAGCTTGTCGGGGAAGACGAATGCTTGACGGAGGGAGTGACAGGGGCGATGGCGGGAGATGTGTCGCGATGTAGCATGTCCTTAATGGTTCTAGAAGCCCCCCAATGATTTGGAGGTCTTCTTCAGGCTGGTCATGGCTTTCTTCCTGAGACGTGCAAAGTGCATAAGTACAGGAGCAAGACAGATAAATAGACAATGTCGGAGAGAAAGAAGCTTACACAAGTGGGGGTGCTTTGACAAGGGGGATCCCGGTAACTTTTCTCTTCTCCGCCTCAAGGGCAGCGGTAGTCTTTTTGGAGGCTCCACCCTCCGTCTTCTTCTTCTTGCCTCCGTTGGCAGCTTCTGAAGGTGGAGCTCTTCCGCTTTCGCGCCAATGGAGCATCGTTGTCGGACACGACCGTGACTTCCTTCATCTTTGGATCGTAGATTTGGGCAGCCATGCTGTCCTCCTCTAGATCGCTAAGCTGTTAAGTGAGAAGTTGCCGTGTTAGATGAGATGAAAATGGATAGATGGAAGAACTGGAGTATATGTCACAACAGAACATAAATAAATACCTTTGGGCACTTGCCGACTATGAACATGTCGTAGGTGATGGTGAAGCCACGTCTTTGTCCTTCACCTTGACGATGTCCTTAAGGCGGAGCTTGACGGAGTCACTCGAGAAATTGTCCACGGAGATGCAGAGGCTATCCCTTCTATCGTCGGTATACTCGTGCATGAGCTTAGCGCGGTGCTGCAGAGGTTGGATTCGCCTGATGAACCAACACATGGCTAGGTCCAAGCCGGTCAAACCCGTCTCTACGAACCATTCTATCCGCCTTATGGCGTGGGAAGCATCGAGGTCGGAGGGAAGGGAGGCCTGGGATCTCCATGACGAGGCTTCAGCGGCGGATCCGTCTACGAAGTCCGGGTACGTTACTTCTCGGCCAGCCAGAGGGATATCTGGGCCGTAGAAGTAAGTACCTTGCCAGTTTTTGCAGGACTCGCGACGATGTTGGGGAACCTCCAGCCTGGACGGATCTTGAAGCTTATGGTGCCGCAATTTCTAAGTTCTTCTTTACTGGCTCTCGCTTCACGCTTGACGGTGAAGAAATACACGAAGAGATCTAGTCTAGGCTTAATCCCTAGGTAACCCTCGCAGAGCGCCGCGTAATTGCTAAGTGCTAAGATGCTATTGGGAGAAAGGTTCTGGGGCTGGACTCTATAGTGGTTTAAGACGGAAAGGAAGAAGTTGGAGATGGGCAGGGAGACGCCGCGTACCAGTTGGGCTTTGAGGTACACTTTTTCTCCGGCTTGGGGAGAAGGTGTCACCTCGCCGGACGGAGCCGCCCGCGAGGCGAGCCCCTCCGTTGCAGGGAGGTAGCCCTCGGCGATCAGCTCCTTGATGTCGCGGTCCATGATATCCGAACTGCGCCAATCGCCCTTGTGAGAGTCAAGCTCCTCCTCCAGTGGCTCCAGCGCCACTGGATTATGGTCGTCGCCGGTGGACTCGACCACCGCAGTGATGGGGATGACCAGACCTTCTAGAGGCACGACGACAGAGCTCGCCGGCTTCGTCGCGGCTTCGCTCGACGCCGCCATGGAAGGGGTAGTGTTGCTGCTAGCCATGGAGTGAGTTTGGAGGTGACTGGCGAGAATTGGGGCTAGGTTTTTTCGCGAGTTTGCGCGGAGAGTTCGAGGAGGCACGCGCTAGAGGAAGAAGACGATGCGAGGAGAGAATGAGGTGAAAAGTAAAATTTCCACCACAGTTACTATTTATCATCTCCAGCATCAAGATTCGTGCAGCTTAATCGGACGGTTGTCGCGTAGACGACGTGTTTGCGAACGTGCGTGGAAATTTCGCCACGTCCCCAACCATCGCCGCCAACAGTTCGTATCGCTCGCGCGGGAAAATCGGACATGATTGCGTTCTCTGCATGTGTGAGTTACGAGGCGTCGCTGACCTACGTCTACGTCGTCCTAGCTGACATAGGCAGATGAGCCATCACATCAGAAGTTTCCGGCATGGACGGATCCGGTCCGGCTACGGAAGAGTACAATGGAAGATTCAGCATTTCTCCGACTTACAAGTTGAAGACGGAGAAAACCTTGCAGGGTTCTTTGGGAGGACTACAAGATATTGCATGATGATTTACCGACATCCATCTAGACGGAGCATTCAACATGAAGAGGCAAGACGGCACAAGATCTCGGAGTTCTCTGGGGGCTACTGTTGGGGATATACTATATGGGTATCCTCATAGCATATCTCCTATCCAGATAACCCGGGTGGCCCACAGTTGGTAGCATGGCCCATGACCTGCTGGGCGGCCCAGGTAGATGGATTCAGAAGGGAGGCCCATGACGGATAAAGGAAGGCTATGGTTGGAGTCACCGACGTACCCGGAGCCTTGGAGTACAAGACACGCAAGACTAGTAATAGACAGTGTAGGACTCTGTAACCTGTCCGGCTAGGATTTTTCCCAGTAACCCTAGGACCTGGCGAATATATAAGTCGATCCTATGGGAGCCTTTAGGGCATCGATCCATACAACCTCGCACAGCGAACCAGTCTCTGTAAGTCGGCGTATTGCCCTTATAGTGATTTATAGCAGGAGTAGGATTCCGCCACCGTTGTGGGATCTAAACCTGGGTAAGTTGTGTTACCTCGTACCCGTCAATCGTCTGCCTTCCCCCACATCTCTAAACACGCACTGTGAGGACCCCTCCATGGTGTACTCCTCGGCAATACCACGACAGGAACCATAACTAGGGACATGATCAAGTTCACACCGCCAATGTACAGGTATGTGTATTTTCCATATTGGTCAATCATTCATTCCCACTCATACATCTCAACCACTTCATCTTAAAAATGGCCTTCATATCCCTAATGTCACTTGTAATCTTTTATCTATTAAAAAGCTCATTAAGGATAATAATGTTTTTATTGAACTTCATTTGTATGATGTTTTTGTGATTCAAAGGGAATTCTTCTTAGTGGTCGGAGCCGAGGTGAACTATATCCAGTAGATGCGCCATCCATCAAACAAGACTTCACCATTGTTCATTTATCGTCTGCCACGTGGCACTCTTGCCTTGGTCATCTAGCGTCTCCAGTCATTCATCACGTTCTTCATCACCATGAACTTCCAATAGAGTCTAGTAATAAAAACACTCATGTTTATGATGCATACCAACGTGGGTAGTGTCATAAGTTTCCTTTTTCATTATCTATCCATGTAATAAAACCTCCACTTGAGCTTGTTTATTACGATGTCCGAACCTCAGCTAGTGGGCATAATTATTATATAAGTTTTATTGATGCTTCCAATCGTTTTACATGGCTCTATCTCATTAAGTGCAACTGACATGGGTATTACCTATCGGGTCCCTATGTTTGGTTACCCTAGGTTCATAAAAGCTTATGGCCTATGAAGGTCCAAAGAAGTTCATGAAGCACCCGAGGGAACAAAGACTTTCCTTATCTGTTAAGGAGTATTTAGGAACGGACATAGAGTTCACATTGTAACCTTAACTTGTAACCACTCCAGCTACGGATCCAGGACCCAGCCTCTCATATAAAGGCTGGGAGGACCCGACGGAGAGGGCACCTTAGTTTTCCAGCAATCCGTCATAAGCTATTCCGCAAATAGCAAACCGGCGACTTTGTAACCAAGATTTCTCAATAATCAGACGACATCGAATTCCTTATTTGTCTGATCAGCCGAAGAAATCCCCATCGCTCTCTTTTCCACCAAACCCTAAGTCCATAACAATGGGCATTGCCAAGGTTACTCCTCATCAATTGGCGGCGTCTGTGGGAAATCTTAGCGTTGGAGCCATGGATTCGGTAGCTTCCCCTTCATCAAGCAACAACCCAACGATTAAGGTTGGTGAGGTTCATTACAATCTCTCCGATCCTCACCCACCCACCCCTTTGTCGTCCCTCGTCGAGTTCGACCAAGAGACCGGTCTCATGATCGGAAGCTTTCACTTCCACGTGGGAGCACCCGAGAACCTATGCCTTTTGGCTCCGCTTAGCCCGGATCCGTCGGTTACCCTAGCATCACCTACAACGGCTCCAACATCATCCATCGACTCAACAGGAAAAGCCGTCTATGTTCCGATGGACGCCAAACAAATTTGAAGAAACTCCACCGATCTGGAAGATCTGGCTGATGCATATGGCAGCCTATCTTTCGGCTCAATCTCTGGGTTAGCACTACAGCGCAACCTGAGCATGTCCAGTTCAATTCCTGACAAAGCTGAAGAAAGCATCAACTCAGGAATCAAGAAGGGAGAGTAATATCCAGAACAAAACCCTTGGGACTTTGCTTGATCGCAAATCAGTGTCTCTTATGGGTATAACAGCGGTGATAATCAGTCCAACATGAGGCATCACCAAGTTTGCGTGCTCCTAGAAGGAGAAACCTCGGCACCCCTGGACTCCAACGATAACCCCATCATTAACCTTGATGATATTTTATTGGATGAAGTAGCATGACGTTGTGAGGACAAAGAAACGTGCCACCAGAATACCCTCGTGTCGCAAGGCGAGAGGGAGAGAACAATGGTGAGCGCATAACACTTTGGATTCCTCTGGCAACTTGGCAGAAGGCCCGCGGTGTTGTGTCAAGAGCGGTACCAATGATAGCGGACACCACAAGGGAAGAATTAATGGCTTATCAATACCTATTGCACCACAAGAGGAGGGATTTGCTTCGATTACAGTGGTATCTAGATGAGATAAAAAAAGGTTAGCCGATGAATCCAATCTACGACGGGCACAGCTCAGCTCTACCCGAGGTTCTAGAAGTGTCACCGGAGGACCGCAGCCCAGGAGGAGTGCCTCGCGACTGCGGCGCATTCCAAAAGCCGAAAGACGCGGGATGGCAAGAGACTTAGATCTGTCGTTCATGTCAGTTGATTCTGCGGGTAACATTAAAGCAAAAACAACACATCCTGCCCTTGTGGCCACCCAAACTTACCTCTTGACGACCCAGCCAGCAGCCAATGATCCACTGGCACCTATCCATCTCTCCGCCCTCATGGGACTAGGGATGCTAGGCGATACCCTCGCACATGGAGAGCAAGGAACTATGTAACAAGCCGACAAATCACCACACCGTCGCAGTAGCCCTCGGCACACAGGGACCACCAAACTATCTAGCCCTCCCACCACATATGCTTCTTGCGCAAGGAAGACACTAGGAACGCCATTACACAAAGGAGGATGGACAGATCCAGAGAAGAACGCAGCAAGTGAAGATATTTTGATGGAGAAAGCGATGATGAGCGTGAACCTTGCGGGGCCAGTTGCTTTACCTATCGGGTTCGCAAAACTCCAGTGCCCAAAGACCTCAAGCTCCCTCACGACTGCCAAAAATACGATGGACTCTAGGAACCCCCGACATGGCTGTCTGATTACCTGCAAACCGCCAAGATTCAGGGTTGTTCCAAGGCTACGACAATGCAGAGCCTCCAATTACACCTAAGCGAGGCAGCACGCTCATGGCTTAGGAAGCTACCCGAATCCATCAGCAACTGGAGCGATTTGGAGGACAAGTTCATCCGAAATTTCAGTTCTACATTCAAGCGACCCACATCTATTGAGGAGTTAAGGGCTTGTAAGAATAAACCCAAGGAATCTATTAGAGCCTACATACAATGGTGGAACATCATCAAAAAATTCGCGAAACACATCTCCGATGAGAGGGCGATAGATGTCTTTAACGATGACTTGCAAAGGAAGGACTTCATTGAGGAACTGGGAAAGGTGAAGCCGAAAACAATCTCTCACTTGATGGATATGGCGAACCGCTTGGCTGATGGAGAGGATGTCGTCCATAATAAATGCGGGCGCTCACCCAAAGAGGACCGCGACAGGCGCAATTATGATAACTGAAGGAGGCATAATTTTGACGGCTACAGCAAACCCAACTACATAGCAGTTGGTTTCGCCGAGGAGGATAGCAGAAGGAACGACAACTGCAACAGCTGGTATCACGGTAGCCGAGAAGATGTAGTGAAAGGTAGGCCAAGCCAACCGTACCGACAAAGGGAACCCCCGATGTCCCCTATGAAACTACTAGAGGGGCCATGCAACATGCATTTTTATGTTGATGGTGAAGGAAGACGGCGATCAACCCACCTCTTGAAGGATTTCCATACTTTTCTTGGGATGCAGGCAATAATAAACAATGCCACAAATCATGGGGATAACGCAGCTGCAGGAACTCTAACTCTTGCGTATCCACCACCACTTCCAGGGCTAGCGCCCCCGGTGAACCGCAACCTGCAGAGAACAGAAATCAGGATGACGAGTACCCGAGATATAGGGGAGCAATTTCAATGATCCAAAAAGGACGCCCATCGAATAGAATCCAGAATTTGATCACCCGACAAGTAAATATGGCGTTAACAACGCCACCCCAACCACTGAATTCCTTCATAGGTCGGAGCAAGAAATCACTTTCAGCAGGGCTGATCATCCGCTTTGAGTACCTTGGCCGGGTCACTTAGCCCTCATCATCAACGCACAAATTGGCGGCTTTGACATGAGCAAGGTCTTCATGGACGCGGGTAGCAGCATCAACCTCATCTATGCCAAAACTCTACGAGCCATGAACATCTGCCTGACAAATTTGGCACCAACCAAAACATATTTCCACGGGATAGTCCTAGGTAAACCCGAAATTCCTTTAGGAAAAATCTATCTTGATGTTGTTTTCAGATCCAGGAATAATTTCAGGCGAGAAAAACTCGAGTTAGAAGTCATGGACTGGCCATCGCGGTACCACGCGATCCTGGGGCGCCCAACTTTCGAAAGATTCATGGCAGTACCACACTACGCCTATGTGGTAATGAAGATGCCAGCGGCCAATGGGATCATTACAGTCAAAGGAATATTTACTCGGTCCGACAATTGTGATCGGGAATTCAACAAAATATCTAAATCCTTCGGGATGGAGACATAATTTGAGCAGCTTAAGATATCAGTAGACTCGGAGCTTTTATCGGAAGTTCGGTCCATACCCGACTTAGCGTTTGATCAAGCAAAGGACACAAGGGAAGTATAATTCTACCCAACGGACCCAAAGAAAACAGCCCTGGTGTCCATCAACCTCAGTCCTACATAGGAAGGCGTGCTCATCGAGTTCCTCCATGAGCGCTGAGAAATTCTTACATGGGTACCATGAGACATGTCGGGAATCCCCAGGGAACTCGCCGAGCATGCACTCAATTTACATTAATTATACATTGAATTTATTACTAAATATTTATTTAGTATTTTTCAAATATACTATAATATTAATAAATGATGAAAGTGATTTTTATTTATTTTTATCACCTTTCAATAATTTTGTAAAATTCCATAAGGAATATATAAATTACAAAATTCTTATAAATATTTAAATGTCCAAAATTTTATATCTTATTTTATTTGGACATAGTAGATTATTGTGAATCCAAAAATATTTTATTTATAATTTTTGGAGTTTTATTTTCTAGAATTTTATTGAGGTCAGGGGCATTTTGGTCTTTTCTAATTGATCAAAATAGTTTATTAAACAACTTGGGCTGGCCTTTTGGGATTATTTGGCCAGTGTGGCCCAATAGGGCAAGGTCAAAATACCACCCCGAGGGGTTTTTGGCCCACCCAGCCCATTGTCTCTGCCTCCCTCTCTCCCTCGACCTTATCCTCTCCTCCTCTGACCCGAACCGGTGGCCGGCGATGCCGCCACCGTCCATTCCCACCGCCATCGTCTGTTCTGGTCACCACCGTGGTGCGATTTGGGGTTATCGACGACGCTCGTTCGTTCTATCCAATTGGATTTGACTCCGGGGCTTCACCGTGGCCAGGTTCACCCTGTTCCTGAACCCTCGGGTTAGGAAAAGGTGTTGTCTCCACCTCCGCGATCCCGCCTGCGGTGGTGTGCTGGGATCGTGTGCTGCTGTGGCCACCGCCGTGGCAGGTGCAGGTTGCAGCGCCCCCCTGGGTGCTCCCTATGCCGCCGCGGTTCGTCGGCCAATCTGCTTCCTCTTCGATTCGTCAGCGAGGACCTCGGGTAAGTTGCTTCTGTGGTCCTTGTTCCTGCTATTACCATGAATCTCTCGGTGTTACTTGTGGCTTCTCATGCCTAGTGACTATGTGTTGATTGGGTTCATCTCTGGATTAGGTTTCTTGCTCTGATTAGGGTTCATAACCCCATGTTGATCATATCCATGATGCTTTTAGATCTAGTGATGATCATACTTGAGCATGAAGAATGATTGTTTCCTGTGGTTAATGATTTGTAGTGGCTTTGATGATGCTAGTTGCCTGTCATATTATTCTAGTGATGATTCACTATGATCCTATGCTAGTGTTTCTATGGAATCCCTAATTGGATTATGTTGTTGATCTGAGAATTTACTCTACTGTCAGAATGCTTGTACTGATAGTGGTTTCTCTCAGTAGTTACTTACTGTAATTATAATGGTAGGCTTGTATGAGATTATACACACTGAATCAAATCATTACATGTAATGATTTTTTGTGGATGTATGGATGAATATGATATTGATTCCTAGCACCTGGCTTCAGGAAAATGATATTTATTGGTTTGTCCCTTTAATCTGTGGGAACTAAGGAAAGATTGGTTTTAGTTCATTTAGAACCTGTCCTTGTGATACCATTATGATCTGGCACACAAGTGATTGAGTTTTATTTTTGGGCTTAGCTTGATAATGCCTGTGATTAATACTGGCAAGATGAAATGAAAGCTTTTCTTAACTTTCCTGCATATGATGTTGGTCTGAGGCTCTAGGATTTAATTCCTAGTTAGTTGAGTAAATAGTTTATTTGAAACTTGTAAGATTAGAGGTGCTACTCTCTCTGGGAGATGTGCCCTGATCTGATAAGATCAAATGAAGAATGATCTAAGTTGCAAAAATAACACTGAACTCAGTGATGCTGGTCTAAGGGTTTAGTGCTTTTGGCTGAGTTTGATTTCTTATCTTATACTTGAAATCTCTAGGATAGATTCACCTCTCTTGGGTGATTCTTGAGAGATCATTTCATAAAGCAACACATGCTTTTGTTTAGATAATATGATGAAATCATGTGATGGTTTTATGAGGCTCACCACAAAATTGATCCTTCTTGGCTGTCATTTGACTTCTGGCTTTGAATTTATGAAAGATTTCATCTTTCATATTGGTGAAACTTTCCCCTTTTATTACATTTCTCAATGATGAATTTGTCAAGTGCATTTCATTGACATATCTGAGAGAAATATATACTAACACTAATCTTATTTTGTTTCTATTTTGTCTTTGTGTTGCAGGTACAAAGATAAAGATGAAGATTTAGTGTAGATTTAGATATAGGATAGTTAGTAGAGATTCAAATGTAATTTGTTTATTCTTTTGTAATTTTTCTGTTATTATTCTTGTAATCTTTATTTTATTTAATTGTAATAAAGATTATATTATTATTTAATAAAGAAGATTCTTATTCTTTATTCTTTTGTAAATTCTGAATTTTGGAAATGGCTTCAGTATGTTACATTCTTGTAACTTGTTTATGTATTAATCATATGAAATGAATTCATATTCAATCTTGTTTTTGGATAAGATTTAAGTTATAATACTTATCCCTTAATTAATTTAAGATTCAAATCTTATATCTAAATCATTTAAATTATTATTCAACACTCAAGTTTAAAATTCAAATTTATTTTAAACACATAACTCCTTAAGATCATCTCAAAGTTTATAACAATCACCCCTTAAGACTAAACCTAATCTCAAAGTATGAAAGAAACATTGATCACTTAGGTTTTTTTATTTGGCGAAAATTTTACACACATTTTCACAGATGAATGCATGCAACAATTCATATTCCTAAATCTACCCTTCGTTAGGTCCTAGATACTCGGATGTTACACCATCCTAGGTTTCGCGTACACCAGGATCGTTGATGACGCGAGATGGAGCTTTCTTAGCCTTCTGCTGCTTGAGCAGAGTATTGTACTCGGCCTCCATGGATCTAGCTTTCTCTATTGACTTCTACGCCTTGGCCAGATCTTGATCTAGCTTTGCCGCTTGCTCCGCGATGGCCTGCGCTTCCTCCAGCAGCTGCTGGCGCTTCTCGTCAAGCTGGACTACGTTTTGTATATGAGCCACAGTCATGGGCTCGACGAGCAGATTGCCGTACATCACTCTATCAGCTGGAGTGATTTGGGAAGCTGCAGACGTAGATGCCGGAGGCGGCAGGTTTGCGGTGCTGTTGTTACTCGGACCGACGTTGAGTTCATGCGGCTGCTGCACTGGGTTAGGCGGAGGGGGATGGGCTTTGCGCGATCATTGTCGGCAGCAACAGGTGGTCCCTTCCCCTTGCCCAGCGCTTTAGGTCGAGCTTGTCCGGGTTGATCTTCCTCCATCACGGTCCCAATGGCGACGAACACCTCTCGGGATGTGATGGCATTGTCGGCCTGATCGTCGCGTCTGATATCCTCCTCCATCTTCTGCATAGCAGAGTCGAGTTCCTCCGGGCTGAAGTCTATCTCCTCCGAGTCAATGCTGATGTCGGCGTAGAGCGCGTCTAGGACGGAGTCGAAGGGTGTCGGGGCCTCCGCAATGATGGGTGATGGTGGTTCTACAGCAGCGATGATGACTGGAGGCGGTGGTGGCGGTGGCTGAGGCGGAGGGGCGCCGGGTACAGATGCGAGCACTGCTTGAGCTTCTGCTTCAGCTGCCGCGTAGTTGTTGACGGTGTGAACCATGCACTCAAAAGTGAGGAGACCCGCGGCCTGCTGCTGCCTTAGCGTATGCCGGAGAAGTGTACCGCGGTCTAGTCCTTCCACAAAGTGATACATGGCATCATCATTGGGGTAATGCTCCAGGTCGGCCCGTATACGGAGCCACTTGTCTAGGTAATCGCGGGGGTTTTCACCCTCTCTCTGAATGCAATGCGCCAGATCGAAGATAGTCACCACGCCGACAAACTTGGATCTCTGCCGTCCAGATGCATGGGCGAAGCCGGCGGACTTGTAGCGATCTTCCACCATTATATCCTACACAGGGGCGGTTTGGGTGGGCCTTGAATTTTTCCGATCGATGCCGGTAAACTCCGAAGAGAGATCCGACTTCAATCCTTCCGCAAACGTATCCTGCCCGTAGGCGGTCCATGCGGGTCTTGACGTTCCTCCGACTTCCAGGGAACTAGTGCCTGAGTCGGTTTCGCCGAAAGAGGTGGATGTCCCCGATTGGGACGATCGAGCAGCGGGTGGGGTTCGTCTTCGCCGGGATCCAGAACTCGCCAGGAGGGATGATCGGAACATTGCCGGAGAAGAGAACATGGCCGATGTCTACGGTTTCGCTGATTCCCGCGAATAGCTTGGACCTCACCCGTTGTAGAGCCTGAAGCGCCTCTTTCCCCATGATGGGCACCAACTATCGTGGTACTGCCGACAAGTACGCCATGAAGGGGTCCTCACAGAGCGTGTTTAGAGACGTGGGGTAAGGCGGAAGGTTGGAGGGTATGAGGTAACACAACTTAGCCAGGTTCAGATCCCACGACGGTGGCGGGATCCTACTCCTACTATATATCACTATAATGGCAATACGCCTAGTTATAGGGATCAGTTCGCTGTGCGCGATATGAGTTGTTCTATGCCCTAAAGGCTCCCATAGGTCCGGCTTATATAGTCGCCAGATCCTAGGGTTACAGGCAAAGTCCTAGCCAGACAGGTTACAGAGTACTACACTGTACACAACTTGTCTAACGTGTCTTGCACTCCAAGGCTCTGGGTACGCTGGTGACTCCTCAGTAGCCTTCCTTGATCCGACATGGGCCCCCCTTCTGGATCCATCTAACTATGCCGCCCAACAAGCCATGGGCCTTGCTACCAACTGTGGGACACCCGGGTTATCCGGATTAGAGACATGCTATGGTGATACCCATTTAGCATATCCCCAACATGGCCACCTTCCTCGTCCGCATCTGTCTCTCCACTATCGTCTTCTCTAGCTCCGGCCTAACTGCTCTGTCCTGGTTCGTAACCACCACCTCCTCCTCCTATCTGACTTCTCTGTTCCGATTCATAACCACCGCCTCCAGCATTGGGCATAGCATGCATCCCGTAACTATATTCAACACTATGGCTAGGACCGTGTCCACCATCGCCTCCAGGCAAATCGATCTCCTTCAAGACAGGAAGCACTAGTGCGATAGGGTTTACTTCCCTGTCCTTGTATATTTTTAACCACTTAAACAAGTCTATGTTACGATATCATGGGCGGACCTGCGCCCTGGGCTGCCCGGGCTACAGCCTTGGTCGTGGCCGGCATAGTATACGTACATCCCTTATAATTTCACTAAAATTCATAAATCGAAGTATCCCAGCCCGTGTCTTTGGGCCAGAATGACCAGGGGATGTCTAAAGAGCCCACTAAGACGGCAACCAGGAGACATAGAAAGGATCCATCACCGCATGACTGCACGTGGACTGGATTACATGTTCCTTTCCATCGCTGTCTCCAGCCTTGGACGAAAGCGCCTAGCAGCCAAGCCTTGCTAATTTAAACTAATCTCCTGACCCGAGTCACTTATTTCTGGACGGAGTGAGTTGTATGTATTCATCCATACTATTTTTTTGATAATTTTTTATTACCTTTGTAGGTTTTGGTTCTGTTTCTATGGTTGGTGAGGAAATGATATGCTAGAATCATACAAATCACGGTTTAGGTACTAAAATGTGTCATGGTTATGTGATTATGCCACCATATCATTTGTGCCTTTTTCTTATTGTCATTTGGTTAAACATTGAACTTCTTTCATGTCAAAACATCATTTATGCATTTTTTATCGTGATTTGGCTAATATAATATGTTATCGCGAAGGGACAAGAAGGTAGTACAATATTTTTTTCATAGTTCCTAGGCGTTAGAAATTAGCCCCGGTCTTTCCCAAATCCTGGGTCCGCCACTGACGATATACATGCCTCAAAGTCTGTTTTTCTTGAATTTGTCCACAATTCTTGTACGCGTCGAGGTTATAGCCTAAATATCTTGTCAAACATTCCTTAAACTAACAAATGCTCCATATTTGAGGAGCAGTCAAATTTAACTCTGTATACTCAAACTCACTCAAATATGCTCCATACTTATTTGTTTGGATGTTACGGGACCATAGTAAAACACGAACTTCACTATATTGGACATCTCTACTGACATAAAAAATTCAAACTAATCAATTAATTAACGATAGTGCATATAACTATGTACAACTATCCGCAAATATTCTAATAAATATAATAATAGTCTGCCAAATATTACCACTAATCCACCTACCAAATATTCATACATTCAGAAATACTAACTAAACTACCAGACAAAGTTTCCCATTGCCAAATATTCTAGTAGACTACTAACCACAGACGACTAGCCGCATAACCATCTACAATACTTGATATTATCGAGAGATTAGCAAGGTTTACCCTTGAAGCACGAGAAACTACTCGGTACAACACCTTGGTTCATCGGACAAGCAACACGCCGTAGCTCAGACGACCCCTAGCTCTAAGCTCCACCTCAGCACCACCATTGCCATTGCTCCACCACCATTCCTCCAAACAACCACCACCAAATCAAGTCCTACGCTAGCCTATCTATAGATCGGGCTTCCACTATCTCTCTAATGGTTTTAAAACAAAGATTTGGTAGAAAATCGGCGCTAAATCAGGGCAAAATAGATGTTGGAAACAAAGAAGTCGTGCACAGAGAGAGAGAGGACCACACGCGGTGACGAGAGGAAGAAAGAGAGGAGCAGGGCCGGGCCCAGCGGCGTCGACCTGTACGCGGCTCCATTTGGCTTCCTCCTCCATGTGGGACCAAGTGGGGCAGTCAGCCGGCACGGGCCCCATGGCGCCACACGCCGACGTGCAGTCGGTCAGCTCCTGGACGAGTGGGGCTCATTCGGCCTGGCCCACGCCGACTAGCCCATTCGGCTTGACCCAGACCGACAAAATGCTAGATTTATAAATTGTAAAAATCATGCAATAGATCTGAAAATGAATAAAAGTGTATTATTTAAAAAATCACCAGAAATAACACCCGAAAGTTGTCTAAATTTTCTAATACCCAAACATTCGGGTACCCGAAAAAATCGGGTTCGGGTTCAGGTTCGGGTAATCCTGAATTACCCAAAATACGTGAAACTGGGAAGAGAACAAGGATGCAGTGGGTGCTTGATGTGGATCTGGAGGACGCTGGTGCACCAAAAAAGATGGAGAGCTGGTCCTCCCGGGCGCATGTGTATGGGGAATGACTCGGATTGCCGTCGAGCTAGCAGCGATCGGCTCTGCACTACTTCATGGCGCCACGGTTGTGGCCTAGTCGGTGGGAAACGAGGGAGTCGAGCGAGATGGCTGAGGCAGCCACCGGCTGGTCCAGCGATGCCCG
Organism: Avena sativa; assembly: GCA_916181665.1. Lineage (NCBI taxonomy): Eukaryota > Viridiplantae > Streptophyta > Magnoliopsida > Poales > Poaceae > Avena > Avena sativa. Next base: position 253,072,610 of record OV702280.1, read on the forward strand.
CTGCTACTCTCATGGTTGTGGTGGCGTGGGAATCGAAGGATGCAGTCGTGGGTTGAACGCGCCACAACAGGTAGCGCCACCAGGTTGAACAGATCAAGAGGTTGGGGATGAGGAAGCGCGTGAGGAGAATTCAGGCTGGAGACTTGTACTACTGTTGGGCTGGTAACTAGTGGATGATGTTGGGCTGTGCGGGGCATTTTCTTCTATTGGTCTAGGCTAAAATATATACAAACTCTCTGGTGCACTCCTGGACTACACAGTTATTTCAGATTATACGGGTTATTCGGGTACCGTGAGTTAAAACCCGATTTTTCCAAATTAAATTTGGGTTTTCAGATTTCGCACATGTAAATGTGTTCAGGTTTTTCGGGTTCGGGCTATACGGGCTTGGGTTCAGGTTGTTCGGGCTTCGGATATCGGGTTTTATACCCACGGTGAAGATACACTATCAGGTGTCAAGTGGCTCTCGGGGTCACAAGAACACTAAGGCCATTTTCAATGCAAGGTGTTTATATAGGTGCTTCAGAAAATAAATCAATCATTTCATAAAGAACTGGGGCCTATTTGTACAGGAAAGGTGTCTAGTTAGACATTTGTCTTATATAAATAAGCACCAATGCTTAATAAAAACCGGTTTATTTTTCTAAACACCACCCTCAAGCACCTTGCATTGTTGATGCTCTAAGAAGGAGTTTGGTAACCTATATACCCTCCAAACAGGCTGAAGTGGTGTGAAATTAGGCTGTTTGGTTGCCCACGCGCCCTCCGCATTGTAGCCAGCACCATCTTTAAAAAAGTCTAGAGACTGGCGTAATGACAATGCTCAAATCAAACGTTTCCGTGGAGCCATGTCCTGGAGCTGCAAAAGGGGCGGCGGCGGGCCCACGGTATCTATGGCCACGCAGGCGGGAAATGAATGTGTCACGGCCTCGTTTCACGCCAAGAGTGGCCTTACCTTCTCCATTCGCTCACCTCTCTGCATCCGCCCTCCCAAAAAATCCCCTTCATCCCATTTCGAGACCAGGAGCGGCAACGACGTTGCTATGGCGATTGAGAAGCATATTCACCATACCAGCGCTTCCTCCTACTCCGCCAGTCTAGGATCTATGGAATGGAATGCCATCGTTATACTTCAGGCCTCTTAGGCTATTTGTTAAGTTTGCTACACTTAATAGCATAATTTGTCTTCCAGTGTTCGTTGTATGTGGTCAGTGACCTTTGCTTGTAATAATTTGTTTCTTCGCTCAGTTATGAGCTTGTATCTCTTTTGAGTTGCAGGGTCACTGTAATGTTACCGATTCTTTCATTGTAAGCTCTCGATGTCGAGGTAGGCTTATTTTAGACGAAGGTCTAGGAATTTTCTAGCCCTGATCACGGGGGTGTCACACTCGCCATGATGGAACTCTTGGGCATATGCTATATGGGTATCCTCATAGCATGTCTCCTATCCGGATAACCCGAGTGGCCCACAGTTGATAGCATGGCCCATGGCCTGCTGGGCGGCCTAGTTAGATGGATCCAGAAGGGAGGCCCATGCCGGATAAAGGAAGGCTACGGTTGGAGTCACCGACGTACCCGGAGCCTTGGAGTACAAGACACGCAAGACTAGTAATAGACAGTGTAGGACTCTGTAACCTGTCCGGCTAGGATTTTTCCTTGTAACCCTAGGACCTGGCGACTATATAAGTCGGTCCTATGGGAGCCTTTAGGGCATCGATTCATACAACCTCGCACAGCGAACCAGTCTCTATAACTCGGCATATTGCCCTTATAGTAATTTATAGCAGGAGTAGGATTCCGCCACCGTTGTGAGATCTGAACCTGGGTAAGCTGTGTTACCTCGTACCCGTCAACCGTCCGCCTTCTCCCACATCTCTAAACACGCACTGTGAGGACCCCTCCATGGCGTACTCGTCGTCAATACCACGACAGTTGGCGCCCACCGTGGGACAAGAGGCGCTTCAGGCTCTTCAGCGGGCGAGGACCAAGATCTTCACGGGAATCGGCAAAACCGTGGCCATCGGTCACGTTCTCTTCTCCTACAATGTTCCGATCGTCCCTCTCGACGAGTTCTGGATCCCGGCGAAGACAAACACTACGCGGTGCTCGATCGTTCTTATCGGAGACATCCACCTCTTCATTGGCGAAACAGACTCGGACACTAGTTCCCTAGGAGTCGGAGGAGCATCAAGACCCGCACGGACCGCCTACGGGCATGATACGTTCGCGGAAGGATCGATGTCGGATCTCTCTTTGGAGTTTGCCGGCAAAGATCGGAAAATTTCAAGGCCCACCCAAACCGCCCTAGTGCAGGATATAACGGTGGAAGATTGCTGCAAGTCCGCCGGTTTCGCCCGTGCGTCTGGACATCAGAGATCCAAGTTCGTCGGCGTGGTTACCATCTTCGATCTGGCGTGTTGCATTCAGAGAGAGGGAAAAAACCCCCGTGATTACCTGGCCAGGTGGCTCCGCATACGAGCCGATCTGGCCCACTACCCCAATGATGATGCTATGTATCACTTTGTGTAAGGACTGGACGATGGCACGCTTCTCCGACATTCTCTAAGACGGCAGCAGGCGTTAGGACGCCTTACCTTCGAAGGCATGGCGAACACCGTCAACAACTACGCGGAGGCCGAAGCGGCAGCTCAGACAGCGCTTGCGCTCATTGACGGAGCCCCTCCGATTCAGCCGCCGCCACCACCACCTCCGGCCGCCATCGTCGCAGCTGCGCCGCCACCTCCAGTCATTGTCGCTGCTGTTGCACCTCCACCGGCCGTCATCGAGGAAATCCTGGCACCATCTGACTCTGTTATTGACGCGCTTTATGCTGACTTCAGTGCAGATTCAGAGGAGATAGATTTCAGTCCAGAGGAACTAGACTCCGCTATGCAGGAGATGGAGGAGGAGTACACACGCGACGAGCAAGCCAATAATGTCGTCACGTATTGAGAGGTGTTCGTCACCATTGGGACGACGATGGATGAAGATCAACCCGGACGAGCTCTGCCTACAGCGCTGGAAAAGGGGAAGGGGCCACTTATTGCTGCTGACGATGATCGCGCAAAGGTCATGCCTCCTCCGCCTAACCCAGTGCAACAGCCGCAGGAACTCGGCACCGGCCCGAGCAACAACAACACCACAAACTTGCCGCCTCCAGTGTCTATGTCTGCTGCTACCCAAGTTACTCCAGCTGATAGAGTGATGTACGACGATCTCCTCGTTGAGCCACTAACCGTAGCTCATATCCGGAACGTGACTCAGCTTGACGAGAATCGCCAGCAGCTGCTGGAGGAAGCGCACGCCATCGCGGAGCAAGGAGCTAAGCTAGATCGAGATCTGGTCAACACGCAAATGTCCATAGAGAAACCTAGAGCAATGGAGGCCGAGTACAAGACTCTACTGCAGCAGCAGAAGGCCAAGAAAGCTCCGGCTCGTGTCATCAACGATCCTGGTGTACGGCGAAACCTAGGATGGGCTCCCTCGAAGCCGGCACAGGCCAAGCCATACATTGACAGTGAGGGAAAACAGGTGATGCCCACCCCACTCCTTAACCTCGTCGTCGCCAAGACCCTTCTAGAGCAGGATAGATCGCCTGAGGCAGTGGAACAGGTCTATGACCTAGTGGCCAAGGCAGTGAAGCAGCAGGAAAAGGCCACCTCTCAGAGGCTTGAGTCCGACCCAGCGCTTTGCCAGTCTAGCCAGTATAAGCCGCCAAGGGACCGATTTCCTCTTGATGCCGGGTCCTAGACGGGTTCATCAGAACGAAGACGGAGGGATGTGCGCAACAGGAAGGATGCTATCCCCATATCCTCCGACCACGGAGAAAAGGCCCGACCTCGTCGCCCATCGCCATCGCCCCGATCCCCTCGACATCGCAAAGATCCCAAGGCTCACCATCGTATGGATATGCCCCCGCCAAAGCAGTGCGGCATCATCATCCGCGACAACGCGGAGCGGACCCGTCAGGACATAGAGCGAAACCAAGAACACAAGAGCAGGTCACGCCATGACCCTCCGCGTCCGACAAGAAACCATGATAGGCATGAGGCGTCGCAAGAGGGTAACAGCAAGAAGGCTAACCCACCGCCACCTCCGCCTCCTTCACCACCAAGTAGTCACCATGGCAGAGGAGGCCCGCGTCATTCACGCAGCCCATCCCCTGTTGACAAGAAGAAGAAGAAGAACCGGAGCCATACGATGCACGTTCGCGGATCGATAAGATCCACGAGGCCCGAGAAGGACCATACCTGGGACCATGTTGCTTTAGACCTGCAATACGGTCCGCAACTTACCCCAAAGGTTTCCGGATTGACAAGACCATCAAGCCCTATGACGGCACCGCCAAGCTAGCGACATGGTTGCAGGACTACGGCAATGCGGTGGAGATTGCCGGAGGCAACCCCAACATCGCCGTCAAGTACCTCCTGTTAATGTTGGCAGGCACGGCCCATCAATGGATCGACGACTTGCCGGAGAAATGCATCTGCAATTGGTTGGACATGCAAGAAGCGTTCACCAAGAACTTTGAGGGTACATACAAGCATCCATGCACTGTTGGCGATCTACAGCGGTGCGTGCAGGAGAAAGACGAGACATCTCGCGCCTACCTCTCCCGCTGGCTGGACATGAAGAATTCCTGCGCAGGAGTGCACGCTCAGACCGCCATGGCCACCTCATCGATGGGTTGGAAAGGGACACGTTGCTCCGGCATAAGTTGAAGCGCTTGTAGGACAATCACCAGCTTGACTTGAACCAGATGATTCAGTTGGCTAGTGAGTTCGCAGCTGCCGACGACGATGCTCGTGGCTCCTTGCCGGCAACGGCCGTTCCAACTCAAGCTCGGAGGAACAGCAGTATAAAGCGGAAAACCGCTCTAGAAGAAAAGCAATCTACCGACATGGTCGCTATGTCTTTTGAAGGACGAGGTGATGGCGGATAACGTGGCCGAGGAAGGGGAGCTGGTCGTGGGCAGCAACGAGGAAGCGAAACTACCTCGGCGCCGCTCCGCGTTCCCCAAACCTACGAGGAGTACCGCGATAAGTCGTGCCTCGTACACCTCGACATCAACGGCAAGGCCACCCATACCAATCGACACTGCAAGTTTTTCAATGACCTCAAGGAAGACCCGGAGTCCGGCTACAAGAAAAGTCGGAAGAACAGACCGCGAGGCAAGGGAAAGGGGAAGAAGAAGGAGGAGGAGTACAAGGATTCAAGTGACATGGACGAGGACGTTGACCCCAAGCATGCCGCCAAGAGCGACGACAAGGGAAAGAACCCCTTCGTAAAGAAGGCGCCAGTCGACCACACTTTCCTTGGCACCCTCACCGTCCGACAACAGAAGACCTCTACGAGGATCCTGATGGCTACTCTCCCCCTTGTTCCCCAGTACCTACGCTGGTCGGAGGTTCCAATTACTTGGGACAGGACGGACTACCCAGACCTTATCCCTACGGAGAACCAATACGCCATGGTCATCAACCCCTTGATTGACGGCGTGGAGTTCACCAAGTGTATGGTGGATAGTGGAAGCAGCATCAACATCATGTACCTGGATACACTGCAGAAGATGAACTTGACGGAGGCAAACCTAAGGCAGACCAACACCATCTTCCACGGCGTAGTTCCTGGTCGGGAGGCTCGGTCCCTTGGGTGCATTACACTTCAGGTTGCCTTTGGCGATGTTAATAATTATTGCCAAGAGCGCATGACCTTTGAGGTGGTCCCCTTCAAGAGCGTGTACCACGTCATATTTGGTTGCGACATATTCCACACGTTCACGACCAAGCCATGCTTCGTCTACAACAAACTCAAGATACCCGGACCAAATGGTGTCATCACCGTATCCGGAAGCTTTACCAAGGCAAGGGACTGCGAGATTAACGAAGCAGCCTTCGCGAAAGCTGTCCTCTATAGCGAAGAATTCAAAGAGATCCAGAGCAAGGTTGATGGCTCAAAGATGCCCGCGTCGAAGAAGCAGATCTCCGACTCTGCTCCTGCGTTCAAGGACGCCATCGAGACCAAGCCGGTGGAACTTGTGGTAGGCGATGCCTCCAAGGTCACCGCCATTGGGACGAACCTGGATCCCAAATAGGAAAGCGCGCTCGTCGAGTTCCTCCGTGAGAACAGGGACATCTTCGCCTAGCAACCTGCCGACATGAAATGTGTACCTAGGGAACTTGCCGAGCACAGCTTAAACATTGATCCAAAATGCAAACCAGTGAAGCAACCTCTACGACACTTTGGAGATGAGAAGAGACGCGCCATTGGCAAAGAGATAGCTAGGTTACTTAAGGCTAGATTTATCCGAGAAGTCCTTCACACCCAATGGGTGGCCAATCTTATACTTGTACCCAAAAAGGGAACCAATAAATTAAGAATGTGTGTTGATTACACCGGCTTGAACAAAGCATGTCCCAAAGATCCGTTTGCTTTGCCTCGCATTGACCAAGTCATTGAATCGACGGTTGGCTCGGAACATTTGTGTTTTCTCGATGCATACTCAGGATACCACCAGATCAAGATGAGGAAGTCAGACCAATTGGCCACTTCGTTCACTACCCCATACGGCACGTTTTGCTACGTTACGATGCCCTTTGGGCTAAAAAACGCAGGTGCTATGTACCAGCGGACAATGCAACGTTGCCTGCATGACCAAATTGGTCGGAACGTTCACGCCTATGTGGACGATATCGCGGTGATGTCTAAAAATTCAAATGACTTAATCTCCGACTTAAAATAAACCTTTGATAATCTCCGGAAATACAACATGATGCTTAACCCTAAGAAGTGCGTCTTCGGGGTTCCAGCTGGTAAATTGTTGGGTTTCATCGTTTCCCAGCACGGAATCGAGGTCAACCCGGAGAAAATCAAGGCCATCTTAAACATAAACCGTCCGACATGCCTAAAGGACATTCAACGACTAACAGGTTGTGTTGCAGCAGTTAGTCAGTTCGTCAGCCGACTTGGATAGAAGGCTCTGCCGCTGTACAAGTTGCTGAAGAAGGCGGACAAATTCACATGGACGGACGAAGTAGATGCATCATTGAAGAAGCTCAAGGAGATTCTTTCCTCAGCGCCCATCCTTGCAGCGCCCGAGCCTAGCGAGCCCTTGTTAATCTACATGGCAGCAACCAACCGGGTAATCAGCATGGTCGTCGTGGTAGAGCGGAGGGAACCAGGCTATGTGCACGGAGTTCAACGACCAGTTTACTATGTGAGCGAGGTCTTGACGGAGTCCAAGAAGCGTTACCCGCACTACCAGAAGATAGCTTACGGAGTATTCCTTGCTTCTCGGAAGCTGAGGCACTACTTTCAGGAGCACCTAATCACAGTGGTGAGCAAGACCCCACTGTTCGACATTATCAACAACAGCGACGCTACGGGAAGGGTCGCGAAGTGGGGCATTGAATCTGCCACCTTCGAGATCACCTACAAGAGACGCGATGCTATCAAGTCAAAAGCCTTGGCGGATTTTGTTGCAGATTGGACGGAGATGCCAGATGCTACTCCGTTGCCGGAACCAGAGTACTAGGTGATGCACTTTGACGGATCAAATCTGCTCAACGGCTCGGGGGCTGATGTATTGCTACAGTCACCAACAGGAGACAAGCTACACTACGTTCTGCAGATCCACTTCGAGGCTATGAACAACATGGCGGAGTATGAAGCACTCATTCACGGACTACGTGTAGCCAAGGATATTGGCATCAAGCGCATAGTTTGTTGTGGAGATTCCGACTTGGTTGCCCAGCAGGTGGCTGGCACCTTGAATGCGCGGAACCCTATGATGGCGGCATATCGAGACGAAGTGGACGAGATAGCCAAGAGCTTCTTGGGCTACAAAGTCAAGTATGTACCTAGGGAGCAAAACGAGGCGGCTGATCTGCTATCTAAGCTTGGATCAGGGCGCAACCGAATTCCACCAGGAGTTTTCCTAGAGCATCTACGCACACCATCCGTGAAGGGAGCCGATATTGACAACCCGGATAGAGCTGACTCTTTCGTCAACATGGTGACAAAGGTCCCTCCGGCTTGGACAAAACCGTTCATGGAATATATTGAACACGGAACTTTGCCCGATGACGAAGTCGAAAGACGGCAAATAGTACGACGAGCAAAGGGTTATACCATAATCAATGGGCAACTCTACAAAAGGAGCACTACTGGTGTATACCTAAAGTGTGTTTCCCAGTAAGAAGGTACGGAAATCCTACGCGAAATCCATCTCGGAGATTGCGGGCATCATGCCGCTCCTCGATCGTTGGTCGCGAAAGCCTTCCGGCAAGGATTCTATTGGCTGACCGCGAAGGCGGACGCCGACAAGCTGGTTGAGACATGCATGGGATGCCAGTATTATGCCCGACAACCACATGTTCCTGCTGAAGAATTGCGAACAATACCAATAACTTGGTCGTTTGCAGTATGGGGGCTAGACATGGTGGGACCATTACAGACGACACCATGTGGGTTTACGCATCTGCTTGTAGTAGTTGATAAATTCACTAAATGGATAGAAGCTAAACCCATCAGAAAGCTTGATGGGGCAACTGCCCTCAGGTTAGTCCGGGATCTAGTGGTAAGATTTGGTCTCCCACATAGCATTATCACCGATAACGGCAGCAACCTGTCACTCGGAGAAGTGGAGGCTTATTGTTGGGAGAAATGCATCCGACTTGACCTTGCATCTGTGGCACATCCACAATCCAACGGTCAGGTTGAGCGAGCCAATGGATTAATTCTGCAGGGAATCAAGCCACGTCTTGAGGCACTGCTACATAGAGAAGCTGGAGCCTGGGCGGAAGAATTTCCATCTATGCTGTGGAGTTTACGAATTACACCCAACAGATCCACCGGCTACACCCCTTACTTCATGGTATATGGAGCAGAAGCCATCCTGCCTTCTGACATACTTCATGATGCACCAAGAGTTGCCGCCTACGACGAAAATGACGCTGAAAAATCCAGACGCCTAGATGTGGACATTCTCGAGGAGGAGCGTGTTTTGGCATGCCAAAGATCCGCCATCTACCAGCAGAAGCTACACAGCTACCATAGTCGCCGCGTTCGGTTTGGTGCTCCGACTTAAGCAGAAGAAGTCACACAAATTATCCCCGCCATGGAAAGGACCATTCATCATAAGCAAGGCGCTACTCAATGGGTCTTACTACCTCGTTGACAATCGTGAACTGAAGGATAGACCCAATGAGGATCATAAGCGTAAGCGACGTGACCCGGATGATGACTACCTGGAGCTTGATTGGCCATGGAACATAGCACAGCTATGTCCTTTTTACACTTAGCATTTTTTATCTAATTGTGTACCTCTTATATGATCAATGAAATAAAGCTCTCTCGTTCACTCATATTTCTGAGTCTTTTACCTCCTTTAGTGTTCATTTTTGGATCATGTAAAACCTTTATGCACAAGTTTTGCGATTGCACTTGTGAAAATTCCACCTACGTGCGTTAGCTTAAGTTTTCTGGTCTACACATTCTTTGTCGTTTTTATGGGGATTATGGAGTAGTGACTTTTGGCACTTATTGTCGGCGATTTTGTGCTTAGGTTATTGATGGTGCCATTGGGCATCATCACCTGAGCGCATAGTTCCGACAACGAGTCTTCCGACTCACGAAAAGTCAAGCATAAGAACCAAAGTAATGGATAAGCCAGCACTTGCTTAAAAAATATATACATGCTGGAAACTGGTTCTTAAGTAGCAGGACATACAACATTGTTTTCCGCCTTAATATTAAATACATAGTTTTTTCCACCTACGCATCAAAGGTGAAACAAATATTACAAGTTGTTTTTTTCATTCCTTTGGCGCAGGCGACTTGAAAGCAGCGTCATCAGCAGCAGGAGAGCCACCTTCAAAGTCGGCGGTGTGAAGAAACTCGGAGGAGCTTTGGTTGCCGCCATCGATGGTGTTCATCGGCACGAAGACGTTGATGTCGACCAAGTCGGCAACTCTAGTGTCATAACCCGCGAGTGACGACAAGATAGATTCATGGTTAATCTCTTTGCCATCGTCATCCACGTCGGGTGTGCCAGAGGTTAACGTGTCGATGTCGGCATCTTCATAATGTGCCTTGACCATGGACAATGCCATCCTTGCACCAGCCCGTGCACATGAAGCTTTCCAGCTTGTGATATGCTCGGGGGCTCGGCGCAGAATCTCCGAGTACTTCGCCACAAAGCCCGATGCCTTGATATTAATTTGGAGGGGCTTGGCGATCTCTTTGGCTTGCGTGATGGCGGTGTTGATGAAGTTTCCGGCAAGAACCATGCATTCCTTGGCTGGAGGAGGTGACCGGGTTAAACCCATAGGAGCTGCAAATTCCGACAAGAAGCGCATGAGTTCAAAAATTCAGAGTATCTAGACTACAGAAATCCAAGACAGAGAAAACTTACTGAAGATGCTGGCCTCATCTTGCCAGAGGGTGTCCGCCAGGGATTCTTTCTCTTGTTGGAGGAGCTTGTACGCCTCATGATGGCGTTGATTCTGCTCATCGGCAGCTTTCTTCTGATCTCTTAAGATCGATATCTCCTCCTTCAAGCAATTGATTTCCTCGGTGGCGGAGTCCTGCAGGACCTTCATTGACTCCTCATGCATTTTCAGCATGTCCTTCCTCTCCTGCTTAAGAATATTGTTCTCGCTATCCAGCTCTTGAATGTGCTTGGATTGCTCGACAATATTCTTGGCCTTGGCAATGGTTTCTGCAAGTCGGAGAAAGCAAAGCACATAGTGATTACTCGGAGAATATGGGCACAAAACCAAGTCGGAATGCGAAAAAGAAAGCAGACGCTTGCTCTTGGTGATCTGTTCCTTCAAGAAGGCAGTTTTACCCTTTTCAACTTCCAAGTCTGCGCGCATCTTCTGATACTTGTCGTTGGCCATGCCCCTCCGAGCATTATCGTTCTGTGGAAAAAAGGAAAAAAGTTAAATGTTGTTTGGTCTTCTTGGAGCATCTAGCCGGAAAAATTTCCACCTAGACGCTCGGGGGCTACAGCGAGAGTTTTTTAACTTAGCAATATGCTTAGCTTTTATTTAAGCATCTAGTCGGAACTAGTTTAGTTCTCGATTAGAAGCTTGGGGGCTACAGTATAAAGTTTTTAACTCGGATATATGCTTAAGCTTTTCTTTAAGCATGTAGTCGGAACTAATTCAGTTACAACTAGAGGCTTGGGGGCTACAGTATTGAAATTTATATACACTGCGTATGCTACTCTTAAAGCATCTTGTCAGAATAATTCATTTCACCTATATGCTTGGGGGCTATAGTGAGAGGCTTTCTAGCTTAGTCACTCTTAGAGCATCTAGACGGAAAGACTTATGATTTTCCGTCTATATCCTCGGGGGCTACAGTGGGATACTCATATGAAATGCAAAAGGAAAATAAAACTTACAAGTGCAATGATCTTGAGGTTTGTAGCACTCTCGGCCAGCAGCTTGCCAAAGGATACGCTGTTACCTTGCAAGATTTCTGCTTGTCGGAGGAGCTTCTCTAGACCGCACGTCGGAGATGTCGGCGCCGCATCTAGAACCAGAGCAGTGCTACCCGATGTAATTACCTGATAGACTATCTTTGGATATTCTATGGCTTTCTTGGGTGCGGGGGCGCCGCCTACGGCAGAGGTACCAGCTTCCACCACCGCCTTACCGCCACGGATGACATCCTTAGCCGGAGCTTCAGCCATTTGGTGGGTAGCACTCTCCTGCGTCGCCTGCTCGCCGACAACAGCGACCTCGGTAGAAGCACCTGAGTCCACTTCCATGGCGAAAGGGCCAGATTCCTCCTTAGCTTCTGAGCTTGTCGGGGAAGACGAAGGCTTGACGGAGGGAGTGGCAGGGGCGATGGCGGGAGATGCATCACGATGCAGCATGTCCTTAATGGTTCTAGAAGCCCCCCAATGATTTGGAGGTCTTCTTCAGGCTGGTCGTGGCTTTCTTCCTGAGACATGCAAAGTGCATAAGTACAGGAGCAAGACAAATAAATAGACAATGTCGGAGAGAAAGAAGCTTACACAAGTGGGTGTGCTTTGGCAAGGGGGATCCCGGTAACTTTTCTCTTCTCCGCCTCCAGGGCGGCGGTAGTATTTTTGGAGGCTCCACCCTCCGTCTTCTTCTTCTTGCCTCCGTTGATAGCGTCAGAGGTGGAGCTCTTCTGCTTCCGCACCAATGGAGCATCGTCGTCGGACACGACCGTGACTTCCTTCATCGTTGGATCGTAGATTTGGGCAGCCATGCTGTCCTCCTCTAGATCGCTAAGCTGTTAAGTGAGAAGTTATCATGTTAGATGAGATGAAAATGGATAGACGGAAGAACTGGAGTATAAGACACAACCGAAAATAAAAAAATACCTCTGGGCACTTGCCGTCTACGAACATGTCGTAGGTGATGGTGAAGCCACGTCTTTGTCCTTCACCTTGACGATGTCCTTAAGGCGGAGCTTGACGGAGTCACTCGAGAAATTGTCCATGGAGATGCGGGAGGCTATCCCTTCTATCGTTGGTATACTCGTGCATGAGCTTCACGCGGTGCTGCAGAGGTTGGATTCTCCTGATGAACCAACACATGGCTAGGTCCAAGCCGGTCAAACCCGTCTCTACGAACCATTCTATCCGCCTTATGGAGCGGGAAGCATCGAGGTCGGAGGGAAGGGAGGCCTGGGATCTCCATGACGAGGCTTCAGCGGCGGCTCCGTCTACGAAGTCCGGGTACGTTACTTCTCGGCCATCCAGAGGGATATATGGGCCGTAGAAGTAAGTACGTTGCCAGTTTTTGCAGGACTCGCGACGATGTTGGGGAACCGCCGGCCAGGACGGATCTTGAAGCTTATGGTGCCGCAATTTCTAAGTTCTTCTTTACTGGCTCCGACTTCACGCTTGACGGTGAAGAAATACACTAAGAGATCTAGCCTAGGCTTAATCCCTAGGTAACCCTTGCAGAGCGCCGCGTAATTGCTAAGTTGTAACACCCTCAGAATCGGACCTATGCAAGTTTTAGCGAAACCCGCCAAACCCGCATAGAAACGATTCAAAGGTGCCCACCAGGCACTTTCGTGCGGGTGGAAAACGAAGTAATAACATTACACAACAGTCCTCGATGGGACCCACAGAACAGATTTATATACAGCAGCGACTCAATGAGTCAAGAATACAGATATAATATACAAAGATCCAAATCACCTTGAAAATGATAGAGCGTCCGACTACGGACAAGATGCAAATGGGGCTAAGAGCCCTGAAGAATAACCAATGGCGTCCATAACCCTGCCCAGGCCAAGCCGGAAGGGTAACCCTGCTAACGACGTCGATCTCAAAACCTGCTTAAACAAAAGGGGTGCCGACAAAGGGCAAAGGAAAAAGAGGAGCGTCAGTACTGAGGCCAGTACACGGCGAGACTAGAATTCGGCGGTCCTCGCCTACATAGGTATGGTGGTCTGAGCGGCAGCGGCAGCAGGCACTAAACAACCTATAGAGACTCGATACAACTGGCGGCTATCAGAGAGGGGTAAGGAAGACCTATTCGGATCCAACCTGATACTATCATCAAACAAACCCATCCTGGCGTTTCCCCCTCGAGACCAGCGAGGAAGTCAACCGAGGAACTCACACAGTTGGCAGTTTTACTTATTCAGTTATAGTTGCGGCACTTTACTAGTCAGGTTTAGATAATCGTCCTGATAAAGTAAGCAGTGGGCACTTTTAGTTAACCATTCCGTTATAGTGGCAACACTTACTAGTCAGGTACAATTAGCATGAGATAACCCCAAAACCCAGCAGTTGTTGGTACTTTTACTTAGCCATTCCGTTGTAGTGAAGCCGATTACTAGTCATATCGGATACAAGTCAATTTATAACAATAAACTTTAGTTATAGTTGTCTATGATCAAGCACTGTGCTCCAAGTCGTCCATAACCGCGGACACGGCTTCTCGAAAAGATTTAACCCTGCAGGGGTGCACCAAAGTATCCACAAGCACTTCGACCCTTTTTGCCAGATCAGTTAACATACACCCATCGGTATGTCGGCGGGGCCTAAGTCACGACGTTCCCAGACCCAAAGCAAGTACATGGGGGCCACCCCACCAAGTCGACACCCGCAACGAAGTCGGCCGGTCTCCGAGACGGACTTAGGGTTTGCGTCAGTGGCTGTAAACGACAGCAAATCCCCAAACGGGGACTGTCGATACCGCGAAAACACTCCGCTTCCTAAACAGTACAGTGTGCTCCTCGCACAAACGTAAATAAAGCAGTAAAGCATGGCATAAGTACAGGATCGTAAATAAAACCTCAAACTAGTTTGTGGCCCCCAGTACAATACTTTGAAATCAGGTAATAATCAATGGGGGGCCCATATCTCCCCACCTGTGGTTAGCGCGCTCGATCTCGGAACAGGTGTCAAGAACTCGGGTCCTACGGGACACAAGTGGGCGGTCGGAAACCAAATATTATCTATCACCCACCGATGCCTCTGCTTAATTCAATATTAGTTGTTAAACATGAATTAAAGTGAACGATAAGTAAAGCTATGATCATCTCCAACATCAACATGCGGCAACTCTCCAACAATTGTGGTACTTGACGACACGCGACAACACTTGAGCAAGCGACTACGACGCGCTGGTCCAACTATCTATCAAACATCAGGTAATAGGATGTGTCCAAGGCAATATACGGCTGCAAGGGATTTCGTGGGTACGGAAACTAGAGCATCACAACACAGATAGCAATAGATCAACAGGAGGGAATAAATACTATAAAAGTAAGATAGGTAGAAAGGGGGGAGATGCTCGCCTGAAAACATTGTCGAAGGCTCAACCGAAGGTCGGGGCGAAGCTCACATCAACTCAACGGCCTTATCCGCGAAGAAGCAAAACACTAGAATAAACACCGGATGCAATATTTAATACACGGCAGAAGATCGGCATGATGCATGTATGATGTATGACATGGCAAGATGCGATGCAATTAGGTCATATTAAGCGGAACCGGGGTCCCGACAATTAATTATATGGTTCGAGTTGTTTAGAACCCCCGCAAATTAAATGTTGTTTTAACATGGCCAAAATATAGTACCGGTTCGCTACATCAATTTAAATGAGGCCAATATGAGACTAGATTTGCCCGCATATGGGCCCCATATTTAATTATATGGTGAATCGGCATAAGGCCCCCAAACCACATGACAAAAGATGCATGCATGGACAATTCAATATGCAACAATTTATAATTATGGCATTTATAAAATAGGGTTCTCGGATAAGGGTCACACATTAGGGGGTCTCGACGAACTTGGGGTTCCGGGGTTCGGGGTCGGTCTCAGGGTTCGGGGTTCGACGGAAGCGTTCTCGGACTCCGGGATAGATCTTGGCGTTCCGCGAGGAAGCAGGACTTGGGTCGGTGTCGGGGCATCGGACTCGCCCTGACCGGTGTCGAACTTGTCGGGTCCTCGTGTCAGGTCGGTCTTGGCATTCGGGGTGAAGTACTTGTCGCACCGGGGTCTCGGTTCGAAGAACTTGGCGCGCCCGGGTTCGGTCTTGATCTTCATGTAGGCGAACTTGGCATCCTCCTGGAAGAAGATCTTGGCGTTCCGGCGATAGATCTTGTTGGTATCATATCGGAGGCCCTGATGTCGAGAAGATCTTGCATTCCATGAAGGTGACCACACTTAGCTCCTTGGTGTCCTTCATGTATAACCTTGCTCACCAGAACAGATCTTCTAGGGTTCCGACGTCGTAGGTCTTGACGAGGTCTCGAAGATCCGTGGGGTAGATCTTGGGTCGATGACGTCGCGAGCGAACATCTCTCCAGAACATCATGTTATCGTCGTTAGACGGTGCTGGAGGTCGAACTTGTTGATGCAGGGCCGAGCGTGACATCGGGTCTCCGGCCGTGCGCAACCAAACAGGGAACCCGCAGAGGAGTGGCTCGGTGGAGGGGCCCGCCTGGCGGCGGTGGTCGTCAGGGAACGAAGCAGGGGGTCGGGGTCGGGCGGCCGGCAGCGAGCAGGGCGACGGCTGGGCTCGGAGGTCGCCGGCGGGAGGGGCGGCACAGGCGAGGCGGACGCGAGCAGGGAGCGCGGAGGCGGGCGAGGAGAGGACCGGCGGCGAGGGGGGCCGCGGCTCAGGGACGCGTGGCCGAGCGCGGAGGCGGGAGCCGGAGACGGGCGGCTGCTCGGGGCTGGCTCGACGGAGGCGCTTGAGGGCGGCCGGCGCACGCTAGGGCGGAGGCGGAGCGGCAGGGGTGACGACCGGCGACGGCCGCGGCAGGAGGAGGGGCGAGGCCGGCGAGCTGCTGCTGCCTGGGGCGGACCGAGCGCGGGCGGCAGCGGCGGGGACGGTTCGCGAGCGGAGGCGGGCGCGCGCGGGGGTAGCTGGGCCGGTGAGCGGCGGGGACGAGGTGGCATGGCGGTGGGCGGCGAGGAGGCCGGAGGAGGACGGAGGGGCGCCGCGCGGGCCAGGCTGGAGCGGGGAGGCAGGCGGGGCGAGCCGAGGGTGGCCGGAGGAGGCGGGCTCGGGGGCGGCCGCGGGCGCGGGAGGCAAGGACGCAGACGGCGGGGCGCGGGGACCTGGCGGCGCGGCGACCACGGGCGGCGCGGCCGGCGCGCCTGCCGCAGTGGAGGTTGGCGGCGAGGGGGGGCTCGCGTGGGGGGAAGGTCCGGCGGGGTGGGTGATGCGCGCCTCGGGGAGAGGGGGTTGCGGGAGGAGGAAGAGGGGAGGGAGCAGGCGGTTCAGGGTGGGACCGGTGGGTGGGTCCCGCGGGCAGGTGAGGGGGTGGACTGGGTCCAGGTGGCCAGGGCGGTTGGGCGCGTGTGTGCGCGTGGTGTGCGTGTGGCGTGCGTGTGGTGTGCGCCAGGGGGGGTGGGGCTGCTGGGTGAGGAGAGAAGGAGGGGTGAGGTGTCAGCATGTGAGTGGGTGGGGCTTTGGGGAGAGGTGAGGTGTCACGAGGGGATTGGGTGGGGTGAGGTGGAGAGGAGGGCTGGGTAGGTAGGTTGGTAGCTGTAGGATTAAGGGGTGGACCGTTTTATTTTCTGGGGTGGTCGTTCGGGTCAATTCGGCCCGTTCGACTGCCCCACTAAAAATAATGCAATAATTTTATTTAATGCTAAATGCACCGTTTGCAAACCAATAGTAGACAACAAAATATTCCGGCGACCCGGGTTTGAATTTGAAAACAAGACGGGCGTTTTAGAAAAACAAAACAGGCTTTGCGAAAAATAGTTTTAGGCAAACAATGCATGATGATGACGATGCTCAAATGCAATGTGGCATGATGACATGAGCATGCGGTCATGATGATGCAATGCACAAAAACAACGCGATTTTCTAGTAGTGGTTTTGCGGGATGCCACAATTCGACACCACTAACAATGGATCTCGCCCTCGAGATCCGCCTCATGGTACCGGAAAGAAGGTCGGCGAACTGTGTCTTCTCGCTTCGTGCAGATCCTCGCGACACCACTAACAAGAGGTCGTTGTCCGTGATCATCGAGAGAACACTCCGGAAACAAAAGGTCGAAGGTAGAGGCATCAACAAATAAAGCCACCTCTAGCTTCGGTGGAAAGAGGGAACCGATGCATTCTCATCCACTTTAATGTACAGAAGCGAATAGAAGGGGTAGTCGGCATGGGGGCCAATCCATCACGCACCCAAACTATTACTCTGCACAATCAGTAGAATAGAGTACAACCATTCTCGGAATCAGACTGAAGATCTCGGCAAACGAGGTTCGGAAACAAAGGAGTGATGCAGACTCTGCATCAGATCTGGCGTAGATGATGTCGTCGCGTCGGAAAACACCGGAAGGCACAAACAAAGAACAAGGAATGGTACCGCAGACGAAGGATTCCTCGGCAGCATGAACACCGGACGTAACATCACCGTGACCAAAAGAGGAAGCGAAACCCTGAAGGTACGACGGAAACTCAACCACGAGAATTCCTGGACTCGAAGAAAGAGACGAGAGCGGATTCAAAACACGTCGAGATAAGAGGAGAATAGCAGAGGGGTAAGGAGTAAAATCAGACCTAATCAGAACTATCCAACCGATTTTTCAAAAATAGTTTTGACACTCTACTGCGGCCGTTAGCTAGGTTATCCTACAGGCTGGACTTGTGGGGTATCGCAACTGCTGAGCTCTGATACCACTCTGTAACACCCTCAGAATCGGACCTATGCAAGTTTTAGCGAAACCCGCCAAACCCGCATAGAAACGATTCAAAGGTGCCCACCAGGCACTTTCGTGAGGGTGGAAAACGAAGTAATAACATTACACAACAGTCCTCGATGGGACCAACAGAACAGATTTATATACAGCAGCGACTCAATGAGTCAAGAATACAGATATAATATACAAAGATCCAAATCACCTTGAAAATGATAGAGCGTCCGACTACGGACAAGATGCAAATGGGGCTAAGAGCCCTGAAGAATAACCAATGGCGTCCATAACCCTGCCCAGGCCAAGCCGGAAGGGTAACCCTGCTAACGACGTCGATCTCAAAACCTGCTTAAACAAAAGGGGTGCCGACAAAGGGCAAAGGAAAAAGAGGAGCGTCAGTACTGAGGCCAGTACACAGCGAGACTAGAATTCGGCGGTCCTCGCCTACATAGGTATGGTGGTCTGAGCGGCAGCGGCAGCAGGCACTAAACAACCTATAGAGACTCGATACAACTGGCGGCTATCAGAGAGGGGTAAGGAAGACCTATTCGGATCCAACCTGATACTATCATCAAACAAACCCATCCTGGCGTTTCCCCCTCGAGACCAGCGAGGAAGTCAACCGAGGAACTCACACAGTTGGCAGTTTTACTTATTCAGTTATAGTTGCGGCACTTTACTAGTCAGGTTTAGATAATCGTCCTGATAAAGTAAGCAGTGGGCACTTTTAGTTAACCATTCAGTTATAGTGGCAACACTTACTAGTCAGGTACAATTAGCATGAGATAACCCCAAAACCCAGCAGTTGTTGGTACTTTTACTTAGCCATTCCGTTGTAGTGAAGCCGATTACTAGTCATATCGGATACAAGTCAATTTATAACAATAAACTTTAGTTATAGTTGTCTATGATCAAGCACTGTGCTCCAAGTCGTCCATAACCGCGGACACGGCTTCTCGAAAAGATTTAACCCTGCAGGGGTGCACCAAAGTATCCACAAGCACTTCGACCCTTTTTGCCAGATCAGTTAACATACACCCATCGGTATGTCGGCGGGGCCTAAGTCACGACGTTCCCAGACCCAAAGCAAGTACATGGGGGCCACCCCACCAAGTCGACACCCGCAACGAAGTCGGCCGGTCTCCGAGACGGACTTAGGGTTTGCGTCAGTGGCTGTAAACGACAGCAAATCCCCAAACGGGGACTGTCGATACCGCGAAAACACTCCGCTTCCTAAACAGTACAGTGTGCTCCTCGCACAAACGTAAATAAAGCAGTAAAGCATGGCATAAGTACAGGATCGTAAATAAAACCTCAAACTAGTTTGTGGCCCCCAGTACAATACTTTGAAATCAGGTAATAATCAATGGGGGGCCCATATCTCCCCACCTGTGGTTAGCGCGCTCGATCTCGGAACAGGTGTCAAGAACTCGGGTCCTACGGGACACAAGTGGGCGGTCGGAAACCAAATATTATCTATCACCCACCGATGCCTCTGCTTAATTCAATATTAGTTGTTAAACATGAATTAAAGTGAACGATAAGTAAAGCTATGATCATCTCCAACATCAACATGCGGCAACTCTCCAACAATTGTGGTACTTGACGACACGCGACAACACTTGAGCAAGCGACTACGACGCGCTGGTCCAACTATCTATCAAACATCAGGTAATAGGATGTGTCCAAGGCAATATACGGCTGCAAGGGATTTCGTGGGTACGGAAACTAGAGCATCACAACACAGATAGCAATAGATCAACAGGAGGGAATAAATACTATAAAAGTAAGATAGGTAGAAAGGGGGGAGATGCTCGCCTGAAAACATTGTCGAAGGCTCAACCGAAGGTCGGGGCGAAGCTCACATCAACTCAACGGCCTTATCCGCGAAGAAGCAAAACACTAGAATAAACACCGGATGCAATATTTAATACACGGCAGAAGATCGGCATGATGCATGTATGATGTATGACATGGCAAGATGCGATGCAATTAGGTCATATTAAGCGGAACCGGGGTCCCGACAATTAATTATATGGTTCGAGTTGTTTAGAACCCCCGCAAATTAAATGTTGTTTTAACATGGCCAAAATATAGTACCGGTTCGCTACATCAATTTAAATGAGGCCAATATGAGACTAGATTTGCCCGCATATGGGCCCCATATTTAATTATATGGTGAATCGGCATAAGGCCCCCAAACCACATGACAAAAGATGCATGCATGGACAATTCAATATGCAACAATTTATAATTATGGCATTTATAAAATAGGGTTCTCGGATAAGGGTCACACATTAGGGGGTCTCGACGAACTTGGGGTTCCGGGGTTCGGGGTCGGTCTCAGGGTTCGGGGTTCGACGGAAGCGTTCTCGGACTCCGGGATAGATCTTGGCGTTCCGCGAGGAAGCAGGACTTGGGTCGGTGTCGGGGCATCGGACTCGCCCTGACCGGTGTCGAACTTGTCGGGTCCTCGTGTCAGGTCGGTCTTGGCATTCGGGGTGAAGTACTTGTCGCACCGGGGTCTCGGTTCGAAGAACTTGGCGCGCCCGGGTTCGGTCTTGATCTTCATGTAGGCGAACTTGGCATCCTCCTGGAAGAAGATCTTGGCGTTCCGGCGATAGATCTTGTTGGTATCATATCGGAGGCCCTGATGTCGAGAAGATCTTGCATTCCATGAAGGTGACCACACTTAGCTCCTTGGTGTCCTTCATGTATAACCTTGCTCACCAGAACAGATCTTCTAGGGTTCCGACGTCGTAGGTCTTGACGAGGTCTCGAAGATCCGTGGGGTAGATCTTGGGTCGATGACGTCGCGAGCGAACATCTCTCCAGAACATCATGTTATCGTCGTTAGACGGTGCTGGAGGTCGAACTTGTTGATGCAGGGTCGAGCGTGACATCGGGTCTCCGGCCGTGCGCAACCAAACAGGGAACCCGCAGAGGAGTGGCTCGGTGGAGGGGCCCTCCTGGCGGCGGTGGTCGTCAGGGAACGAAGCAGGGGGTCGGGGTCGGGCGGCCGGCAGCGAGCAGGGCGACGGCTGGGCTCGGAGGTCGCCGGCGGGAGGGGCGGCGCAGGCGAGGCGGACGCGAGCAGGGAGCGCGGAGGCGGGCGAGGAGAGGACCGGCGGCGAGGGGGGCCGCGGCTCAGGGACGCGTGGCCGAGCGCGGAGGCGGGAGCCGGAGACGGGCGGCTGCTCGGGGCGGGCTCGACGGAGGCGCTTGAGGGCGGCCGGCGCATGCTGGGGCGGAGGCGGAGCGGCAGGGGTGATGACCGGCGACGGCCGCGGCAGGAGGAGGGGCGAGGCCGGCGAGCTGCTGCTGCCTGGGGCGGACCGAGCGCGGGCGGCAGCGGCGGGGACGGTTCGCGAGCAGAGGCGGGCGCGCGCGGGGGTAGCTGGGCGGGTGAGCGGCGGGGACGAGGTGGCGTGGCGGTGGGCAGCTAGGAGGCCGGAGGAGGACGGAGGGGCGCCACGCGGGCCAGGCCGGAGCGGGGAGGCAGGCGGGGCGAGCCGAGGGTGGCCGGAGGAGGCGGGCTCGGGGGCGGCCGCGGGCGCGGGAGGCGAGGACGCAGACGGCGGGGCGCGGGGACCTGGCGGCGCGGCGAGCACGGGCGGCGCGCCTGCCGCAGCGGAGGTTGGCGGCGAGGGGGGGGCTCGCGTGGGGGGAAGGTCCGGCGGGGTGGGTGATGCGCGCCTCGGGGAGAGGGGGTTGCGGGAGGAGGAAGAGGGGAGGGAGCAGGCAGTTCAGGGTGGGACCGGTGGGTGGGTCCCGCGGGCAGGTGAGGGGGTGGACTGGGTCCAGGTGGCCAGGGCGGTTGGGCGCGTGTGTGCGCGTGGTGTGCGTGTGGCGTGCGTGTGGTGTGCGCCAGGGGGGGTGGGGCTGCTGGGTGAGGAGAGAAGGAGGGGTGAGGTGTCAGCATGTGAGTGGGTGGGGCTTTGGGGAGAGGTGAGGTGTCACGAGGGGATTGGGTGGGGTGAGGTGGAGAGGAGGTCTGGGTAGGTAGGTTGGTAGCTGTAGGATTAAGGGGTGGACCGTTTTATTTTCTGGGGTGGTCGTTCGGGTCAATTCGGCCCGTTCGACTGCCCCACTAAAAATAATGCAATAATTTTATTTAATGCTAAATGCATCGTTTGCAAACCAATAGTAGACAACAAAATATTCCGGCGACCCGGGTTTGAATTTGAAAACAAGACGGGCGTTTTAGAAAAACAAAACAGGCTTTGCGAAAAATAGTTTTAGGCAAACAATGCATGATGATGACGATGCTCAAATGCAATGTGGCATGATGACATGAGCATGCGGTCATGATGATGCAATGCACAAAAACAACGCGATTTTCTAGTAGTGGTTTTGCGGGATGCCACATAAGTGCTAAGATGTTATTGGGAGAAAGGTTCTAGGGCTGGACTCTATAGTGGTTTAAGACGGAAAGGAAGAAGTTGGAGATGGGCAGGGAGACGCCGCGTACCAGTTGGGCTTTGAGGTACACTTTTTATCCGTCTTGGGGAGAAGGTGTCACCTCGCCGGCCGGAGCCGCCCGCCAGGCGAGCCCCTCCGTCGCAGGGAGGTAGCCCTAGGCGATTAGCTCCTTGATGTCGCGGTCCGTGATATCTGAACCGCGCCAATCGCCCTTGTGAGAGTCAAGCTCCTCCTCCAGTGGCTCCAGAGCCTCCGGATTATGGTCGCCACCGGTGGACTCGACTACCGCAGTGATGGGGATGACCAGACCTTCTAGAGGCACGACGACAGAGCTCGCCGGCTTCGCCGCGGCTTCGCTCGACGCCGCCATGGAAGGGGTAGTGTTGCTGCTAGCCATGGAGTGAGTTTGGAGGTGACTGGAGAGAATTGGGGCTAGGTTTTTTCACGAGTTTACGCGGAGAGTTCGAGGAGGCACGCGCTGGAGGAAGAAGACGATGCGAGGAGAGAATGAGGTGAAAAGTAAAAGTTCCACTGCAGTTACTATTTATCATCTCCAGCATCAAGATTCGTGCAGCTTAATCGGACGGTTGCCGCATAGATGACATGTTCGCGAACGTGCGCGGAAATTTCGCCACGTCCCCAACCATCGCCGCCAACAGTTCGTATTGCTCGCGCGGGAAAATCGGACATGATTGCGTTCTCTTCATGTGTGAGTTACGAGGCGTCGCTGACCTACGTCTACGTCGTCCTAGCTGACATAGGCAGATGAGCCGTCACATCAGAAGATTCCGGCATGGACAGATCCGGTCCGGCTATGGAAGAGTACGATGGAAGATTCAGCATTTCTCCGACTTACAAGTTGAAGACAGAGAAAACCTTGCAGGGTTCTTTGGGAGGACTATAAGATATTGCTTGACGATTTACCGACATCCATCTGGACGGAGCATTCAACATGAAGAGGCAAGACATCGCAAGATCTCGGAGTTCTCCGGGGGCTACTGTTGGGGATATGCTATATGGGTATCCTCATAGCATGTCTCCGATCCGGATAACCCGGGTGGCCCACAGTTGGTAGCATGGCCCATGGCCTGCTGGGCGGCCCAGGTAGATGGATCCAGAAGGGAGGCCCATGCCAGATAAAGGAAGGCTACGGTTGGAGTCACCAACGTACCCGGAGCTTTGGAGTACAAGACACACAAGACTAGTAATAGACAGTGTAGGACTCTGTAACCTGTCCGGCTAGGATTTTCCCTTGTAACCCTAGGACCTGGCGACTATATAAGTCGGTCCTATGGGAGCCTTTAGGGCATCGATTCATACAACCTCGCATAGTGAACCAGTCTCTGTAAGTCGGCGTATTGCCCTTATAGTGATTTATAGCAGGAGTAGGATTCCGCCACCGTTGTGGGATATGAACCTGGGTAAGCTGTGTTACCTCGTACCCGTCAACCGTCCGCCTTCCCCCACATCTCTAAACACGCACTTTGAGGACCCCTCGATGGCGTACTCGTCGGCAATACCACGACAGGAACCGTAACTAGGGACATGATCAAGTTCACACCGCCAATGTACAGGTATGTGTATTTTCCATATTGGTCAATCATTCATTCCCACTCATACATCTCAACCACTTCATCCTAAAAATGTCCTTCATATCCCTAATGTCACTCGTAATCCTTTATCTATTAAAAATCTTATTAAGGATAATAATGTTTTTATTGAACTTCATTTGTATGATGTTTTTGTGATTCAAAGGAAATTCTTCTTAGTGGTCGGAGCCGAGGTGAACTATATCCAGTAGATGCACCATCCATCAAACAAGACTTCACCATTGTTCGTTTATCGTCTGCCAAGTGGCACTCTCGCCTTGGTCATCTAGCGTCTCCAGTCATTCATCACGTTCTTCATCACCATGAACTTCCAATAGAGTCTAGTAATAAAAACACTCATGTTTATGATGCGTTCCAACATGGCTAGTGTCATAAGTTGCCTTTTTCATTATCTATCCATGTAATAAAACCTCCACTTGAGCTTGTTTATTACGATGTCCGAACCTCAGCTAGTGGGCATAATTATTATATAAGTTTTATTGATGCTTCCAATCGTTTTACATGGCTCTATCTCATTAAGTGCAACTGACATGGGTATTACCTATCGGGTCCCTATGTTTAGTTACCTTAGGCTCATAAAAGCTTATGGCCTACGAAGGTCCAAAGAATTTCCTTATCTGTTAAGGAGTATTTAGGAATGGACATAGAGTTCACATTGTAACCTTAACTTGTACCTCTCCAGCTACGGATCCAGGACCCAACCTCTCATATAAAGGCTGGGAGGACCCGACGGAGAGGGCACCTTAGTTTTCCAGCAATTCGTCATAAGCTATTCCGCAAATAGCAAACCGGCGACTTTGTAACCAAGATTTCTCAATAATCAGACGACATCGAATTCCTTATTTGTCTGATCAGCCGACGAAATCTCCATCGCTCTCTTTTCCACCAAACCCTAAGTCCATAACAATGGGCATTGCCAAGGTTACTCCTCATCAATTGGCGGCGTCTATGGGAAATCTTAGCGTTGGAGCCATGGATTCGGTAGCTTCACCTTCATCAAGCAACAACCCAATGATTAAGGTTGGTGAGGTTCATTACAATCTCTCCGATCCTCACCCACCCACCCCTTTGTCGTCCCTCGTCGAGTTCGACCAAGTGACCGGTCTCATGATCGGAAGCTTTCACTTCCACGTGGGAGCACCCGAGAACCTATGCCTTTTGGCTCCGCTTAGCCTGGATCAGTCGGTTACCCCAGCATCACCTACGGCGACTCCAACATCATCCATCGACTCAACAGGAAAAGCCGTCTATGATCCGACGGACGCCAAACAAATTTGCAGAAACTCCGCCGATCTGGAAGATCTGGCTGATGCATATGGCAGCCTATCTTTCGGCTCAATCTCTGGGTTAGCACTACAGCGCAGCCTGAGCATGTCCAGTTCAATTCCTGACAAAGCTGAAGAAAGCATCAACTCGGGAATCAAGAAGGGAGAGTCGTATCCAGAACAAAACCCTTGGGACTTTGCTTGATCGCAAATCAGTGTCTCTTATGGGTATAGCAGCGGTGATAATCAGTCCAACATGAGGCATCACCAAGTTTGCGTGCTCCTAGAAGGAGAAACCTCGGCACCCCTGGACTCCAACGATAACCCCATCATTAACCTTGACGATATTTTATTGGATGAAGTAGCATGACGTTGTGAGGACAAAGAAACGTGCCACCAGAATACCCTCGTGTCGCAAGGCGAGAGAGAGAGAACAATGGTGAGCGCATAACACTTTGGATTCCTCTGGCAACTTGGCAGAAGGCCCGCGGCGTTGTGTCAAGAGAAGTACCAATGATAGCAGACACCACAAGGGAAGAATTAATGGCTTATCAATACCTATTGCACCATAAGAGGAGGGATCTGCTTCGATTACTGGTATCTAGATGAGATAAAAAAGGTTAGCCGATGAATCCAGTCTACGACGGGCACATCTCAGCTCTACCCGAGGTTCTAGAAGTTTCACCGGAGGACCGCAGCCCAGGAGGAGCGCCTCGCGACTGCGGCGCATTCCAAAAGCCGAAAGACGCGGGATGGCAAGAGACTTAGATCTGTCGTTCATGTCAGTTGATTCTGTGGGTAACATTAAAGCAAAAACAGCACATCCTGCCCTTGTGGCCACCCAAACTTACCTCTTGATGACCCAGCCAACAGCCAACGATCCACTGGCACCTATCCATCTCTCCGCCCTCATGGGACTAGGGATGCTAGGCGATACCCTTGCACATGGAGAGCAAGGAACTGTGTAACAAGCCGACAAATCACCACACCGTCGCAGTAGCCCTCGGCACACAGGGACCACCAAACTATCTAGCCCTCCCACCACATATGCTTCTTGCGCAAGGAAGACGCTAGGAACGATATTACACAAAGGAGGATGGACAGATCCAGAGAAGAACGCAACAGCCGAAGATATTCTGATGGAGAAAGCGATGATGAGTGTGAACCTTGCGGGGCCAGTTGCTTTACCTATCGGGTTCGCAAAACTCCAGTTCCCAAAGACCTCAAGCTCCCTCACGACTGCCAAAAATACGATGGACTCTAGGAACCCGCGAAATGGCTGTCTGATTACCTGCAAACCTCCAAGATCCAGGGTTGTTCCAAGGCTACGACAATGCAGAGCCTCCAATTACACCTAAGCGGGGCAGCACGCTCATGGCTTAGGCCGCTACCCGAATCCACAGCAGCTGGAGCGATTTGGAGGACAATTTCATCCGAAATTTCAGTTCTACATTCAAGCACCCACATCTATTGAGGAGTTAAGGGCTAGTAAGAATAAACCCAAGGAATCTATTAGAGCCTACATACAATGGTGGAACATCATCAAAAAATCCGCGAAACACATCTCCGATGAGAGGGCGATAAATGTCTTTAACGATGACTTGCAAAGGAAGGACTTCATTGAGGAACTGGGAAAGGTGAAGCCGAAAACAATCTATCACTTGATGGATATGGCGAACCGCTTGGCTGATGGCGAGGATGTCGTCCATAACAAACGCGGGCGCTCACCCAAAGAGGACCGCGACAGGCGCAATTATGATAACAGAAGGAGGCATAATTTTGATGGTTACAGCAAACCCAACTACGTAGCAGTTGGTTTCGCCGGGGAGGACAACAGAAGGAACGACAACTGCAACAGCTGGTATCGCGGCAGTCGAGAAGATGTAGTGAAAGGTAGGCTAAGCCAACCGTACTGACCAAGGGAACCCCCGATGTCCCCTATGAAACTACTAGAGGGGCCATGCAACATGCATTTTTATGTTGATGCTGAAGGAAGATAGCGATCAGCCCACCTCTTGAAGGATTTCCATACTTTCCTTGGGATGCAGGCAATAATAAACAATGCCGCAAATCATGGGCATAACGCAGCTGCAGGAACTCTAACTCTTGCGTATCCACCACCACCTCCAGGGCTAGCTCCCCTGGTGAACCGCAACCTGCAGAGAACAGAAATCAGGATGACGAGTACCCGAGATATAGGGGAGCAATGGCAATGATCCAAAAAGGACGTCCATCGAATAGAATCTAGAATTTGATCACCCGACAAGTAAATATGGCGTTAACAACGCCACCCCAACCACAGAATTCCTTCATTGGTCGGAGCAAGAAATCACTTTCAGCAGGGCCGATCATCCGCTTTGAGTACCTTGGCTGGGTCATTTAGCCCTCATCATCGACGCACAAATTGGCGGCTTTGACATGAGCAAGGTCTTCATGGACGCGGGTAGCAGCATCAACCTCATATATGCCAAAACTCTACGAGCCATGAACATCTCCCTGACAAATTTGGCACCAACCAAAACATATTTCCACGGGATAGTCCTAGGTAAACCCAAAATTCCTTTAGGCAAAATCTATCTTGATGTTGTTTTTAGATCCAGGATAATTTCAGGCGAGAGAAACTCGAGTTAGAAGTCATGGACTGGCCTTCGCGGTACCACGCGATCCTGGGGCGCCCAACTTTCGAAAGATTCATGGCAGTACCACACTACGCCTATCTGGTAATGAAGATGCCATCGGCCAATGGGATCATTACAGTCAAATGAATATTTACTCGGTCCGATAATTGTGATCAGGAATTCAACAAAATATCTAAATCCTTTGGGATGGAGACAGAATTTGAGCAGCTTAAGATATCAGTAGACTCGGAGCTTTTATCGGAAGTTCAGTCCATACCCGACTTAGCGTTTGATCAAGCAAAGGACACAAGGCAAGTATAATTCTACCCAACGGACCCAAAGAAAACGGCCCTAGTGTCCATCAACCTCAGTCCTGCATAGGAAGGCGCGCTCATCGAGTTCCTCCATGAGCGCTGAGAAATTCTTGCATGGGTACCATCAAACATGTCGGGAATCCCCAGGGAACTCGCCGAGCATGCACTTAATTTGTATCCTGACTCCATATCAGTGAAGCATTCACTACGCTGATTTGCGGAACCTAAGAGAAAGGCCATTGGACGAGAAATCCATCACCTCATGGACGCCAACTTCATGAGGGAAATCAAGAAAGAATTGTGGTTGCCAACCCCGTGTGTGTCCCTAAGAAAAACACCAAGGACCTATGCATGTGCATCGACTTCACCGCGCTCCACAAACAATGTCCAAAGGATAACTTCACACTCCCGCGAATTGACCAAATTATCAATGCAACAGCTGGGTGCGAACGTCTTTCCTTTCTGTATGCTTATTCCGGGTATCACCAGATTCGAATGAAGGTAGAAGACCAAGACATAACAACATTTTTAACACCCTACGATGTATTCAACTATATGACAATGTTGTTTGGCCTTAAAACCATGGGTGCCACTTACCAGCATATGATGCAAAATTGCCTTGAGAGCCAAATTGGTAATAATGTTCAAGTCTACATCGACGACATCATCATCACCACCAAACAAGAGTCAAATTTTATCAGTGACCTTCAGGAAACATTCGATAATCTCGACAAATATCGCATCAAGCTCAACCCGCTGAAATGTTCTTTTGGATTTCCAGTAGGACAACTCCTCGGATACCTGGTGTCAGCAAGAGGGATAGAGGAAAACCCAGAAAAAATTTAGGTGGTACTGACGATGAAGAAGCCGACAAACCTTCGTGGTGTTCAGCAATTGGCAGGGCGTTAGGAGAAAAAGCTCTCCCCTTCTACAAACTCATGAAAAAATAGAAAACTTTGAGTGGACCGACGAGGCCTAGCAAGCATTGGAAGCACTAGAGAAAACACTTTTGACATCTCATGCCGTTGTGTCTCCAAAGGAAAAAGAACCTCTGCTGCTCTACATCGCTGCCACGAATCAGGTGGTTAGCATGGTCTTAGTCATCGCGAGATCTGAAGAAGGGAAGACTCATGGCATCTAGAGGCCGGTATATTACCTCGGTGAAGTTTTATCACCTTCAAAGCAAAGATATCCTCACTATCAGAAACTAGCATATGGTGTCTTCATGACAGTGCGCAAATTGCGCCACTACTTCTCAGAGCACCCGATAGTGGTCGTCAATGAGGCCCCCCTCACTACAAGAAAAATGTCCTTTTACAATGGATGATTTTCATGGTTGAAGGTCCGTTTTTTGTGGCTGAAAAGCCTTCTACAACGGATGCCCTTCGTGGTAGAAGCCTCGTCACAAATGATTCTACCATGGTTTTTTTCGACCGTGGCGGATCGCACCCTTCGGCCACGAAAAGTCCTTTCGTCGTAGATGTGTTCGCCAGCCGCGTTGAATGCTGACGTCATGCAAACTGGCACATGATGAGCGCCTCTAACAGTCAGTTAACATTGTTAACTGTCAATGAAACCGTGGTAGAAGACAGGCGCAGCCAAGGCCTGGTAATTATTAAGTGGGCCGACCCATTAAGGAAGCCCAACAGGATCATGACCCGTTACTATTTCGCCATGCACTGTTACAAATGGGCCCACTGGTGCAGCCATAGGCGGTCCGTAAACTTATTAGCTCGTTACTGTTTCCACACACACTGTTTAAAATTGGCCCGTTCACACGGCCCATAAATATCCGGGCCCGTTAGTGTTTTGCCATGTACTGTTCAAAATAGGCCCATTTGGCTAGCCCACTTTGGCCCGTAACCTTTCCGGCCCATTACTGTATATCCACATACTATTCGAACCAGGACCATATACTTTGGGCCCTACTGTTCAGGCCCATAAACTCCCAACTCATGTTCTGGCCCATTACTGTTTTAACCTGGTGAGTTCCTCGGCCTGTTACTATTCCTGCCTGGTGCAAACTCGGCCTGTTACTGTTCTGGCCTGCTAATATTCTGGCCCGTTTTGGCAATTTAAGGTTTTGGCCTGTTATTTTTTGTCCCTACTGTTTCGAGCATTACTGTTTTGTCCTGTTACTGTTTTTGTCCTATTAATGTTTCGGCCTGTTATGGTTCGGCCTGTTACAGTTTCGGCATGTCACTGTTATGGCCTGCCACTGTTATGGCCCATTACTATTATGGATCTCGCCTGTGGGTCGGCCCCGTTACTTTTACGGTCTTTTACAGTTTCTGCATTTCTAGAGCCCATTTTGGTATCATAAAAGGTGTACAACGTATGAACATTTTTACTGTTCATCGTCGGCCTAATACAATACGGGCAAATACAGAGCACGATACTATACCCAAATCGACCTGGCTAATGCAGGTACGGTACCGCCTCCCGCTATGTGTGGACGGCATCAACTAAATGCCTACACGGCCTATGCAATTAGTATAGATATTACATCAAATACAAACTACTTAAAATTATTACATATTATCAACTCAAGGGAAAAAATCGGCATTTCTGTTGACAATCGAGTTGATAGCAGTGCTCAATTTGGTTTCTCCATCTATCACATGCATCTCCCTTTTGAGTATGACATCTACATTGGAAAACAAACTTGAGACATGATCTTGTAGCCCCCTCTTTGGTGGCGATAGCAATAATTGCAGTTTGAAACTAAGCAATAACAAGTTAATATGTCAAACAAGGCAAACTACTCATTTAACTGATACAACATGAGCTATGAACTGGAGTTTACTACTGGTCAATTGTTCAAATATATTGACCATCACGTCAAACAAACAGGACAAGCAAGCATTAAACAAGTGTGCCTACCATGAAACGAGAAATATAACAATGTGTGTGGCTTAGAATTTTAGCAAATATAAACTAGCTAGGTCATTTCAACAAATATATATATATATAGAAGAATAAACCAGACAATGACATGCAATTACTATTTTAGCTAAGAATGAATGATACATAAATTATAACGGTATCATGCGAGAACTTGTAGAGCAGGAATGCAAACCACAAATGAACTATACAGTAGAGGATAGTTAGGTCATTGCTTAGGTCGAACCAGACCAGATACGAAATATAATGGCGTCGCTTGTGAACCTGTAGAACAGGACAGGAGAGCATTAGGAAAGTGTGCCTACAATGAAATGAGCAGTCAAACAACGTGTTTCTTAGAATTTCTGCAAATATAAACTAGTCAGGTTATTTCAACAAATATATATGGAAGCAGTTGTATATCCTGGAAAGCAAGATACGTTGGTTGACTCAGAATTTGCGGTGAGGTACACAATGGCATGAAGTTACTGTCATACCTAAGAATGAACCAGATAGAAATTATAATGGCATCATGCAAGAACTTGCAGAGCAGGAAGACAAACCACGAATGAATTACACATTAAAGGATAGTTATGTCGTTGCTTAGGGTGAACCAGCACCAGATTAGAAATATAATGGCATCTCTTGCGAACCTGTAGAAGAGGATATGCAAGCATTAGAAAAGTGTTCATACAATGAAATGAACAATCAATCAAAGTGTTTCTTATAATTTTATCAAATATAAACTGGCCAGGTCATTTCAACAAAAATATATATGGAAGAAGTCGTTTATCCTCGAATGCAAGAGATGTTGGGTGACCCAGAATTCGCGGTGAGCTACACAATGGGCATGCAGTTACTGTCATAGCAAGGAACCAAATAGAAATTATAAAGGCATCATAAGAGACCTTGTAGAGCAAGAATGCAAACTACGAATGAACGATATATATAGTAGAGAATAGCTATGTCGCTGCTTAGGACGAACCATTAGACATGAAATATAATGGCATTTCTTGTGAACCTATAGAACAGGACAAGCAAGCATTACACAAGTGTGCCTATAGATGAATTAAGCAATCGGACATAGTGTTTCCTAGAATTTTAGTAAATATAAACTAGCCATGCCATTTCAAAAAATATATATGGAAGTAGTAGTATATCATAGAATGCAAGAGATGTTGGGTGACTCAGAATTTTTGGTGAGCTACACAATGGGCATGAAGTTACTTTCGTAGGAGTAGCTAAGAATGAATGAGTAATGGCATCATGCGAGAACTTGTAGAGCAGGAACGCAAACCACGAATGAATTACACAGTAGAGGATAGTTATGTCGTTCCTTAGGATGAACCAGAACTAGATTAGAAATATAATGGCCTCTCTTGCAAACCAGTAGAAGAGGACAAGCAAGAATTAGACACGTGTGCATACAATGAAATGAGCAATCAATCAAAGTGTTTCTTAGAATTTCAGCAAATATATATTGGACAGGTCATTTCAACAAATATATATGGAAGAAGTCATTTATCCTGGAATGCAAGAGACGTTGGGTGACCCAGAATTCACGGTGAGCTACACAATGGGCATGCAGTTACTGTCGTAGCTAGGAACCAAATAGAAATTATGAAGGCATCATAAGAGACCTTGTAGAGCAAGAATGCAAACTACGAATGAACGATATATACAGTTGAGGATAGCTATGTCGCTGATTAGGAAGAACCATTAGACATGAAATATAATGGCATTTCTTGTGAACATGTAGAAAGGGACAAGCAAGCATTACACAAGTGTGCCCACAGATGAATTGAGCAATCAGACATAGTGTTTCCCAGAATTTCAGTAAATTTAAACTAGCTAGGTCATTTCATAAAAAATATATGAAAGCAGTAGTATATCATGGAATGCAAGAGACATTGGGTGAGTCAGAATTTGCCGTGAGCTACACAATGGGCATGCAGTTACTTTTGTAGCTAAGAATGAATGAGACAGAAATTATAATGGCATCATGCGAGAACTTGCAGAGCAGGAACACAAACCACAAATGATTTACACAGTAGAGGATAGTTATGTCGTTGCTTAGTATGAACAATCACCAAATTAGAAATATACTGACGTCTCTTGCGAACCTATAGAAGAGGACAGGCAAGCATTAGAAAAGTGTGCATACAATAAAATGAGCAATCAATCAAAGTGTTTCTTAGAATTTCAGCAAATATAAACTGGCCAGGTGATTTCAACAAATATATATGGAAGAAGTCGTTTATCCTCGAATGCAAGAGACGTTGGGTGACCCAGAATTCGCAGTGAGCTACACAATGGGCATGCAGTTATTGTCGTAGCTAGGAACCAAATAGAAATTATAAAGGCATCATAAGAGACCTTGTAGAGCAAGAATGCAAACTACGAATGAACAATATAATAGTAGAGGATAGCTATGTCATTGCTTAGGACGAACCATTAGACATGAAATATAATGGCATTGCTTGTGAACCTATAGAACATGACAAGCAAGCATTACACAAGTGTGTCTATAGATGAATTGAGCAATCGGATAGAGTGTTTCCTAGAATTTCATTAAATATAAACTAGCCAGGTCATTTCAAAAAATATATATGGAAGTAGTAGTATATCCTGGAATGCAAGAGACGTTGGGTGACTTGGAATTTTCGGTGAGCTACACAATGGGCATGAAGTTACTTTCGTAGGATTAGCTAAGAATGAACGAGAGAGAAATTGTAATGCCATCATGCGAGAACTTGTAGAGCAGGAACGCAAACCACGAATGAATTGCACGGTAGAGGATAGTTATGTTGTTGCTTAGGATGAACCAGCACCAGATAAGGAAAGAATGACATCGCGCTTGTGAACATGTAAAAGAGGCTGTGCAAACCAACATGTTCAGTGTTCCCTTTTGAGCTCTATGAAAATAAAAAACAAACAGTCAGTGTTGTATCTTTTAAAGATCCAGATAGCAACAAAAAATTATTATCGAACTAGTACGATGAGTTTAAATAGGTACTACAGGATAGAAAAATGATGCCAGAGAGGATATAATAGCAGGAACTTAGCTCAGGACGAACCATATAGATTCAGTAACTATGGAGCAGGGAATCCAGACTAATATTTTTCACTGACTTTAGATTTTGCAAAAACTACACAATAACAGGCAATTACTATTGTAGGGAGTAGCTAGGAACATGTGCATGAGAAAATAGCAAACATGTGCATTACTTGAAATTTGTAGAGCAACGAATGCAAACAAACATGTCCAATGACCTTGTATGTAGCACAAATAATAGGCATGCCCAATGATTTATATGTACTAGCACGATTACAAAAATGAAGTTCACTGCGACAGGCTTTAACCTACTATATTGCTGAAAAAGGGGTTGGAGATTAGGTTACCTCGGTCGGAGAGGCGTCTAAGTATCGTTGGTACCGTGCGGGCGATGTGCAGGTCACTGAGGGTGCTGCGGTTGCGGCTAAGCATATCATGTGCGGTCGGGGAAGAAGATCTTGGGCGATCGGGGAAGCAGATCTTGGACGGTCGATGCCGGCTTAAGCGCGGCGTATGAGAGCGATGTTGAGGCAGATCCGGCGTGGTGGACAAGAGCGTCGCTGAGGCAGATCAAGTGCAGTGAACGACAACGCCCATGCAGCTAGTCTGGAGCTATGGACATGGACCTCGTTGAACTAGATCCCATCCGTTGTACACCGGTGAGGCGGCTCCGGTACGGTTGGGTAGCATTCAGCGGCGGGGAAGCGGAGCTTGGGCGGTCGATGATGCCATCAGCATGGTGAATGGGACCACAGCTCCACTGTTGTGACACAGAACCCCGGTGAACTAGATCCGGTGGGGTGGGTGCCGGTGAAGCGGCTCCACGGTGGTGCACGAGACCACATCTGAAGCGGCTCAGGCCGCCATGGAATTGCCGCCGACCGGTGCGCGCGGTGTCATGAAGGGGACATAGGAGCTTGGGATTTTTGGGAGGGCCGGCGAGAAAAAATGCACGAATGGGGACCATAGAGGTGAACATGATACAAATTATGATCGTGTCCCCAAGATAACAAGTATAGCATGCCGATTTGTCGTCTGAACAAAGGGTAGAATGAAAAAATTTCATTCAAAAGTTTTTGAAACAGAGGAGCGCGAAATGCTTCAAGGTCAATGTGCGATATTGCTGCTCGATTGAGATTTTGAATTTGGCTATGAGTACGGAGTTCAACGACCAGTTTACTATGTAAGCGAGGTCTTGACAGAGTCCAAGCATCATTACCCACACTACCAGAACATAGCTGATGGAGTGTTCCTTGCTTCTCGGAAGCTAAGGCACTACTTCCAGGAGCACCCTATCACAGTAGTGAGCAAAGCTCCACTGTCCGACATCATCAACAACAACGACACTACAGGAAGGGTCACGAAGTGGGGCATTTAACTTGCCGCCTTCGAGATCACCTATAAAAGACACGACGCTATCAAATCACAAATCTTGGTGGATTTTATTGCAGATTGGACGGAGATGCCAGATGCTACCCCTATGCTGGAGCCAGAATACTGGGTGATGCACTTTGACGGATCAAAGCTACTCAATGGCTCGGGGGCTGGTGTACTGTTACAGTCACCAACTGGGGAAAAGCTACACTATGTTCTGCAGATCCACTTCGAGGCTACGTTCTGCAGATTACGCGTAGCCAAGGATTTTGGCATCAAGCGCATAGTTTGTTGTGGCTATTCCGACTTGGTTGCCCAGCAGGTGGCTGGCACCTGGAACGCGTGGAACCCTATGATGGCGGCATATCGAGACGAAGTGAACGAGATTGCCAAGAGCTTCTTGGGCTACGAAGTCAAGTATGTACCTAGGGAGCAAAACGAGGCGGCTGATCTATTGTCTAAGCTTGGATTAGGGAGCAAAGGAATTCCGCCTGGTGTTTTTCTAGAGCATCTACAGACACCATCCATGAAGGGAGAGGACATCGACAACCCGGATACAGTCGACTCTTTCATTCACATAGTGACAAAGGTCCCTCCGGCTTGGACACAACCGTTAATGGAATATATCGTACACAGAACTTTGCCTGACGATGAGGTCGAAATACGACAAATAGTATGTCGAGCAAAGGGCTATACCATAATCAATGGACAGCTCTACAAAAGAAGTACCACTGTTGTATACCTTAAGTGTGTTTCCCAGCAAGAAGGTATTGAAATCCTACATGAGATCCATCTCGGAGATTGCGGGCATGACGCCGCTCCTCGATCGTTGGTATCCAAAGCCTTCCGGCAAGGATTCTACTAGCTGACCGCGAAGGCGGACGCCGACAAGCTGGTTGAGACATGCATGTGATGCCAGTATTATGTCCGACAAACCCATGTTCCATCTGAATAATTGCGAACAATACCAATAACTTGGCCGTTTGCAGTCTGGGGGATAGACATGGTTGGTCCATTACAGACGGCACCATATGGGTTCACGCATCTGCTAGTAGCAGTTGATAAATTCACCAAATGGATAGAAGCTAAACACATTAGAAAGCTTGATGGGGAAACTTCCCTTAGGTTTGTCCGGGATCTAGTGGTGAGATTTGGCCTCCCACATAGCATTATCACCGACAACGGCAGCAACTTGTCACTCGGAGAAGTGGAAGCTTATTGTTGGTACAAGGGCATCCGACTTGACCTAGCGTCTGTGGCACACCCACAATACAATGGCCAAGTTGAGCGAGCCAATGGATTAATTCTGTAGGGAATCAAGCCACGTCTTGAGGCACCGCAACATAGAGCAGCTGGAGCCTGGGCGGAGGTACTACCGTATGTGCTATGGAGTTTACGAACTACACCCAACACATCCACTGGCTACACCCCTTATTTCATGGTATATGGAGAAGAAACCATCCCGCCTTCTGACATCCTTCACGATTCACCAAGAGTTGCCGCCTACGACGAAGATAACGCTAAAGAATCTAGACGCCTAGATGTGGACCTTCTCGAGGAAGAGCGCGTGTTGTACTACTAGTAAAAGGGCTGTTCGTGGCGCACCTAAAAAGCCCATCCGTGGCGCACTAGTGGTGCGCCACTAAGCGTACGCTGCGGCTAAAAAGTGCCTGTAGCGCACTACCCTGGTGCGCTACGGTTATATGGGGATAGGCGTAGCGCACTACCAGGTGCGCCACAGGTAGGGTACAGGTGCGTCACAGATGTTTTTTCAAAAAAAATGCAAAAAACACCCTCGTTTTGAATTGCAAAAGCAATCGGGTCCGCATCGCCGCCGTCGTGTCGCCTCGCTGGAGCATGGTGGCCGTGGCCACGACCTACCACCGTAGGGAGGTGCGGGAGGCCGTGGCCGTGCCACTCCTCGCCGGCATCGAGGAAGAGAGGGAGAAGAAGGTGTGGCTGGAGAAGGGAGGAGGTTGCCGCAAGGAGAAGGAGGTCGTCAGCGGTCGTCGGAGCTCGTCGTCGCTCGTCGTGACTACAAGGAGGAGGAGACCGCAAGGAGAAGGAGGTCGTCGCCGTCGTGACTGCAAGGAGGAGGAGAAGGTCGCCGTCACCGTTGCCATCGTCACTACAAGGAGAGGAGGATGCCAGAGCAAGGAGGAGGAGAAGGACACCGTCGCCGTCGTCAGTGCAAGGGAAGGAGGAGAAGGAAAAGGAGGAGGAGGAGGAGGAGGAGGAGGAGAAGAGAGAAGGAAAAGAAGGAGGAGAAGAGAGAAGGAAAAGGAGGAGCGAGGAGAATGAAAAGGAAAAGAGGGAGGGAATAGGGGTAGGTGGGCGGGGTGGGGATTCAAATTTTGAATCCCGCCCAACTTACTCGTAGCGCACTAGGTGGTGGTGCGCTACGGGTAAGTTGCCCTCTATTTTCTGCAGGAAAAAATGGTTTTTTGACAGTAACTTTTTACTCTTTTCGAATTTTGAAAGGCTAAATAACCGCGGATGCGAAATCTCATTTTCGTCATTTTGGTATATTATACGATTTTTTTCGACATCGTATGCAAAAGTTAGGGCCATTTTACCGTGGCATGACTTTTTTTGCAGAAAAAGTGGAAATCATGTTTGTTAATTTTCCTAGAAAGTATACCACATTACCTACCTACATATGAAATGATTTTATTTGTTGAAGTGTTTATCATTTTATGTTATTTTTTAGAAAGCCTAAAAAGGCGATCCACGGGGGGGGGGGGGGGGAGGGGGGGTGGTGGAGTTGGTGTAGGCCACTTAGCCGTAGGGCACTAGGACAGAGTGCCCTACGGCTAAGTTGACCCAGCTTCTGCAACACACAGCCCCGTAGCGCACTAGGCCGGAGTGCCCTACGGCTAAGTTGCACATCCGTAGCGCACCTTGACCTAGTGCGCTACGGGTATGTGTGCTGCGGCCACATGTGCCCTGGCCCACACATAGGCGTGGCGCACCACCCCCATGTGCGCCACGCTTATGGCAGTTAGCCGTAGGGCACCTGTGGGCAGTGCGCCACGCCTATTTTACCTGTGGGGCACCACTAGCACGTGCGCCACGGATGTGTGGATTACCTATAGCCGTTTTCCTAGAAGTGTTGGCATGCCAAAGATCCGCCATCTACCAGTAGAAGCTATGCAACTACCATAGTCTCCGCGTTCGGCATCGCTCGTTTAAAGAGGGGGATCTGGTGCTCCGACTTAAGCAGAAGAAGTCACACAAATTATCCTCGCCATGGGAACGACCGTTCATCATAAGCAAGGCGCTTCTCAATGGGTCTTACTACCTCGTTGACAATCGTGAACTTGAGGATAGACCTAGCGAAGATCATCAGCGTAAGCGACGTGACCCGGATGATGACTACCCGGAGCTTGATCGGCGATGGAACATAGCACATCTACGTCCTTTTTACACTGAGCATATTTTTTATTTATCACTACTAGGAAATAGGCTGTTAGTGGCGCACCCGAAATGCCCATCCGTGGCGCACTAGCAGTGCGCCACGGGCCTTGCGCTACGGCTATCTCTCAGTCGTGGCGCACTGCCTAGTGCGCCACGGTTGTGTAGAGATAGGCGTAGCGCACCTCCTAGTGCGCCACAGAAGTTTGGGATGGTGCGCTACCCCTGGGATCTTCTGTGGCGCACTATCTAGTGCGCCACTAAACTTCCATAGTACGCTTTAGGTGTAGTGCGCCACAGAAGGTAGACCATGTGCGCCACAGATGTATTTTTTGTTTTTTTTAATTTCCGAGCCAGATTATATGCAATACAGATTATATACAATATTACAGCAGATATACACACACAGATACAAGATATACAATTATATATATAAATACTCAATATGAAAAACAAGATTGAAACAAATACATATAGATAAGTCTCATACATGAATACATAGTATAAGTTACATTGTTTCGATCATGTTACAAAGTAGTAGTTGGTGACATGCGAATACATGTGTCGATCGAACAAGTTAGAGCTCGTAAGCTCGCCTAGACATCTAAACTAGCTAGCTAGACACAAACGCGGGATAAATAACCAAAGAAGATAAGCATGATCACCGCCGCGACGAAGGTGTAGGTCTTCATCCGGTTCCTTGTCCTAACTCCCGCTAGATAGCGCGTGTATCTAGCTTCCGCCTCCGCCATAGTGTTGTACCCTTTGTAGCTATTGCCGCTGAAACGGTACACCTGTCTCCGACAGTCTTCCCAATCATCGTAGACTCCGGGAACCCGTCCCTTGTACACGACGTACCACGTCATCTATAAGTTGACAATAATAATTAACCGATTATTGAAAAAAAAACATATATAATTAAAGTCGCATATGAAGATACACTTATAGAAAGTACTCCTAAATCAAAAAGACCAAACTCAAAAAGCATGCCTCATATATAACTAGGTTGTTCGACACAGGAATATGCTACGATGGAACTGTCCGCCAAGTAGGATGCACAACACCTGGACCTATGCATAGCACAAGGCGGACAATCCCATCGCAGCACATTCACATATAGTGTGCCACGACATTTCAATCATCGGCATTATTCTCGAAAAAGACCAAAGTAACTCAAAAAGCATGCCTCATATATAACTAGGTTGTTCGACACAGGAATATGCTACGATGGAACTGTTCGCCAAGTAGGATGCACAACACCTGGACCTGTGCATAGCACAAGGCGAACAATCCCATTGCAGCACATTCACATATAGTGTGCCACGACATTTCAATCATCGGCATTATTCTCGAAAAAGACCAAAGTAACTCAAAAAGCATGCCTCATATATATACATAGGTCGTTGGACACAGGAATATGCTACGATGGAACCGTACGCCAAGTAGGATGCACAACACCTGGGCTTGTGCATAGCACAAGGCGTACAATCCCATCGTAGCACATTCACATATATAGTGTGCCACGACATTTCAATCATCGGCATTATTCTCGAAAAAGACCAAAGTAGCTCGAAAAGAATGCCTCATATATAACTAGCTAGGTCGTTGGACACAGGAATATGCTATGACGGAACGGTTAGCCAAGTAGGATGCACAATTCCTAGACTTGTGCATATCACAAGGCTAACTATCCCGTCATAGCACATTCACATATATATTGTGCCACGACATTTCAATCATCGGCATATTCTCGAAAAAGACAAAAATAACTCGAAAAGAATGCCTCATATATATACATAGGTCGTTGGACACAGGAATATGCTACGATGGAACGGTGAGCCAAGTAGGATGCACAAGACCTGGACTTGTGCATATCACAAGGCTCATAGTCCCATCGTAGCACATTCACATATATAGTGTGCCACGACATTTCAATCATCGGCATTATTCTCGAAAAAAGAGTAAGGAAAAAAAGAAGGACCAAATTGAGCAAAGGACCAAAGAGTAAGCAAAAAAACCAAGCATTGATTGATATATAATAATAAGCAAAATAAGTTCACTTGTCGTCCACACACACACACAAAGTTCATCTATAGTTTGTAACTACAACTAGGCAAACATCAAGCCTTCTGGCTCGGCTTAGGGAACGGGAGGACGCCCTGTCTCGTCATGAACTTCCTATAGTCACCCTGCATCTCTAGGCGATCTTCTATGTCACGGTTATTCGGGATATTTCCTCCGTAGAAGATCCCCCCGAAGTCATGACATCACGAAAGATGATTGCCCCAAACTGCTGCTGGATGCGATACATCTCTTGTCTAATATCCGAATCATTGATCTTGGCCTTTGCTTCGGCCCACTGTTTGAGATGATCTGGCAGCGTAGAATTTTGCTGGTCAAGTAGGAACGCCCTCATGTGATGGAGTGCGTAGTAGGCTTCCTTCTTACTGTTTTCCGGCTGCTTCACGCAGGGGAACTCCGTTACGTGGTTGAAGACGTGCCTGCCGAACTTGACCTTCGTACGCACGAAGGTGGTGCCTTCCTTCGAGGCAAAGCCAGTGAGAGCATCATCCAGAACTTCCTTGATCTTGTCGTAGTTTTTCTTCTTTTCTAGACTCCCCGAGTCGAAATACGTGGCGTGGGAATGCTTCGGCGATAAGGAGATGAGCGTGCAGTGTTCATCTCTGCGCAAAAAATTCAAATGGAATGTGTTGGAAAAAGAATGATGATGATCTAATAAAGCCAATCGACGGTGGCGAGCGAATAACGACTTACTCGGGAAAGTAAGGCACGAGAATGTATTCCTTTGTCTTGTTCGCCACAAGGTTTCTTTTTAGGTACGAGGCCACGATACGTCGTTCGGCGGGGGAACCCAAGAAGCCGTCACGCATGTAGTAGGGGTCCACTATAGCGATGCCCGGTGTGTTCTCTCTAATGATCTGCATGGCCAGGCTGAGAGAAAACAGACGGACCATGGTATTGTGCAGCGGGTATAGGTGGAACATATTGAAGATGTCGTTGAACCGCAGGAAGAACAGATCCGCAGGGGCATTGTCGACGAAGCCCAAGCCTGGTGGCACCTTAACCACGAATACCGGGTGCGAGGGATCTTTCTCCGATAGAAGGCGTCTCTCTATCGTCAGCACGCCGTCATGCACACTCTGCAGTTCCGAAATGGCGAGCTTCCGCAAATTCTTAGGTAGCATGGGCTCACCTGCCACATGAATCCTCCACATAATTCCCTCGGGTCTTGGTGGCCCGTCCCGAAACCTGATCGGATTCGCAGTTGTTGACGCCACCGGCTGGCTCGAGCTGCTAGATTTTCTTTTCCTGCCCTTTTTTCCTTTTGGAGAGCGGGCAGGCACCGCAATCTGAGCACCGGCCGCCCTATGTAGTGTGTCAGGGCTTAGAATAAAGGGCCGGTTGGTTGTATCAGCTGGCTCTGTAAAGGCGCAAGCTGGAGGCGTCTCCTGAGAACCAAACAGACGCTTGGTGATAGTGGCTTTCTCTGTGGGGCCACCAGCTAGGTCTTCTTCGTTGCCAAACTGAGTGCTGAAGAAGTGATCATTCCAGTCTTCGTCGTCCTCGGCCGGATCCTGCGCCATGTGCATATCATCAACATGATCATCCGACCCACCGCGTGGAGGTGACGGCGAGGGCGGTAAGGGGGCCTTGCCACCGCTTGTCGCTGGCACGACAGGCGGTGCTATTGTCTGTGGCGTGATGGCCCCCGCCGTCCCCAAACGGATCATGCTCTTTGGCCATAGCAAGAATAAGCCGAAGCAACTTCTGAGGACAGACGGCTCTTCTTCATCCGCTCCTGGGGGTTGAATGGGAGGTTCCAGGTCATCGCAGCCCCTTAGCACCCGACTAATTTTAACCCTGTGCACGCTATCTGGCATCGGCTTTGAGTGGAACGTGCGCTGCAAGGGTTGAACGATGGTACCCTTGGCAACATCCCTCAGCTCGTTGTTCACGTAGCATAAGAGAGTGCAAGGAACATCCGTCTGCGGAAAACATGTACGGCGTCATCAGAGCGAGATGCCATAAGAGTAATAGATGGCATGAAAGGCGGTAATTAAAGCAATTTGTTTACCGTGATGGCGTTGAGATCGGCTAATGTCGACGCACCGCATACGGCGACGGGCGTGCAAGAGACGGAAGGGCTGCTTGATGGCGCGGTGCTGGCCGCCGGTGTATTCTCCCTACCGACGGGTGCTTGGCGCTCCGGTGCCGCCGCGACGATGGCAGGGGGGCACCAACATGTACTCCGGCGCCGCGGTGATGGCAGGGGGAGTCACCAACACTTGCGGCGCCGCGGTGCTAGCGGGCGGAGTCACGAACACGTAGTTCGCCTGATTCGTCGGCGCCGCGTTGTTCCA
This sequence comes from Avena sativa, assembly GCA_916181665.1. NCBI lineage: Eukaryota > Viridiplantae > Streptophyta > Magnoliopsida > Poales > Poaceae > Avena > Avena sativa. The sequence goes on from OV702280.1 coordinate 253,116,116, forward strand.
ATGGCTGCTGACCATGCTTGGAATCGGGCACGGCCCTACTCGACCACCCGCACTCCAGTTCGCTATTGACTCCACCAAGGTAGGCAGGAAGGACGTGAGGGTGATTGCCAGGTTGTCTTGGACGATCTGCGGGATCCGTGCCACTTGTGCCTTAAGTTCTTGAACCTCTCGGTTTTCCTCCTCGCTCCTTCCCGACGGCGCCACATGCGTCCTCGGCGGTGGACCAAAATGATCCACCCAATTCTTACCCCCGAGGTCGGCCAGACGGCCAGCCGACGACGGCTTCTTCGTAACCGGCTCTATTTTCTTGGCCCGGTTCATCGCCCTGTTAAAAGGGTTATCCCACCGGGTGGCCGCCATCGACCCCTGGGATGAGGAACCCTGGGATCCATGACTAGCAACAATTTCCTCCTCCTGCAGAAGAAGTAACAGTGAATCATTTAGATCATCGATTAGATTGCAATCGTGTTGATCCGCGGTAATTAGATTATACTTACCACAATTTCCTCGAATTCCTTCACCGCAGGATCCGCGGTGAGTTGTTTGGTTTTTTGGTCCACATGGTAACGGGCCCTGATGAAGTTTCAAACCTGCCCGGGTTCGAATTTAGCAAAGGGGTTTTCTATCCCCTTGGATCTATACTCTTCGTCCTCCTTATTCCATTTGGCCTCCGCGGTTCTGTATCCACCAGATCCGAGATGGTGATGAACTATATTCATCGCCTGCAGCACCTTTCCCCGATTACTATTGGCCAGGGCTCTTTCGGATTCACACCTCTCCTTGAACTCCCGGAACTGATCTTCGGTGATCTGCGGGTCAATCTTCTGGATCTCCTCGAGACTTTTGCCTTCTTTATAGATCTTCTTCTTTATCTGGGTTCTCCAGCTGGCCAGGGCGGTGCTCATCTTTGTGAGGGCGGATTTGTTTACTTCGTTCCCATGATAATTTGTGTTCTGATACTTAGCGGGGAACTTGTATCTTGCGTGCAGCTTCTCGAAGAGGAGTGTGCGCAAGTGGCCATTATCTTTATGCCAGAGATTCTCGGTGTTGATCGAGATGGTTGTCCGGGTGATCGCCGCCACTTGCCCACCGTACCCTTTGACGACAAGGGCGGGCTCCAAAGGAACCCCTGATGGGCTCACTTCGGTAATTTCCTCCCTGACCATGCCGACCGTGTTCGGGCGCCGGTCCTTCGGCTTCTTCTTCTTCTTCTTCTTCTTAGGAGGGTTGCTACCACTCCCTGTGCCCTCGCCGCCATCAGTGGTTTCATCGTCCGCCGTTCCTTCGGCTTCTTCCTCCGCGTCTTCCATCTCATCATCCTTGCTCTCCTGGGGATGGTATTCTTCATCGTCTTCTAGCCGCTGGGCCGCCTCCCAGAATGTCAATTGTTTATTCGGAGGTCTGAGTTCTCCTTCAGCGCTGATGCGCTTAGAACATCCAGCCTCGTCGTTGTCACACATCTTTGCACTAATAAAAAACAAATAATTGGTTAAATGCACGGAAAAATCCGGCATGACCTTTGCTAATTTTCTTAAACTAGGAGTGCCCGATTTCTGCCGAAACGGAAGTTAATCAACATTCCGGCAAAAATCGTGACTCGTTTCATACAAGAACCTGCATACACGACATAATAAAGTGCTTCATATACAAGCACAAACCATTTCACAACCACATCCATCCAGTCCCAGCACAGTGCCACAACCATATATACTTTTGTTATCAATTTAAGCAAGTGACAACAAGCAAATGAGAATACAACAAATGACCAAGTTCTATACTAGAAGATCATTACAGCAAGTGACAGCAAGCGAATGACCAAGTGATGACAGCATTCCTGTGAGGTGTAACTAAAAACCATTCCTTGCATGATCATTACTACATTTGAAATAACCAAGTGATGACAGCAAGATCATTACTGCATTTGAAATGACCAAGTGATGACAGCAAGATCATTACTGCATTTGAAATAACCACACCTGTAACTAAAAACCATTCCTTGCATGATCATATGTTCCTTTTTACTGTTCTGAATTTATGATGTTGATCAAGTTCCTGTGAGGTGTAACTACTTTTGCATATTTTCTTACTACTAGCTAATCCAGAGCACATGGTTCAGCACTAATCCAGAGCACATGGTTCACCAGCACATGGTCCTTGCATCTGTTCTTACTATTGCATCTTAAAGAAAATAGAGGGGGCAATAGAAAATCCTCAGCTCTGTACTCACATGGAGTACTAGATCATCATTGGATAGTTTCATAAGCAAGCAATAGCTTTTGTATACAAACATCATCAAAGCCTCAGCCTTTGCATCCTAGGCAGATCTAAGTAATGAAGGGATTGTTCTTTGCAATGCTCTAAAGAAAATTCAGAGCTATAGAAAACCTCTATAGCTCTCTGTTCTTTGCAATGCTCTAAAGAAAATTCAGAGCTATAGAAAACCTCTATAGCTCTCTGTTCTTTGGTTTGGTTGTCCTGTTCCACTCTCTCTGCTCCTCCTCCCCCTCCTCCTCTCTATCTACCATTACCCCTCCCCCAACTTCTATATAAACCAGCAGTAGGGACAATACTACAAGCAGAAACAGAGAGCAAACACACAAGAACTACAAGCTACATGCTAATAGAACTACAAGCTACATGCTAACAGAGAGCAGACCCAGCCTTTTGTGTTGCTGCTGCCATCCATCTTTCAGTTGTGCCTAAACCTAGGGTTCACAACAGAGAGGGGGGACAGAGGGAGTTCACAGCATCATCTGCATCTTTCAGTTGCTGCTGCCATCCATCTTTCAGTCGTGCCTAAACCTAGACTACAAGCTACATTTATCGTCGCAGTTCACAGCATCATCTGCATCAAAGGAACAAATGGTTCTTGTGCCTTGGTAATTTAACTGAACATGACTCTGAACAAATGGTTCTAGTGATGTGCTCTTGGTAATTTAACTGAACATGACTCTGCAGCCACTGGGTAAATGGATTTACAGATCCATCAGAGAATGCACTAATTAAAAGGCACCTGAATTTTGTCACTGAAAACAACCACTGAATATCAAATTCCCTCTTAACAAGAACTAAGCAAAACCCACTGCACTGCTTGCCACAGACCATCTGAACAAGAACTCCTCTGAACCCTAACCTCTAATCCTCTGAACCCTAACCTAATCCTCTGAACCCTAACCTCGAGCAGCAGCGGCGAGGCTCTAAGATGGAATGGATGCAGAGAGAGGCGAGAGAGGGAGAGAGGGGAGGGGCGAGGCTCACCTCTAAGATGAGGACGACGGCGGGCTCCTCCACGGCCTCCTCCTCCTCGAGCAGTAGCGGCCTCCTCCTCCTCGAGCGACGGGCGCGTGGGATCCTCCTCCTCGAGCGCACGGCCTCCTCCTCGAGCGCACGAGAAAGGTGGCCTCCTCCTCCTCCTCCTCCTGGCATGGCTGGGATGCGGCGGCGGTGGCGTCGTCAGAGATGCGGCGGTGGCGTCGTCAGAGTTGCGGTGTCGGAGGACGATGGGGATGGGATATGCGGCTAAGGACGATGGAGTTGTTGACTGCTAGTCATACTCACTTAGGCGTAGCGCACCCTGGGCAAGTGCGCTACGGATAACCGTAGCGCACTTGCCCAGGGTGCGCTACGCCTAAGTGAGTACGACTACTTAGATAAGAGGGCTGCCACCCCCTTTGCTAACACTAGCACTGCCTTACCCCACTGGTTCCGCCCACTGGTCTATTCTAAACTTGTTAGCACCCAGGTTCGAATCCTGGTGCCCACATTTTTCATTTTTATTTTAAAAATACTTTTAAATGTTCCAAAAAATGCCCAAAAGTGGTGATATATGCTACAAAAGTTTTGTTTTGTTTTTAAAATACTTTTATATATTCCAAAAATGCCCAAAAGTGATAATATATGTCATAAAAGTGGTACAAATTAAATATGCTTCAAATATGTCATAATAATTTGTCCATAAATATTATAATCTTTTTCGACCACGCGTTTTACAATATTTTTTGAGCTAGCGTTTTACAATCTTTTTTCCCTTCTTTGTCGCGGTTGAATAATTTAGCCCCGGCACTTTAATGTTTCTTCTTTCGAACGGGCTACCTTTTTTGGGTAGGGTTGTCCTTTTTCTTCTTGTGATGTATGTTGCTGCATCGTAGTCGTCGTCATCTTCAATCTTTGGGTCGCCGTACTGGTCGAAGTCTTGCTCGTTGGCGACTCCATCCATTCCGATGATGTTTCTTTTTCCTCTCCTCACGACAACACGGCTAGGCTTTGTCGGGTTGGTAATGAAAAAACATTGGTCCACTTTGGTAGCCAGTACCCATGGTTCATTTTTCGCGGCCACGTTTGCACCGGCGGCCTTGGATTTGGCTGCTTCGGGTATAACCATGGTTGTGAAATACCGGTCTTCTCTTTCGACGCTCTTTGCCCATCTGACACGGAACATCGGCACCTTTTCTCCACAGTAGTCGAGCTCCCAGATCTCCTCGATTCTTTCGTAGAATCTTTCCTTCACGTTGTCATCGGTGTAGAATTCCGACATTACGTCTGAGTTCTGATAATCACACTTGTTGTCCTTTTCCTCCGTGTAGAATGTGTAGCCGTTGATATCATACGCCTGATAGGTCACCAGGTTTTGCATCGGTCCCTGCGACAAGGTGAATATGATCTTTTCCGTGTCAGAAGAATGCGAGCGCGGGGGATTATCAAGGAGCGTCTGCCTAAACCAACCCGTGAAATCTGAGTTGTGCTCTTTGATTATTTCTCCCTGCGTCCTCTGTATGCCCCGGTCACTGTACTTCTTCTCGATTAACTTTTTGTGCTTCTGTACCCAAGGATCGACCAGTTCTAAATGCTGTAGCGCGACGAGGTTTGCTCGATCAAAGTCTGCGCGTCGAAAATCGAAGTCTGCATGCAGTATGCGACGACCCTCTCGGTGACCAGATCCGTCGAGCTTGCCAAGGTGTCTGTTGACGGGAAGACCGACAGGGTTCTCGATGTCTAGATAATTCGTGCAGAAAGAGATGCACTCTTCGGCCAGAAAGCCCTTGGCTATGCTTCCATCTGGACGGGACCTGTTGCGAACGTATCCTTTGATGTGTCCGTTCATCCTTTCGAACGCCATCATGCTGCGGAGGAACATCGGCCCGAGTTGTACGATATCCTCCACGACATGGACCAGCAGATGCACCATAATGTCGAAGAATGCGGGTGGGAAGTAGACCTCAAGCTCACATAGTATCACCACGATCTCCTCATGTAGCCTTCCGAGCTGATTCAAGCCAATCGACTTCCTAGAGATGACGTCGAAAAACTTGCATAGGCCAAATAACGTTTCACGGACGTGCTCGTCCATTATCCCTCTTAGTGCGACCGGAACTACCTGCGTCATTAGCACGGCACAGTCGTGAGACTTCATGCCACTGAACCTCTGCTTCGCCTCGTCTAGGTATCTGCTTATCTTGCCCGCGTAGCCGTAAGGAAATTTGACTCCTAGAAGGCACTTGAAAAACTGTTTGATCGCATCATGGCTTAGAGTGAAGCAAGAAGGAGGGCAGTAATATTCGTTCTTCTTGAACTTTTTACCCTTCCGACGACCTTGTGTCGTCTCCGACTCATGATCATCGTCATCTTCCTGATCATCAGGAGTAGTGCGTCCTCCGTGAAGCTCCTTCCGGATACCCAAGCATATCAGGTCGTGCCTTGCTTTCGGACCATCTTTCGTCCTATCTGGCATGTTGATTATGGTGGCGACCAGACTCTCGCACACGTTTTTCGTGATATGCATGATGTCGAGGCTATGAGGCGTGCGGAGAAACTTCCAGTATGGCAACTCCCAGAAAACAGACCTTGTTTTCCATACCTTCATCAGCGGCTTGTCTTGTTGCTGCCTCTTTCTCTTCTTTCCAGGCTTAGGACAATCTTTCCAGTTTTTCAGCAACTCTTCCACTTCTTCGCTGCTCCTACGCTCTGGGATTCCTCGGGTCTCTAATTTGCCATCGAACAGGTCTCCACGTTTTCTCCATGGATCATTCTTGCCGAGCCACCTCCGGTGCGCCATGAACACGGTTTTCGATGACCCTGGATCTTTCTCTAGTTGGAGATAGCTTGTGTTATCCATGCACCTAACGCATGCGCAGAATCCTTGGATAACCTGCCCCGAGATATACCCGCAACCTGGATAGTCTTGCACCGTAGTGATCAACGCGGCTCTCATAGTGAAATAATCTTGTGCGACGGCGTCGTAAGTATTGGCTCCAGATTCCCATAACGTGGCTAGCTCCACTTTCAACAGCCCGAGATACAGATTGATGTCGGTACCAGGTTGTTTCGGCCCTTGAATTAGCATACTCATTTGTATGTACTTCTTCTTCATGCACAACCATGGAGGGAGGTTGTACATCCATACAAACACGGTCCAAGTGCTATGCGTGCTGCTCTGGCTACCGAACGGATTGAGTCCATCGGTGCTTGCACCAAGCCTGATGTTCCTCGAATCTCCACCGAATTCTGGGAATTCAAGGTCCAATGCTTTCCACTGGCTAGCATCTGAAGGGTGCGTCAGCAGCTCATCCTTTTCGGGGTCATCATCATCTCCTGGCTTCTTCCTTTCCGCATGCCATCGCATGAGCTTCGCTTCCTTAGGGTCCGCGAAATAGCGCTGTAGACGAGGAGTGATAGGAAAGTACCATACCACTTTTCGAGGTGCTTTCTTCCCTTTCTTGTATCGACTCACGCCGCACACCGGACATGTGGTTTTCTCCGCGTCCTCGCCCCGATAAATGATGCAATCGTTGATGCATACGTGATATCTAACGTGCGGTAGATCGAGAGGACAGACGATTTTCTTGGCATCCTTGATACTAGTTGGACATGTGTTCCCCTCCGGGAGACGATCGTGCCAGAATGCCATCATATCGTCGAAGCTTGTGTCGCTCAATTTGTGTTTTGCCTTCATCTCCATAGCCTTGAGCGTTACATTCAACCGGGTATCATCGGGCCTGCATCCTTCATACAATGGAGTAACCGCGTCTTTCTCAAGTTGCGCAAGCTTGGCTTTCTCTCTAGCGGCAGCCCTGGCGTTACTCGTCTGCTTGAGAAGCAGCTCTTGCACATAAGGGTCCCGCACCCAGCCTGACGTTGTTCCATCGTCGTCTGCTCCTCCGGCATCTAGATCATCATCATCCCGGTCTGCTTCCGCACCTTCACCATCTCCAGGAGACTCTTCATCATCTCGCCCGTTCTCGTCGTGATGATGATCATCGTCATGTTGGCCACCTTCACCGTCTCCATCATCTACGTCATCGCTTATCCAACGAGTGTATCCATCCATGAAACCATGGCGGAGCAGGTGCGCCTGCAGATTTCCGGAATCTGGGTCGATCACCCAGTTGAGTTTGCATCTTCTGCACGGACATCTTATATCTATCTTGTTATTTCGTATCATGTCGGCCGTCGCACATTTTAAAAATCTAGCCACAAAGCCGACCATTTTTGCCTGCACGGTGTACACGGTACAATTTTGAAGTCTATTAGAACCACATAATGAATGCATGCATGCAATGGTCGATAGAAAATTTCGGCATGACCTATCCTAAAATTAGGACCTTTGCGAAATGCCAAAGTCTTGCCAAAATGTAAATGAATCAACATTTTGGCAAAACAAATGGCAACTTGTTCACATACAAACACAAGAGAGAGAGATCGAGACCGATCCATACACACATGAACATATCATTATCCTCTCCATACGCACATGCATGAGCATCATCGATACTCTCCATATACACACACACATATATGACCATCCTCTCCACATACACACATCATGAGCATCGATCATCTACATCATATGAGCACATCATCCATATACACATGAACACATCCTTACATGGACAACTTACCGAGATGAGAGACCGATCGCGAGAAAAGATGGAAAGGAGAGGTGCGCGCGTCGACCGGAGAAGGAGATGAGAGACCGGAGACCTCCTCTATTACTTATGTAACATCCAAAGCAAGTTTTACATGCTAAAAATGGTGAATGGGTGGAGAAATTGAGGTGGGAAGGAGAAGATCCCGACTAGATCTAAGGAGGAAGAAGAAGGGGAAAGTGAAGTGTGGGGTGGTGGATGTGTGGTCACACATGTGCACATAAAGTGTTGTCCTAAAAAAATCGACACATCCGTGGCGCACACGGCCCTAGTGCGCCACAGGGAGTAGACACAACTGTGGCGCACTAGGCCATGTGTGCCACAGATGTTCCTACTCCCAGTGGCGCACTAGGCCGAGTGCTCCACAGAAGTTTGTGGCCGTTTCACAGTAGAGGGGGGCGTGCGCTTAGGCGTAGCGCACCCCCCCATGTGCGCCACAGATGAGACTAACAACCGTGGCGCACATGACCCTAGTGCGCTACAGATGTTTGGCGTGCGGCCAACAGCCCCTGGCCCACACACATCTGTGGCGCACTATAGTCATGTGCGCCACGGTTATTCTAGTTACTAGTAGGGCACTGCCCATAGGTGAGCCATGCCTGTTTTATCCGTGGGGCACTTCAACCATGTGAGCCACGGATGTGCTGATTACCTATAGCCGTTTTCCTAGTAGTGTATTGTGTACCTCCTATATGATCAATGAAATAAAGCTCTCTGGTTCACTCATATTTTTGAGTCTTTTACCTCCTACAGTGTTCATTTTTGGATCATATAAAACCTTTATGCGCAAGCTTTGCATTTGCACTTGTGAAAATTCTGCCTACGGGCGTTAGCTTAATTTTTCTGGTCTACACGTTCTTTATTTTTTTTATGTGGATTCTGGAGTAGTGACTTTCAGCACTTATTGTCGGCAATTTGGTGCTTAGGTTTTTGATGGTGCCATTGGTCATCATCACCTGAGCGCATGGTTCCGACTACGAGTCTTCCGACTCACAAAAGGCCGAGCATAAAAACCAGAGTAATGGATAAGCCAGCACTTGCTTAAAAAATAATAATTACATGCTGGAACCAGTACTTGAGTAGCAGGAAATTACAACTATTGTTTTTCCGCCTTAAGTTAACATAGTAGTTTTTCCGCATACACCAAACCAGAGGAGACAAATATTTCAAAGTGTTTTTTCATTCCTCTAGCGCAGGGGACTTTGAGGCAGCATCGTCGGCAGCAGGAGAGCCATCATCTTTGAAGTCGGTGGTCTTGAGGGACTCGGAGGAGCTCTGGTGGTCGCCATCAATGATATCCAGCAGCACAAAGACGTTTGGATCGACCAGCTCGGCATCCCTGGTGTCAAGACCCCCGAGAGATGACCAGATAGCCTTATGAAGACCATCTCTAGCCTTCATCATCTATGTCGGGAAGACCCGAGGTCACCGTGTTGAGGTCGGAGTTTTCATAGTGCGCCTTGACCATCGCCAGAGACATCCTTGCGCCAGCCCGGATACATGAAACTTTCCAGCTTACGATATGCTTAGGGGCTTGATGCAAGATCTCCGAGAACTTCATCACAGAGTCCACCGCCTTGATATTGATATTGAGGGGCTTGGCGATCTCCTTGGCTTGCTTGACGGCGGTACTGATGAAGTTGCCGGCGAGGACCATGCATTATTTTGGCGGAGGAGGCGACTTGGTAAGACCAATAGGAGCTGCATTTCCGACAAAGGAGCACATGAGTTCATTAACACAAAATTCAAAGTACCTGGCTTACAGAAGCACAAGACGAAGAATCACTTACCAAATATGCTCGCCTCGGTTTGCTGGAGCGTCTCCGCCATAGAGTCCCGTTCTTGTCGGAGGATCTTGTATGCTTCAAGATTGCGCTGATTTTGCTCATTGGCAGCTTTCTTCTGCTCTTTCAGCATCGCAATCTCCTCCTTCAAGCGGTTGATCTCAATATTGGCAGACTCCTGCAACACCGCGATGGACACCTCGTGCATCTTAAAGGTATAAGTCCTCTCCTTCTTAAGGATCTTGTTTTCACTATCCAGCAACTGAATGTGCTTGGACTGCTCAACAATGTCGTTGGCCTTGGTGATGGTTACTGCAAGTCGGAGAAAGAACATTACACAGTGAGTATTCGGAGAGTGATGGCACAAGACCAAGTCGGAGTACGAAAACAAAAGGAAAAATAGACTCTTGCTCTTGGTGATTTGTTCCTTCAAGAAGGCATTTTTACCCTTTTCGGCTTCCAGCTCTGCGCATCTTGTGGAACTTGTCGTTGGCGACGCCTCTCCGAGCATTCTCATTCTGTTGAAAGAAGATTACAGTCACTTAGTCTACTTGGAGTATCTAGTCGGATAAATATCCACCTAGAAGCTTGGGGGCTACAATAAGAGTTTTTAACTCAGCAACATGCTTAGTCTTTCTTCAAGCATCTAGTTGGAACTGATTCAGTTTCAACTAGAGGCTTGGGGGATACAGTATTGAAATTTACAAACACTGCGTATCCTACTCTAAAAGTATCTAGTCGAAATAATTCATTCAAACTAAATACTTGGGGGCTACAATGCAAAGTTTTCTAGCTTAGTCACTCTTAGAGCATTCAGATGCAAAGACCTATGGTTTTTCGTCTAAATCCTCGGGGGCTATAGTGGGATACTCATATGAAAATAAAAAGATAACTAAAACTTACAAGAGAGATGATCTTGAGGTTGGTAGAGCTCTCGGCAAACAACTTGCTGAAGGAAAGGATATTTCCTCGCAAGATATTTGCTTGTCGGAGAAGCTCCTCAAGACCACAGGTCGGAGATGTTGGAGCCGCACCAGGATCCAGAGTTGAGCTACTCGGCGTAAGCACCGGGTAGACTATCTTTGAAAGCTCTATGGTTATCCTGGGTGCAGAGGCGCTGCCTTCGACCATTTTGGTTGCGGTGCTTTCTTGCGTCGCCTGTTCGCCGGCAACAACGAGATCCGTGGAGGCAGCTGAGTCCACTTCCATGGTGGAAGGGCCAGATGCATCCTTAGCCGGAGAGCTTGTCGAAGCGATAGCTGGTTGGGTGCTGGGAGTGACAGGGGCGATGGCGGGAGATGCTTGGTGAGACACATCATGGTGCAGCATGTCTCTAATGTTTTTAGAAGCCCCCGATGTTTTGGAGGTCTTCTTCAAACTGATACTGGCCTTCTTCCTGAAATGTGCAAAAGTATAAGTACAGGAATAAGATGAGCAATGGACAATGTCGGAGGAAAAGAGACTTACACAACAGTGGGTGCTTTGGTAAAAGGGATCCCGGTAATCTTTCTTTTCTCCGCCTCCAGGGCAGCGGTAGTCTTCTTGGAGGCTCCACCGTCCGTCTTCTTCTTCTTGCCTCTGTTGGCAGCGTCACAGGTGGAGATCTTCCGCTTTTGCGCCAGTGGGATATCGTCATCGGACACGACGGTGACTTCCTTCATCTTGGGGTCATAGATTTGGACAGCCATGCTATCCTCCTCTAGACCTTTAAGCAGTTAAGTGAAATCCCAAAGTGTTAGATGAGATGATAACGGACAGATGGAAGAACTGGATTATATGTCATACATAGAAAATAAACAGGTACCTCTGGGCACTTGCCCTCCTCGAACATGTCGTAGGTGATGGTGAAGCCACGCTTCCTGTCCTTCACCTTGACAATGTCCTTGAGGCGGAGCTTGACGGAGTCACTCGAGAAGTTGTCCATGGAGATGTGAAGGCTATCCTTCCTATCCTTGGTATATTCATGCATCAGCTTCGTGCGGTGCTGCAGAGGCTGGATCCGTCTGATGAACCAGCACATGGCTAGGTCCAACCCGGTCAGACCCGTCTCTACGAACCACTCTATCTGCCTTATGGCGCGGGAAGCATCGTTGTCGGAGGGAAGGGTGGCCTGGGATCTCCATGTCGGGGTTTCGGCAGCGGCTCTATCGACGAAGTCCAGATACGTTTCTTCTCGGTCGTCTAGAGAAATATCTGGGCCGTAGAAGTACATCTGTTGCCAGTTCTTGCAAGATTCATGGCCGACGATGTCGGGGAACCGCCGGCCAGGCCGGATCTTAAAACTAATCGTTCTGCAATTCCTGATCTCGTCCTTGCTCGTTTCGGCTTCCCTCTTGATGGTAAAGAAGTAGATGAACAAGTCTAACCTAGGCCTAATCCCTAGGCAACCCTCACAAAGCGCCGCATAGTTGCTAAGCACGAGAATGCTATTGGGAGAAAGGTTCTGAGGTTGAACCCGGTAGTGCTTGAGGACAACAAGGAAGAAGTCGGAGATGGGGAGGGAGACGTCGCGTACCAGTTGTGCTTTAAGGTACACCTTCTCTTTGGCTTGGGGAGAAGGGGTGACCTCGCCGGTCGGCGCCGCTTGCCAGACAAGCCCCTCCATCATGGGGAGGTAGCCTTTGACGAGAAGCTCCTTGATATCGTTGTTGGTGATATCAGAGCCAAGCCAATCCCCCTTATGGGAATCGCCTTCTTACTCCAGCAGCTCTAGCACCGCTGGGTTATGGTCGCCGCCGGTGGATTCCACCACCGCGGACTTTGGCAGCACCACACCCTCTGGGGGCACGTGGATGGTGCCCTCCGGCTTTGCCGCGGCATTATCCACCGCCGCCATGGAAGGGTTGGAGCTGCTTCTCGCCATTGGGATGGAAGAAGAGGTGACTGGGAGATTGGGAGATTAGGGTTTTTCACGTACGCGCGAAGGGCACGAGGAGGTGCTCGCAGGAGGAAGACGATGGCACAAGGGAAGAATGAGGTGAGGAGATGAAAATATGCCACGGTTAAAATTTATAACCCCAGCGTCAAGATTCGTGCAAGGTGATCGAATGGTCGGCGCTTGGACGACGTGTGTGGGCGCGTGCGTGGAAATTTTGCAAAGTTCCCAACCACCGCCGCCAACGGTTCGTATCCTTCACGCGGGAAAAATGGACATGATTGTGTTCTCTGCATGTGTGAGTTACGAGGCACGGCTGACCTATGTCTACGTCGTTCTAGCTAACACGAGCAGGTGAACCATCACATCTGAATATTCCGGCATGGACGGATCCAGTCCGTCTACGAGAAGAGCACAATGGAAGATTCAGCATTTTGCCGACTTACAAAGTTAAAGACGGAGAATATTGCAGGGTTCTTGAGAGGACTACAAGATATTGCTTGACGTTTAACCGACATCCATCTAGACGAAGCATTCAACCTAAATAGGCAAGACGACGCAAGATCGAGGAGTCCTCCGGGGCTACTGGTGGCGATATGCTATATGGGTATCCTCATACCATGTCTCCTATCCGGATAACCCGGGTGGCCCACAGTTGGTAGCATGGCCCATGGCCTGCTGGGCGGCCCAGTTACATGGATCCATAAGGGAGGCCCATGCCAGATAAAGGAAGGCTACGGAGGAGTCACCGACGTACCCGGAGCCTTGGAGTGCAAGACACGTTAGACTGATTGTATAATATGTAGGACTCTATAACGTGTCCGGCTAGGACTTTACCTTTAACCCTAGGCCCTGGCGACTATATAAGCCGGACCTATGGGAGCCTTTAGGGCACCAATTAACTCATACCTCGCATAGCGAACCGATCCCAGTAACAAGGCGTATTGCCATTATAGTGATTTATAGCAGGAGTAGGATTCCGCCACCGTCGTGGGATCTGAACCTGGGTAAGCTGTGTTACCTCCACTAGTAGAAAACAGACCTTTGGTCCAGAGCATTAGTCCCGGTTCTGGTACAAACCGTGACTAATGCCCTGGTCCCAACGGCTAGAAACGGTCGCAAGGGCCAGAAGACATTAGCCCCGGTTCGTATGGGAAACTTTAGTCCCGGTTCGTTTAACAAACCGGGACTAAAGGGTCTGGCGCTGGAAAAGAGCAAATGCGTGGACCTTTAGCCCTGGTTTGTTTCTCAAACCGGGACTAAAGTCCCCGACTATATCTTCTTCCCCTTCCCAGACCGAGCCATTTCAAGCTCACACAATCATCCCTCTCAAATTTCTCCCCTCAAGCTCGAGTTCTTCCCCATTTTTCTCAAGATTTGTGAAGATTTTTTGGCTCCACATCTATCAAGGGTCCTAAGAGGTTAGCAACTTCATCATTTCAGCTCTCATTGCTTGTTTTAGCTCATTTCATGCTCTAGAAATGGATAGATTTTGTGTGGATTCTATCTCTATATATCTGGTTAATTTGGCACATATAGTTCTCGAAATTCATTTGATTCATCGAAGCACATAGATACATGAGTTCATCCTATATACATATCTTGGTTTGACACGTTGTCTTGAAATCCGGACGATTCACAGTGCATATCATGTCACCGTCGAGCAACAAAATATTCTTCTTTCTTCTACCTGTTGTCACAAAATCCATTGAAACAAAAATAAGTACCAAAACTATGAAGGCACACATATATATAGTGGCGCCCTAGCATTTTAGTTAATCATCGGCCAGTTAAGCAAGAAATTAAGAACAAAAACATGAACACGCCAAGGAGCTACCAAATTAAATTAGGGAGTGCCTCTATGGCGAGCTCCTCGAAGATGTCTGAGGACGAGGCATCCTAAGACATCTTCGAGAAGATCTGCCATAGTGGTGTCCCTGCTCTCGCACACCATCTTTCAGTTCATATCTTTTCTAGCTAAATCAGTATGTTGGTGGAGCTAACTAATTTCACATATTAGGGAGTGCCTCTACGGCGAGCTCCTCGAAGATGTCTGAGGACGAGGTCCTAAGACATCTTCGAGGAGCTGCGTCGTAGTGGTGTCCCTAGTCTCGCACACGATATTCCTTGAACTTGATAGTTCACAAGGAAGCCTATTTATAGATTAAGCAGCACAACATAGTGTCAACACTCACGACATAATGTCGACACTCACCCCTGTCATAGTGTCGCCACCCACTGAAATAGTGTCGCAACTCACTTGCATAGTGTCCACTCACGACATATAGTGTCGTCACCCACTTTTAGTCCCGATTGGAGTGTCCTTTAGTCCCAGTTGGAGACACCATTCGGGACTAAACGGGCTCATGTCGGCCCCAGCCTGCCACAACCCCTTTAGTCCCGGTTGGTGTGTCCAACCGGGACTAAAGATGTAGTAAAAAGTTTTAAAATCAGTTCTTGTTTGATGTATACGATGTGTTCTTTTATTTTTAGACTAGTACTACTCTTAGCATCGTGATTTTGTTTGATGAACTTATAAAATGCAGATGAGACGGCAATGGATGTACGCTGACCGAATCTTTGACGAGTTCATTAAAGGCGTGCGTTCTTTTCTCGTTGTGGCAGAGGCAAACAAGCGAAATGGTTTTATGTGTTGTCCATGTGGTGAGTGTCGGAATTAGAAGGAATGCTCTTCCTCAAGAGTCCTTCATGGACATTTGTTTCGGTTCGTTTTCATGTCTGGCTATAATTGTTGGGCCAAGCACGGAGAAAAAGGGGTTATGATGGAAGACAACGAAGATGAAGAGAATGATGACAGCTATCCTATGTCCCCTGAATACGGTGGTACTACAATGGAAGACAATGATGAAGAAGAATCAGAAGAACGTGCATCATATGAGCCAAATGATGATCTTGGTTGGGCCATTGCTGATGTAAAGGGAGAATGTGATAGCGAAAGGGAGAGGTTGAAATTTGAGCAGATGTTAGATGATCACAACAAATTGTTGTACCCGAATTGCGAAGATGGCCACAAAAATCTAGGCAGCACACTTGAATTGGTGCAATGGAAGGCAGAGGTCGGTGTTCCTAACAAGGGATTTGAAAAGTTGTTGAAGATAATGAAGAAGCTGCTTCCAAAGGATAACAAACTGCCCGCCAGTACTTACGAAGCAAATAAGGTTGTCTGCCCTATAGGATTAGAGGTACAGAAGATACATGCATGCATTAATGACTGCATCCTCTATCGCGGTGAGCAGTACGAGAATTTGGATGCATGCCCGGTATGCACTGCATTGCGGTATAAGATCCGACGAGATGACCCTGGTGATGTTGAGGGGGAGCGCCCGAGGAAGAGGGTTCCCGCCAAGGTGATGTGGTATGCTCCTATATTACCACGGCTGAAACGTTTGTTCATAAACGAAGAGGATGCCAAATTGTTGCGATGGCACAAAGAAGACCGTAATAAATACGAGATGTTGAGACACCCTGCTGATGGGTCGCAGTGGAGAAAAATTGAGAGAAAGTATCCGGACTTTGCAGGTGACGCGAGAAACTTATGGTTTGGTCTAAGTACGGATAGCATGAATCCCTTTGGGGAGTAGAGCTGCAGTCAAAGCACATGGCCTATGACTTTGTGTATGTAAAACCTTCCTCCTTGGTTGTGCATGAAGCGGAAGTTCATTATGATGCCAGTGCTCATCCAAGGCCCGTAGCAACCCGGCAATGACATTGATGTATACCTGCCATTAGTTGAAGAACTTTTACAGCTGTGGCACGGACAAGGTGTACGTGTGTGGGATGAGCACAAACGTGATGAATTTAACCTACGAATATTGTTGTTCATAACCATCAATGATTGGCCTGCTCTTAGTAACATTTCAGGACAGACAAACAAGGGATACAATGCATGCACACACTGTTTAGATGACACTGAAAGTATTTATTTGGATAAGTGCAAGAAGAATGTAAACCTAGGGAATCGTTGTTTTCTTCCGCCCACACATTCCCTAAGAAGGAAAGGCAAGCATTTCAATGGTGAAGCAGATCACCGGAGTAAGCCTGTCCGTCCTACGGGTGATGCTGTATTTGATATGGTGAAGGATTTAAAAGTAATCTTTGGAAAGGGTCCTGGCGGATAGTCCATTCCGAAGGACGCTGGCGGACACGCACCCATGTGGAAGAAGAAATCTATATTTTGGGATCTACCCTATTGGAAAGTCTTAGAGGTCCGCTCTGCAATCGACGTGATGCACCTGATGAAGAATGTTTGCGTGATACTGCTAGGCTTCTTGGGCATGTATGGAAAGAATAAAGATACACCAGAAGCACGACAGGACCAACAACGTATGAAAGACCGAGAAGGCAGGCATCCAGAGTTGTTTCAAGGTACTGCCAGCTACGCTCTTACCAAGGAAGAGAAGGAAATCTTTTTTGAATGCCTAAGTAGTATCAAGGTTCCTTCTGGCTTCTCGTCCAATATAAAGGGAATAATAAATATGGCAGAGAAAAAGAATCTAGAACCTGAAGTCTCATGACTGCCACGTGCTTATGACGTTGTTGCTTCCGGTTGCTTTGAGGGGGCTTTTGCCGGAAAATGTTAGAGTACCCATTGTGAAGCTATGTCCGTTCCTCAATGCAATTTCTCAGAAGGTAATCGATCCAGAAAGTCTACCAGGGTTACAGAAAGATGTGGTCCAGTGTCTTGTCAGCTTTGAGTTGGTGTTCCCACCATCCTTCTTCAACATAATGACGCACCTTCTAGTTCACCTAGTCGAAGAGATTACCATTCTCGGTCCTGTATTTTTACACAATATGTTCCCCTTTGAGAGATTCATGGGAGTCTTAAAGAAATATGTCCATAACCGTGCGAGGCCAGAAGGAAGCATCTCCAAGGGCTATGGAACAGAGGAGGTCATTGAGTTTTGTGTTGACTTTATTCCTGACCTTAAGCCGATCGGTGTACCTGAATCACGACATGAAGGGAGAATTAGTGGAAAAGGCACGCTAGGAAAGAAAGCAAAGATATGTATGGACGAACATTCTTTCACTAAAGCACACTATACAATTCTGCAAAGTTCCACCTTGGTGGCTCCGTATATCGAGGTACACAAGAATATTGTACGCTCAAACTACCCCGGGAAGTCTGACAGGTTGATTAGAGATGAACACATGAAGACTTTTGGCGGTTGGTTGTAGACACATCTCATGAATGACACCACTATTGGAGATCAATTGTACTTGTTGGCCAGTTCTCCATCTTCAACTATATTGACTTTCCAAGGGTACGAGATCAATGGGAATATATTTTACACGCACGCCCAAGATAAAAAGAGCACCAACCAAAATAGTGGTCTCCGATTTGATGCAACGGACGAGAATGGTAAAAAGGACACATATTATGGTTACATAGAGGACATATGGGAACTTGACTATGGTCCTAATTTCAAGGTCCCATTGTTTCGATGCAAATGGGTCAAGATGACAGGAGGTGGGGTAACGTTAGACCAGCTATACGGAATGACAACAGTGGATCTCAATAATCTTGCGTAGGGAGACGAACCATTCATCCTTGCCAATGATGTGGCTCAAGTTTTCTATGTGAAGGACCTTGCCAATGATGTGGCTCAAGTTTTCTATGTGAAGGACATGTCTACTAGACCAAGAAAAGGAAAGATAAGCAAAAGAATATAATATCATACGATGAGCCAAAGCGCCACATAGTTCTTTCAGGAAAAAGAAACATGGTGGGAGTTGAGGACAGGACAGACATGTCAGAAGATTATGACAAATTTCATGAAATTCCGCCATCCAAAGTGAAAACTGACCCAAGCATATCGCTAAATAAGGAAGATGCTCCATGGTTACGGACAAGAAGAGAACCAAAACACTAGATGTGGATGTTGGTGATGTACTTTTGTGAATTAATCCTATTTTTCATCGTCATTTATTAATATAAAAAACCGGGACAAACTGGGACAAAAAGGAATTTCTGAGATTGCTGTAGGCAGGTACCAAAACACTAGACTAGGTAACACTTAGACATTTATTAATATTAAAAACCAGGACAAACCGGGACATACCGGGACTAGCTAACACTGAGGACTAAAGCCACCCCCTTTAGTCATAATCATGCCTAGTCCTATAGTACACAGCTTCAGGGTCTTCTTCGACATCGTCATCATCATCGTCATCGTCACCTGCCACTCCAGAGATCCTCAGCCTAGCCATGGCATATACCAGGGGCACCTGCCACTCCGGCCTCGGATTCACGGCGGGCGGGGGAGGAGTCTCCTGGAAGACGATGCCGCTACCGCCGGGCGGGGGAGGGGCCTTCTTGTGGCTCTGTGGCGGGTAGACTTGTGGGAACCGCAGGCGAGGATGGTCTCCCCCGGCAATGTAGCGCATCACGCCGATGATAGTACGGTTCGCCCACCATAGACGCCGACCGGCTTCATTGTGGTTCACCGGGGGCGGGCCATAACCCTCGTACCTAGCAAGCTCCCTTTCCCGTCGGTTAGCGAAGAAGGCATTCCAGGTGTGGTAGTTGTCGGGATCCCACTGGGGATCCATCCGCTGATCCGGCGTGAGCTCGTGATAGAAGTGGTTCGTGATGGCCGCCTGTCGGGCGGAGCCTTGAGGCACAGGAGGGATAGGAACCCCTCCAGCGCTCAGCATCCAGCCGAGGCGGGCGGCCGATAGCCCGGCGGGCAAGGGTAGTTGGAGGCGAACAACGCCTGGGTCTCCTCGAGGGTCAGAATGGCCCAGTAGGCACTGTCCATAGTTGTGAGAGAGGAAGGTGTGGATGTATGGATAGCCATGGCGTGGTTGGCCTATATATAGATGGAAAGTGCGGGAAAACATGGCGGGAAACGGTGGGATATGGCGGGAAATATCTTTAGTCCCGGTTAGTGGCTACAATCGGGACTAAAAGCACCTTTCGGAGGGAAAGGGCGGGAAAACATGGCGGGAAGCGGTGGGATATGGCGGGAAATATCTTTAGTCCCGGTTAGTGGCTACAACCGGTACTAAAAGTACCGTTCAGAGGGAAAGGGCCGAAAAACATGGCGGGAAGCGGTGGGATATGGCGGGAAAACGGGCATGTTTATATGCTGAATCGTGGCATAGTTTGTGATACGGTTCCCATATTGTGCATGCATGTGTATATTGGGATGGAGAACAATGTTGCAGGAGGAAGTTTTCCTTTTCGTCGCTCGGAAAAGCCATTTTCCATTTTCCGAGCGCAAAAAGACGGGTCATTTTGTGAAGCAGCCACCAAAATGCAGTTACAGAATGCTGCCATCCCATTTTTCTAAAATATTATACCACCTTACATGAACTATATCCCAACCGGGGGATCTCAAACCTTTCTGTCCTTCCCGGGTGAAAAAGACAAATGTCTGCCGAAGAGGTAGGCAGTGGGTCCGGTTTGAATTATAGGTACATGATCTAACGTCCATGATTTTTTGAAAAAATCATTTTTAGACTCACAATATGTTGTTTTTTCAGAGATCCAATGCAAGTTCTAACATTCTCATCCCCTATCTTCACGCACGCCGTTTTGACCTAAGTTCGAAACGGCAAAAAATTCAAAACGGGCATAAAAAATTCAAAAAAGGTCCGAACAATGTAAATCCTTCGCGTGGTGTGATATTATGTGACATAGTTGCAAGCAAAAATATCAAACTTAGTATACTGATTATGTCTCCAAAAAACCTTCACAAAATGACCTATCATGTTCGAGGTTACATGGCTTTCGGTCCAAGAAACGGATGTTATGTGTTGAATCGCGGCATAGTTTGTGATACGGTGCCCATATTGTGCATGCATGTGTATATTGGGATGGAGAACAATGTTGCAGGATGAAGTTTTCCTTTTCATCGCTCGGAAAAGCCATTTTCCATTTTCCGAGCGCAAAAAGACGGGTCGTTTTGTGAAGCAGCCACCAAAATGCACTTACTGAATGCTACCATCCTATTTTTTTAAAATAGTAGACCACCTTACATGAACTGTATCCCAACCGGGGGATCTGAAACCTTTCTGTCCTTCATGGGTGAAAAAGACAAATGTCTGCCGAAGCGGTAGGAAGTGGGTCCGTTTTGAACTACAGGTACATGATCTAACGTCCGTGATTTTTTGAAAAAATCATTTTTAGACTCACAATATGTTGTTTTTTCAGAGATCCAATGCAAGTTCTAACATTCTCATCCCCTATCTTCACGCACGCCGTTTTGACCTAAGTTCGAAACGGCAATAAATTCAAAACGGGCATTAAAAAATTTAAAAAAGGTCCGAACAATGTAAATCCTCCGCGTGGTGTGATATTATGTGATGTAAAATTTATTTATGCAAATTTTGATATATAATAATTAATTTTAAAAAAGGTTTTTTGTTTTTAATTTTTTTTTAAAACGGACCTTTAGTTACAAACCGGGGCTAAAGGGGGTGCGGGGCTGCGCGCGAAATGCGGCGCGCCGAAAACCCTTTAGCCCCGGTTTGTAATACAAACCGGGACTAAAGGTACCCCTTTAGTCCCGGTTTGTGCTACCAACCGGGGCTAAAGGGGGCGTGGGTATAAATACCCACCCCGTGTGTCCCGGTTCGTGCACCAAACCGGCACACACAGAGCCACCCCGCCGCCGCCGCGCCGTCTTCCTCCTCTCGCACAGTCACCACGCCGCCGCGCCGTCCGTCCCTGCGCCGCCCGATCCCTCCCCGAGCCCGCGTGCCTCCCCTCCCCACGCTGTCCACCACCACCGGAGTCGGCGCCCCTCCCTGTGGTGAGTTGTTATTTTGTTGTTAAATTTTTTAGTGTTAGTTTTGTTAGTGTTAATTAGTTAGTGTAATTTTAGTGTATTTTAGGATTAATTAGTTAGGGTTATTTTAGGCTTAATTAGTTAGGGGTAATTTTAGGGTTAATTTTAGTGTAATTTTTCTTAGAGATTTTAGTTTGTGTTTAATATAGTTTATTTTATTTAGTGAATTTAGTTAGTGTTTAATATAGTTTATTTTAGTTGATACTATTTATTTTCATCATGTTTAAAGTATATAGGTTTAATTTAGTGTTTAGGAATATGTCGATTCCTCATCCTCGTTCACTCGGCGTGAACAATGGAGCGCTACTAGACAGTGTCGCCGGGCATCCACGGGGCTGGGCTCCGCCGGGCTGGCACTAGAAGGTGCTACCAACCGGGGGACGTCGTCTCGTGAGGAATCCGGGTGTCGTCGTCGACCTGGATCTTCTGTGGTGGCGGCCGAGTGGTCCAGGTGCGATGCGGAGGGAGCCGACCCCCGATGAGGTGGTACAGCGTCGTGTCACGGAGGAGGACGAGAACGTCTGGCGCTACATGCACATTTTAGGAGTCCGGGTCGCCAATACCTGGCAGCTTCTTCAGGCACCTTACCCGAGATATTCTCCAGTGATGGTTCCTACACTTTGGGTGCACACCTCCCGCGGCTCAATAGCCGGGGCTCGATGTCTTCGCTGAGCTAGCTAGATGTGTAATAGCTAGGGTACCATCATCTTGTATTCGAGATGTATTGTTGTTTAATTGGTACTTTATTGTTGTACTAGCTGGATTATTCGAGATATATTGTTGTTTAATTGGTACTTTAACTTTCTTTATCGCATTGTTTAAGCTGGATTACTTTATCTTCCTTTATTTTATCGCATTAAGCAAAATGGTTTTATCTTTCTTCTGTATTAGTTAAGTTATGGACGGTAGATACAACGAAGAGCACATCATGTACAACATGATAAATGAGGGTATAGGAGGTTACCATTACGATGGAGCAGACAATGATGGAGATGATGATGGCTCCCAATACCTCAACTTGGATGAAGCCGATGGAAGAGACGACTATGACGAATTCTTTGGTGGAAACGACGGTGGAAATGACGGTGGAGACACCATAGCAAAGACCGGCGAGGTATATAAAGCCTCTGCTGATCACGAGCTAGTAGATGCATTAGTTGATTCATATATATATATGTACTAACGACTGTTTCTTCTCTTAGACCTCCGCATCGGACGAATCTTCTGCAAGGAAACGAGGCCCGACCAAAAAGTTGGCTGATGGTATGCGTTTCACTATTGATCTAGTGTCTGAGTTCGGCGAACCTTTGGAGCCGAAAGAGGCCGCAAGTGTATTTGTATACCAATGCGGAGCGATAGTCAGGGACGCCATCCCGATCACTACTCAGAAGTGGAATAAGCCAGGAAAGAAAAGTGATCGAGTTGGAGAAACTTTTGTTGATGACAGAGCCAAAGACGGTCTTTGGAATTCACTCATGGCACACTTCTCTCTACCTGAATTGGACACTCCTGAACTCACTGAGGCATTGAGGTTGCAAGTCAGAAAGTGGGCCCTTAAGAACATGGGCGGACAGTTCAAGGATTGGAAGAAAAGATTGTACAACAACTATGCCAGGAAGGAGCTGACTCCGCCATTCACTGGCCCGCTGGAGAAGCAACGGGGTAACTGGGCCCCATTTGTGAAATACAAGGAATCAGAAGCAGCTACGGCCAAGTCAGAAAAGAATAAGATAAATGCGGCCAAAAAGAAATATCACCATACTATGGGGACAGGTGGCTACAAGACGGCCGCGCCGAAGTGGGAAAAAACTGAGAACGATATGCGTAAAAAAGGGGTCACGCCAGCTACAACTCAGTGGCCCGTGAGGTCAAAAAATTGGATCTTTGGGCATGGGGGGTCGTATGACACTGAAACCGGGGAGATTATTGTTACAAAGAAGGCAATTACTAAACCCAAAGATGAACTTGTTAAAGTGATACAACTGAGAAAAGATGGAAAGTTCATTCCCGACAGAGAGAACGATGAGCTGACATATGCCCTCGGGAATCCTGAAAAAGTCGGACGAACACGAGGCTTTGGCCCATCTGTTCCATGGAAGACAGGGTTTCCCGCTGACATCGACACTTATAGAAGCCGATCCACAAAAACGAACCGGCAGAAGGCGGAGGAGGCAGCGCGGTTGGAGGCGGTTGAGAAAAGGAACGAGGAATTTCAAGCCATGTTCAAGCTGCAACAGGAGCAGATTAATGAACTTAGAGTACTGGCCCGACAGCAAGATCCTGCGTTAGACAGTCCGGTGGGCCCATCTCAGCGGAGAAGCAGCGTGGCTTCCACGGAGGTACAAGCTAATAATCCAATGCTGATGGACAATAATGCACCAGTGATAGATGATACGGCCGGTGCAACGATGGTTCGCTACCCTGTGGATGAAGTCGAGGCAAGGACATCTTGTGAGCTACATGTCACAGTGAAGAACATTTCTATGAAGGTGGCGCTCGGCTTTGCTTTACCTTGTCCACCGGAAGCGACCAACCATGGAAGTCAGATTCCAGCTGGCTATGCTCGTGCCAATGTGGATGAAGTTGAACCGACATGTCAATCACTTGAGCTTGACATCCCTGTAGCCGAAGGGGAGAAAACACTTGGAGAAGTGGAGGGTGGGATCATTCTTTGGAAAAAACAACACATCGTGTTTCCAGACTGGGCGCCAAGGCAAAATTCTCCTCAGAGAAGCAATCCATCACCTCCAAGGCAACCATCACCTCCGAGTCCACTGTCTCCACCAAGAAAAAATAGTCCACCCCTTCCTGAGAGGGATCGCAGCGCGACTACATCTCCATCTCTGGCGCCTCCGCCTCCGCCCACTGAATCAAAGGGAAGAAAGCGGAAGAATAACACCGTTACGTCGAGGGAGACCCAACGACAAAAACGACAAGATCCCCTCCCAAGAGTACCGCCGTCTCCTCCCAAGTTAGCTTATCACCAGACTGATGAGGAAAGCGTGGTGATCTCCCGGGTCGAAGTGAAGGCCCATTTTGCACCAAAACAACCCGAGCCACAAGTGCTAGTTGATCCAAAAGTCAAGAAGCACTTCAAGGCATTCCTTGAGCAACCACCCCAACATGTGTTAAATAGGAAAGATGACTATACACGCTGTCTTACGAAGACAGTAAAAGAGAAGTCATCAAGCAGAACTGCAAGCGGGATAAAATCAAAAGAAGTTGCCCAGCTCGGCAAATAGGCAAAACAATCCATCGCCCCGCTCAAGGTGTTACCCCATCCCACACAAGGTGGAATATATATGGAATTAGCTATTAAATTAGCCAAGGAGTGTAACGTGCCAGTCGAAGCACTTCTAGTCAGCAGAGATAATGTCACCAAGGGACCAATAGCACAAAAATTTGTCTACGGGGAGCCTCTGGTCAGCGATGAGGTATTTGATGATCTTCCAACACATATGCAACTGTTGCATATCTAGTACTTGAAAGTCACAAAGGAAGGGAGACAATTTATACTATGTAAAGTTGGATAGGAGTACTTCCGTCCAGACGAGATCTCCATTGAACTTTGTGAACTATTTCAGTTATTCAACCTAGACACCCTCGACAAATCTCTCCTCAGCTGCTATTGTCTGTAAGTAATTAAGTCACTAACTCAGCTCGTTCAATTCATTTCCTGTCGTTATCCTCACTATAGCTCCTTTTGTATGCTATTATATATGCAGAATGAAGATTCAAGAATGTATAAGAAAGTCAATCTACAACATTGGGTTCATTGACCCAAACAGAGTTAATGGACATACGGTAATAAATAACCTCGAGGAAACGGAGGATAACTTGCTAATGCTTTTAATAAAGCAACATTACAAGACACAAGTACTATTTCCTTACAACTATGGGTAAGAGTCTTACTATGTTGTACACATTCAATTTTTGTTTACTCGATGTTAAGTGTATATAAACGTGCGTAGCTTCCACTGGATTCTTCTAAACATTGATGTTGATCATGCAAAAGTTGAAATCTCGGACTCGTTAAAGAAGCCGATGGAAGACTACCGCAACATAATTGATTGCCTCCAAAAGTAATTTCAATCACTATATCTGTCTCTTTCGTTCATTCTCTGAGATGTAAAATAATTAATAACTCATTCATTTCTTTTTTGCTGGACAGGGTTTGGAAAAGGTTCACGAAGGAGGTTCAGGGTGAATGGCGTGAGGAGCTCACTTTTCGTACGATCCCGGTAAGTAGTACGAGAGCTAGGGGACTAATTTATATGGATATTACAATTATCATTCATACAATTATCATGCTTGATTATTATATGATTGAATTATATTCTCGATCGAAAAGTGTGCGACGCAGCCACAGGGGACTAATTTATGTGGATATTACGTATGCGAGTTCATTCGTGGGTGTATGGAGCAGGGCGCAGACTTTCTTCAAGTACGTAAACAATATATTCGCAATTTATTCTATGCCACAGTTTTTGTTGAGTTCCATTCATAATGATCTACTTCTTTATATATAGTTGGATGCGATGCGGGATAAGCTCCTACCACATAAATGCCTACTAGCAATTCAAGAGGAGTTGCCGGGATTTTTGCTCAGGGACATCATAAACAAAAAAGGAGAGTACAACATGGATAGACCTTCGTGTAATCGTGGATAGACACAAAAGGACAGTATCGATTGTAATGATCTTGGTGTAAATCAATTAGACGAGCTCTAGTCTTGGTTGTGTATATATTTATATGTATTTATGTTATCATGATTGAAATTATATTATATATGCATCAATGTATACAGCATGTAGTAGCGTAGAATAATATGTATATGAAAACACAAAATAAAAAATAATCAAACGCAAAAAAAGAAAACCCTAAAACCCCACCTCCTGCCGCGATAGCAGTTTGGTGCAAAACGCTGCCGCGGCAGAAGAACTTTAGTCCCGCTTCGTGTTAGGAACTGGGACTAAACATCCTCTAGCCCAGCGCGCGCATCGGGGCTACATGGAGACAATCTAGTCCCAGTTTGTAACAGAACCAGGACTAAAGGCCTAACCTTTAATCCCGATACGTTAGTCCCGGACTGCAATCCGGGACTAAAGCCACTTACAAACCGGGACTAGTGTCCTGTTTTCTACTAGTGCCTCGTACCCGTCAACCGTCCGTCTTACCCCACGTCTCTAAACACGCACTGTGAGGACCCCTCCATGGTACTCGTCGGAAATACCATGACAATGATCCAGTCTTAGTACAATCAAAGCAGTGGAATAATATAATAACGATAGCATGGGCGAAACTCCATCTTCATGGTCATAGGAAATGCTGACGATGGAAGATGATCCTAGTTGTCGTAACCTTCCTACGATCCATCCTCCTGATAGTCCTCTTCATAGTCTGGCCACGGGAATAGCCAGGGACAAAGCCATGAGTACTCTTTAGGTACTCACAAACTAAGACTAACAGTAAGGGGTTTGAGTAGGAATACTAAGCTCTAGGTTGTTTTGCAAAAATCCAGGTTTACCTTAACTGAGTTCAGAAGCAAAGAAAGCTATTTTGAAGTTTTATAACACCTAAGTGGGAACTTAGTTTTCATGTTCACAACCCTGTTGTGGTCAAGTCAAAGTCATGATTCATTTCATAAGTCATTTTGAAAACATCTGACGATGGAACAGTATGGCCACTCCAACTGTCCATAACCGCGGACGTGGCTATTCGAATAGTTTGACACTCTGTAGAGGTGGTACACTTTCACCACAATATTCGATACATCCGTCAGGAACAATCCTGAATTCACCATACTCAGTATGCGGATAATCAATCCTAACCTTTCAATTACATGCCCTAGTATAGGCATCTCTCCTATGAGTTTGGCCTCCTAACCATGACCATCTGTCATCTTGGGAACTGCGTAGGTGGTCAATCTTCATGAGGTAGCCTCAGCTCAAACCTCGGCCGCAAGGGAACCCATACTAAGGTATATAAACTTCCAGTCAAGAACTACCCAAATTTCGGGTATTGTGGTTGTACGGTAAAATTGGAATGGTATCGCATCCAGACAACCATCAGTTTTATAAAGGGCTAAGGCTCACGCCTCAACATTTTCATCATCAAAATCATCTGGTGTTCAAGAACACATGTCAAAACATTTCATTAGAATGACTCATCATTCTAAGGTTTTCATAATCATTTTCACCAAGTATTCACATATAAAGTGATCAAGTTTTATGCTTAGCACTAGCAACTACAAGTGGGGGTAAAACTAATGAGGGGTGATAATCAAGTGTGACTTATCTAAGTTCAATCTCATGCCTCAGGATGACATCAATATTTATCTAACTTAGGCCAAGTTTTATGCTCTTTATGCTACCTTTAATAATCTTTCTAAAATCTACAATTCTCTAAGTAAACATAAATAAAAAGCTTTGATATAGAAATAAAATAACTAAGCTTGCAAGTAAAACTGGGATTTGGTATCATCAAGTGGTATAATCACATATGCCTAAGGCATCTATTTGGCATAGTTATCTTGCAAGTGTTAGCTTGCAAAGTTAACTTTTATTGTGAAGCTTGCATTAGACAGCTTGCCTTGTGCAGTGCATTGGTTGAAGTTCTCCTCGGCTTCTTCCTCGTAGTAGTCTCCTTCCTCTTCGTATCCTTGGTCGGTACTAGCATCTATGAATAAATACGAGGTACACAATCACCAAACAATACTTAACTACTTCTATTTATCACACCAGGGTTTTCACTAGATGATCTAGCATCATCACAATCATCACAAAGATTAAGGCACTAGTTTCATTTATTTTCTTTTAGAAAAGTAATTTCTACTCATTGAAAAACTACTTAAGATTTAATATTCTCCAACTAAAACATGGGATCATGTTGACACATGTCATCACCACATATTTTAGTACTTGGGAATGTGATTTAAAGTGGTGTCACAATTTAATAAGGTTTAATCTTTTTATTTTAATTAAATAAAGTGACTATAAATTCCTATGGGGCATTCTTTTATTAATTGTCCACTATTACTACAAGTAAACCTAGATATTTTTATGTATTCAGAAAGGTGTTATCAAATGTGATTTTTGAGAGTTGGAATCAACTCAAAAGATTTTATGGTTGAATTTTGAAAAATGTTTGAATGCAGAAAAGTTTCTGCCTTGTTATTTTTACTATAGGTGATCTACAATTCCAAATGATTTAAATCCAACGGCCTTGGATTAATAATTTAAATACCTTTATAGAAAAATTTGTTTCATGAAATTTGGTTATGTGAAACAGTATGAAATGAATTTTGAATCTATAGACAGAACTAGGTATGAAATTAAATAGATAAACCTAATTTCAAACGAACTGGGTCACGCGAGAAAGTTAACTGGGCCGACCCACTGCGCACAGCACGCGCGGGGGCGGTTTAAGTGGTTGTCCCCACCAGTCAGTGAGACAGGGGGTGCGAAGGGGTGAGGCGATTACAACCGTAGGATTAGAAGTAATATCTACGGCTGAGGGTCGTCGTCCATGTTTGAACATAACGCGACGAGCACGAACCCTAGCGCGGCCAGTGGGGGTCAGTGGTGGCTCATTGGGGATCCGGCGATGGTCGGCGATGGGGGCGAACGACGAAGTCAATGACGGCGATTCTCCTGGTACTGGTGGCTCCTCCTGGGGTGGCTCCAATCAGCGGCACCCTTCTCCTCCAGCTGCGGCAAGCCCCGGCGGAATTCCGGCAACCTGGTGCTCTCCTTGCTCCGGGAAGAAGTGGGATGGTTCTGAGAGAGAGGGGAGTGGAATGGTGTGCTGAATTCAAACGGGGGAGGCCTGTATTTATAGTGCGATGAGGGAACCGAAGGGTGCGGGTGGATCTCGTCGGGGTCGGCCTCACAGTGAGCTAATGGCATGGCCGAAGGTAGGGGACGGTGCGCTGCCTCCTGGCGAAGCTCAGCGGCTTTATGGCGAGGCATGGAGCGGTGCGGTGCGGACGGAACACGTCGACACTATGGGCGGCACCAATGGAAATTTTAATGGCGCACAGCGGCTACGGGTCGCGCGACGGCGAACAGGCATGTCTGGGCGGTTCCTCGGGTGGTGGTGATCACCTACGCGGGCGTCGAAGGCGGGGCACGATCTGTGCGAGCGTGTCGAGCATGGCGCTCTGGCGTGCTCTCGGCATGGTTGCAGAGAAGATGGTCGCGCACGTCCCGTGTGGTCTAGTGGCTAGAAAGGCTCGAGGTCCGGATAGGGGGTGGCGATGGACGGTGGAGTGCTTGCTATACATGGTGGCTAGGCTTGGCTAGGCTCCTAGCTTGCTGTCAATAGTGGGGGTGGCAAGTGTGCTCGGCCATGGTCACCATTGATGGCATGGTCGAGTTCATAGTGAGCTACGTCTGGTTAAACAAGTTAGATGATCTACTGGGAGTGTAGTGAGAGCTAGAGAGGGAAAAAAGTTTGGCACAAACACTGCTCACTATAGTGTTTGATGTTTAATTTGATTTGTGTTCAGAAGGTGTTTGATGAAATGGCCGCAAGAGATTTAAATTTGAATTTTTGGATGAAACTTGGTGGGTGCAATGGTCACATACTAGGTAGTCTCTGGTTGCTTGGATGTGTCAAGGTGCACTGGTTTGGTTGGGTTTTGAGAAATGGTGATCTTCCCATTTGAACTAGATTCAATTTTCAAATGTCATTTGAATAGGGTTGCCAAATGTTTCTGTGGGTTTACGAAGTGGGCTTGGGTTCACTTTTACTTGGTCTAGCAAGGGGTGAAAAGAAATGGATTTGTTTCTGTTTGAAATCTTGGACTAGAAACACTCAAAGTGTCCTAGTGAGCAAGATTGGCAAAAATGACCATTTTCTTGTTTTGTTGGTTTTCGAATTTCTCTTGATTTGTTTCTGCTTGGAATTGCTTTAGATGATGTTGTTTTCATCTTTAAACCAATCCTTGCCATTCACAAC
Source organism: Avena sativa (assembly GCA_916181665.1). Lineage (NCBI taxonomy): Eukaryota > Viridiplantae > Streptophyta > Magnoliopsida > Poales > Poaceae > Avena > Avena sativa. Next base: position 253,146,471 of record OV702280.1, read on the forward strand.
AATCACACAAGTCCATTCATGCATTCATACATTCATCACATACACACATGCATTCATAATGATTTGTAATTAACAAAAGTTTTTGTTAACCCTAATTTTGGGTGATTGGAATTTGATAACCTTGATTAATGTTTTTGGGATGTTACAAAACTTCCCTCCTTAAACAAAATCTCGTCCTGAGATTTGAGAAAAAGGAAAACTAGGATTTAAAGAGATCGGGAAACTCCGTTCTAATGTAGTCTTCTTTCTCCCAGGTAGCTTCTTCTTCAGTGTGGTTACTCCACTGGATCTTGAGAAACTTGATACTCCGGGTCCTGGTGGTTCTGAAAGCTTCCTCCAAAATACGGATGGGTACTTCATGATACGTCAGGTCATCGTTGATCTCTATGGTTTGGTGATCAATATTCTTGAACACTTCGGTCTTCTCGGGGACTTCTAGACATTTGCGAAGTAACGAGATATGAAACACATTATGCACGGCTCACATCTCCTCCAGCAGTTCTAGTTGATACGATACTTCTCCTCGACGATTCAAAATCTTGAAGGGTCCGATATATCTGGGGGCCAACTTTCCTTTGAGCTGGAAATGTTGCATTCCCTTCAAAGGTGACACTTTGAGATACACAAAATATCCGATATTAAAGGGGAGTTCTCGACGTATCTTGTCGGCATAACTCTTTTATATGGATTTGGCGTTCTTGAGGTGCTCACGGATCTTGTGAACTTTCTCTTCTGCTTCTCGTAGGATGTCGGGTCCAAAAATCTGACTCTCTCCTACTTCCGACCAATTCAAAGGGGTACGACACTTCCTTACATACATGAATTCAAATGGGGCCAGTTCCAAACTGGCTTGATAACTGTTGTTGTATGAAAATTTTGCGAAAGGCAGACAGTCTTCCCATTTTGATCCATACTATAGCACACAGGCTCTCAACATATCTTCGAGTATTTGATTTACTCGCTCATTTTGTCCATCAGTCTGAGGGTGATAAGCTTTGCTAAAATCTAGTCTTGTTCCTAATCCTTCTTGGACTTCCTTCCAAAACCTAGAGGTAAACTGAGTTCCTCGATCCGACATGATGTTATTGGGGAATCCATGCAAACTGACGATTCTAGCGATGTACAATTCTGCTAGCTTCGAACTCTGGTAGGTGGTCTTGACTGGTAAGAAATGGGCGACTTTGGACATTCGATCTACTATGACCCAAATAGAGTCATTTCCCCTACTAGATGTAGGCAAACCAGTGATAAAATCCATTCCAACCGAATCCCATTTCCATTTCGGAATCTGCAATGGTTGTAACAGTCCTGCGGGTCTCTGATGTCCCGCCTTGACTCTCTGACAAATATCACACATGGCTATGTAGCTTCCGATTTCTCTCTTCATCTTATGCCACCAAAATTGCTCCTTCAAATCTTGATACATCTTCGTTCCTCCTGGGTGGATAGAATAAAGAGTATCATGGGCTTCTTTCAAAATAGCTTGCTTCAAATCTGAATCTGCTGGCACACAGATACGTCCTTTGTACCACAAAACTCCTTCATCTTCGGTGAATCCAGGTAATTTCCCTGTACCAATACGACGTTTGATTCTGTTGATACTAGCATTTCCTTTCTGTGCCTCCTTGATCTGACTGATCAAAGTGGGTTGAAGTTCTATGCTAGCCAAAAATCCTTCACTTACTAATTCCATTCTGAAATCTTCCAACTCCTTGTGCAAACTTGGTTGCTCCTTCAGAATCATGGAGTTCAAGTGACACGGCAATCTACTAAGGGCATCTGCTACCACATTGGCTTTACCGGGGTGATAGTGGATGTCCAGATCATAGTGCTTGATTAACTCTATCCATCTCCTTTGCCTAATATTCAGCTCCTTCTGAGTGAAAATATACTTCAGGCTCTTGTGATCCGAATAAATCTCACAACGGTTTCCCATAAGGTAATGCCTCCATGTCTTTAAGGCTAGAACTACGGCTGCTAGTTCAAGGTCATGGGTAGGATAATTCTGCTCATGTTGCTTCAGTTGTCAGGATAGATAAGATAGAAATTTGCCTTTTTGCATAAGCACACATCCGAGACCGATCTTGGATGCGTCACAAAACACATCAAAAGGCTTTGTGATATCCGGCATCATCAAGATTGGGGCTGACATCAATCTCTTCTTGAGTTCTTGAAAACTTGCTTCACGTTTGTCCGTCCATTCAAACTTCTTATCCTTCTTCAACAATTGGGTCATTGGCCTTGCGATGCTCGAGAATCCTTCTACGAACTTGCGGTAGTATCCCGCTAATCCAAGAAATGCACGAACTTGGGTTTGAGTGGTTGGGGCTTGCCATTCTTCAACATCCTTCACCTTTGCAGGGTCAACGGCAATTCCTCTGGCTGATACGATATGTCCGAGGAATCCTACATCCTATAACCAGAATGCACATTTGCTAAACTTGGCATACAACTGATGTTCCCTAAGGGTTCCAAGGATGGTCCTCGGGTGTAGCTCATGTTCTTCTTCTGATTTGGAATAGATCAGAATGTCATCGATAAAACAACGACAAACTTATCCATGAAGTCCATAAAAATCTTATTCATGAGGTTCATGAAATAAGCGGGGGTATTGGTTAATCCAAAAGACATGACAGTGTACTCATACAGTCCATATCTGGTGGTAAAGAAAGTCTTTGCAATATCCTCTGCGTGAATCTTGAGTTGATGATAACCAGTTCTAAGATCAATCTTAGAAAACACTTTGGCATCGGTCAACTAGTCAAACAGGTATTCTATCTTTGGTAGTGGGTACTTGTTCTTGATGGTGACATCATTCAGTTTCCGATAATCCGTACATAAATGGTTACCTCCATCTTTCTTGTCTACAAATAGGACAGGTGATCTCCATGGTGACGCACTTGGTTAAATCAATCCTATCTCCAGCATGGCATCTAGTCGCTTCTTCAGCTCCACTAATTCAGACGGGTTCATACTGTAAGGTCTCTGGGCTATGGGTCCGATTCCAGGGATTAGTTCAATGATAAACTCGATATCCCGATCTATGGGCATACTGGGGAAAACATCTGGAAATACATTAGGGTATTCACAGACTACTCTGACTTGGTCAATGGTTGGTTGGGCTAGACTCTTGTTGCACTTGAATTGACGGGGCAAGGTTTCAGATACATGCTCTATTGATACACCAGCTGTACTGGTCATGGTTATAGCTTTCTTGGCACCGTCGATTAATCCTTTATGTTTAGACATCCAATCCATTCCTAGTACTACTTCCAAACCTTTTGTTCCGAGTACTATTAGATTAGCATAAAAATCTATGCCATGGATTCGGATAGGTACGACCTTGCAAATTTGTCTAGCTATGGTGCTTGAACCAGGTATTTGAACTATCATAACATGCTTCAATTTTGTTGGTTGAATCTTACTAGTGCATGCAAATTCTTCGGTAACAAACGAGTGCGATGCTCCAGAATCAAACAACACCCTTGCAAGTACTGAGTTAACAGAAAACATACCCAGCTTGACATCTGGCGCTTCTTGGGTTTCTTCAGCATTCATGAGAAACAGACGGCTGTTGAGGTTGAGCGAATTCCCTGGCACAAATCTTCTTCCAGGCTGAACACGCCGCTGCTGCTGAGCTGGGGCATTCACATTGGGGGCTGCTGCAATCTTCTTGGGGCACTCATTGGAATAGTGACCCTTGGTTCCACATTCATAACAAGTCACCTGAGACTTGTCATTTACCACAACATGCACAACATTAATTCCAGTTCTTGGGGAAGTATTGGTGTTGGTGGCGACATTGTTGTTGTTGAACTTGTGCGGTGCACGATTGAAATTGTTGGAGTTGCCGGGGTTGTGGTTGTTGTGGTTTCCTCCGGGCCTTGGGTTTCCTCCGCCACGGTTGGGATAGGTTGGACGGTTCATCGAGGGTCTATTATTTCTTGGGGCAAATCCTGGAGACAGGTTGGGGCGATACTTTGGGGTATGGTGGGTTCCTGGTTGGTGCATCATTCGACGCTTGCGGTTCTCATTGGCTTGGTTGATCTTTCCTTCCATATGGATTGCAGAATCCACTAAGGCTTCAATGTCAGCAAATGGGATATTGACTAACACAGTCTGCATCTCATCATGCAGACCATTCAAGAATCTCTCATTCTTCTTGGCTTCAGTGTCAATCTCATCTGGTGCATAACTGGCTAATGACAGAAATTTGTCACGGTATTCAACTACTGTCATCCTCCCTTGATTCAGTTCCCTGAATTCATCTCTCATCCTCTTGATTAAATCCGGTGGCACATGGGTTCTGCTGAACTTGAGTTTGAATTCATCCCAAGCCATCATCTGTCCTCCATTCATGGCGCGGACGCTGTTCCACCAAGCTCTTGCATCTCCTGCCAGATAGTGGGTGGCAAACAGTACCTTCTCGTTGGCTTCCACTCCTGCAACTTCTAAGTTGTTCTCCAGGGTTTGCAGCCAATCATCTGCATCTAGGGGCTCTTCAGATTTAGTAAAGATGGGTGGATTGGTATTCTGAAAGTTCTTGAGCTTGGATCCATGGTTGTCTTGGTTTCCATGGCCTTGGTTGTTGTTGGCCATCAGATCTGTGTGTTGAAGGGTGGCTAAGTTGGCTTGTCGTTCGGCTCTTTCAGCTTCGCAGTCTGAAACCAACATTTGCAAGATCTGCAACATTGGGTCCAGGGATGAACTGCTTCCTCCACGAGGCATCTGAAGATTGAGATAGATCATGAGACAAGAGGGAAATTTCTAAGGTTCAGGGGTTTGTTTTTTAAAAGTTTTTGAAGTTTGACTCAGATTTTTCTAGCAACTGGCTTTTCATCCATTCATAGCACACAATACAAACACACACCACAACAAGGAAAATAGATGGTTTTACGAACCATTCTATGAAACTACGATACAGTGGGACCGGATACAACTCACTAACGCTAGTGCTCAAGTGCTACTACTCCTCGAAATCGGTGGCTTCATCATCCTCATCATCATCATCATCATCAATGAAGGCGAAGTCATCCTCATCGGTGAATAAGTCCATGGCTTGATCCTCCAGGAAGTCATCATCGTCACTGAGGTAAGAATAGGGGTCTCCACGGATGTCCTCCCCTGCATTCTCCCTCTTCTCAAGATGCATGTCCCTCTCGTGGATGGTCTCCTAAAAGTCTGTGATCCTGTGACGAAGGTGGGCAATGATGCGCTCCTTCTTGTCAATCTAACGGCGACGAGACTTGCGATCCTTCACCAGCATGGCGATGGTCTGGTCCTTCTTGACTGCGATGGCATAATTGTGGTTGGCGTAGGAGCGGGCATTGTCCAACTCCTTCTGTCGGTCATACATCATGAAGCTGAGATGGTCCACTTGATGCTTCAGATCTGGGTGACGTGGCACCTCCAGTGGCTGTCCCATAGCATCACGCCTTGGGTAGAACTCGAAGTGGGTGCCCTTGATTTGATTGATGCTTTGCCCACATAGACGGGCAATCGCTTCTTGCATGGCCCTGGCAAGTCCACCTAGCGAGTTGTTCTCCCATAAGGTGAACTGAATTCCCTCGGTAGTGGGGGCTTCAATCTTCCCTCGGAGACTTGCAACAATCAGCCATTGCAATTCTCCTCCTTCCAGATCGTTGAGCTGGGCTCCGAAGAACTTGGGGTGCGGGCGCTCCAGAAGTTCCGAAAGCTGGTCCAAGTCACGCTCAAAGATGAGATCTCCTCCATTGCCCAACTGATAGAACTTGCTATACTTCACGTCCATCTATAAGAATGTAGGATGAGTAAGTTAGTAGAGTGATCAAGTGTGTCCAATTTTATGTAAATTTTGAAAGAATTTTTGAGGAACATGAATTTTCATGAAAGAATCTAAGTGGTAAGAATAAGAATAGGTTTTCATAAGTACTCACTTATTTTGTTTTGGAAACTAAGTTTTTGATTCAAGCATCTATTCTAACTAGGGTCTCCTATGGTCAGGATGGCTCTGATACCAACTTGTTAACACCCGGATTTTTAATCCTAGATGCCTGTTATGCAGTACATCGCAATCCCAGGATTACCATTTTCGCGAGACATAACAAATTGGATATCATAGTACATCATCCATTACAAACCATAAATAAGGTCTTACAACAAATAAAGGATCACATGATCCAGTCTTAGTACAATCAAAGCAGCGGAATAATATAATAACGTTAGCATGGGCGAAACTCCATCTTCATGGTCACAGGCAATGCTGACGATGGGAGATGATCTTAGTTGTCGTAACCTTCCTGCGGTCCATCCTCCTGATAGTCCTCTTCATAGTCTGGCCACAGGAATATCCAGGGACAAAGCCATGAGTACTCTTTAAGTACTCGCAAACTAAGGCTAACATTACGGGGTTTGAGTAGGAATACTAAGCTCTAGGTTGTTTTGCAAAAATCCAGGTTTACCTTAACTGATTTCAGAAGAAAAGAAAGCTATTTTAAATTTTTATAACACCTAAGTAGGAACTTAGTTTTCACGTTCACAACCCTGTTGTGGTCAAGTCAAAGTCATGATTCATTTCACAAGTCATTTTGAAAACATCTGACGACGAAACAGTATGGCTACTCCAACTGTCCATCACCGCGGACGCGGCTATTCGAATAGTTTGACACTCGTTAGAGGTGGTACACTTTCACCACAATATTCGATGCATCCGTCAGGAACAATCCTGAATTCACCATACTCAGTATGCGGATAATCAATCCTAACCTTTCAATTACACGCCCTAGTATAGGCACCTCTCCTATGAGTTTGGCCTCCCAACCATGATCATCTGTCATCTTGGGAACTGCATAGGTGGTCAATCTTCACGAGGTAGCCTCGGCTCAAACCTCGGTCGCAAGGGAACCGATACTAAGGTATATAAACTTATAGTCAAGCCCTACCCAAATTTCGGGTATTGTGGTTGTACGGTAAAATTGGAATGGTGTGGCATCCAGACAACCATCAGTTTTATAAAGGGCTAAGGCTCATGCCTCAACATTTTCATCATCAAAATCATCTGGTTTTCAAGAACACGTGTCAAAACATTTCATTAGAATGACTCATCATTCTAAGGTTTTCATAATCATTTTCACCAAGTATTCCCATCTAAAGTGAACAAGTTTTATGCTTAGCACTAGCAACTACAAGTGGGGGTAAAACTAATGAGGAGTGATAATCAAGTGTGACTTATCTAAGTTCAATCTCATGCCTCAGGATGACATCAATATTTATCTAACTTAGGCCAAGTTTTATGCTCTTTATGCTACCTTTAATAATCTTTCTAAAATCTACAATTCTCTAAGTAAACATAAATAAAAAGCTTTGATATAGAAATAAAATAACTAAGCGTGCAAGTAAAATTGGGATTTGGTATCATCAAGTGGTATAATCACATATGCCTAAGGCATCTATTTGGCATAGTTATCTTGCAAGTGTTAGCTTGCAAAGTTAACTTGTATTGTGAAGCTTGCATTAGACAGCTTGCCTTGTGCAGTGCATTGGTTGAAGTTCTCCTCGGCTTCTTTCTCGTATTAGTCTCCTTCCTCTTCGTATCCTTGGTCGGTACTAGCGTCTATAAATAAATATGAGGTACACAATCGCCAAACAATACTTAACTACTTCTATTTATCACACTAGGGTTTTCACTAGATGATCTAGCATCATCACAATCATCACAAAGATTAAGGCACTAGTTTCATTTATTTACTTTTAGAAAATTAATTTCTACTCATTGAAAAACTACTTAAGATTTAATATTCTCCAACTAAAACATGGGATCATGTTGACACATTTCATCACCACATATTTCAGTACTTGGGAATGTGATTTAAAGTGGTGTCACAATTTAATAAGGTTTAACCTTTTTATTTTAATTAAATAAAGTGACTAGAAATGCCTATGGGGTATTCTTTTATTACTTGTCCATTATTACTACAAGTAAACCTAGATATTTTTATATATTCAGAAAGGGGTTATCAAATGTGATTTTTGAGAGATGGAATCAACTCAAAAGGTTGAATTTGAAAAATGTTTGAATGCAGAAAAGTCTCTGCCTTGTTATTTTTACTATAGGTGATCTACCATTCAAAATTATTTAAACCTAACGGGCTTGGATTAAGAATTTCAATACCTTTCTAGCAAAATTAGTTTCATGTAATTTGGTTCTGTGAATCTCTCTGAAATGAATTTTGAATCTATAGACAGAACTAGGTTTGAAATTAAATAGATAAACCTAATTTCAAACGAACTGGGTCACGCGGGAAAGTTAACTGGGCCGGCCCACTGCGCACAACGCGCGCTGGAAGTTTAAGTGGCTGTCACCACCAGTTAGTGAGACAGGGGGTGCGGAGGGGTACGGGGCGATGACAACCGTAGGATTAGAAGTAAGATCTACGGTCGAGGGTCGTCGTCCACGTTTGAACATAACGCAATGAGCACGAAGCATAGCGCAGCCAGTGGGGGTCAGTGGCGACTCACCAGGGATCCGACATTGGTCGGCGATGGGGACGAACGAAGAAGTTGACGACGACGATTCTCCTGGTACTTGTGGCTCCTCTTGGGGTGGCTCCAATCAGCGGCGCCCTTCTCCTCCAGCAGCGGCAAGCTCCGGTGGAATTCCGGCAACCTAGTGCTCGCCTTGCTCCGGGGAAGAAGTGCGGTGGTTCTGAGAGAGGTGAGTGGAATGGTGTGCTGAATTCGAACGTGGTAGGCCTCTATTTATAGTGCGACGAGGGAACCGAAGGGTGCGGGTGGAGCTCGTCGGGGTGGGCCTCATAATGAGCTAATGGCATGGCCGAAGGTAGGGGACGGTGCGCTTCCTCCTGGCGAAGCTCAACTTCTTGATGGAGAGGCGTGGGGCGGTGCAGTGCGGTAGGAACACGTCGATGCTCTAGGCGGCACCAACGACAATTTTAGTGGCGCACAGCGGCTACGGGTCGCGCGGCGGCGAACGGGCATGTCTGGGCGGTTCCTGGGGTGGTGGTGATCATGTTCGCGAGCAGCGAAGGCGGGGCACGGTCTGTGCAAGCGTGTCGAGCACGGCGCTCTGGCGTGCTCTCGACATGGTTGTAGAGAAGATGGTCGCGCGCGTTCCGTGTGGTCCACTGGCTAGCAAGGATCGAGGGCTAGACATGGGGTGGCGGTGGACGGTGGAGTGCTTGCTATACATGGTGGCTAGGCTTGGCTAGGCTCCTAGCTTGCTGTCGACAGTGGGGGTGGCAAGTGTACTCGGCCATGGTCACCATTGATGGTATGGTCGAGTTCACAGTGAGCTAGGGCTGGTTAAACAAGTTAGATGATCTATTTAGAGTGTAGTGAGAGCTAGAGAGGGAAAAAAGTTTGGCACAAACACTGCTCACTATAGTGTTTGATGTTTAATTTGGTTTGTGTTTAGAAGGTGTTTGATGAAATGGCCACGAGAGATTTAAATTTGATTTTTTGGATGAAACTTGGTGGGTAAAATGCTCACATACTAGGTAGTCTCTGGTTGCTTGGATTTGTCAAGGTGCACTGGTTTGGTTGGGTTTTGAGAAATGGTGATCTTCCCATATGAACTAGATTCAATTTTCAAATGTCATTTGAATAGGATTGCCAAATGTTTCTGTGGGTTTACAAAATGGGCTTGGGTTCACTTTTACTTGGTCTAGCAAGGGGTGAAAATAAGTGGATTTGTTTCTGTTTGAAATCTTGGACTAGAAACACTCAAAGTGGCCTAGTGAGCAAGATTGGCAAAAATGACCATTTGCTTGTTTTGTTTGTTTTTGAATTTCTCTTGATTTGTTTTTGCTTGGAATTGATTTAGATGATGTTGTTTTCATATTTAAACCAATCCTTGCCATTCACAATAATAACACAAGTCCATTCATACATTCATCACATGCACACATGCATTCATAATGATTTTTAATTAACAAAAGTTTTTGTTAACCCTAATTTTGGGTGATTGGAATTTGATAACCTTGATTAATATTTTTGGGATGTTACATGGATTCCCCCACCTCTTCCACATTCATGTGGGTGGAGCTCCCACTCAAAATAAAAATCCTCCACTCACATAAACATGCCTCCACTCAAAAATCCACTCACATCCATTAAATTTCCACCAAATTGAATGCAATCTCCCATTTAATAAAACTCTTATAATTATTTTATTCAGATTTTTTAATTACCTTAATTAACAAAAATTCACATAAAACCCCTTGCAACATTTTAATATCACATGCATAACTAGTTTCAGCAATTTCACCCGAAACAATTCCGGTTTCCATTGAAATAATTCCAGCGATTTCATATTCTTTATCTGGCATATTATTTGCTCCAAATGGTGTCGGTATCCCTTAAGTGTGTCACCCTACGGTTTGCGAATAATTCAGACATGATCGATACCCCTCTCCGATCATTAATCAGCAGCGGGACCTAGAGATCTGTACCGACTCCCACACATTCAATGATGACTTCTGTGATAGGGAGGACCTTTTTACACGTGTAACTTAATCCCTTTGTCTCGCAATATATTACATGTCCGAGATTCGATCATAAGTATCTCCATACCTAGTTTCATCTTGTTACCGACATGCACTCGTTTCTCGTTCCCGTGATATAATATTCTAGTGATCACATCACTTGCTTGCAAGCTAACTAATGTGATATCACCGAGACGGCCAAGAGTATATCTAACCATCATCGGATGAAAAAATTTCACTCTTGATCCATGAGCCTCTACATAACACCTTCATAGCACTGAACCCACCTTTATACTCACCCTATCACGTGTGATGTTTGATGTTATCAAGATACTCTTCTAGTGTTTGTGATTGACATGATCTCATGGTATAAGGACTAGGATTACTTCATATGATGTTATAGCAATATAAACACAATGAATTTGATTGTAATTATATACTTCATATGAATGTTCATCACATCATCCCAACAATATTGTGACCTTGTTATTAACAACATACAATGTCCATGATCAGGAAACCTTTGATCATATTGTTAATCAAGGAGCTAGTTTATAAGAGAGACATAACTAGGAACCTTCTATTTGTTTATTAAAAACACATATATTAACATTTACAAATTAATACAAATATACCATGAGAAATAAACATTTATCATAAATAAGGAATAATATAATAATCACTTTATTATTGCCTCTCGGGCATATTCCCTTCAGTCTCCCTCTTGCACTAGAGTCAATAAACTAGTGTGAAAACTTTGTGTATTGCACACCTATGGCTTTCTGGTGTTGCATATACGCGATTGCTAGTGGTTAACATAATCTCCGAATCTAACACTTTCAGGTATGTTTGTATTTGCATGTCTTTGCATCTCTACGCATCACTCATTCTCAAATGAGATGGCATTGTATAAATTTTGTCATTTGGTGAGACCTTTAGTTCCTTTGGGTTAAACATGCTGATATAATTGTCATACAATATATCTTCATAGTACTATCCCACTTAGAACCACACTTAGTTTGATAACAATCTACTTAACAGAAATGCCCTCCTTTGATGCTACTATAGCAGTCATATACTTAGCCTTTTTGTTGTAGTATCTGCCATAATGTCTTAACTTTGGAACTCATCCAAATCCGTCATGGAATCTCCTTTCCATTACATTGTGCCACCCATAGTTTAAATTGAGATAAACTTAATTTGTATCTTGTGACAGAACTAGTGTCATTTTACAATGAACTATTTGTCGCTTCTACAAATAGAATATATTCTTAATTCTTCCAAAATATTATAAAAATATCCTTACTATCGTCCAACAATCATCTTATGATCCATTCTGGTATATTCTCATAACATTTAGAGCATAGGACATATCTGCATGTGTACATATCACAGTATGATTGATCAAAACATTCTTGTGATTTCACTCATCAGGTGTCAAAGCACTTGAATCTTGTTTCACTTATCAAGTGTCAATACACTTGAATCTTGATTCAATTATTTTCCATGCAACAAGAACCTTTCTTGTCATTTCCATATTGAACTCATTCAATATCTCATATATGTATGTCTAGCACAACCATATTTGTTTCTCAATCTATCCATATAGACATTGATGCCTAATATTCTGGTTTTGCCTAAGTCTTTCATCAAAATGAAATTCTTAACCTTTGTCAATAAAATATACATCATTTCCAATCAACAATATGTCCTCCACATAATGTATTAGAAATGTGTCTCAAGCTCCCACTTAATTTCTTGCAAATGCAAATATCTTCATCGTCTCTTATGAAATTAAACTCCTTTAATAGTTTCATCACGGTGAAGATTCCAACTCCGCGATGCTTACTTCAACCATTGAAGTTTTCATGCCCTTTTATGCATCCTTTGAATTAACAAAACCCTTTGGACCGTGTCATGTACACGCCCTAGGTAACCATTCTATTATAATAACTTTGTTTTGTTTATGCAGCTACCATATACCAAAATTATATGTAGTGGTTGCTACACTAATTTGTCCAGACTAAATATCACTATGAAATATCAAATCTTATCATAGTCAACTCCTTGAACATTTTTCGTAAAATCTTTACCGACACGTCGACTATTTCATAGATGTGAAACATCCATGTCTATTTCTTTATAGATCGAAATACGGCCGATAGGTTTTATACCTTTCCGGAGGGTCTTCGATGTTAAAAAACTTGATTTCTCGTTTATGGAACTATCACGGATTTTATGGCTTCAAGCCATTTGACAGAGTCAGGGCCCATCACCGCTTCTTTGCATGTAGTCGGTTCATCATTGCTAAACAACAATGTTTTACTCTCAAATCTTAGTATTTGATTGTTTAACCGACATACTCGGTTCAATAAGAACTTAGACATCCGTGACCACAATCTTTGAGGTACGTGAGCTATGAGCATTGTGGCTGCCTCCGGGACAATTTCTGGTGTTGCGCAACTCAACACATATAGCTAAGGTTCATTAACCTATTCAAATTTCTATTGTCCTCCCACTTAACTTTTGCGAAAAAATCGTTCTCAAGAAACTTCACGTTTCAAGCGATAAACTCTTTTGTCCTCGGTGTTATGGACGAATACCTAACAAATTCTTTGGGATAACCTAGAAAGACGTGCTTATCCGACTTTGGTTGTAAACAATTTACTTATGCATAGCATACCAAAATTTAAGAAAGGACAACTCGGGTTTTATCCCAAATCATAAACTTTATGGTGTCATTTCAACGGATCACGATGGTGTTATTTTTAGTGTAAAAGCGATAGTCTCTAAAGCTTTGATCCTTAAAACATAATGGCAGTTTTATAAATGACACCTTTGATCTTACCATGTCAAACAAGGTTCCATTTGATATCTCGAACATACCATACTCCTACGGTTTATCGGGAAATGCAAATCCATGAAACAATTCCTCAAATCTTACATGTTTTGCTAAACATGTAACTCAAATATCTTCCTTTACGATCGAATCATAAACTCTTTATTTTCTTGTTACAATGATTTTCAACTTCATCTTGAAAGTCTTTGAACAATTTTTCAAATGTTTCATACTTCTTCCTTATTAAGTAAATATACAGATATATTCACTCAAATTTCTGGAGAAAGCATATGAACTTAAAAGATCCACCGCACATGGCTACACATAATGGACTAAATACATCAACATTCATAATGTCCAATAAGTTAGTCGTCCATTCCTCTTTGGCCTATGAATGGAGTTTTAATTATCCCGAGGAAAGTCTCATAAGCGTCATTTGATCAAAATCAAAGACTCCAAAAATCCATCAACATGGAGTTTATTCATGTTTTTCTTTCCAATATAATTTAAACGATGATGTCACTTTGTCAGTGATCTTTCAATCATTTGTCTTGCGACATTTTAGTATTAGGTTTTATGGATGTGATTTCTCCAACTAGATTTGTAAATCATCCATCTTATATGGAATACGGTAATTATTGGAACAATCTTTGTTCTTATAATACCTGATTAAAATAACAATTATTATAACAAATATTTAAGGAAAGCTTTGATGTCAATGATAAACACAATAACACTTTATTTGTTTTCGATGAACATCATCACATATTCTCTTGCTAGTTACTTAGGCCATTGTAGTTCATGAATTGCATCGTTCTGTATGACATTTCGTACCAACCAATTCGGTATCCAATACCCAAGAACCGCATTGTTTAACAAGCAAAGAATACAACCATAACATGTATATCATCTATATACCTTAGCTGGACATTTCCAGTATGCAAAATATTTTATAGGTTCCTTTCAGCATTTCCTTTTCCTTTTAAAAAATCTATCAACATTAACAGTGGCAACATACATATGACAAATAGTCCAAAGCATGTATAGTCAAATACTAATACCTTTGGACTTGCACTTTGAAGTAGATCACCATCATTAAATGTTTGGTGTTCTTTCAAAATCCATTCTTTAGTAATATTTTAGTGTAGTAAAAATTTTACTTACATCTTCTTTTCATCCTTTTCATGATAACTTTCATGATCAAGCTAATATAGCTTACAAAGGCAAATCGCGAGTATAATTTTACTTTCCAAAACCTTTTTGGAGGATTAGGATGTCTAGCATCTCCAACCTTCGCAAATTCTCATCCAATATAAGAATATAAATTATACTCTATCATATTGGAACCAAAACATTGTTTTAGATATCGTAATATCTGTCACACATGCACTACAACAAAAAATATCCTTTTACAACGGACGATTTTTATGGTTGAAGGTCCATTTTTCGTGGTTGAAAAATGTTCTATTGCGGATGACCATCGTGGTAGAATCCCCGTCACAAATAATTCTACCACGGTTTTTTTCGAACGTGGCGGATCGCACCCTTCGGCCACAAAAAGTCGTTCCATCGTAGATCTGTTCGTCAGTGCGTTGACTGCTGACGTCATGCAAACTATCACATGGCAAGTATCGTTAACGGCCAGTTAATATCGTTAACTATCAATAAAATCGTGGTAGAAGCCAGCCCCAGCCAAGGCCTAATTATTATTAAGTGGGCTGGCCCATCAAGAAATCCCAATACTATCATGGCCTGTTACTGTTTCATCATGCACTGTTTGAATAAGGTCCATTAGTGTTGCCCTCCCTGGCTCGTACTGCTTCTGGCCCGTTATTGTTCCAACCTGCACTGTTTGAAATGGGCCCATATGTGCAGCCCGTAAGAGATCAGGTAGGTTACTATTTCGACCAGTATTGTTTGAAACGGCCCCTTTGGACAACCTGGTTTTGGCCTGTTACTGTATAGACCTGCACTGTTTGAAGTGGGGCCATTTCTATAGCACGCTGTGGCCCATAAGCTTTCGGGCCCGTTACTGTTCTAGCCTACAGAAGGCCAGTCTACGCCCACTAGCGGGTCGTTGTAGTCTGGCCTTTTACTGTTCAGACCTTTTACTGTTTTGGCCCTTTACTGTTTTGGCCCTTTACTGTTCTGGTCTTTTACTGTTTTGGTCTTTTACTATTTTGGTCTTTTACTGTTTAGAGTGTATAGGTTAAACATCCCTCTACCACATGGCGGTACGGAAGGTCCATCACTATTGATTGGGGGCCCATCAAGGGCTGGTACAAAACTGCGCAAATTAGGGGTGTATTCCTAGTACTAGATTATCTATAGTACTAAAAGAATTCTGAAACTGTGGAAGAAAAACTTATAACTGTAAAAATATTAAATTATCATAGGCCAAAAAAAATCCTTAGCTCAAACAGCATCATCATAGTACAACTCAACTGATAAACAAACAAAATCTAGGTTTAAAAATGTTACTTTTAGGAACCTCGCATCGCCTCACATGTAACGACGGGGTTACCACAGGAGTTGCTGAGGAGATTATTGAGTAATTTCTCCGTCAAAGCTTGCTTGTTCTTCAACTCAGATAAGTCATTCCAAGCTATGGAGACTACTGCATCTGTTCTGTTGGCTTCATGTCCAACTACATCAAGTGCATCTCGGAGTGCATATCCAAAAAATATTTTTGCTAGAATGTATGGAATAGTCGACATCATGTACCTACGTGAGAAATACGCACTGTCACTGCTGCTCTGTGCAAAGAGATCTGCACTTTAAGTAGTTGTTTTATGTTCTTCCTTCATATTTATATTTGCAACCTGAAACAAAATTAAATGTCCTATATCATCATTACCAAGGAAAAGAAAAACCAAATAATTTCAAATCAGTCAACTAGTAGCAGCATGGCCTCATACATCTCCATCTTCTGGAATAACTGGAACAGTCGACTTCATAGAGGGGTGAGATCGTGTGCAACTGTCACTTCTGCTCTATGAAATGACTGCTCTACTTGATGAAGGTTGAAACTAAGATAAAAAAGTTACAACATCATACGAAGGAACAAAACTACATGTTCATTCTCAAAATATTATTTTGGTCTGATATAGAAATGTAAGCACTCAACTCAAGAACCTCAAGCAAACTGATCAAAGTAGAATGCGTGATTTACGAATGTAATGATCCATCGACCGAGAGCTCCTTAAACTGATAGAGAAGCATTTATATAAGAACAAAATAGGCATTTTACTATTGTGGCTGATATTAACTAGCCTACTCAATGTGCAGTTGGATCTGAACCTTAGGTAGGTGGAATTGTTGTAATCATCGACAAACTACTATAGTAACTCAATCAAATTAAAAATAAAACAATATTGTGCCTCTAATAGACTAGCCAGATCATTTCAGAGAAATGGTGAAACAATCTATCAAACAGGTTGATACATAAACATTCAGATTTAAATTTTTTGATTGTCTGCCCAAAGACCAATTAAACTATCGAGTGCCTCATATTAAAATAGCCAGACAAGTGGCAGATACTAGAGTGAGATTTGAAGTGAATGGTTGATTACGATCCTTCTCTTTCTGTTATATCGGGTTCCGTTGCAAACATGGCCTTGTTCTAATCATCCTAGTGCCTTCGACAAAAATAAAACTAAACTATACTAAATGACCTGAAACGAGGCGACTTAAACCTTAAAAACAGTGTGTGTGGGGGTGAGGGAGGGGTGCATATAGTAGCTCTATGTAGAGTCTCACGGTTTCTTATCTGGTTACAGGTATGTTCGTTGATGATGTCCGCTACATCATGTAATTGGACCGGTGGTCTCCATACTTTAGTGTTGGGCCTCTGCATAAAGGAGCAACGGATAGTAAACACAAAAAGTTTCCAATCTAATAGATGTTAGCATGAAGTGATAGGAAAGGAATAGATACTTACTAGATTATAGGGGCCCTTCATTCTACGATTTCTAGTGTAAACTGCACCTGTTCATTGCATAAGAATAGTAAACTGTTAGGAATCATGGGGTAAGTGTTGTAGATATGCCCAAGAGGCAATAATGAAGTGGTTATTAGCATATGTTTATGTTTATGATAATTGTTTACATCCCATGCTATAAAATTATTAACCAGAAACATTAATACTTGTGTGATTTGTAAACATATAACAGTCCCTAGTAAAGCCTCTTGTTAAACTAGCTTGTTGGTTAATATATGATCATGGTTTCCTGATCATGAACATTGAGATGTTATTAACAACAAGGTCATATCATTAGGAGAATGATGTGATGGACATACTCCTATAGTTAAGCGTAGAATAAGATTCATATAAGGAAAGTCCAATTCCGGAGTTCGCGAATGGTTTCAGTGTTTTCACCGGAATATTCTAGAAGGGTCTAGAACATCCATCACTCTGGAGTGGGAAGGGTACATGGATGTGTCATGACAAAGTGGAATGGTTGCATCATGTACTAGGTTACTTGGTTGGGCAATGGAAGAGAGAAATCGAACTCTACTTTGAAAGTCAAACGCCAATTTGAAAAAGTCAAATCGCAACATGGTTACCTAGTGGTGGAAGGAAAGGAAACCTTGGGAGAGAAGGTTTCCCTTTCCTCCACCAAACCGCCGGCTAGCAAAGGAGTTGGGGAGGACATGGCTATCCCTATCCGCCCCTCCCACCTATCAAAGAAAGGGAGGGGGGACCCCCTCTCCCTACACCTTGCACCTAGCCGGCGCCCCCCTCTCTAAACCCTAGGCCGTCGCCCCTCCTGCTGCTGGCACCCTGGCTCTCCTATAAATCGCCGCTGCCATCTAGCCTAAACCCTAGCCACCGGCTGCTCTACTCCCTCGGCGTCTAAGCTCTAGCCCCAAGGCTCTCTCTCTACTCCATCATACTCGCACCGGCTTAGGCGAAGCCCTATGGGATATCCCCTCTACTTCCGACACCACGTCGTCGTGTTGTCGGAATCGCGCAGAGAGATCTACAACCTCCACTGCCTGCTGGTGATACGTTGGAAACGTATCTATAATTTTTGATGCTCCATGCTTGTTTAGTGTATACTTTGCTTTACTTGTCCACACTTTGAGGTGCTTTTTACATGTTTTCTGGTACTAACCTATTAACAAGTTGCAACAGTGCCAGATGCCTGTTTTCTGCTATTTTTAGTTTCAGAAAAGTTAGTAAAGAAATATTCTCGGAATTGGACGGGACAAACGTCAAAGTCAATTACTTTCCGTGGGGAACAAGAAGTCCAGAGGAGAGCCGGAGGGGCCAGCCAGGGGGGGGGAAGACCCACCTCAGGCACGGGGGCGGGTGGGCCTGCGCCTGGCTAGGGTTTGGCGGCCCTGGCCACCTCCCGGTGTCGCCCCTTCGCCTATAAGAAGCCCCCGATGCAGACACCCTGAGCACCCGATCAGAAATCCACGAAACAGTCTGTAGCCGCCGCAACCATCATCCCTAGATCGGGGGGATCTGAAACTCTTCCCGGCACCCTGCCGGAGGGGAGGTCATCCCGGAGACCTTCTGAAAGAACATGTTGGGCCCCCATGTGTGGTTTTGGTAATTAATGACAATCTTTATGGACTAATGTGTGTATTAAGTTATACTTGTAGGATTTGTCCATTGGCATCGCTTGGAGCATGTGTTGGCTTCAAGGTCGATGAAATGCAAAGAAGATTTGTTGGGCAAGCTCAATATGCGAGGTCGATGATGAGGAATTAAGAAAGGCGTTCCATCTTGAGAAGGGCAAGACCGTCTACATCAAGTTCAAGTGGAATGCTCAAGGCAAAGGTATAATCTTGATAGGATTTTCTCTTTTGCCGGTCTCTTGTTGTGTGTAGGAGACCGGGTTTAGGATAGATAACCGTACTATCAAGAGGGGCTCTCGTATGAGTAATTCGGTCACATCGTTCGGAGAGAGCTCAAACCTTTGTATACTTGCATCATCGTATTTGGTTGTTATTTGGTCTTATTCATGTGAGGATATAGAGCTTGTGGTAATCTCCATAACAAGCTCTTGTTCATCAAAATCGGATCTCCCATATATATCTTGTTGTGATTTTGATTTATGCGGCTTTTCGGTTTCTCACCAAGTGAGGTATATCACATTATTCTATTTAATACTTTCTCACTTGTTGATAATCAATATTTCCACTTTTTATTGGGAAGCCCTTGTTGTCCTCTATCCAACGCAATTGGAATCGGGTCAATCGGAGCTACCGTTTAAAAGTTACGTCCGTTTGAATATTCGCCGATTTGTTTCTGAAAAAGAAAAAGAAAACTGGGTTTCTGGGCCGAACGGTAGTACCGCTTGGTACTACCGGAGAGCCTAGTGCGCGCGCGGGCCGCATCAGTACCACCCGGTACCGATTTCCGGTCGTACCGGACCGGCCCGGTAGTACCACCCGGGTGGGCCGGTACTACCGGCCAGCCCAGGTAGCCTTCACAGCTTCTCAGCTTTCTGGCCCGTTTC
The DNA here is from genome assembly GCA_916181665.1 of Avena sativa. Taxonomy (NCBI): domain Eukaryota; kingdom Viridiplantae; phylum Streptophyta; class Magnoliopsida; order Poales; family Poaceae; genus Avena; species Avena sativa. Next base: position 253,166,264 of record OV702280.1, read on the forward strand.
TTCTTCCTGCGTGTGCTACCGATCTGGTGCCGTGCGCCGCTGCACCCGTTGACCCGCGTGCCTGGCGTGCTTGGCCCCACCGCGGCCACGCCTGCTGCATCCCATCGCTGCGCCGTGGCGCCGCTTCTCCCGCGCGCGCGCCTGGCCACGCTCGCTTGCGGTTGACCCGCGCGGGGCCCTACTGCTGCCGCTGCTCGCGCGCTGCTACTGCAGCGCTCTGCTCGCTCGCTTGTTGTGACATGCGTGTGTTGGTTGGGCGTGCTGCCCCTGGCTGGCCCACACACTGCGCGCGCAGCATGCATCAATCGATTCTGCGCAGCCGCCGCTAGCCCTTGCTCCCATGTGCGTACGCTGCCTATCCTTGCTCACATATTTTCTGCAATTGTTTTGGCAGCGACCGGTACTACCGGTTAAATCCGGTACTACCGGTCCTGACTGAAAAAAGCCCCAAACGGCTAGTTTTTCTGGGCCCCTATTTAAGGCTTTGCCCTTTTTCAGTTTAGTTAGCTCCTCTATTATCTATTAGGCTAAACTTTGTCCACACTTGCTCTAGATCTTGAAACTTGCATAATCTTTTTCCTCCGATGATTCTTGCCCATTTTTGAGTGGAAGAGAGAGGAGATCTAGCCCCACGGTTTGACCTAACCGATTCATCTCTTTGTGAGTGCATCTTTGGGGATCTAGATTTTGGGGGATTTTGTGTCTCTCTTTGATTCCTCCTCTCTTGTTCCCCCAATAGCTTTAGTAGCTTTGTTGAAACTTGAGAGTGAGGGATTTGAGCACCTTTGTGATGTTCTTGCCATTTGCATTTGGTGCATCGGTTTGAGTTCTCCTTGGAGGATTTGATTTGAGTTGCTCATTGGAGCTTGTCCCTCTTGGGTTCTTGGAACCCTAGACGGTTTGTGGCCTTGGTGGCATTGTGGCCTTTTGTGGCGTTTGTTGGGAGCCTCCAATTAAGTTGTGGAGAAGTGCCCCAACCTTGTGAGAGGTTTCGGTTACCACCGACAAGTGCACCGATAGTGGAAGCGTGGATCGATCCCATTGGGGTGAGATTCACCGGAGAATAAGGGAGGCCTTTTGTGGCGTTGGTGGTTTGATACCACCCCCTCTCCAAACGAGACGTACTCCATGTTGGGAGGAACTCGGTAAAATATCGGTGTCCCCGCGTGCCTCGGTTATCTCTATACCCGAGCTCTTTACTTATGCACTTTACATTGTGATAGCCTTCGTGCTTGAAGTAATATATATCTTGCTATCACTTTGTTGCTTTTCTTGCTTAGCATAAGTTGTTGGTGCACATAGGTAAACCTTAGTTGTTTCTAGGTTGTGCTTTACAAAGTAAACACTAGTTTTATTCCGCCTTTGTTGAGCCACTCTAGGAAAAGTTTTAATCGCCTATTCACCCCCCCCCCCTCTAGGCGACATCCGTATCCTTTCACCTTCTATCCGGTATGATTCGTGAGTAGTTCCACCTTGGACTATGGGTCCATGTAGTAGCTAGATGGTTGTATCTCCTCCTTTGTTCTTTCATGTATAGATCTTGTGAGCTCCGTTCATGATCAAGATGTAATCTATTTGTAATCATGCATGTTGTGTTTGCAGGGATCCGATGGATATTGAGATTATTATGTTGGTTTGATTAATGGTTTTATCTTTATGATTATATCATGTCTGTGTTGTTTGCGATCTTGCATGCTCTCCGTTGCTAGTGGTTATCTTGGCCAAGTAGTTGGTAGTGACTCCATGAGGGGGTATTTATGCTCGATAGTGGGTTCATGCCTCTAGTTTCCAAGGGAAGTGATAGAAATCTCTTCGGTTGTAGATGTGCTGTTGCTACTAGGGAGAAAACAATGGTCTCTTCTTCATGGAACATGTGGACTGTTTCCCTTACACACTTTGCTTAAAGCAGATGTTTGTTTACCCTTCATGCCATGTTGTTTATTTAAGGAAAGCACCTCTAGTGAACTATGGACCCCAGTCCAATCTTTACCATTGATACATCTTCCACTGTTACCTGTTTACTTGCTGCAAACCATTACCTTCCACACCATACGTTTAATTCTTTGTTACAACAAACCGGTGAGCTTGACAACCTCACTGATTTGTTGGGTCAGGTCTCCGCGTTGCTTGCAACACCTGTGTGATGTTTCCTTCCTCCTTCTGGTTCGATAACCTCGGTCTCTACTGAGGGAAGACTTGCTGCTTGCTACTTCACACCTTGCTCTTGGGGTTTCCAACGAAGTGCTCCACGTCAGCACCATCAACAAGTTTTCTAGCGGCGTTGCCGGGGAGGCTAAGGACATCTTCACTAGGGGAGTCCTTCACTTCCTTTCTCTTTACTTTGTTTTTAGTTTGCTTTGTTTCTTTTTCTTGGTTTTGTTTTCCTCTTTTCAAAAAACCCAAAAAAAATTAGTCTAGTTTGGTTTGCTTGCCTTATTAAAAAACAACAAAAAATTAGTTCCTGCTCTAGCTGCTGCTGCTGTTTTTGGCTTGCCCACCTTTGCCAAAACGAACTCAGCTGAGAACACCAAGTTGTGTGACTTCACTAGCACCAACAACAATGATTTCCTAAGCACCCCTATTCCTCCTCCTACTATGCCTACCACTAGTGATGCTAAGTTTGACTTTGATATTGATGGTTGCAATATTTCTGAAGTGATTATGTTCTTGTAAAAGCTTGCTAGAAGTCCTGATGCTAGTGATATGCATGTTGCCTTTACCAAACACATTACAGATGCTCTTGTGAAAATTAAGGAAGAGAAGCTAAAACACAAAGCTTCTATTCCTAGGAAAGTAGAAGATATTCGGGACCCCATTATTAATATGCAAGTGAATGACTTTGATCTCAAAGCTTCATGTGATCTTGGTTCTAGTGTCTCTATTATGCCTAGGAAGATTTATGAAATGCTTGATTTGCCACCATTAGAAGATTGTTATTTGAATGTCCCACTCAATGGTAATGCTAAGAAGAAACTCATGGGGAGTATTAATGATGTTCACATTATGGTTAACAATGCTTATGTCCCTATTGATTTCTATGTTTTGGATGTTGAATACAATGCTTCTTGTCCTATAACTTTGGGAAGACATTTTCTTAGAACAGTTGGTGCCATCATTGATATGAAAGAAGGCACCATCAAATATCATTTTCCATTAAAGAAAGCTATTGAACACTTCCCTATGAGGAGAGAGAAGTTGCTTTTTACTCCTCCTTTGAAAGCAAGATTTGATGTTAATGCTTCCTCATTTGAAAATACTTGATTCTTCTTGCTTCTTGTGCCTAACTTAAAGGCAATAAAGAAAGTACTTGTTGGGAAATAACCCAAGAGTTTCCTTGAGTCTTGGAAGTTATTACTTCTGTAATAACCTCTCCTTATCATTTTTGTTTGCTTTTTGTGCCAAGAATGACCTCTAATGAGAGGGAAGTAAGATTTGGGGAGTTGCTGTTCCGAAACAGATTTTTGTCCTACACCAAAAAAATTCGTGAGGAGGCTCTGTAACTCAGATTGATCTCAAAATTTACGAATAAACTCTCCAGTGTGTTGGCTAATTTTCTTTAGTTCAACACTTTTTCATTTAAGCAACAGACGATGTTCGAAAAAATTCGTTTCTACTTGCTGGTCTGTTTTGACAGATTTCTGCCATTATTTGCATTTGCTTCTTATTGATTCTTTTTTGAGCTCTCTTCAGGTAAATTGAGTTTCTTTGAAGGAGTTACTACAGTATCTTCTGTTTTTAGTGAAAAGCCTTGCTGTTCCAGAGCATTGCCAGAGGTCTAATATCTTTTGAATAAGTTAATGTTGCTAATGAAGATTGTGTGAAATTTTGTATGAAGGAAAGATTTAAGGTGTAGAGAGAGAATGATGCAATGAGATGAAGAATGGACAAAAGCTCAAGATTGGGGATGCTACCATGGTGTCACCCCAAGAAATATCCAAGAGGTACAAGCGTCAAAGCTTGGGGATTCCCAAGGCATCGCCTTCTTCATAAATAAAAAGCTCACGTCTGTCTAGACACTTCGTTTTTATTGTTTCATGCACAGTTGTGTTGTTCTTGGAGCTTCTTAGTTTTTGTTTGCTTTGCTTAATTTTTCTAGTTTGATTTAGTAGTTTGGACCCCCGTTCTCGCTGTGTTGTTTTGCAAATAAGTTTGCTTGGTGTTTGGAAATGAGTAGTAAGTTCTTGCTTGAAGTGCAAGAGGAGCTTCCTTTGACTGTGACTTAGACTTTAGCATGACATTCTAGGTGTTGTTTTGGCATTATGATTAGTAATTATTGTTGTACCATGTCTTGTTCCAAACAATTGGGATTTCTTTGTGTGCCTTGAAGAAATTATGTGTTGTTTTAGCATGCAAAAGCATAGTATTGTGGTATTCTCCTTTGATGTTTTGCTTAGGTTGACTTGGCACATGCTCACACCATGTTATGACTATGACAAGCACCATTAGCCTCTATGATCATTTAGTCCTTGACTTGTAGTACCACTCTTTGCTTTGATTAGTATGCTTTGTTGCATTACATGATTATGGCCATTATTGCTCTCTTAGTTGGTTGCTCCCAGTCTTTTGCTAGCCTCCACTTGTATGAGTAAGCTCTACTCATGCTTCCAACTCTCAAGAAACCAGGTTATTCCAAAGTGTCCACTATAAACTCCTATGCATGGTATGTTACACCATTCCAAGTATATTCTTGTTTTCATCTATCTTCCAATTAAAAACTATTTTGTTATGTGAAAACTTAGTGATTAAAGCCCTCACGAACTTGATGGCACAATTTATTCTTTGCCCCTAATAAACTTGAACCATTGGGACAACTTTGTTGTATATGCTTGCACTTATAAGTTGGAATTAGCAGAAACGTGCTGTCACGGGGAAGGTTTTCAACATTGCACTTGCACCTTGTTGTACTTAGTTGATATCATGTTCTTTTGTCTATGGACGTCACCGGTGTGAAATAAAGAGAGAACTTGTAAGTCCATGGAGTTTGTATCCTGTGTTATAGAAATGCCTGGGCCGCTAGCCTAAGCCATGTCTAATCATGGTGGAAACTTGCAGCATCACCATAGTGACATCTATGAAGCATTCTTCTTATAAAAAAGAGACACATTGAGAAAAGAGGAAAGAGAGAAAAAAGCACCATATTCCCATGGTACATAAGAAGAATTGTTGAGATGCTCATTGTCTGCTTGCCTTGTCATTTTGGTTATGGGAAAGCTCATGTACCATGTGCAAGGGGTACCCCGTTGGCGGTTCTCAATGATGTGCAAATACTTACAATGACAAGAACTTACCTGGACCCAAAGTTGAGTATGCATGAGGTGTGGCCCTCGTATTCAAGGGGCATGAGATTGCCAACTTATACTTCGTCAAGCATATACTCCAGCTTTGCCACTTTAACCTTAACCACTTCAAGATGCTTATGATAGGGGTAATGAGGGCTGAAAGCTAACAAGTACCATAATTTTTGGAAGCTCTTTTTGAAACTTGTAATTCCTGCTTCCTTTACAAAAGGCCTTTCTTCCAACATTATTGAGTCTCCACCTTCTACCTTTAGGCACCATTAAGAGAGCATAGTTGTCATTCTGTGTGTAGTGTTCCAAAGCTTATTAATTGATGCATATTGTGTTATTACTTATTCTTGTGCTATTTGTTTCTAGTCACCCTTGTGAACTTTGTAGGTGTCCTATGCATTATATTGCTACTCTATGAAGGACAAGCTGATTTCCACTATGCTATGTTTTCTGCATGTGAAACAAACAAACATTTTTCAATGCATGTTATTCATGATCTTTATTTGTAGCTTGCCATGTTGCATGCAGAATTACTATGTCCTATTGTTAGAACTCCATCTTTCATGCACATGTTTAGAGTTCTTTGATCCCTGCTTCCAATGTTTGCAAATGGTTGGATCTTTATTGTGAGGGTGCATGTCACCTTAAACAGTATTCTGTTTATCACTTACCTACTCGAGGACGAGCAGGAGTTAAGCTTGGGGATGCTGATACATTGGAAACGTATCTACAATTTTTGATGCTCCATGCTTGTTTAGTATCTACTTTGCTTTACTTGTCCACACTTTGAGGTGCCTTTTACATGTTTTCTGGTACTAACCTATTAACAAGTTGCAACAGTGCCAGATGCCTATTTTCTGCTGTTTTTGGTTTTAGAAAAGTTAGTAAAGAAATATTCTCAGAATTGGACGGGACAAACGTTAAAGTCAATTACTTTCCGTGGGGAACAAGAAGTCCAGAGGAGATCCAGAGGGGCCAGCCAGGGGGGCCATACCCACCCCAGGCGAGGGGGCAGGTGGGCCCGCGCCTAGTTAGGGTTTGGCGGCCCTGGCCGCCTCCTAGTCTCGTCCCTTCGCCTATAAGAAGCCCCCGATGCAGAAACCTGAGTACCCGATCAAAAATACACGAAACCATCTGTAGCCTCCGCCACCATCGTCCCTAGACCGGGGGGGTCTAAAGCTCTTCCCGGCACCCTGCCGCGGGGGAGATCATCCCGGAGGCCTTCTCTCCAGTATGATTTGTGAGTAGTTCTACCTTGGACTATGGGTCCATGTAGTAGCTAGATGGTTGTACCTCCTCCTTTGTGCTTTCATGTATAGATCTTGTGAGCTCCGATCCAGATCTAATCTATTTGTAATTATGCATGTTGTGTTTGCGGGGATCCGATGGATATTGAGATTATTATGTTGGTTTGATTAATGGTTTTATCTTTATGATTCTATCATGTCTGTGTTGTTTGTGATCTTGCATGCTTTCCGTTGCTAGTGGTTATCTTGGCCAAGTAGTTGCTAGTGACTCCAAGAGGGGGTATTTATGCTCGATAGTGGGTTCATGCCTCTAGTTTCCAAGGGAAGTGCAGAAATCTCTTCGATTGTAGATGTGCTATTGCTACTAGGGAGATAACAACAGTCTCTTGTTCATGGAACATGTGGACTGTTTACCTTACACACTTTGCTTAAAGCAGTTGTCTATTGCTTGCAACTTAATACTGGAGGGGGTTTGGATGATAACCTGAAGGTGGACTTCTAGTCATAGATGTAGTTGGATGACGTTCTATGTATATTGTTGTATTGCCCAATCAACCTCATAGGATCTTTCTGGCTAGTAATTTCATTGTTATGCCTTGCTCAGTTCCTGTCAATTGACCCGCTGTAATTTGTTTACCCTTCATGCCATGTTGTTTATTTAAGGAGAGCACCTCTAGTGAACTATGGACCCCGCTCCAATATTTACCATTGATACATCTTCCACTGTTACCTATTTACTTGCTGCAAACCATTACCTTCCACACCATACGTTTAATCCTTTGTTACAGCAAACCGGTGAGCTTGATAACCTCACTGATTCGTTGAAGCAAAGTCTTGAGTTTGTGTTGTGCAGGTCTCAGCGTTGCTTGCAACACCTGTGTGACGTTTCCTTCCTACTTCTGGTTCGATAACCTCGGTCTCTACTGAGGGAAGACTTGCTGCTTGCTGCTTCACACCTTGCTCTTGGGATTTCCAACGAAGTGCTCCACGTCAGCACCATCAGCTGGAACAAGGGAGAGGAAGGTCTTCATCGAGTACCAAATGTGTGACCGACTGCGGAAGCGCTACCAGAACATGGCGCCGGAAGGATCGTCTACACGATCTTGAGATCGGCAAGTGAAGGACTACATCACCCACGAGAATCCGATCTCGTTAACCGCTTTGGAATCTTCGAGGGTTAGTACTCTATCGACTTGTTGCTACAATCTAGTAGATAGATCTTGGCTTGTGTGTGTTCATGCGATAGAATTTTTATGTTTTCCATGCTACGAACCCCTACAGTAAGCAAAAACAAATAAACCTGACCTATTACTGGAAGCAGTATAATGAATGTAAACGTGTACTGCACAGATAAGAGAACAACATCAGGCAGGAAATAACAGTTAGTGCCATAGCCTATGCCAAAACAGAGAGAAATTATAATGGAATCACTTATGGGCGGGCACTTTAATAAAGGAGATAATGGAAACAACTGTGTTCACCATTCGCTGGCTCATATTTTGACATGACAACCAAAATCGTAGTTCAACTCGTTACATTTAAACATGACTACAAAGAGTTTATTTGGGAAGATAAGGATGACAAGTATAGTACTTGCAAGTTTCTATGAAAGTAGCTTCAATACAAAATACAGTTAACTACTCCATATTTATCATACGAAAATCGAAGGAGATCTAGTTACCTGGGTCGGTATGGTGTCTAGGCATCCTGCGCATCCTGGGTGGTTACGTCGAGGTTGCCGAGGGTGCTCTGGTTGCGGTGCTTGTGAACAAAGGTGAAGCAGAACATGGGTTGCTCCGAGTGCTGGACGATAGTGGCAAAGAAGCAGATTCCTAGCGGTGCTTGTGGAAGCAGAACAGGGGTTGCTCTGAGCGCTGGACGACAGCGGCGAAGAAGCAGACTTAGGGTAAGGTGGGGAAGGTTAGATCTAGGGTTTTCCGCAGGGCTTGCCTAGCTGCGGGCGAGGATTGTGTGTGGGGGGGGTGGGTGGGGGGTAGGGAGGGGCATGGAGGGCTATAGAGGTAGTGAACCAAAAAATTACGATTGAAGCCCTAATGAACCGCCTTAACTAGGGGTAGGAAGGGAATTCCAATATGTTTGAAACCCAGGGGCGCGAAATATTTTGGGGATAGCGGGATATTTTCCCTCCTCGACTAAATCTAGGCCGAACTCCCTCGAATCAAAGGCAGTCACGGGCCCATGTTTAGAAATTAAGGCCCATTAGGCCTTGATCATCCATGGCTCATATTGGATGTTTGGATGTCCCGACCAAGCCCTTTTAAGCAACCATCAACAACGACTACCTATCTGCATCTAGGCACGACGCACACACCGAAGAACTTTCTCTGTCTCTCCCCTGCCTCCCCTCCCTCTAGGCTGGCCAAGCCACCACACACACAAAAATTCCGCGCTGATGCTCCAATCAGTGCACCTCCATTGATGAGTCCAACACATTGGCCAACGGGGATATAAGTCCCTACCATGCTGATAGTTGGGAGTCCGTTGACGAGCCGTACTATTCTGACACACTGGGAGGTAATTTTTCTGACGAGGACCCTGCTTACCATCATCTGATGGAGGGGACGCTGCCAGAGAGCACATAGGAGGAAGAGGAGGAGGAGGACGATGGTTTATCTTTCATCTATGACGGACCCATCATCTTCAAGAAGAGTTCAATCGATCCACCCTTCTTTGGCAAGAAGAAGAGGAAGCAGGAGGATGAGGGGTCGGAAATCGTCTACAAGAAGAGTGCACTCGATCCCTTCTTCACTGGCAATAAGAAGAGGAAGGAGAAGGAGGCTGGAGGCTTGAAGAAGAAGGCGAGAGCTGGGGGATGCCACAGGAAGCGGAAGGACGACGCCAATAGGAAGGTCACAGTGGAAGGATCTAGGTCCAAGAAGAAGAAGTCTGATGATTAATTTAACCTCTAGTATTACCTATCTGTAATAAGGTTTAGAGATTGAATATCATCAAGTGCAAGTTGGAACGGTGTTGGGATCTAGCACAAGTAATATGTTTGTCATTTCATCTCCCCCACTGCAACGCAATAAAACCTCAAGTACTCTGTATTACTTCCTCCCCTTAATTTCTGCATGCGTTCTAGGAAAGAGGGGTGCCATTATAGAGAAAGCAATGTCAATTAGTACTCACGTGATTTCAGGTAATTAATACTCCTACTAAAAGGAAGAAACCTGGAAAACCGCATGTATTCGTAGTGATTAGGTGAAATACGGAGTACTACTATCAAAATACCTAGATAAAAAATAACCTCTGTACAACGTACTTACACATAAATCATCTTCTTGCTCGGCATTGAATTAAATTGTTTAATGTCACATTGATATGAAAAATTGACTGCACCCAACGTGATATCCCCTGGCCGGCACTGCGGCACGTCAAAAAGGCTGCGTCGCCTGCAAAATCAAGAAAGCACGCAACCATCTATACGCTAGAAGAATCCAGCAGACACCACGCAAACATCAGAATCAAGAGACTGTGCGCCATGCCAAGAAACACATGAGCAGAGAGAAGAAAATCGCCGAGAAATAGAGAGGAGTGAAATAAATTGCCTTGGCATCAAGGACGTACATCTCAGCACCTGTGTCTCTGGCGTGTCCCTAGGAACCGTGTGATGACAGCTGCATTTGAGTAATACAGTATTGTTCTGTAGTCTCACTTCATGAAGTCACGAGAGCATTCGAGTACTACCTAGTAAAAAGCTGTAAATAGCTACCGCCGCCTGCCCGCCGCAAATGCCTATACCTACTGGAGTACTGTAAAAAGCTATGTACTACTCGAGTATAAAAAGATATATATTACCGGAGTATTAGTACGACCGTATAACTACTGCTGCTACTGTGGAGCTACATGTAGTACAGAACTTGTCTTCAGTGGAGCACTTACTCTGTCAAACGTATCAACAAAGCAAGGGTGAGTACATGGTGTACTCCGAAAGACTTATGGCTGGTGGAGTTGTTTTGCATAAAGCCACTTTTGTTTATAAAACAAGAGAGAGAGAAGAATCTCGTCTAATCAAAGTATTTTAAAAGGGGATAAGAGAGCGACATCTTCAAAGTATTGATCATCATATTTTGATATCCACCAAATCATCATCATCGAACCTCTACTTGGATCACCCCCTCGTACCCATGAGGAAGCATCCTTAAGCACACGTTGATCTACCAGGTTTTACGATTAGGTTATAGTTTTCTATGATCTTGAGTCCGGTCGCCAAGTCGTTCATAACCGTGAACACGGCTTTTCGAAAATATTATTACCCTGCAGGGGTGTACAACTTTAACCACACGTACTAACCTTCTCTTAATGTCACAATGATTAGTCCTCTTCCTTGGAAGGCCGGCAGAAGGTGGTTAGACACGACCTTTACCTTGCTTTCGTCGAGATCATGAGTCACGCAATAAGTATGGTTCCGCCGTAACGGGTCAAATCCTGAAGCCGGTACTCAAAGATGTGAGGCGAGATTCATTTACGAGGGGCGCTATCTACCCCAAGCAACCCGGTCCACGCTTTCCTACCTGTTATGAATGCACCTCCTTCACCGCCTTCGAGAAGATCTAGAATGCATGTCGAATGGAACGCCCGAACTATGTGACTCATGGAATCTACTAGGCAAGTTAGTTGCTCGTGAGGTTTTCCAGGCCCCGTGTGGTTGCACGCTCGTCTTGGTTCCAAAGGCAAGAACTCAGGTCCTAGTGGTGGCGAGCATGGGACTAGAAAAACCACATCCCACCGTGGCCTCCCATACAAGCCTTAGCATGTTTAAACTCATATCACTGATCTCATCTCATCATGTTATCCTGTCATACTAGATTATCTGCATCTGATACATCATCTGGATGGACCAGAACTAACAGCTATGCATGGCTAAGCAGACACATATATAAGATTTAGCAGGGCACACAAGCCAAACCTAGTTATGCTAGGAGCAGTGGATCAGGTAATATAAGATCAAAGGGAGTAATGCAACAGATAGGACACTCTATCTATCGGTAAAAGACCATAGTAGAATCGTATGCATCATGGCAGGAATTGAAATGCTTTCGAAAACATAGGATTATATCATGGTGGGGCTATGCTTGCCTTTGCCAGTTGATAACCGATAAGCAGATCTTTGGAAGCTTGTACTTGACTTGGTTACAGTTGGTAAAGTATTTGTCTTCGAGCTTCGACGGTGTTGATCTCGGTCTTCATTCTCGATCTTGATCTCGCATTCTACCGAAGAAGAACCAAACACCGGAAAGAGAGGAAAACAATCAACATATGGCATCGATGCAATGCGCAAACAAGGATGATGATATGACAAGTTGAATTGTATCCCTAAAGCATGCTCGACGATTTAATCGGGGTTCTGAGTGGTAAAAACCCTAACTCGGGGAAACTCCGGAATCACCTGTGAGGGGTTACTATGTTCTAATGAAACTTGTCATTTAAGTTGCTTAACAATGCATGATTACAGCTTAGATAGGTAGTTCTCATTTTTCTGAACATTTTGATATATTATACACATTTTTATGACTTATAAATAATTAGTTGTAAATTTTATAAGATTTATTCAATTTCTGCAATTTCTGAAAAAGGTTAAAGGATTTATTATGTCACTCTGAGCTTAGGCTGATGTCATCATAGGGTCGGGCTATTCTCACTGGGGCTGAGGCTACCTAGATACGCTGACGGCTGGGCCTAGGGCCACGTTAGCGTCCACGCTGGCGGAGGGGGACCCACCCTGGGTTTGACCAGAGCTGACCCGCGCAAGTGACGTCGAGATGACGTCACTGCGGTGGTACTCCTCCCAGGCGAGCGGCGGAAATGGCGACAGGGGCTTGCGGGGCTGCGCAAAGGCATGCGCTAGATGCGGGCTTGCACGACGGACCATTTTGTGGCGGCGCCACTCCTTTCTGGTCGCCGGAGCGACGTCCTCGACGAGCGGAGGCGGCAGCGCTCACGGGTCTGCGGCGCGCGGCGAGCAAAGAGCGGGAGGTGGCTTAGGACGGGGTCTATGAAGACCGACAGCTTACCCTTGACGCTACGCGGTTGTCAGCTGGGCCGGAGGGGGTCGAGGTCGACGGCACGGTCTCGGCGGAGATTGGTCGGCCGCGGGGAAGACGATGTCGATGTCGACGATTGAGGGCGCCCCTGGTCGATTCCTTTGGCGAGGTTGATACACACAGCAAGGCGGAGCTCTTAGCACTATCAGCAGGGCACGAGGTGGCCGGAAACGGCGGCGACCGGTGAGGTCTGAGGTGCTAGGGTTTCGGCTCGGGGTGGGGAACGAGAGAAAGAGAGGTCAGGGGAGGGGATAAGATCAGAGGGAAGAGGGAGGGACTCGGTGGCCTTCTTATCTCCTCGCAGACGCGGAACGGCGGTGGCGCGAATCGCTGCGCGCGCGGACGACGGGGGCGTCGACAGCGAGCTCCTCGCCGTCGTCGACGAAGACGACGAGCGGGACAGACTGAAGCGTCACGGGCCGGATTGGGCCAAAGCTGGGCCTAGGTGAGCCGCAGGAAGCTGCTGGCTGCGCGAGAGAGAAAGCAGGGAGAAGGGGAGAAGAGTTGGGCCGGCCTGGCTGGCTGAGTTTTCTCTTTTTTTTCAGAAACAATTTTTCTTTTTGCTGTTTTTGTATTTTCTCTTTTGTAATCTCAAATTTGATTCTGTTTTGTGGATTTCAAAAATACCACAGAGATTATAAAATATCTAAAATGCTCAAGAGCCATTATATTCAATTTGGCCCCATTATTTTTGTGATTTCAAAATTCAAAACCATTTTAGAAGGTTTTAAAGAGAGAGGTGAAACTAGGGTTTTAGGGTTTTGGCTTTATTTCTTCAATGCACAATTTAAAGAATGATGGTCATGAATGCACAATCAAACCTTAATTAAGAATTACCTAAAACTGGGGTGTTACAGACACGTTGCAAATATTTGTACTAATTAACCATCATGCTAGAAGACTAGAGGAACCGAGTGTTTGGTTTCTTACGATTTAGTTATATTTCTTGTCGCTCACGATGTAGGTTTTAGTTAGCTTGTACAAATGTACTAGTCTTAGATTGCTTAGTATTACATGTGTAGGATTACAGTAGTGTGTTTGCATGATTTATACACACGTGTATGCTTGTTGCGTGACTAGTTTGCGTGTAGTCCGTGCATGACATATTTTATTTATACGATGTGAATATTTCAAAAAAACATATTATTTTACTAAAAATCTACCATTAGTAGAGAACGTGCTATTAGCCGAAAACGATAGACCGACCAATATACCAAACCCCGCGAGCCTATTTGGGTCTTTTATTGGATCTTTATATTTGGATCTTATTTGTGGTTATTTGAAATGTGTATTTATCGGTGGTTCATCGTTATAACGCGTAGGGAGTGACGAGTTCGAGCAGGATCAAGATTACGAGGAATAACACTTTCACGACAAAGAAGGCATGCCCCTTACCATGTTTTATCCCAGCTTTATAAAGTGCATTATATTTTATTGTTTTACAAATATATGCTATTTTGGTTACACACATACCTTGATACACCTGTCGCCATACAATAACCTGAGTAGATACTATATAGTAGTCTTATTAGAGTAGAATTACTTAGCCATTCTTAATAATAAGTAGGATCCTTGATCTTCCCTCTTCGGAGGAAATGGATGACCCTCGGGTCACATATACCCCTTTTGAAACTTGATGAGCTCGCTGAGCTAGCCGTTGTTTCTTCCTCTACTCTATTCTACTATGGTTGAAACTTACCGTCTAAACACTGGCGCGGGCGACAGCTGGGTCAAAGGAAGGAGCGATTGGCTGCCCTTCACTAGTTGGAGGGGGCAATCCGTCGTCCGTGTTGCATGAGGTCCTAATAAGTCTTGGATTTGAATATTGTGACCAACCATACAACCACATGCTATAATGGGCACTGTCTTGGTCAAGTAAGTTAGTCAACCTTAGGTGTTGATGTTGCCGTACCGCTGATGAGGTGTCTGCCTGTGGGAGAACCTTCGGCACAGATGGGGGACCGATTTGGGGATGTACTCTCAGTTCCGTGCGCCATACCTGGTGGGAATGTCACATCTTTGGGGGATCTAACTAAAAGACCTTGTCACAATCCATGTGCCGGTACACCAATTGGTGTGTATTAAACTAGCGACGGCTGGTGAGCGTCAAGACGGGATTGTGTCGTGTGGGAAAAGTGTACAACCTCTACAGAGTTTAAACTATTCGAATAGACGAGTCCACGGTCATGGACGACACATGAATCTTTTTTGATATACCGGAACCTGTCTTGCTACTTCCCTATTTTCCTCTATACTTATCCTGGAATCTATGAAATGTGTGAGTTGTGGTGGACAATCACACTATTGAGAAATACCACATTGATGATAAACCTGTTTTCTTCAAAAACTGCTTTCATCAAAACTATTACCATATTGCAAATAAAATTTGCTTTATGCAAAAGAACCATATAACCTTCCTTGAAGCCACATGTAGATATTGTAGGTTTTTCATAAGGGGTATCTTGAGTATTTCATGTACTCATGGCAATACTTTTGTTGATACTTTAGAGTACTATGGAGAAGGATATGACTATGACTACTATGATGACGTTGATGAGTGAGGCCTCGTGGACTACATCGACTGCCTGTGGCTGAGATGAAGTTGCTACGTATTTTATATTTCCGCTGTGTTTTCTGGATGTAATAAATGTCACTAGACATTTCACTATGTTGTTATCCATACTTTGTAATAAATTACTTTTGAATGTTATGCAATGATATCATTTCGTTGTGTTGTAAACCGTTGATATTGGGATTGACAAAGTTACACAGGAGGGTCTGGAAGTTAAGTTTCGGTCCTCACAGAAGTGGTATCAGAGCCGACGTCGACCTAGTCACGTGGCCTTTGATAGAATGGAAAGCCTTAGTACGCGTATATTAATAAAAAAATATGTTACAAAAAAGGCATTCAATATTTTGCTCGTCTATTCATTTAGCTTTTACAAAAATGTGTTACTGATATTATCCTCTTATTCAAATGTGCGTAGATGGCCGTACCTCTGACCCGCCGAATCGAGGAGTTTGGGAACCTTGGTCGAGAGTTTCGTGACATGCTGACGAGGTTGGGTTATGACCGTGACCCTGAAGCGACTGGTTACACCTTTCAGAATGTCTGGGACGAGGAGAATGTGAGCGTTACCTTGGTGGTGTTTCCGAACCTATCACCGCGTGGAAGACGCACAGGAACAAGAGGGAACCAATTCCATGCTGATGGAGAGGACTTTGTGGATGCCACCATCCATACCATTCACCATGCAATGCAGAGGATGGCCGGTATGTACCAAGATGAGTTACGCAACACACAGTTCTGTTACTTTTCCTACCGAGATGAAGGAGGTGCGCTCCGTCAGAACATGAGGTACCATAATGAGGATGATCCCACACTCACTCGCATGGCATCACTCAACTTCGGACTAGAGAATCGCTTGGTCGCAGTCACCGGTATGCTCGAGGATGCACGCCACCTTATCCATCACTATCAGGATCGAGCACAGACATTGTAGGAGAGATTGGTGGAAGCTAACACAACCTTAGTTGTCGTCAATGCTGCACGTGAAGCTGCTGAAGCTACTGCTGAAGATGCCATCACCACGGTGCATATGGACGAGGTCGCTACGGAGACCGCGCTGGCAGTCAATGGTGGCGGCGAAGGATAGGGACTAGATCTACCGCAACCTGCACCCGATGCACAGCGTCCCATGACATTTTACGACAATGCGCGCGGCATCCGGTACCATGCGCGTGTATGGGTCACAAGGAAGAAGAAGTGTCAGCGTGCAGCGAAGCGTCGTATTTCTCTCCAGGACATTGCACCGATGCTCACACTTCTGGCACCACCACCGGTACAACAGGATGATGACCTAGAAGTATAGGGGGTGTATCGTAGTGCTTTCGATAAATAGGAGTGTCGATCCCAACGAGGAGCAGAAGGTGCTGAACAGTGGTATGGAGCAGGAAATCCCTGTGAATACTTAGCAAACGGATTTTTAGTGGTTTTTTTACAAGGCAACAAAACAAGGAGCAAGTAACAAGAGTAACGAACAAACGGAGAAAGTGGCCCAATCCTTTCTTAGCAAAGGACAAGCCGGTGGAAATACTTATAAGGACCAAACGTTCTCGAGGACACATGGGAATTCTGTCAAGTGCTTTCGCTTCAAAGAGCTGAGTACTCTTCTTTGGTGTTTGTAAGTGTTGTGTGGGTGAACCTGTGCTAACATACCGCCCTTCCTAGGACTAATACATACTTGTGATTAAACCCCCTGCAAACATCCGTAACTACAGGAAAGTAATTAAGATATACATCTAACCACAACCTTAAACTCTGAGATCCTACACTCCCTTGTGCAAAGGTGTCCTAACGGGGGTTCAGGTTTCTGTCACTCCGGCAACCCCACGATTAGTAGCCAAATACAAAGTGCATCCCCCTAGGCCCATAAATGGTGAAGTGTCATGTAGTCGACATTCACATGAAACCACTAGAAGAATAGCACCACAAATTAAATACTAAACCATTGAATAATAACTCATCACAGATTCACTACTAACAACATGACTTCTCCCATGTCCTCAAGAAATAAATGAACTACTCACAAGACATCATATGGATCAAGATCAAAGATGATATGATAATGGATAACAATCTGAACATAAACAATAATCCAATGGTTCCACTCACAAGCATCAACTACAATAGTAATTAACATTGGGAAAGTTCCCCCTAAGAACTAAAGCAATATCCAACACAATTGTTACAGCGTGATGGAGTGGTGATGATGGTGCTGGTGGAGATGATGGTGTGGGTGATGATGATGATGATGATCCCGATGAAGCCTAGATTGATGACGGTGTTGATGGCGACGGTCTCTCCTCTCCGGGAAGGAATTCCCCCGGCAGAAATCTGTCTGCCGGAGAGATCTTTCTCTCTTGGTATTTTCCGCCCCCCAGAGGCGGCGGAAATCTATATGTGGTCGCTTCCCTAGGCTTCGGGTTACGTAGGGAAGATATAGGCGAAGGGGCGGAGTCGGAGGCTGGGCAGGTGGGCACACCTGCCCTAGGCGCGGGGTTAGGTGGGCCCACGCCTAAGGGGGGTGTGGGCCCCCTGAGGCCCCACTTCGTCCCTCCTTCTGGCTCCCTCATTCTTCTGGAGAAATAATACGTTTCCATATTTTCTAGTATTTTTCTGATCTTTGCGAAATTGCACCGAAACGCCTTCTATTCCATCAGAATCCAGACTCTGGTAGTGCATCCTCCAAGAATCATCCAACATGCATAAACAAATGAAAAAAGCCATAAGTAATACCTCATAATAAGACAAATATCAATGAATAGAGGTAAATTATGATATATAAAGGTGATGCAAATTGGGCGTATCAACTCCCCCAAGCTTAGAATTCGCTTGTCCCCAAGCGAATACTGAGCTCAGTAAACATGTCCACAGGTTTATGGAGTGAAGTGTCGATAAAAGAATACGAACAAGAAGCATCACACTTACCATTGCACAACTCATAGAAGAAAGCAACTCACCATTATATAACTTAGCTTGCAACCAAGTACAACAGTCACAATAGAGATGCATAAAGCTGAATCATAATTGGAATTGGCAAACTTGTCCTTGGTCAGAGAACACCTGGCAAACAGTTTCACAAAAGCGTTTTGTAGAAGTTTCAAAACAGGAGCACTCTTTTCTCAAAAAGGTTTTTCACAAGTGAAGGCTTTCAAATTAATACTCAATAGATAAGAGTTTTGTGCAAACAAGGAAAATGAATAACATGATTGAATAAATCAACATATGAATGCTTGAAACACAACAACTCAAATGCTTGCTGGAGATAGAGAGGAAGTAGGTTTACTGACTCAACTGGTAACTAGGAGAAAGGCCCTTCATAGAGGGTAGCAGGGATTAAAGGCATAAAGATCTTCCAAAATATTATGGTACTTACTAGATTTGAGCCCTCAATGCCCCTATCATAAGAATCTTGAGATGGTTAAGGTTAAAGTGAATAAAGATGGAGTATATGCTTGACGAAATATAAGTTGGCAATTTCATGTCCCTTGAATATGAGGGCCACTCCTCATGCATACTCAACTTTGGGTCCAGATAAGTTTTTGTCATTGTAAGTATTTTCATATCATTGAGAACCGCCAACGGGCTACCCCTTGCACATGGCACATGAGCTTTCCCATAACCAAAATGACAAGGCAAGCAGACAATAAGCATCTCAGCAATCTTTTTATTTACCATATGCATAGCTTTTTATTGAGGATGCTTCATAGATGACTCACTATGGTGATGCTGAAAGTTTCCACCATGATTAAGCATGGCTTAGGCTAGCATCCCATGCGTTTCTCTAACACAGAATACAAACTCCATGGACTTACAAATTCCCTCTTTATTTCACACCGTTGACATCCATAGACAAAAGATCACGATATCAACTATGTACAGAGTACAAGTGCAATGTTGAAAACGTTCCCCGTGACAACACGGTTCTGCTAATTCCAATGTATAGATGCAAGCATATACAACTTCGATGTTCACAATGGTTCAAGTCTATTAGGGGCAAAGAAATAAAGTGTGTCATCAAGTTCGTGAGAGCTTTACTAACTTGTTTTCACATAACAAAATACTTTTTAATTCGAAAGGTAGATGAAGCTTGAGAATTTGCTAGGAATAGCAATAGATACTAGGTAGATATGGTGGAAACAAGTGGCAAAAGTTTTTGGTTCAAAAGGATTTTGGAAACATGAGAAGTATACCTTCTCAAAACAGGTTTTTGGCTAGCAAGGCTGGGTAGCAAGCAAGAGAGTTGAAAGAAACAACCAAACATACAAGTAATAAAGTAAAACATGTAATCTTACTTGAAGACACAAAAGAATTTTAAATAAAGAATACTAAGCTTATGAGCTAACAATAAAGAAAACAAATGATACAAAATACGTGTAAGCTTTTTCTTTCTTTTTCTCTTTCATAGTAATGCTACTGACCAGAACTCGGTTTGCCAAAACCAATTTAGATCCACTTGATGATCCCAAAGTGGTGCCAATGCTGATCAACAAGATCCATCATATAATAGATATTGCAAACTAAAATAAGAAGTGCAAAAAGTAAAAGATGAGACTTCTCATTAATATTCAATAAAGGCACCCACACCAAGGGATACATAGATAACCAACTAAAGGAGAGATACTTCCACATGCAAACCAAACTATAAGATAACCTCTCTACCAAAGATATGAATCCACTAAAAAGGTAAAAGATAAATGATAATGGTGGTGATACCGCGACACTCCCCCAAGCTTGGAACAAGCCAAGGGGATGCCAAACCTGATGATGAATTACTCCTTCGGTGGTGGTGGTGTTCTCTTGATAAGATCCTCAATCAGTTTCCTCAACTCCTCGAACTCAAAAGTAAGAGTATGGATTAGCTCTGAGTTTTTCTCTATATGGTTCATGATCATGTCAGTCCGAGAATCCCAGTTCTTCATATTCTTCCCCCACTCTTCATCCTTAGAATGATCCTTCTCTGCATTGTTAGAACAAGGAAAATCCCAAGCCGAGGGCAAATTCCCTTTGGGCACATGTTGATATTGATATTCATGTATAAGTTCATGGAAGGGTCTCTTGTTACGTGGAGGAGATGATTGTGGATTGTAGAAGAGACGTGGAGGTTTCCCTCCTGTGGATATCTGTGCGGTCCTCTTAAGCTTGGTAGGTCTTGCCACCAAACCAATGCTTGCGACGGTAGCGCGAGTATCCGGTTGCTTGTCCTCCTCCATGTCACCTTCATACCCTTCCGGAATCTCCTCCTCATTGGGAACTTGAGGTTCTTCTTCATCGGGCTCCTTTCCTCTGTCGTTGGCGGAGGCCATGGTGCTCTAAACTTGAGAAGATTTCCTGACAGAAATAGATCAAAACGAAAACATGACGAGAACACGATGCACAAACCTCGGGGAATCCAGGGGGTTATATATTACAAAGTTTCAATGCATAAGGAAGGTTTTGACATGGAAACGAGGCGGAGACGGAGTTCGAGGGTGTCAAACCCCCTCCAGGCGTGACCAGGCTAGGCCCGTGCCTGGGGTGGGTTTGTCCACCCCGGACTCTGGTTCCTCTTCAGTTCCATCTCGTAGCTTCCCTTATGCATTAAAAATATCAAAAATATAAAAATATTGGAGTTTCACGAACCTTCCGCTTTCACCACTTTTACCTATTCAAAGGCGAACTCTGCAGTTTCCTTTTCTCTTTCTCCTGAAAATTTCCTTCTTACAAAACCCTTGCACAAACTCAATGACAACATTAGTGTAAGCAAAAACAATAAACCTTTGGTACACACTTCAACCAAAATCCCACCAAAACAAAAGCTTCTGTAAGAGGCAAATGCAAATGATGGCAGAAATCTGTCAAAACAGACCAGCACATAAAGATTGTTTTTTCCGAAGACCTTCTGTTGCTCAAATCAAAATGTGCAAAACTAATAAAAGTTGGGTAACAACTTGGAGAGCAAGCTCAGAAAAATGCAGCTCCATCCGACATATTGAGATTCCTCATGAATTTTCACAATTCAGCACAAAAATCTGTCCCAGGACAGCCACTTTTCACAACTCCTCTACTTCACAAAATTAGTTGAACTTGACACAAAAAACCAAAACAAAAAGGATAAGGAGCGGTTATTACTGAGGTAATAACTTCCAAGACTCGACTAAACTCTTGGGTTATCTCCCAACAAGTACTTTTCTTTAATGCCTTTAAGTTAGGCTTGAAACTTCCAAAGATGCTCACAAAGGAGATATGAATCTGAAATGAAAGAGAGCATCAAGAAGCAAATAACCAACACACTTGAGTCTAACCCACTTCCTATTCATGGGGGTATCATGGGAAAACTAATTGTTGAAGCAAAAAGCCACTAGCATAGGAAGACAAAAAAGATGCAACTTCAAAGCTTTCAACATAAAACGGGGAAACTTAACATCATTGAGATGCATAAAACCATCTTTCCCTCTCTCAAAATAACTTTCTATAACACTTTGAATAAAGTTGACAATATAACTATCACTAGAAACAACTTTATCATCAGAATAAGCATACTTACTGTCATTAAAAAGAGGTCCAAGGTCATAAACCGGATCAATAGAAGCAAGTTGTTCCATCCTGAAATCTTTATTAGGCAAGCTATTTTCACAAGGAGCTTTAGCAAATTTGGAAAAGTTAAACTCATAAGAATCTCCATCAAACTTAGTTAAAACTTTTTACTTCTTACAATCAATAATATCTCCACAAGTGTTCAAGAAAGGTCTACCAAAAATGATAGGACAAGTTTTGCTAGCTGCTGAATTAAGCACTAGAAAATCAGCAGGATACTTAATCTTACCACAAAGAACCTCCACATCTCTTACAATGCCAATGGGGCAAATGGTTTCATTATTAGCAAGGTGGATAACCACATCAATGTCCTCAAGCTCACAAGGACCAATCTCATGCATAATTTCCCTGTAAAGCTCATAAGGAGTAGCACTAGAACTAGCACCAATATCACATAAACCATAGTAGCAATAATAACCAATTTTAATAGAAAGAACATGAACACTAGCTTTTCTAGCTTTACTAGGATGAGAGATAATATTAGAAGCATCTTCACAAAAGACAATGTGCTCATCCTCTATATTTCTAGCGTCAAGATCTTTCACAACAGCTACCACAGGTTCAACATTAAATTGCCATCAGGCTCCATAGTTTTCATTGTAACCTTATTATTTGCACTAATAATCATAGAATACTCCTTTACCTTAGCTGGGAAAGGTATTTTCTCAACATAAGGTTCAGGCACAATATGATTAGTAGTACAAACTTGAGTACTTCTAATAGGAACATGACTAACAACATCTTTATACGGAGCATGGTACTTATTCCACTTCTTCTTGGGGATTTCTATGTAAGAGGCAAAGTCCTTAAAACATTTGGCAATACTTTAGGAATCAAGACCAAACTCATTGCGAATATCACGGAAGTTATCAGTACCCATAAAATATTTAATGCATTCATAATCATAGTTTACACCTGACTTTCTTCCTTTGTCATTCTCCCAAGCCTCAGTGTTATCTTGAATACGGTCTAAGAGATCCCATTTAGCTTCTTCCTTCATACGTGTGAATGATCCAGCACAAGAAGCATCTAGTAAATCTTTATCATGAAGAGAAAGCCTAGCATAAAAGTTATTGAGAATAATATTGTTAGGGAGTTCATGAATAGGACATTTAAGCATTAGTAACTTCAATCTCCCCCAAGCTTGAGATGTACTCTCTCCATAAAGAGGCCAAAAGTTATATATAAGATTTGTATCCTTATGGATTTCACTGGGAGGATAAAATTTAGAGTAAAAGAGAGATGCCATCTCCTCCCATTCCATGGATTGTCCATTCTTCAGCAGCTTATACCATTCTTCAGCTCTCCCTTTCAAGGATATGGAGAGTAACTTCTTCTTCACCTATTAATTTGTGATACCTGCACACTTAAATAACCCGCATAATTCATGGATAAAAAGCAAGTGATCACTAGGATGGATAGTTCCATACCCAAAATAATAATTATCCATAACATGATTAACAATACTTGTAGGTATCTTAAAAGGATCTATCTCAACAGGAGGTGGTTCATATACTACCCTAGCAGCGGTAGTATTTTTCCCAAACAGAAAACCAAGTGGGTTATCCATATTGGAAACAAAGTAACAAGCAGTAACAAAAGCAATACTCAAAGTAAAAGTTTCCCTTACCAGTTCCACTCTTCAATAGCGCTTCACTCGTCGGCAACGGCGCCAGAAAATAGTCTTGATGACCCACAAGTATAGGGGGTGTATCGTAGTACTTTTGATAAATAGAGTGTCGATCCCAACGAGGAGCAGAAGGTGCTGAATAGTGGTATGGAGCAGGAAATCCCTGTGAATACTTAGCAAACGGATTTTAGTGGTTTTCTGACAAGGCAACAAAACAAGGAGCAAGTAACAAGAGTAACGAACGAACGGATCAAGTGGCCCAATCCTTTCTTAGCAAAGGACAAGACGGTGGAAATACTTATAAGGACCAAACGTTCTCGAGGACACATGGGAATTCTGTCAAGTGCTTTCGCTTCAAATAGCTGAGTACTCTTCTTTGGTGTTTGTAAGTGTTTTGTGGGTGAACCTGTGCTAACATATCGCCCTTCCTAGGACTAATACATACTTGTGATTAAACCCCCTGCAAACATCCATAACTACAGGAAAGTAATTAAGATATACATCTAACCATAGCCTTAAACTCTGAGATCCTACACTCCCTTGTGCAAAGGTGTCCTAACGGGGGTTCAGGTTTCTGTCACTCCGGCAACCCCACGATTAGTATCCAAATACACAATGCATCCCCCTAGGCCCATAAATGGGGAAGTGCCATGTAGTCGACGGTCACATTATGCCACTAGGAGAATAGCACCACAACTTAAATACTAAACCATTGAATAATAACTCATCACAGTTTCACCTCTAACAACACGACTTCTCCCATGTCCCCAAGAACTAAACGAACTACTCACAAGAGATCATATGGATCAATATCAAAGATGATATGATAATGGATAACAATCTGAACATAAACAATAATCCAATGGTTCCACTCACAAGCATGAACTACAATAGTAATTAACACCAGGAAAGTTTCCCCTAAGAACTAAAGCAATATCCAACACAATTGTTACAGCGGGATGGAGTGGTGATGATGGTGCTGGTGGAGATGATGGTGTGGGTGATGATGATGATGATCCCGATGAAGCCTAGCTTGATGACGATGTTGATGGCGACGGTCTCCCCTCTCCAGGAAGGAATTCCCTCGACAGAAATCTGTCTGCCGGAGAGATCTTTCTCTCTCTGTGTTTTCCTCCCACCCGAGGCGGGGGAAATCTATCTGTGGTCGCTCCCCTGGTATTAGGGTTCCGTAGGGAAGATATAGGCGAAGGGGCGGAGTCGGAGGCCGGGCAGGTGGGCCACACCTGCCCTAGGCACGGGGTCAAGTGGGCCCACGCCTAGGGGGGTGTGGGCCCCCTAAGGCCCCACTTCGTCCCTCCTGGCTCCCTCATTCTTCTGGAGAAATAATACGTTTCCATATTTTTCTGGTATTTTTCTGATCTTTGCGAAATTGCACCGAAACGCCTTCTTTTCCATCAGAATCCAGACTCCAGCAGTCCATCCTCCAAGAATCATCCAACATGCATAAACAGATGAAAAAGCCATAAGTAATACCTCATAATAAGACAAATATCAATGAATAGAGTTAAATTATGATATAGAAAGGTGATGAAAATTGGGCGTATCACAGGAGCATGTTGATCAGTCTCAAGGAGAAGAAACAGAGCCTGAAGAAAGGATTCCAGCAAGCTCGGATGAAGCAGGGTCTAGCTTCGCCCCTGAACAGCAGAATGCAGGATCACATGGGTACCTGGACGAGTAGACTACACTGAACCATAAGAGAGACTTTATTTAATAATATGTGAGACGTTAGTTATTTTAAATATTTGCATGTGTATCGAGTAGACTATACCGATCTATATGTGGTATAACTACTACTCTATCTTGAACATTTGTGTGTGTGAGATTTTAAGACAAATTTGGTTCACGTTTGGTTTTCTTTGATGTTCCAATTGTTTGTCTGTGAAAATGTGGTTTTGGAGTAGTTTATTTCCCTCTTGTCTATTCTAATCTTGAGCGACAACAGGATGAACGCCAACCGAGGTAGGTCACGGTGGACGCGGACGCAGACGTGGACGCGGACGTGGACCGGCTGTAACATCCCATAATTTAGGAACTAACGAAGGGTAGATTTAGGAATTTGGAATGTTGCATGCATTCATCGGTGAAAATGTGGGTAAAGTTTTTGCCTAATAAAAACCTTAAGTGATCAAGGTTTCTTTCATACTTTGAGATTAGGTTTAGTCTTAAAGGATATTGCTATAGACCTTGATATGATCTTTGAGGAATTATGTGTTTTGGAAAATGAATTTGAATTTTAAACTTGAGTGTTTGAATTATAATTCAAATGAATTGGGAATAAGATTTGAAACTTGATTAAATTAAGAGTTAATTATTGTAACTCAAACTTTATCTAAAGAAAACAATTAAGAATATGAAAACTTATTTCATATTTTCATTCAATAAATAAGTTGCAAAAATATAACTTATTGAAATTATTCAACAACTTCACAATAGCAAATAAATAAAGAATAAGAATATTTATTTATTAATAATAATATAATCTTTATTACAGAAGAATAAAATGAAAATTACAAAATAATAAAATGAAAATTACAAAAGAATAAGAAGATTACATTAACTATTCTATAAAGAAAACCTAAACTAAAATCTTCATCTTCAAATCTGCACCTGGAAGACAAACACTAATAAAACAATAATAAGGTTAGAGTTAGAATTTTTTTCTCTCAGACATGTTAGTGAGGTGCACTGAACAAGTTCGTCATTCAGAAATTATAAAAGGGGCAAGTTTCACCAATATGAAAGAATTTATCTTTCATAAATTTTAAGCCAAAGAGGGGTCAAATTGACAGCAAGGAGGGGCAAGTTCACCAGCCAGGTAAAAGTAATCTGATCAAAGTAACTTTCAAGTCCAAAGCATATCCACAAGTGCACAGCAAGCACACAAGCAGGACACACAACTAAATGCATGTGGTGTGCTGTCAGCTTCACAGCATAGCCCAAACTCACAAAACCATCAACACAACCGTGGAGAGGCACTAGTGTATCTCTTCACTACTTACACACAAGAATAGCCAGCAGCTAACCAAGCACAACAGCCAGCAACCAAACCAACCAAAGCCAAGATCTCATCACCAGGATGGTGACATAAGGAGGGGGAAGGCTCAGGTGGACAGCAAGATCAAGTCCAGGAGCTAGGAGGAGCAGGCTAGCTCAAGGTCAAGCACATGAGTTCAGCAAAACCAGTTCAAGATCATCACCCAACTCCATAATCATCAGTTTTTATGGTGAGAATCATAAAACCCTCACATGATCAAATCATATTATTTAGACAGAAGCATGTGTTGTTTTATGAAACAAACTCTCAGAAAACACCCAAGTGGGGTGAATCCATCATTGCGATTTTAAGCTTTAAAAGCAAACAGCAAAGTACAAGGATCCAACCAAGACACAGAACAACATCATTGATTTGGTTGTCAAGCTATATATTTCAATTCAAACACAAATATAGCTAAGATTTAGATTCTAGGCACATCCCTAAGCTGAGGGTAGCACCGTAGAAGCTAATCTTTTGGATCCATATAATGACCAAGCCTACTATCATTTTTCTCCAAGATTTGATTCAAGAAACAATAGCTGGTACCACTACCAGGACTATCTATATGAATCAACTAGATAAGGCCTAAAACCCTAAGCCTCAGACCAATATCATTGGTCTTAGGGATTTCAGAAAAGAACATTTCCATTTATCTTTTAAAGCTAAGCTTGTCTTAAGCTTAAACCAACCCAATCAAAGGATTAGAATCAATCTTGTGTGCCATAGCAAAATGGTGTCACAAGAACAATTCTACATGAATCAGGATAAACATTTAATCATCACAAATTCAATCAATTAACTTACTAATCATTTTCCTGTTAATACAGGAATCATAATCAGGATATTCCTATGTTAATCTTCACTGTCTGAAATCATGATGATCTCAAACCACACATTAATTCTCAATCCAACATCAGTAAGACAATGGTTTCATCACACCATAATCATGATCATAAACCAAGAAATGATAGTGGAAAGTTATCAAGCCACTGACTTTACCAAGCATGGATTCCAAAGCAACTATACCATCTGAATCATATGCAAACCAAGTATAAAATCATCTAATAAGCCACCAGAACCATTATAGTTCATCTCAAGCAACAAGCATCAGGCTAATAACCATTTAACATGCTTACAGACCATCCATACATGATCTAATTCATCCAGTATATGATCAACCACAGGATAAGAACCCTAAATGGAATAAATCATCTTAATCAGAACAAGACAGTAACTAGAGAGGTCACTGCCAACATATAGCATAGGATCAGCAAGCATAGAGAGCACTAGGGGAGAGGAACAGAACTCACCAAAGGTCCTCGCTGAAGACTAGAAGAGGAAGTAGACGTGGCCGACGTCCATGGCGGCATGGGGAGCACCCCAGGAGGGGTGCTGCAACCCATATGGCGCCACGGCAGCGATCATGAACACACATAGAGGTGAGGAGCATCACCACAAAGCACGACGACAGCGGCAGCACCAGGATCCACGCCAACCCCCAAACCCTAGGGTTCGGTACGGCATCGATCCGTCACAGGAGAGCCCCATATTCAAATCTAATTGGATAGAAAGGATGGGCGTAGTCGACAACCTCCTACCGCACCATGATGGCGAGAATCGCCGGCGGCGACATCACCGACCACGGGGTCGAGGTCAGAGGAGGAGAGGAATGAGCTCGAGGTAGAGAGGCAGCAGGGGAGTGGGCTGAGTTGGGCCAGACCCTTTCGGGGTGGTTATTTTTACTATGTCTAATGGGACACTAGGGCCCAATAAGAATAAGCCAGCCCAAAAATCTTTTATGGCCTATTCTAATAAATAGGAAAAGACCAAAATACCCCTAAACTTAATTAAATCCTAGAAAATAAAATAAAAGTCCAAAAATTATAAACAAAGTATTTTTGGATTCACAATAACCTACACTATCCAAATAAATAAGATATAAAATTTATACATTTAAATTTTAATAAGAATTTTGTAATTTATATATTCCTTATGGAATTTTACAAAATTACTGAAAGATGATAAAAATAAATAAAAATCACTTTCATTATATACTAATATTGTAGTATTTTTGAAAAATACTAAATAAATATTTAATAACAATTTTTAATGTTTAATTGATAATTCCTAAAAGAATTATTAAATCAATAAAAGACAAATAAAAGGAAAAATAAAATAAAATAAAATAATTCAATATATGTTATAAATATTAAAAAGTAATATTTATAAATCCTTTATTATTAAAAAGAACTTTGTATAATAATAGGGTGAATGCATATCAAGTTAAATGATGCATTACATTATTGCATAATCATTTTGCTTCTTTAAATATTGTCCTTACCGGGCAATAATGATGTTTTTGTAGACATAGAAGCTCAAGGTCCAGTGCAAGCATCTGACTTCACTACCTTGCCATCACAAGGCAAGTTCATCACTTGCTCATGTCCTTTGAAGAGTCTTTATTAAAGTATTTGCAAATTGTGTGTTATCATATATACTATAAAAGAAAGAAAATATTATTTTCACAAATAAAGAAATCATAGATATCATCCTAAGTGATGATATAATGGAGCAATAGAACTTAGGGTTCTATTTAAAACAATGATGATCAAGTAGGGACTTAATAACCCCTGGAATCAATGATTCTAGCGTCGTATATTACGCGTTAGCCATGAGATTTGGAATGGGACGGAGAAGTCAGCTGTATATTCTTCCACTCGCATGAAGCCGGATGTGCAGGTCGTGGCTGTTATCCTCGTAGAGTGCATATTAATTGGTAATTCGTAGAGGATATGCAGCATATGGGTGGGAACCCTCATCGTCCCACGATAGTTCTGGCATCTAACGGTTTGTATAAACCAATGCCGTAATTCATTATGTGGGCATGGTGTACACAAAGGAGGCATGTGAGGTCGCGAAGGGGGCAGTGATTGGCTTGGACCAACTACTGGGCCCCACATCATGGAATTGTGGACGGGAAAGTACGCCCGGTTGTGCAACAAAGAGTTGATCTCTCATGGGTAAAGTAACGCACCTCTGCAGAGTGTAAGAATTGTAACTTGTTACTCCCTGTTCCGGGAAGGAGCGGCGAACGCGGCAGGAAAGGAACTCCATGAAAGTTCTAGTCAACCTGTGAAGGCTGATTGTCATAGTTTTTCATAATAAAATCAATCTTTGAAGAAAGATTTACAAAAATTGCATAGTGCCAAGGATTTATAATCCGAGGTGGTATTTAGAGCATCAAACTTCCCACCTTGCATATAATGAACTTGTTGGGTAACGCCGTTACTCATTCTTTCCTTTGATCCCTTGCTTAGACTCTGAGGATCACAAAGACGTGCCAATGTATGCAACCGAATGTCAAGAAGATGTGTTTTACGAGGAACCCGATCCGTCCGGAGGTGTTAAAGGAGTAGATTACGAAATCCGCGACGGTGTCGATGATAACGAGTCCAACTAACTATCCCTAGTTAGTAGTAACCAACGAAGCCGAGCAACATGAACTCTATAGAATAAGCTGCTAAGCTCAACTCCTAGTCGGAGTTGCTACTTTTAAATCCCGCTGAAACACTTTATAATTTGGTTTGTAAGTTGAATCTTTTGGAATTCTTGAACTTCCGGTGTTGTAATAATAATAATAATGTGTGTATTTTTGTAATATGGACCCGCAATATTTCTGTTGTACCACTCTGAGGGATGTGATATTTACGGAACGGTGTTCTGTGGATGTCATGTCAACGACTATAGTGTACTACACATGCAGTGGTATGCTGGGTCACCGCAGTTGGTATTAGAGCAAATTGCTTTGACCTTAGGTTGGAAACCTAGTAAAGGGTATTACCTGTAAGAAAATTTAGCAACGATAAAGAATTCTCTAAAAGTAATATAATGGGTATTCAAATGAGAATATTCCGTTATATATTTTAGTGCGATAATTCTTTGTTATGATGCAATATATCATTGGATACTAATCAAACTTATTTTTCTGATATACAGTGATATGGCACCAAAGTTTCCAAAACAGACTTTGGTAAGGAAAGAGGACACTCTTGATGATTATCAAGGATCATTCACAGACCAACTTCGTCAACTTTTAAAGCTCTTTAGTTGTCCAACTAGAATTCCAGTGAACACTATCACTTACCTTGATGGCCGGATGTTATCCAAGTATCGTGTGAGTATCCAACTTCTAGAGAAGCTTGGATTATATCACGATCTACCTATAGGAGAAGGTAGGAGTCATTTAGCAGCATATCATGTTGCTGTTGTGGAGGCGATAGCTAATATCTGGGAGCAGAAAACCAAGGAGCTAGAAGGTAGCACATTATCTGTGATACCTCATGATTCTATAGACTCAAATCCTATACCGGATCATCTTACTTTGGTTAAGAAGCATCCTAAGTTAGCTTCCAAGTTTATGGATAGATATCGAACACTCGTTACGTCTTTTTATAAGACCCGTCAAGTGATTGTTGAAGACAAAAATGATATGTTAGAGGATCTAACTGATCCGGAAAGGAGGAAGCAGTTAGCATTCCAGTTAGAGAAGTAAGAAAGTAGTAGTGCAACACCTATCTTTAAGGATATACCTATAGATCCTGAATCTTTTATACCATATCCTTATTCACCAAGACCTGAACCTATACATGATCCTACTATGGATATGAGGTATGCAGTACCACACGGCTCAGAGGATGGTTCTGACTCAAAACTTCCTATTTAGATTTCGGATGGTTGGAGAATGGGATCATATAATGGATCTCATGAACACCAGATGTCCACAGATGGTTCTGACAGAAATGTTGGACAATATAGTTGGATGGGTGCAAGGATGAACCCTAATAATAGTAGTAGAAATAGCATGTCAATAGATAATCAGGATGAAGAAGAAGATCCTGATAAGAGAGTTTTTGAATCATCAACATCTTCTCAAAACCCAGGGAATATACATTATCCAGTGTTTAATTATCTTGCCCAAGAGAGCACCTAGGAAGCAGCAGGATCTGCGTATCCTGTTGACAACTCAAGAAATGAAGCTCAGGAGATGCAGGCTGGAGATAATATTGAATATGTTTTTGAAGACTTTTCAAATGAGCTGGAGGGAGTCAATGCGCTCAGGTTGAGTAATGACTCAAGTCCTGACACTTCAGATACAGAGTATGTTCCTTCTGGAAGGCCATATGTTCCACAAACTGTGCGACGAACACCACGTCATCACGGTTGGACATCAGGCATGTACGATGAGCGTAGTTACTACTAGAAGGAGGCAATTAGTTAGTGATATCAAGTACCGTGTATTGTACTCCAAGAAATAAGATAGTGAGATGAATAAGGTATTTTTGTGATTATACCTATATGGTATATGTTGTAATGACTTTGTATTATTATGATAGTATGTATCATATGTGAAATGCACATTTGGATTTTCTTTGGATCTTCATTGTGTGACTAGTTCTGTGCGTAAAGTCGAGCTCAGAACACATGTGCAGGACTACAGGGTCATGGATACGGCTGTAGAAATGGAAACTGAGCAGCAGCGGATGGAGCGAGAGGCCAAGGAGAAGGCCGATGCAGATGCAGCAAATCAAGGAGCATTACCACCACCACCAATGAGGTAGTTAATGGAGCAGAACTTTATGCAATGCATGCAAGAGACCCAGAACAAGTTTATGGAAGAGTTGCTGGGGTGAGCAAATCAGAGGGCAACTGAAGGTGGAGGAGTGAGTCTATCTGATTTCCAGAATGCAAGACCGTTACCTTTTGCATAAACTCCTGAACCAATGGATGAAGAAGACTGGCTAGCAGATACTGAAAGGAAGCTGAAAACTGTAGGTTGCAATGATGAGGAGAAATTGAGGTATGCAACTCATCTTATGACTGGACCTGCAGCATCATGGTGGGAGAATCAGTTAGCCGTGCAACAACCAGGAAGGGAGTTTACCTGGGAAGAGTTCAAGCAGAGATTCCGTGAATATCATGTTCCGGAAAGTGTTATGGAGTTGAAGCGGAGAGAATTTGAGGAGCTTTAGCAAGGATATACTAGTGTCATGAAGTACATCCGGGAGTTCAGTCAACTGTCTCGCTATGCTGAGGAGGATGTCAACACTGAAGAGAAGCGGAAGAAGCGTTTCCTGCGTGATTAAATCCATTTGTGAAGATGCAACTAAGGTTAGCCAATAAGCAAACTTATCAGCAGTTGTTGGATGCAGCCTGTAACATCCCAAAAATCATGATTTCAAAGTTTGCATATCATCCATGCATTCATAATCATTTTAGGATCATTTTCAATGTAATTTCAAATCAGAAGCATTTGAATGTCTATTATTTTATGTAAGCAAGGCATTGGCCCAATACTACTCTCTAGTATAAGAATATTTGTTTTAAACCAAATATATTTGATCCTATGGTTGATTGATGTTTTCCAAAGCTTGAACAAATTTTCAAAACAAAGTATGAATTTAAAACAATTCATATGACTTTATTAAACAATTGATAAATGCATTGTTTATTTTTAAATTCCAATGTGCCAATATATTTCCAAGTGTTCAACTGTTCTGTAGCCAAATGTGTACTTGTTCCACTTTACAAAAGTCCACAAGTGGTTTGAATTCAAACTCATTTGAAACTCATTTGAATTTGGTTCCTAAAAATCAAAATAGAAATAGAAAAAGATTAAAAAAACAGAAATGGGCTGGCGCTAGCATTTCGGCCCAACAGCAGAACCAGCCCACCTGGGCCAGTTCCCTCTACCCCCTCTCTCACCCGCGTGGAACGTACCCCGCAGTCGCTGACGCTGGGCCCTCTCCACGTCAGTGTCGTGTTCCCCAAATTCTCGTGCGCAGACGCCGCTCCGCTGTTACCTCGCCGCAGTGACACGGAAATTAACTCGGCTTAATTCCCATTGATTCTGTGCGTGATCCTCGCCCTGGCTCCAGCTACAAAACCCCCTATCCACCCCGCTCCTTTCCCCTCACTCAACACCACCAGAGCACCGCCAGGCTCCCCAAATTTCACCCAACATCGCCGCGGCACCGAGGAACTCCGGTGAGCCATCACGGTGAGTCCCGAGCACGCCTTGCCTTCTGGTTCACGCAAGCTGCTTCGCAATCATCCTGTGCACCTTCTCATGCTCTCCTTTTGTTCTGAATCGCCCTATGCCGTCGCCCTCGTCAACCTCTGGAAATGGCCGAAGCTTGACTCAACTCCGACGAACCATTACGGTGAGCCCTGTGTTCCCCCCTGTCTCTGGTTCAAGCAATCATGTTCGCCAGTATCTCGCGCATCTGTTAACGTTTTCCGTTTGAATCCTTGCGCCCCAAAACGTCGTCTTCGACTTCGACAGTGAGCACCCGACGCTCAGACGAACTCCGACGAGGTCCTGCAGCTGTGTCCGTGCACCCCGACCCTGTCCGTCAACACGTTGAGCATCTCCATGTTCTCGCGATCTCGGTAAGCACTAGCACGCCCCCCTTACCCCTCTGGCCTCACCGGCGTGTCACCGCCAGAACCATCGCCGCCACGAGCACCATGTGCACCGCTGATTTCTGGTCAAATCGATTTGATCCATCGGATCCAGATCCAAAGGCCACAGTTAGATCTTGATCAAAGCGGTATGATTAGATCTAT
The DNA here is from genome assembly GCA_916181665.1 of Avena sativa. NCBI lineage: Eukaryota > Viridiplantae > Streptophyta > Magnoliopsida > Poales > Poaceae > Avena > Avena sativa. The sequence continues at coordinate 253,200,317 of OV702280.1, forward strand.
GCCGTGCTTAGTAAGTTAGATCCAACGGCCCGCGAGCGTGATCCACTGCGAACCGGTACCAGCGAATCAGAAAGCGCCGCGTGGCTAGGGTTTAAATTTAAAATCTGGAAATAGATATATTAGTTGTTCAAACTTGCAAAATTCATAACTTTTGATCCACACGTTCAAATTTTACAAATTTTATATCATTGGAATCAGGAGAAATAATTCTATCCAACTATGCACTTTGTTTAATAAATTGCATCTGTAAAATGCGTTGTTTTTGCAGAGACATTTCTAATCTTATTTTGTATATAAAAATTATATGGAAAATGTTCTAAGGGCCAAATCAATTTTATTTAGTGTATAATTGTTTTGTTTATGATTTAGTACTGTTTCACTTGTCTTGTTTGATTTAGAAAAATCATCACATGGCATTGCATGCATTCATATATTTTTGCTTGTATATTTTTGATATGTGAATTTGGTGCTATCATTTTATGTGTAGATTTTGGTGCTAATAGTGATTGTGGTTGTGAAGATTGTTGCTACTGCCCCAACTACCAAGGCAAGTGGTGCTTCATATTTTTGTCCCAATATTTTGCCTATGCATTAGAAATATTTTGTATAGGGCTTGCATGAATATTTTGCTAAGTATCTATATGCTATGCTTGGGAAATCCTAGTAGTTGTATAGTTTTTAGTGTTAAGATACTTGCTATTGCCATGCTTAGCCTAGATAGTAGCAACCAAGGGTGGAATATTTATACATGCTATGGAAAATATTTCTAAGTCTTTGACTTATGTTTTGCTTAATAAAACAACTAAGTGAATGAATCACCTGGGTGGAATGGAAAGAATGGTTTGTGTTGAGTGGTTATACAAGGCCCATTTCTATGGTTTACCTTGTGTATCTCACTTGTGGATTGCCACCCAAGAACAAAGGGATTTGAGATGCCAAATGTTAAGAAGCTTCTAGTGCAGCCACATGGTATTATGGGCTCTGCATGGATCATATAGGTTGCAATAACTTAGCCATTTGGACAGTTGGTGGTAGTCGGATGATAGGTTGGAACGCGTCCATTTGGTCTAAGGGGAGGCTTCTGAAAGGTCCTGTCTTGGTGGAAATCAAGTCTTGTGGGGAAAGTGCACCACCTCTGCAGATGGAAGAAACTAAGTACTTAGCCGTGTCCCCGGTAATGGACAACTTGAGCATCAAGACATGGAAGCTATCAAGAATCTCCTCATCCCAATTTTCTAAGTTAAAACTTGTGGTTGAACAAGGGTGAAGGTTCACCAATTTCAATTGGTGGTTCCTTGGGAAAGTTTTTGTAGTGTTTTCAACTGATAGGTAAAACCTATTTTGAGCAAGCAAGCCTAAGCTACACTTAGCCAAATTCATGTAGTAACTAGATGTTAATATTCTACTAAGGTATCACTTGCCAATACTATTCCAATGTATTGACCCACTGTGGCTGTAACTTGTGATGTTGCAGGTTACTCTGATGATGATTAGGGGTTATGAGTCTACACTCAACATGCTTGCCTGCGGCACATGAAGATGAAGACTTCTATTTTATATTGTTAAGTTAAACTCTTGTACTAGCCTATGGCTCTGGAGTTGTAAAAGACTATGTTATCTCTAGAATGATGTTGTAATAATGACCTTTGTTTCTGTGTACTTCATCTTAAACTGTGGATGCTAGCAATTGATCCAGGGACTAGCATTGCAATCACAGGGATCCTTACCTTTATAAGGGTGGGATCTTACAGATGGTATCAGAGCACTGTGTTGCCTGTAGGATTATGACCCTAGGATTGGATTATAAACCACTAAGGAAAAAATTTCAACCATTTCCACACTTGTCTTTTTCTTCTCGTAAACTTTTCGAATCTTCTTTCTCATCGCTATTTGTAGATGAACTCCATCAACGAAGCCGTGAGGAAGGGACCACTCATGACCATGACCTTGGAGTGTGAGATAGAATTCCCCAAGGCCCTCAAGGACCTCATGGTTGCCATGGGGATACATGGTGCAGTTGTGTACAGAGGATTCCCCGTGATGGATGAAGGAGTAGAGTACTGGTGGGTGCAACTTCACTTGTACAAAAACAAGGAAGACAACCACAAGGAATCAGGATTCTGCATGGTCACCTACTCAGTAATGCACACGACATTCTTTGACCCTGCAAGAAATGCAGCATGGAATGCTATCAAGGAGCTTGGCGATAGACTTAAGTGCAGAATGCTCAACACTCAAAATGACCTTAGGGAAGAAAAGAAGCATACCCAAGAGTTAGAGACTACCAACCAATGTTTAAGGGAGGACATCATAGACTTATCAATGGATTCATGTGATCAGGATCGACAGATTGCCTCTAGGGATGCCCTGTTAGCCAACTTGGCAAGTGAGATGGGATTGTAATGTACTTAGTTACTTGGACCACCACACTTATCGTTTTATTTCCAAAAAAATTACCTAAGTTATATTGAACCTTGGATGCTTGTAATGGGTTTGTGTATGCCATGACTTGTGTGATTGTTGCCAAAGATATGATTGTGATACTTTGTCTTGTGATTTTTCTCTATTGATGTTGATTCTAACTTTTCTCTATCTTATAAAAATAGATTCCTACTATTATTATCAACACGGCCGAGGAGTTCAAGGGAACTCGTTTTGGCACACATCTTATTGAGCTCACTAGCGTTCTCAACCTTCCGCTCCCTAGCATCATGACGCTTCCCCTCACCAAGTTTGAGAGGAAGGACCTTTGGGGCTTTAGAGTCACTCAGCCCGGACGCCAGACAGAGCCAACCATGGAGACCATCACCTTCAAGCTGATGCATGACGGCAAGGAGAAGGGCTTAGATATAGTCATGTAGGAGTTACTTGGGCGTCTGGTAGGGAGACACTCCAGAGAGCTTAGAGGTCTTTACTTTCACCCCTTCGGGAGACGCGACGAGGAGGGTGAGGCTATTGAGTTCGAGGATGCTGCTAGAGAGACGGTGGAGCTAATTCGCCTGTACCTTCAGGACCTAGAGGTTCTATTAGGCACCTAGATACTGATAGGACCAACTTCATGCTCAGCAATGACGAGCTCCAGGTGCAGCTTCGTGAGAAGGACAAGCTCTTTGCGGAGCAAGACGAGATAGTCAAGGAAATGGAGGCCAAGTTTGAGAGCCAGGACAGGAAATTCAAGAGCCAATAGAAGAGAGTCCAAGACCGGAACAAGAAGATCCGGGAGATGAAGGAAGAGCTGGAGGCCAAGGACTTCGAGCTCGAGCACTAGCAGGGTGTGATTGAGAGACTTCGCTCATAGAAGAGGGCTCTTAGGGCCAAGATAGAGGCCTTGACTACCAATGTCAAGGAATACAAGACCGCTATGGAGAATGCAGGTCTTACACTTGTTGATGAGGAGGTTGATGCAGAGGATTAGTGATGACTACTCATTTATCTTTCTTTTACCATGCTTATAATTATTGAGTCGCAATGACCATCCAACATGTGGGTGGCTTGCTATGATGTGTTTATTTTTACAAACTTGTTGTTTACGTCGTTTGAACTTTAAGTTATTTTGATGCTTGTTTTGGTGATTGTCTATGTGATGTTTTGTGCATAATAAGAATCTATGGGTATCTCATTCTTATCCTTATGAAAATCACAGATGCCTCCTCGACGTGCCAACCCCAACCCAAACAACAACAATGTCACCCCCGAGATGCAGCAGCTGATGACAGCACAGGCACAGCTGATGCAGATGATGACCACTTTTATGCAGAATCAGAATAACAACAACAATAATAACAACAACAACAATCAGAACAATCCACCAGGATTTGACATGCTCACCAGATTTCTAAGACTGAGGCCTGCAAAGTTCTCAGGAACTACTGATCCCATGGTGGCCAATGATTGGCTACGTTCGGTGAACAAGGATTTGGTAACTGTCGGCTGCACCGACAAAGAGAAAGTCAGGTTTGCAGCACATCTGTTGGAAGGACCAGCAGCCACTTGGTGGGATAACTTCCAGATCACCACTCCCATTGAGGATGTGACATGGGCTATCTTTGAAGATGGATTCCATACAGCTCACATCTCATCCGGAGTGATGAATTTGAAGAAGGAGTTCCATAACCTGAAGCAACGTCACCACAGCGTGGCTGAATATATTGAGGAGTTCAACAATCTGGCGCGTTATGCACCGGATGAAGTTGATACCGATGCCAAGAGGAAGGAGAAGTTCCTCGAAGGACTGAACGATGAACTGAATCTGCAGCTATCTGTTGCCTATGTCCCAACCTACCAATCCCTTTGTGACAAGGCTACCATCTTGGAGAGCAAGAAGAAACAGGTTGAAAGCAGAAAGAGGAAGCACAGCTTTGACAAGCACAGCTCGGGATTGTCTCACAAGCGTTTCCATCATGATGATAGTGGGAGTTCTGGATACCACAAGCATGAAAAACACAACAACCACCACAGCCACAACCGCCATCATGACAACAAGCATCACCGTAGTCATGATAATGACAAGTACAAGAACCACAAGAGTGGATACAAGAGCCACCACAATGGAAGTGGAAGTGGTAGTGGAAGCGAACCTGTCAAGAAGGATCTCAGTCAGGTTGAATACTTCAAGTGTAAGAAGATGGGGCACTACTAATGAGTGCCCAGAAAAGAAAGTTGAAGGTACCAACAAGCCCAACCCTTTCCAGAAGGGACAGGTGAACCACATCAATGTGGAAGAGATTTATGAGGAACCTGATGTTGTGGCTGGTAAGTTCAAACTCAATTCTGTTCCAGCAGTTTTTCTTTTTGATACTGGCACATCGCATTTATTCATATCAAGAGCATTTGTTGATAGAAATGAACTTCTAGTTGAAACTATTGGGTGTCCTATAAAAGTAAGTTCTCCTGGTGTAAAATGATAGTGAACTCAGGATGTCATGACCTAGTCATAGAGTTTGGGAAGTATAAGTTTCCCGTTAATTTGATAATCCTAAATTCCCAAGGATTGGATGTCATTTTGGGAAAGTACAAGGGAGTGCTTGATTGTGCCAATCATATTGTCACACTCACAACCCCGGATAATAAAAGGATTAGATTCAAGACTAACTTTGAATCAAAAGGGAGTAAGCTAAATTCTCTTAAGGGGGTTAGCATAGACTGTGTGCCAATTGTGAGTGAATATCCGGATGTGTTTCCGGAAGAATTGCCGGGAATGCCACCAGATAGAGATGTGGAATTTCTGATTGACTTGCTGCCAGGATCAGGACCAACAACAAAGAGACCTTACAAGATGTCAGTTGATGAGTTGAAATAACTCAAGAAACAACTTGGAGAACAGTTGAAGAAAGGATTTATTCAAACAAGTTCTTCATCTTGGGGAGCACCAGTCTTGTTTGTGGAAAAGAAAGATAGATCAAAGGTTATGCATCGATTATCGTTCACTCAATGAGGTGACTATCAAGAACAAATATCCTTTTCCCAGAATCAATGACTTGTTTTATCAGTTAGAAGGATCTTGTGTGTTCTCAAAGATTGATCTCCGGTCAGGTTATTTTCAGCCTAAGATAATAGAACAAGACATACCTAAGACAACTTTCATCACTAGGTATGGATTGTATGAGTACACCATGATGCCATTTGGTTTGACCAATGCACCAGCTTACTTCATGAATATGATGAACAAGGTGTTCATGGAGTTCCTTGACAAGTTTGTTGTCGTTTTCATCGATGACATTTTGATCTACTCCAAGAGCAACGAAGATCATGAAGGACATTTGCGTTTGATACTTGAGAAGCTTAGAGAGCATAAGCTGTATGCTAAATTCAACAAGTGTGAGTTCATGTTGAATGAAGTTGGATTCCTTGGACACATTGTGTCAGGATATGGTGTAGCAGTTGACCCCGCAAAAGTGTCAGCTGTAACTAAATGGGAATCTCCTAAGTCAGTGAAAGAAGTTCGTAGTTTTCTTGGCTTGGCAGGATACTATAGAAGATTCATTGAAAATTTCTCCAAGGTAGCTAAGCCAATGACGGAGTGGCTAAAGAAACACAATAAATTTGCTTGGACTAAAGGATGTGAACTCAGTTTCCAAGAATTGAAAAAGAGACTAGTGACAACACCCGTCCTATGTCTGCCAGATTTGGAGAAGGATTTCCAGGTTTATTGTGATGCATATCATCATGGATTAGGTGCAGTTCTGATGCAAGAAGGGAAAGTTGTAGCTTATGCCTCGAGACAACTCAAAACTCATGAGGTGAATTATCCTACTCATGATTTAGAGTTAGCCTCTGTTGTCCATGCGCTTAAAACATGGAGAAATTATCTTTTGGGAAAGCGATGTGAAGTGTTCACAGATCACAAAAGTTTGAAGTATATCTTCACTCAAAAAGAAATCAACATGAGACAAAGAAGATGGCTAGAACTCATCAAGGACTATGACTTGAGTTTGCAATACCACCCCGGTAAAGCAAATGTTGTAGCGGATGCACTAAGCCTTAAGGTATTTGTGAATGGACTCACTAAGGGAGAGTTGCCAGATGATCTGTGTGCCCAATTTAGAGACCTTAGATTGGAGATTGTGCCTGAGGTACATCTCATGTCATTGGATGTTCAACCCACCTTGTTGGACAAAATCAAGGAAGTCCAAAAGACGAACAAGGAAATTGAAGACATTAAGGAAAAGATTGGCAAGGGAAAAGCCAAAGGATTCCATGAAGACGAACAAGGTACTTTATGGTATGGAAAACGTATCTGCATTCCGCAAGATCCGGAGCTTCGGAAACTGATTTTACAGGAAGCACACAACTCACCATATTCCATTCATCCGGGTAACACCAAAATGTACATGGATATGAAGGAAAGATTTTGGTGGAATAATCTCAAGAAGGACATCGCCAAACATATTGCCTTGTGTGATGTATGTAGTAGAGTGAAAGCGGAACATCAGAAACCAGCAGGATTGTTACAACCACTACCTATTCCTGATTGGAAGTGGGACAAGATTGGCATGGACTTCATCACCGGATTGCCAAGGACCAGGTCAGGATATGATTCTATTTTGGTAGTAGTGGATCGCCTCACTAAAGTGGCGCATTTCATACCCGTGAAGACAACCTATACAAGTGCTAAGTTGGCCAAGATCTATATGAATAGGATTGTGTGTCTGCATGGAGTACCCAAGAGTATTGTGTCTGATAAGGGAACCCAATTCACTTCTCATTTTTGGAAGCAACTACATGAATCATTGGGAACTAGATTGGAATTCAGTACTGCTTTTCATCCCCAGACTGATGGACAGATAGAAAGGACCAAACAGATTCTAGAAGATATGTTGAGGGCATGTTCCCTAGACTATGGAGCTAGTTGGGACGAAAGTCTGCCTTACGCAGAATTCTCTTATAACAACAGCTATCAAGCTAGTATTGAAATGGCACCGTTTGAGTTTCTCTATGAGAGAAAGTGTACTACCCCATTACTATGGAATGGTGTGGGAGAAATAAATTTGTTCGGGCCAGAACTAATCAAAGAGGCTGAAGAGAAAGTCAAGCTAGTAAAGGACAGATTGAAGTTAGCACAATCCCGATAGAAGAGCTACGCAGATCCTAAGCATAGAGAAGTCACCTATGAGGTGGGTGATAGGGCTTATCTTAGAGTGTCACCACTTCTTGGAGTGAAGAGATTCGGAGTCAAAGGAAAATTGGCCCCAAGATATGTTGGACCATTCAAGATTCTGAGTCGTAAAGGAGAGGTAGCTTATGATATTGAATTGCCAGAATCATTGTCTGCCGTTCACAATGTGTTTCATGTGAGTCAGCTAAAGAAATGCCATCCAGAGATGGAAGAGACTTCTTTGAAGGATACTATACCTTTGGAGGAGGTCCAATTGGAAAGTGATCTCACCTATGAGGAAAAGCCTATCAAAATTCTTGAGACTGCATAAAGAGTTACTCGGACAAAGACTATCAAATTCTGCAAAGTGCAATGGAACCATCATTCCGAAGAAGCAACATGGGAAAGAGAGGATGACCTTCGGAAAGACCACCCTCACCTATTTGCTAGCCAATCCGAATCTCGAGGGCGAGATTCACCTTAAGGGGGTTAGATTTCTAACATCCCAAAAATCATGATTTCAAAGTTTGCATATCATCCATGCATTCATAATCATTTTAGGATCATTTTCAATGTAATTTCAAATCAGAAGCATTTGAATGTCTATTATTTTATGTAAGCAAGGCATTGTCCCAATACTACTCTCTAGTACAAGATTATTTGTTTTAAACCAAAGATATTTGATCCTATGTTTGATTGATGTTTTCCAAAGCTTGAACAAATTTTCAAAACAAAGTATGAATTTAAAACCATTCATATGACTTTATTAAACAATTGATAAATGCATTGTTTATTTTTAAATTCCAATGTGCCAATATATTTCCAAGTGTTCAACTGTTCTGTAGCCAAATGTGTACTTGTTCCACTTTACAAAAGTCCACAAGTGGTTTGAATTCAAACTCATTTGAATTTGGTTCCTGAAAATCAAAATAGAAATAGAAAAATATTAAAGAAACAGAAATGGGATGGCGCTAGCATTTCGGACCAACAGCAGAACCAGCCCACCCGGGCCAGTTCCCTCTACCCCCTCTCTCACCCGCGTGGAACGTACCCCGCAGCCGCTGACGCTGGGCCCTCTCCACGTCAGCGTCGTCTTCCCTAAATTCTCGCGCAGACGCCGCGCTGCCGTTACCTCGCCGCAGTGATGCGCGAATTAACTCGGCTTAATTCCAATTGATTCCGTGCGTGATCCTCGCCCTGGCTTCGGCTACAAAACCCCCCTCCACCCCACTCCTTTCCCCTCACTCAACAACACCAGAGCGCCGCCAGGCTCCCCAAATTTCACCCAACATCGCCGCGGCACCGAGGAACTCCGGTGAGCCACCACGGTGAGTCCCGAGCGTGCCTTGCCTTCTGGTTCACGCGAGCTGCTTCGCAGTCATCCTGCGCACCTTCTCATGCCCTCCTTTTGTTCTGAATCGCCCTAGGTCGTCGCCCTCGTCAACCTCTAGAAACGGCCGAAGCTTGACTCAACTCCGACGAACCATTCCGGTGAGCTCTATGTTCCCCCTGTCTCTGGTTCAAGCAATCATGTTCGCCAGTGTCTCGCGCATCTGTTAACGTTTTCCGTTTGAATCCTTGCGCCCCAGAACGTCGTCTTCGACTTTGACAGTGAGCACCCGACGCTCAGACGAACTCCGACAGGGTCCTGCTGCTGTGTCCGTGCGCCCCGACCTTGTCCGTCAACACGTTGAGCATCTCCGTGTTCTCGCAATCTTGGTAAGCACTAGCACGCCCCCCATACCCCTCTGGCCTCGCCGGCGTGTCACCGCCAGAACCGTCTCCGCCGCGAGCACCATGCGCGCCGCTGATTTCTGGTCAGATCGATCTGATCCATCAGATCCAGATCCAAAGGCCACAGTTATATCTTGATCGAAGCGGTATGATTAGATCTGGGCCGTGCTTAGTTAGTTAGATCCACGGCCCGCGAGCGTGATCCAGTGCGAACCGATACCAGCGATTCGGAAAGCGCCGCGTGGCTAGGGTTTAAATTTAAAATCTGGAAATAGATCTATTAGTTGTTCATACTTGCAAAATTATTAACTTTTGATCCAGACGTTCAAATTTTGCAAATTTTATATCATTGGAATCGTCAGGAGAAATAATTCTATCCAACTATGCACTTTGTTTAATAAATTGCATCTGTAAAATGGGTTGTTTTTGCAGAGACATTTCTAAGCTTATTTTGTATATAAAAATTATATGGAAAATGTTCTAAGGGCCAAATCAATTTTATTTAGTGTATAATTGTTTTGTTTATGATTCAGTACTATTTCACTTGTCTTGTTTGATTTATAAAAATCATCACATGGCATTGCATGCATTCATATATTTTTGCTTGTATATTTTTGATATGTGAATTTGGTGCTATCATTTTATGTGTAGATTTTGGTGCTAATAGTGATTGTGGTTGTGAAGATTGTTGCTACTCCCCCAACTACCAAGGCAAGTGGTGCTTCATATTTTTTCCCCAATATTTTTCCTATGCATTAGAAATATTTTGTATAGGGCTTGCATGAATATTTTTCTAAGTATCTATATGCTATGCTTGGGAAATCCTAGTAGTTGTAGAGTTTTTAGTGTTAAGATGCTTGCTATTGCCATGCTTAGCCTAGCTAGTAGCAACCAAGGGTGGAATATTTATACATGATATGGAAAATATTTCTAAGTCTTTGACTTATGTTTTGCTTAATAAAACAACTAAGTGAATGAATCACCTGGGTGGAATGGAAAGAATGGTTTGTGTTGAGTGGTTATACAAGGCCCATTTCTATGGTTTACCTTGTGTATCTCACTTGTGGATTGCCACCCAGGAACAAAGGGATTTGAGATGCCAAATGTTAAGAAGCTTATAGTGCAGCCACATGGCATTATGGGCTCTGCATGGATCATATAGGTTGCAATAACTTAGCCATTTGTACAGTTGGTGGTAGTGGGATGATAGGTTGTAACGCGTCCATTTGGTCTAAGGGAAGGCTTCTAAAAGGTCCTGTCTTGGTGAAAATCAAGTCTTGTGGGGAAAGTGCACCACCTCTGCAGATGGAAGAAACTAAGTACTTAGCCGTGTCCCCGGTAATGGACAACTTGAGCATAAAGACATGGAAGCTATCAAGAATCTCCTCATCCCAATTTTCTAAGTTAAAACTTGTGGTTGAACAAGGGTGAAGGTTCACCAATTTCTATTGGTGGTTCCTTGGGAAAGTTTTTGTAGTGTTTTCAACTGATAGGTAAAACCTATTTTGAGCAAGCAAGCCTCAGCTACACTTAGCCAAATTCATGTAGTAACTAGATGTTAATATTCTACTAAGGTATCACTTGCCAATACTATTCCAATGTATTGACCCACTGTGGCTGTAACTTGTGATGTTGCAGGTTACTCTGATGATGATTAGGGGTTATGAGTCTACACGCAACATGCTTGCCTGTGGCACATGAAGATGAAGACTTCTATTTTATATTGTTAAGTTAAACTCTTGTACTAGCCTATGGCTATGGAGTTGTAAAAGACTATGTTATCTCTGGAATGGCGTTTTAATAATGACCTTTGTTTCTGTGTACTTCATCTTAAACTATGGATGCTAGCAATTGATCCAGGGACTAGCATTGCAATCACAGGGATCCTTACCTTTATAAGTGTGGGATCTTACACAGCCATTACTTTTGAAGATGATTATAAGAATGTCCAAGAGGACCGGAGGAAGAGAGCCAAGAAGGAAACCAAGAGAATTCAGGCAAGCAAACTTAAACCCAACCTGTAGTTCAAACCTCGGAATAGGAATTATGGCAACAATAACAATAACAATAACAAGGGCAGTGGTGGAAATCAATCCAATCCAAGAAGGAATGTTATTTGTAACAGTTGTGGAATTCCAGGGCATTTCCAGAGGGAATGCAAAAAGCCTGTAGTGATTTGTTATGGTTGTGGTCAGAAGGGGCATATCAAGCCCGATTGTCCGAGCAAACCACCAGGAGGTTGGCCTACCAAGGGTGGAGGACAAGCCAGTGGAGGAAATGGATAGCCCAATAAAGGAGGAAATAATGGCAAGAGGAACTGACCTACCGGGAAACTCAACTATGCAACCCTCGAGGAGGTGGATAATTCAGAGCATGCAGTGATAGGTACGCTCAATATCCTTACCAATCCTGGCAAAGTTCTGTTTGATACTGGTGTAACTACTTCATTCATTTCTGAAGAATTTTGTGATAAGTTCGGGATTAGAAGGGCAACGTTAGAAAGTCCTATGACCGTAGTTACGGCAGGAGGGAATGTGATTGTACGCCACATAAAACAAGATCAGGTTATCTCGATCTGTGGTTGTACATATTTCGCAGACCTTTATGTGATTCCTTTGAAGGTAATTGAAGTAGTGTTGGGAATGGATTGGATGATGGAACACAGAGCTCAGATAAATTGTGAGGAGAAAACTGTCTCAATCAAAACTCCAAGTGGAGCAAGGATAGTTTACCAAGCAGATAAGCACAGTCATATCATGGTGGATCTGCAGTTGAACTCAATGAAAGAGGTCAAATTGGAAGATATTCCTATAGTAAATGAATTTCAAGATGTTTTTCCAGCAGAGCTACCAGGAATGCCACCAGACCGGGAGATAGAGTTTACTATTGACCTAATTCCTAGTATATCACCAATAGCTCAAGCACCATATAAAATGGGACCCAAAGAGTTAAAAGAACTCAAGGAGCAAATTGATGAGTTAGCCAGAAAAGGATTTATTCAGGAAAGTGTATCTCCATGGGGAACACCAGTTATCTTTGTGGATAAGCGAGATGGTGGAAGACGGATGTGTGGTGATTATAGAAACCTAAACAACGTTACTATCAAGAATAAGTATCCTTTACCAAGAATTCAATATTTGTTTGATCAAGGGAAAGGAGCTGGGGTATTTTCAAAGATCAATTTAAGATCTGGATACCATTAAATAAAAATCAAACCAGAAGATGTTCCAAAGACAACATTTGTCTCAAGATATGGACACCATGAGTATCTGGTAGTACCATTTGGTTTGACCAATGCACCGGCAATATTCATGAATCTGATGAATAAGATCTTCATGCCATATTTGGACAAGTTCGTCATAGTCTTTATTGATGATATTCTGATATATTTCAAGGATAAGGAAGAGCATGCTGATCACTTGAGAATAGCATTGCAGACTTTAAGAGAACACAAACTTTATGCTAAGTTCAGTAAGTGTGAATTTTGGCTTGATGAGGTAGAATTCCTCGTTCATGTGATCAGTAAGGATGGAATTGCTGTGAATCCATCTAAAGTTCAGTCATTACTAGAGTGGACTGCACCGACCAATTTGAAGCAAATTCGAGGTTTCTTAGGAATGGCTGGTTATTATCGGAGATTCATTGAAGGTTTCTCCAAAATAGCCGGAACAATGACCAAATTATTAAGGAATAATACACCATTCAAGTGGGATGAGAAATGTGAAGCAAGTTTTCAAGAGTTGAAGACTAGGTTAACCACAGCTCCAATCTTAGCAGTTCCTGAAACAGGGAAGGATTTCACCGTATACTGTGATGCGTCTAAAGAAGGTTTGGGTTGTGTATTAATGCAAGATCGGAAAGTGATTGCTTATGGCTCAAGACAACTGAAACCACATGAAGTCAACTATCCAACTCATGATTTAGAGTTAGCAGCAGTAGTTTTTGTGCTGAAAGGATGGAGGCATTTTATTTATGGAGCCAGATGTGAGTTATACACTGACCATAAAAGTCTCAAATACTTCTTCACTCAAAAGGAATTGAATATGAGACAAAAACGTTGGTTGGAACTAATCAGGGATTATGATTTAACAATCAACTACACTCCAGGGAAAGCAAATGTTGTAGCGGATGCTTTAAGCAGAAAGAGTGCAGATATTCAACCTAGCAATAGGGAGCTACCAAAGGAGTTACAAATGGACTTGGAAAGATTAGAACTTCAATTCATTAGAACAGAGGTTCTTGGAGGATTAGCTACTATGCAGGTAGTTGCAGAGCAGGACAGTGATCTTAAGCAAGAAATTTTTAGACATCAAGCAGAAGATCCATTTATTGCTGAGGAAATTCGGAGGATATCTCAAGGGAAAAAATCAGTTTTTCGCCTTGGGGATTATGGGTCTTTATGGTTTCAAGACCGTTTATGTGTTCCAGATGTGACTGAGATTCGTGATATCATACTCAGAGAAGAACATGAAACACCATATTCTATACATCCAGGGAGTACTAAGATGTATATGGATTTGAATGAACTATTCTGGTGGAATAACATGAAAAGAGATATTGCTAAATATGTATATGAATGCCATACTTGCCAAAGGGTGAAGGTTGAACATCAAAGTCCAGCAGGACCATTACAACCCTTGGAAATTCCTGAATGGAAGTGGGAGGAAATAGGTATGGACTTTATCACAGGATTTTCCATGACACCAAAAAGGAAGGATATGATATGGGTAATTATGGACAGACTCACTAAGAGTGCACATTTTATTCCAGTGAATCAAAAATATAATGCCAAGAAGTTAGTTGAAGTATATGTCAAAGAGATAGTAAGTAAGCATGGAGTACCCAAAAAGATCGTAACTGGGGATCAATGTTTACTTCAACATTTTGGAAGCAATTGCATGAAGCACTTGGTTCAAAGTTAGATTTCAGCACATCATATCATCCTGAGACAGGAGGTCAAACTGAAAGAACAAATCAAATACTAGAAGACATGCTAAGAGCTTGTGCACTAAATTTTGGAGGAACATGGGAAGATCATCTACCATTGGCAGAATTTTCTTACAACAATAGCTATCAGAGTAGTCTAAAGGCAGCCCCATACCAAGTTTTGTATGGAAGGAAGTGTAGATCACCAATATGTTGGTATGAGCCTGGAAGCAGCAAAGAATTTGCGCCAGATTATATCAAGGAAAGACAAGATATCATTGATAAGATCAGGGATAGACTGGAAATTGCCCAGAGTAGGCAAAAAAGTTATGCGGATCAAAGTCGAAGATCATGGCATCCAGAAGTGGGAGAAATGGTCTATTTGAAAGTAAGTCCAATGAAAGGGGTGAAAAGGTTCGGAGTTAAAGGAAAATTGAGTCCAAGATACATCGGACCATTCAAGATATTGAGTCAAAACAGAACTATAGCTTATGCTTTAGAGTTACCATCAAGATTAGCTCAAGTGCATAATGTTTTCCATGTGTCACAACTTCATAAATGTTTGAAAGTTCCGGATGATGCAATCACACACCAGGAGATAGAACTACAAGCAGACCTGACCTATATTGAAAAGCCCAGTAAGATTCTAGAAGAAAACTAGAAAAAATTAAGGAAACAGAGCAATCGAATATTGCAAGGTACAGTGGGAACATCACCCTGAAAGGGAAGCCACATGGGAGAAAGAAGAGGATTTAAGAAAAGCCTATCCAGAACTATTCAGGTACATCTCCGCAAACTTCGGGACGAATTTTAATTTAAGGGGTGAAGTCTGTAACACTCCCAGCATTTAGGAACTAATGAAGGGTAGATTTAGGAATTTGGAATGTTGCATGCATTCATCGGTGAAAATGTGGGTAAATTTTTTGCCAAATAAAAACCTTAAGTGATCAAGGTTTCTTTCATACTTTGAGATTAGGTTTAGTCTTAAAGGATGATTGCTATAGACCTTGATATGATCTTTGAGGAATTATGTGTTTTGGAAAATGAATATGAATTTTAAACTTGAGTGTTTGAATTATAATTCAAATGAATTGGGAATAAGATTTGAATCTTGATTAAATTAAGAGTTAATTATTGTAACTCAAACTTTATCTAAAGAAAATAATTAAGAATATGAAAACTTATTTCATATTTTCATTCAATAAATAAGTTACAAAAATATAACTTATTGAAATTATTCAACAACTTCACAATAGCAAATAAATAAAGAATAAGAATATTTATTTATTAATAATAATATAATCTTTATTACAGAAGAATAAAATGAAGATTACAAAATAATAAAATGAAAATTACAAAAGAATAAGAAGATTACATTAACTATTCTATAAAGAAAACCTAAACTAAAATCTTCATCTTCAAATCTGTACCTGCAAGACAAACACTAATAAAACAATAATAAGGTTAGAGTTAGAATTGTTTTTCTCTCAGACATGTCAGTGAGGTGCACTGAACAAGTTCATCATTCAGAAATTATAAAAGGGGCAAGTTTCACCAATATGAAAGAATTTATCTTTCATAAATTTTAAGCCAAAAAGGGGTCAAATTGACAGCAAGGAGGGGCAAGTTCACCAGCCAGGTAAAAGTAATCTGATCAAAGTAGCTTTCAAGTCTAAAGCATATCCACAAGTGCACAGCAAGCACACAAGCAGGACACACAACTAAATGCATGTGGTGTAATGTCAGCTTCACATCACAACCCAAACTCACAAAACCATCAACACAACCGTGGAGAGGCACTAGTGTATCTCTTCACTGCTTACACACAAGAACAGCCAGCAGCTAACCAAGCACAACAGCCAGCAACGAAACCAACGAAAGCCAAGATCTCATCACCAGGATGGTGACATAAGGAGGGGGAAGGAGCAAGTGGACAGCAAGATCAAGTCTAGGAGCTAGGAGGAGCAGGCTAGCTCAAGGTCAAGCACAGGAGTTCAGCAAAACCAGATCAAGATCATCACCCAACTCCATAATCATTAGTTTTTATGGTGAGAATCATAAAACCCTCACATGATCAAATCATATTATTTAGACAGAAGAATGTGTTGTTTTATGAAATAAACTCTCAGAAAACACCCAAGTGGGGTGAATCCATTATTGAGATTTTAAGCTTTAAAAGAAAACAGCAAAGTACAAGGATCCAACCAAGACTCAGAACAACATCATTGATTTGGTTGTCAAGCTATATATTTCAATTCAAACACAAATATAGCTAAGATTTAGATTCTAGGCACATCCCTAAGCTAAGGGTAGCACCTTAGAAGCTATTCTTTTGGATCCATATAATGACCAAGCCTACTATCATTTTTCTCCAATATTTGATTCAAGAAACAATAGCTGGTACCACTACCAGGACTATCTATATGAATCAGCTAGATAAGGCCTAAAACCCTAAGCCTTAGACCAATATCATTGGTGTTAGGGATTTCAGAAAAGAACATTTCCATTTATCTTTTAAAGCTAAGCTTGTATTAAGCTTAAACCAACCCAATCAAAGGATTAGAATCAATCTTGTGTGCCATACCCAGATGGTGTCACAAGAACAATTCTACATGAATCAGGATAAAAATTTAATCATCACAAATTCAATCAATTAACTTACTAATCATTTTCATGTTAATACAGGAATCATAATCAGGATATTCCTATGTTAATCTTCACTGTTTGATCTCAAACCACACATTAATTCTCAAGCCAACAGCACTAAGACAGTGGTTTCATCACACCATAATCATGATCATAAACCAAGAAATGACAGTGGAAAGTTATCAAGCCACTGACTTTACCAAGCATGGATTCCAAAGCAACTATACCATCTGAATCATATGCAAACCAAGTATAAAATCATCTAATAAGATACTAGAACCATTATAGTTCATCTCAAGCAACAAGCCTCAGGCTAATAACCATTTAACATGCTTACAGACCATCCAGACATGATCTAATTCATCCAGTATATGATCAACCACAGGATAAGAACCCTAAATGGAATAAATCATATTAATCAGAACAAGACAGTAACTAGAGAGGTCACTTCCAACGTCTTGCATAGGATCAACAAGCACAAAGAGCACTAGGGGAGAGGAACAGAACTCACCAAAGGTCCTCGCTGAAGACTAGAAGAGGAAGGAGAGGTGGCCGACGTCCATGGCGGCACGGGGAGCACCCCAGGAGGGGCGCTCCAACCCTTATGGCTCCACGGCAGCGACCATGAACACGCATAGAGGTGAGGAGCATCACCACAACGCACGACGGCAGTGGCAGCACCAGGATCCACGCCAACCCCCAAACCCTAGGGTTCGGGATGGCATCGATCCATCGCAGGAGAGCCCCATATTCAAATCTAATTGGATAGAAAGGATGGGCATACTCGAAAACCTCCTACCACACAACGGCGGCGACCAGAACAGTCCACAACGGCGAGAATCGCCGGTGGCGACATCACCGACCATGGGGTCGAGGTTAGAGGAGGAGAGGAATGAGCTCGAGGGAGAGATGCAGCAGGGGAGTGGGATGAGTTGGGATAGACCCTTTAGGGGTGGTTATTTTGACTATGTCTAATGGCCACTAGGGCCCAATAAGAATAAGCCAGCCCAAAAATCTTTTAACGCCTATTCTAATAAATAGGAAAAGACCAAAATACCCCTGAACTTAATTAAATCCTAGAAAATAAAATAAAAGTCCAAAAATTATAAACAAAGTATTTTTGGATTCACAATAACCTACAATATCCAAATAAATAAGATATAAAATTTTAGACATTTAAATTTTAATAAGAATTTTGTAATTTATATATTCCTTATGGAATTTTAAAAAATTATTGAAAGATCATAAAAATAAACAAAAATCACTTTCATTATATATTAATATTGTAGTATTTTCGAAAAATACTAAATAAATATTTAATAACAATTTTTAATGTTTAATTGATAATTCCTAAAAGAATTATTAAATCAATAAAAGTCAAATAAAAGGAAAAATAAAATAAAATAATTCAATATATGTTATAAATATTAAAAAGTAATATTTATAAATCCTTTATTATTAAAAATAACTTTGTATAATAATAGGGTGAATGCATATCAAGTTAAATGATGCATTACATTATTGCATAATCATTTTGCTTCTTTAAATATTGTCCTTACCGGACAATAATGATGTTTTTGTAGACATAGAAGCTCAAGGTCCAGTGCAAGCATCAGACTTCACTACCTTGCCATCACAAGGCAAGTTCATCACTTTATCATGTCCTTTGAAGAGTCTTTATTAAAGTATTTGCAAATTGTGTGTTATCATATATACTATAAAAGAAAGAAAATATTATTTTCACAAATAAAGAAATCATAGGTATCATCCGAAGTGATGATATAATGGAGCAATAGAACTTAGGGTTCTATTTGCAACAATGATGATCAAGTACGAACTTAATAACCCCTGACATCAGTGATTCTAGCGCCGTATATTACGCGTTAGCCATGAGATTTGGAATGGGACAGAGAAGTCAGCTGTATCTTCTTCCTCTCGCATGAAGCCGGATGTGCAGGTAGTGGCTGTTATCCTCGTAGCGTGCATATTAATTGGTAATTCATAGAGGATATGCATCATATGGGTGGGAACCCTCATCGTCCCACGATAGTTCTGGAATCTAACAATTTGTACAAACCATTACCGTAATTCATTATGTGGGCATGGTGTACACAAATGAGGCACGTGAGGTCGCGAAGGGGGCAGTGATTGGCTTGGACCAACTACTAGGCCCCACATCATGGAATTGTGGACGGGAAAGTACGCCCGGTTGTGCAACAAAGAGTTGATCTCTCATGGGTAAAGTAACGCACCTCTGCAGAGTGTAAGAATTGTAACTTGTTACTCCCTGTTCCGGGAAGGAGCTGCGAACGCGGTAGGAAAGGAACTCCATGAAAGTTCTTGTCAACCTGTGAAGGCTGATTGTCATAGTTTTTCAGAATAAAATCAATCAGAAAGATTTACAAAAATTGCATAGTGCCAAGGATTTATAATCCGAGGTGGTAGTTAGAGCATCAAACTTCCCACCTTGCATATAATGAACTTGTTGGGTAACGCTGTTACTCATTCTTTCCTTTGATCCCTTGCTTAGACTCTGAGGATCCTGAAGACGTGCCAATGTATGCAGCCGGATGTCAAGAAGATGTGTTTTACGAGGAACCCGATCTGTCCGGAGGTGTTGAAGGAGTGGATTACGAAATCCGCTACGGTGTCGATGATAACGAGTCCAACTAAGTATCCCTAGTTAGTAGTAACCAATGGAGCCGAGCAGCATGAACTCTATAGAATAAGCTGCTGAGCTAAACTCCTAGTCGGAGTTTCTACTTTTAAATCCCACTGAAACACTTTATAATTTGGTTTGTAAGTTGAATATTTTGGAAGTCTTGAACTTCTGGTATTGTAATAATAATAATGTGTGTAGTTTTGTAATATGGACCCGCAATGTTTCTGTTGTACCACTCTGAGGTATGTGATATTTATGGAACGGTGTTCTGTGGATGTCATGTCAACGACTATAGTGTACTACACATGCAGTGGTATGCTGGGTCACCGCACCGGCGTTCGAGGAGAATTTCGCTGAGGGTTAAGTCCATGACACTGATACCGATACTGAGGACGAGGGACAATAGCCACCACCGCCGCCGCCACTTAACATGGAATAAATAATATTGATGCAAACACAGTTACTACAGCAGAAGGCCGCCAACATGGCGAATCAGAACCAGAACCAGAACCTGAATCAGAATCAAGGTCATCATCCTCCACCACAGTCCAACCTAGCAGAGTTTATGAGGACAAAGCCACCTACTTTCGCAGGATCAGCGGACCCTATAGAAGCGGATGATTGGCTAAAGGACATTCGTAGGAAGCTCAATTTGGTTAATGGCGCGCCAACTCCAGGGTATGGCTGCAGATTGGTGGGAGAGTTTTTATGATGCACATGATGATGCTGAGGCAATCACCTGGAATGAATTTTAATAAGCTTTTCGCACTACACACATTCCTGCTGGTCTCATGGAGCCGAAGAGGGATGAATTCCGAGCTCTTGTCCAAGGAAAGATGTCAGTATCTGAGTATTAGGACCGGTTCACTCAGTTATCACGCTATGGGAAAGCATATATTCCAACTGAGGCCGACAAGACTGCTCGGTTTCTGAGGGGATTAAACCCAGGTTTGAAAGATAGGTTGGTATCCCATGATTTTCCAAATTTCCAGAGTCTGGTAAACAAGGCTATTCTGCAAGAGAACTCAAAGAGAGAGTTAGAGGAACACCAAAAGTGCAAAGCACGACAGGGTCAGCATGGAGCTGGAAGCTCACTCTAGAAGAATAATAACCACTCTGGTTATCGTGGAGCAACTGCCAAGTCAGCAAAGCCTAGTCATAACTTTCAGCACAATGCCTATCGTACTCCGAGAGATGAAGTCGGAGGAAACCATGCCAACATTGTTGGAAATGCGTGCTACAACTCTGGCATAGAGGGACACTTTTCTGCTGCATGCCCGAATAAGAAGACCATAGGGCCGACACCAGTGAAGTTCAATTTGGGGTCTGCTGCCAAGACACCAACAGTGGGGCATGGGCAAGGCATACTGCCTACACTAGGAGGCGCATCTAATGCCTGAGGACAGCCGGGTCGTGGTGAAGTCAACCATATCATAGCCGAACAAGCCAATGAAGCCTCAGATGTTGTTCTTGGTATGTTCCTAATCAACTCATGTTATGGTTTAGTACAATTTGATTCTGGAGCTTCTCATTCATTTGTTTCCAAGCAATTTGCTGAAAAACACCATTTGAAAACTGAGGGTATGAGTCAGTCAATGGAAGTACAATCACCTGGGGGAATTCTCATCTCATGTTTAAAATGCTGTAAAGTGATCATAATGATCGAGGGAGTAGAGTTTCTAGAAAACCTCATAGTGTTAGACTCTAAAGGGTTAGATGTTATTCTTGGCATGAACTGGTTAGGAAAGAACAAAGCTATGATAGATTGTGGACTTAGATCCATATCATTAACCAGTACTGAAGGAATTGTGGTGAATTACAAGCCCGAGGTAACATCAAAAACTGCAGAAACTAGTTTGTTGAATAGCTTGAAGGAGATGGTTGTGTCAGATGTTAGGGTGGTTAAGGAATACCCGGATGTTTTTCCAGAGGAGTTGCCAGGTCTTCCACCAGATCATGAGATAGAGTTTTCCATTGAGTTAGTGCCAGGCAATGCCCCTATTGCAAAGGGACCATATAGAATGCCAGCAAATGAGCTAGCTGAGATGAAGAAGCAAATCCAGGAACTTATCGAGAAGGGATACATTAGACCGAGCACCTCACCTTGGGGAGAACCGGTGTTGTTTGTAAAGAAGAAGGATGGTTCTATGCGCATGTGCGTGGACTACCGTGCTTTGAATGAAGTAACCATCAAAAACAAATACCCTTCGCCGAGGATCGATGATTTGTTTGATCAGTTGAAAGGAGCTTCTGTTTTCTCAAAGATAGATCTCAGGTCAGGATACCATCAGTTAAAGATTCGACCAGAAGATATACACAAAACAGCTTTTGTCACTCGTTACAGCCTGTATGAGTTTTTAGTGATGTCATTTGGACTCACGAATGCACCAGCTTACTTCATGAATCTCGTGAATAAAGTTTTCATGGATTTCTTGGATAAATTCGTCATGGTATTTATTGATGATATGTTGATCTACTCCCGTAATGAGGAAGAGAACGAGAAACACCTACGGATTGTTCTAGAAAGGCTTAGAGAACATCAACTCTATGCCAAGTTTAGCAAGTGCGAGTTTTGGTTGAAACAAGTTGATTTTCTTGGTCATGTCATTTCAGCCAAAGGGGTAGCAGTGGATCCAGCTAAAGTGGAAGTATTACTTAGTTGGAAACAACCGAAGAATGTGTCAGAGAAACACAGCTTCCTCGGAATCGTGGGATATTACCGCCGCTTTATAGAAGATTTCTCAAGAATTGCAAGACCAATGACACAGTTGATCAAGAAGGAGAAAAAATTTGACTGGACACCAGTGTGTGAGACCAGTTTCCAAGTACTCAAGAGGAGACTGACTTCTGCCCCAGTGCTAATTTAGCCAGATATTCGAAAGGATTTTGAAGTTTATTGTGATGCTTCCAAACAGGGTTTGGGTTGTGTTCTCATGCAACAAGGAAAGGTTGTAGCTTATGCATCAAGACAACTACATCCACATGAAGTGAACTAACCCACACATGATTTGTAATTGGCTGCCGTAGTACATTCTTTGAAGATCTGGAGACACTACCTTATTGGTAATCGATGTGAGATATATATATAGATCATAAGAGCTTGAAGTATATTTTCACCCAACCAGATTTGAATCTTAGACAAAGGAGATGGCTGGAATTAATTAAGGACTACAACATTGGCGTTAATTATCACCCTGGTAAAGCCAATGTCATACCTGATGCATTGAGTAGAAAGGTTTACTTCAATAATCTTATGATTCAGGAAGATCAACCAGAACTGCATGAGGAGTTCAAAAAATTAAACCTGAACATGAGTCTTGCTGAGAAGGAAGATATGTTAGAAGTCAAGTTTACTTTAGAGGATCAAGTAAGAGAATCTCAGAAGAACGACAAGGGAATCGAAGAGATTCGATCAAAGATCAAGTTAAGATAAGCACCTGACTATAACAAGGATGAAAAGGGAAATATTTGGTTCCGAGATTATTTGTTGGTGATAGACCAAAAAGAACTCAAGGATTTAATCATGAAGAAGGCACATGAGTCATCATACTCCATACACCCGGGAAGTACGAAGATGTATCATGATCTTCGAGATAGTTCCTGGTGGTCTAGCATGAAACATGAAATTGCAGATTATGTATCTCGATGTGATGTATGTCGAAGAGTCAAGGATGAGCATCAAAAGCCTGCAGGACTACTTCAACCACTTAAAGTTCCTGAGTGGAAATGGGAAGAAATCATGATGGATTTCATCACAGGGCTTTCGAGGACATCATCAGGATATGACTCTATTTGGGTTATAGTAGATCGATTGACCAAGTCAGCTCACTTTATTCCAGTGAAGACTTCTTATAATGGGGAGAAATTGGCTGAGTTATATATGGCCAGAATTGTTTGCCTACATGGATTTCCAAAGAAGATTGTCTTTGATCGAGGTACTCAATTCACGTCGAGGTTCTGGAAGAAGATCCATGAAGTCTTAGGCACACAGTTGAATTTTAGTACCGTTTACCATCCATAGACTAATGGACAGACTGAGCGTGTGAACCAAATATTGGAAGACATGCTTCGAGCATGTGCTTTGACTTGCAAGCGCACTTGGGACAAGAGTCTTCCATACGCAGAGTTCGCTTACAATAAGCTTTCAGGCAAGCTTATAAATGTCTCCATTTGAATTCTTGTATGGACAAAAGTGTCGTACCCCCACTAAATTGGCATGAAGTCGGAGAAAATCAAGTTTTTGGACCCGATACTCTTGAGGAGGCAGATAAAAAAGTAAAGATGATTCAGGAAAGGTTGCGGGCTGCCCATTCTAGACAGAAAGTCTATGCTGATAGACATCGTCATAATTTAGAATTTAAGAAGGGGGATGATGTGTACCTGAAGGTATCCCCACTTCGCGGGATGCAACATTTTGGATTGAAAGGGAAGTTGGCACCTCGATATATTGGACCCTTTACAATCACCGCCAGGTGTGGAGAGGTTGCTTATGAGTTGGCGTTACCTGAAAAATTGTCCAAGGTGCACAATGTGTTTCTGAAGGGAATATGCCCTGAGAGTCAATAATAAAGTGTTTATTATGTGTATTCCAAGGATATGATAGATGCTTATTTTGCATGCTATAATTGTATTAATACGGAAATGTTAATACATGTGTGTTTAATAAACAAACAGAAAGTTCCTAGTTATGCCTCTCTCATAAACTAGTTCCTTGATTAACAAGTTGATCACAGTTTCCTGATCATAGACATTGGATGTTGTTAATAACGAGATCACAACATTAGTGTAATTATGTGATGAACATTCATCCGAAGTATAGCATTACGATCAAAGTCATTGAGTATATATTGCTATAAACAACTTACGAAGTGATCCTAATCCTTAGACCATGAGATCGTGCCAATCACTAACACCGGAAGAGTTTCTTGTTGACATCAAACTTCACACCGTAACTGGGTGATTATAAAGATGGCTTCAAAGCTAATAAAGTGTTATGTTGAGAATCATGGATCAAGAGTGGAATTTGTTCATCCCTATGACAGATAGATATACTCTGGGCCCTCTCGGTGATATCACATTGGTTAGCTTGCAAACAAGTGATTTGATCACTAGAATGTTATATCACGGGAACGAGAAAAGAGTGCATGTTAGTAACGAGATCAAATTAGGTATGGAGATACCGATGATCGAATCTCAGACATGTAATATATCATGAAATAAAGGGATTAATATAAAGCATAAAAGGTTCCGACAATCACAGGAAAGTCATCGTTGAATGTGTGGGAGTCAGTATGGATCTCCTGGTCCTGCTACTGATTATTGATCGGAGAAGGGTCTCGATCATGTCCGCATTATGCACGAACTGTAGGGTGACACACTTAAGGGACACTGACATCTAGTTGGAGCAAATGTTTCATGCCGGAAAGAATAACATGCGCAGGAATTTATTTCACTAGATACCGAAACAGGTTTTCACGTGAAATTGCATAAAGTGGTTTTGCATGTGAAATAGAATTTTAGCAAGGGGTTATATGTGAATGTTTGTCATTAAAGTAATTGACAAAATTCTGAATAAATAAAAGAGTTTTATTTAATGAGATTTTGCATTAAATTTGGTGGAAATTTAATAGCAATTTTGAGTGGAGGAAATTGAAAGGGTTTTTGTGAGTGGAGTGTCCACCCACATGAATGAAGAAGGGGAAGGGCAGCCCCCATGGCCGGCGGCAACCCCCTTGGGTACCCCCTCCTCCTATAAAAGGCACCTCTCTCCTCACTTCTCACTCACACCTCGTCGTGAAGGATCTCTCTCCCCCTCTATAATTTATCCCCCATGGTCTCGGACTAGCGAGATACATGTTCCCAGTGGCTATTCGGCAAGAAAGGGTTGTGCTTCCGCTGCATCGCTAGAGCGAGGAGGCGGAGGTTGCTCGGTGTCTTGTACGTGTGTGCGAGCACGGATGCGCTGCTGCTTTGTGGCGCTAGGACTTCCTCTCGGTCTTGAGATCGGCAAGAGATCGTCTACATCAACCACGAGTTGAACTCATTAAGGTTTGTCGGTCTTCAAGGGTATGTTCTCTATGGATATACATCCGCCCGTTGTTTGTATCTAGTAGATAGATGTTGGTACATATTTCCCATCGTAGGAATTTTTTTGTTTTCTATGATGTGAACCCTTCAGTGGTATCAGAGCCGGATCTATGCGTAGATGCTTTACACGGGTAGTACACATATGAGTATGTGGGCGATGATGATCATGTTGTTGCTCCTTAGTTGTAATTTTGGATATTGGTGGCATAGTGGGATGAAGCGGCCCGGACAAACTTTACATGTCCTCGCACATGAGACCTGTTCCACGCTTGACATGCAACTAGTTTGCATAAGTGGCTAGCGGGTGTCTGTCTCTCCTACTATAGTCAATATCTATTTTGCAACGAGTTGTCAACAATTTGGTTATCCTCTTTGTGGTTTCATGTTCGTAGGTAAGAATGATTCTATCTTCGAAAGCCCTAAGCCACGTAAAACTTGCAATGGATAAATTAGAGGCGACTATTTTAGATTGTTGCTGGGCTAGTGTTATGATATGGTGATGTTGTAAGTAGAAGTATGAGATGATACTCTTACAACACACATAGCGTGTAAGTTCCATAGACCTTGGACATGCACATAAAGGTATGATAGTGATCATACCACGATGCACATGATAGAGATCATATGCAGGAACCATATCATTCTACTAATAAACATGTGATGTTTGATATCATCTTATATTGCTTGTTTAGCGCTTTATTAGCATAATAAGATGACCCCTCATTTAAATATCAAGATAATAATGTGTTCTTCCTTTAGTATGCACCGATTATGTTTTCGTCGCTCCAAGGCATCACGTGATGATCGGGTGTTCTTGGATCCACGACCATATATCGGGTGTAAGATAGTTACACACGCGAATACTAAGGTTCTAACTTGGCGAGCCTAGCATGTACAGACATGGTATCGGAACACGGACCGAAAGGTTAAGCATGAGTCATATAGTAGATATGATGCCCATTTGATGCTCGCCTTTCAAGCTACACCAACTCACGTGATGATCGGACTTGGTGTAGTGGATTTGGTTCATGTAATCACCAAAAAGGCATGAGGGATGTCGTTTTTGAGTGGGAGTTCATTTGTAATATGGATTAGTTGAACTCAATCTATCATAAACTTAGTCTAAACTTTACAAATTCTGTTTTAGATGGCACCACCTGCTTTTAATTTCAATGTGTTCATGGAGAAAGAGAAACTTGCAACGAACGGTAGCAACTTTACCGAATGGGCCATGAATTTGAGGATTCTCCTCTCTGTTGCACAAAAGCAATATGTGCTAGAAGCGCCACTAGGCCCCCCACCTTTTGAGCATGCCCCTGGCAAGGAGAAGAATGTCTATCAGACTCGTCAGGAGGACCACAACTTAGTTCATTGCGGCATATTGTATGGGCTAGAGCTGGAACTTCTAAAGCGTTTCGAAAATGGCAATGCATTTGATACAATGGGTGAGTTGATAATGATTTTTGACACACATGCTGCTGTAGAGAGCTACAATGCTTCAGAAAAGTTCTTTAGCTGCATGATGGAAGAGCACAACTCCGTTAGCGAGCATGCACTCAAGATGTCGGGTTACACCGATAAGCTTGTGTCCTTGGGAATATCGATTCCCATTGAATTAGGCATCCATCGTGCTCTGCAGTCTCTGCCACCTAGCTATAAGAGCTTCGTGATGAACTATAATATGCAAGGCATGAAGAAGTCTCTCCCCGAGCTTCTGTCAATGCTTAAAACTATAGAAGTGGAGATCAAAAAGGAACATCAAGTGTTGATGATCAATAAGAACACTGGTTTCAAGAAAGACAAGAAGGGAAAACAGAAGGGAAGTAAGGGCGGCAAGCCGGTTGCTGTGCCTGAAAATAAACCCCGAGTTGGACCTAAGTCTGATACCTAGTGCTAGGGACTGGCCACTGGAAGCGCAACTACCCCAAGTATTTGGCAGACAAGAAGGCCGGCAAGGCAAACAAAGGTATATATGATATACCTGTTATTGATGTGTACTTGACTAGTGCTCGCAGTAGCACATGGGTAATTGATACCGGTTCAGTTGCTAATATTTATAACTCGAATCAGGGTCTGCGGAACAAGCGACTGCTAGCAAGGGGTGATCGCCATCGGAATTCTACCTATCCATTTTCCATCGGGATTAGTAATAAACTTGAATAATTGTTATCTGGTGACAACACTGAGCATGAACATTGTATCTGGATCGTGTTTGATGCAAAGTGATTATTTATTTAAATCTGAGAATAATGGTTGTTCCATTTATATGAATGAAATATTTTATGGTCATGCACCGATGATGAATGGTTTATTTCTTTTGGATCTCGATAATAATGTTACACATATTCATAATGTTGATGCTAAAAGAATTAAACTAAATGATGATATATCCGCATATATGTGGCATTTCCGTCTAGGTCATATTGGCGTTAAACGCATGAAGAAGCTCCATTCGGATGGACTTTTGGAATCACTTGATTTTGAATCATTTGATACATGTGAGCCATGCCTTATGGGCAAGATGACTAGAACGCCGTTTTCCGGTTCAATGGAACGGGCGACAGATTTATTGGAAATCATACATTCTGATGTATGTGGTCCAATGAGTGTGTCGGCACGAGGTAGATATCGTTATTTTGTTACTTTCACGGATGATTTGCGTAGATACGATTATATCTACTTGATGAAACACAAGTCTGAAACATTTGAAAAGTTCAAGGAATTTCAGAATGAAGTAGAAAATCATTGTAATAGAAAGATCAAATTTCTACGGTCCGACCGTGGAGGTGAGTGTCTAAGTTACGAGTTTATCACTCACATGAATGAGTGTGGAATTGTTTCACAACTCACACCTGCCGGAAAACCACAGCGAAATGGTGTGTCGGAACATCATAATCGTACTTTATTAGATATGGTTCGATCTATGATGTCTCTGACGGACTTGCCGTTGTCATTTTGGGGTTATGAACTAGAAACTGTTGCATTCACTTTAAATCGGGCACCATCTAAATCCGTTGAAAAGACACCGTATGAATTATGGTTTGGAAACAAACCTAAGCTGTCATTTCTTAAAGTTTGGGGATGCGATGTTTATGTGAAGAAACTTCAACCGGATAAACTCGAACCCGAAGCGGAAAAATGCGTCTTCATATGATACCCTAAGGAAACTATTGGGTATTCCTTCTATCACAGATCCGAGGGCAAGGTTTTTTTTGCCAAGAATGGATCCTTTTTAGAGAAAGAGTTTCTCATGAAAGGTGTGAGTAGTCGGAAGGTAGAACTCGAAGAGGTTACTGAACCTTCTCTTCAAAGTATGGCGAGTAGCGCAGTGCCAGAATTTGTTCCGGAGTTGGCTTCACCAATTGAAGAAGGAACAAGTGATAATGATCATGAAACTCCGAAAGAGAGTACTACAGAACCTCGCAGGTCTAGCAGGACGCGTGCAGCTCCCGAGCTGTACGGAAATCCTGTCATGAATTTCATGATTGATGAAAATGATGACCCTGCGACGTATGAAGAAGCGATGATGAGCCCGATTTCCAACAAATGGTTAGAAGCCATGAAATCCGAGATGGAATCCGTGTATGAAAATCAAGTTTGGAACTTGGCGGACTTACCTCACGACCGAAAGGCCATGGAGAACAAATGGATTTTCAAAAGGAAAACTGATGCTGATGGTAATGTAACTGTCTATAAAGCTCGACTTGTCGCAAAGGGGTTTCGACAAATTCAACGACTTGACTACGATGAGCCATTCTCTCCCGTAGCAATGCTAAAATCAGTTAGGATTATGTTAGCAATTGCTGGATATTTCGATTATAAGATATGGCAGATGGATGTCAAAACCGCGTTTCTCAATGGTAATATTGAAGAAGAGTTGTATATGATACAACCAAATGGTTTTGTCGATCCTAAGGATGCTAACAAGGTGTGCAAGCTTCAGCGATCCATCTATGGATTGAAGCAAGCATCACGAAGTTGGAATCTTCGCTTTGATGAGGTGATCACAGAGTTTGGATTTGTCCAAACTTATGGAGAAGCTTGTATTTACAAGAAAGTGAGTGGGAGCAATGTGGCGTTTCTGATACTATATGTGGATGACATATTATTGATCGAAAATGATATAGATCTTTTAAACAGTGTTAAAAGTTATCTAAACAACAAATTTTCAATGAAGGACCTAGGTGAAGAGTCATACATATTAGGCATAAAGATCTATAGAGATATATCTAGGCGCCTAATAGGGCTATCACAAAGTACATACCTTGATAAGATTTTAAAGAAGTTTAAAATGGAAGATAGTAAGAAGGGGTTCTTACCTATGACACAAGGCATGACATTGAGTAAGACTCAAAAAGTCCGGCTACGGCAGAAGAAAGAGAGAAAATGGAGAAAGTCCCCTATGCTTCAGCCATGGGCTCTATAATGTACGCCATGCTATGTACAAGACCGGATCTGGCATATGATATTAGTTTGACTAGTAGGTACCAATCAGATCCAGGTTCGGAACACTTGAAAGCGGTCAAGAATATCCTTAAGTACTTGCGAAGAACTAAGGATATGTTTCATGTATACGGAGGTGAAGAAGAGCTCGTCGCTAAGTGTTATGTCGACACTAGCTTTGACACCGATCTGGATGACTCTAAGTCTCAATCCGGATACGTATTTCTCATGAATGGCGGAGCGATTAGTTGGAGGAGATCCAAACAACCTGTGGTGGCGGGATCAACGACGGAGGCCGAATATGTTGCTGCTTCGAAAGCGGCTCAGGAAGCAGTTTGGATGAAGGAGTTCATATCCAAACTAGGTGTGGTTGCAAACGCGTTGTACCCAATGGTGATCTATTGTGACAACAATGGTGCCATTGCCAATGCCAAAGAGCCAAGGTCTCATAAGCATTCCAAGCATATTAAGCGCCGGTTTCACTCCATCCGCGAGCATGTCAAACTCTCCCTACAGCAAAACATGATCTACACCAGAACTCCATGGGTGTTAGATACATCACTATGTAACTAGATTATTGTCTCTAGTGCAAGTGGGAGACTGAAGGGAATATGCCCTGAGAGGCAATAATAAAGTGTTTATTATGTGTATTCCAAGTATATGATAGATGTTTATTTTGCATGCTATAATTGTATTAATACGGAAACGTTAATACATGTGTGTTTAATAAACAAACAGAAAGTTCCTAGTTATGCCTCTCTCATAAACTAGTTCCTTGATTAACAAGATGGTCACAGTTTTCTGATCATAGACATTGGATGTTGTTAATAACGAGATCACAACATTGGTGCAATGATGTGATGAACATTCATTCAAAGTATAGCATTACGATCAAAGTCATTGAGTTTATATTGCTATAAACAACTTACGAAGTGATCCTAATCCTTAGACCATGAGATCATGCCAATCACTAACACCGAAAGAGTTTCTTGTTGACATCAAACGTCACACCGTAACTGGGTGCTTATAAAGATGGCTTCAAAGCTACTAAAGTGTTATGTTGAGAATCATGGATCAAGAGTGGAATTTGTTCATCCTGATGACGGATAGATATAATCTGCGCCCTCTCGGTGATATCACATTGGTTAGCTTGCAAGCAAGTGATTTGATCACTAGAATGTTATATCACGGGAACGAGAAAAGAGTGCATGTCAGTAACGAGATCAAACTAGGTATGGAGATACCGATGATCGAATCTCGGACATGTAATATATCGTGAAACAAAGGGATTAAGATACAAGCGTAAAAGGTTCCGACGATCACAAGAAAGTCATCGTTGAATGTGTGCGAGTCAGTATGGATCTCCAGGTCCCGCTACTGATTATTGATCGGAGAAAGGTCTCGATCATGTCCGCATTATTCGCGAACCGTAACTTAAGGGACACTGACATCCAGTTGGAGCAAATGTTTCATGCCGGAAAGAATAACAAGCGCATGAATTTATTTCACTAGATACCGAAACAGGTTTTCAGGTGAAATTGCCTAAAGTGGTTTTGCATGTGAAATAGAATTCTAGCAAGGGGTTATATGTAAATGTTTGTCATTAAAGTAATTGACAAAATTCTAAATAAATAAAAGAGTTTTATTTACTGAGAGTTTGCATTAAATTTGGTGGAAATTTAATAGCAATTTTGAGTGGAGGAAATTAAAAGGTTTTTTGTTAGTGAAGTGTCCACCCACATGAATGAAGGAGGGGAGGGGGCAGCCCCCATGGCCGGCGGCCACCCCCTTGGGTGCCCCTCCTCCTATAAAAGGCACCCCTCTCCTCACTTCTCACTCACACCTCCTCGTGAAGGATCTCTCTCCCCCTCTAGAATTTATCCCCCATGGTATCGGACTAGCGAGATACATGTTCCCGGTGGCTATTCAGCAAGAAAGGGTTGTGCTTCCGCTGCTTCGCTGGAGCGAGAAGGTGGAGGTTGCTCGGTGTCTTGTACGTGTGTGCGAGCACGGATGCGCTGCTGCTTTGCGGCGCTAGGACTTCCTCTCGATCTTGAGATCGGCAAGATATCGTCTACATCAACCACGAGTTGAACTCGTTAAGCTTTATCGATCTTCAAGGGTATGTTCTCTACGGATATACATCCGCCTGTTGTTTGTATCTAGTAGATAGATCTTGGTACATAGTTCCCATCGTAGGAATTTTTTTGTTTTCTATGCTGTCAACCCTTCAGTTTCATGTGTCTCAACTGAAGAAATGTTTTGATAAGCCAGAGAAAGAGGCTCGAAAAACTTCTTTGGATACCATAAAAGTTCAGGATGATTTGACTTTTGAGGAATACCCAGTTAAAATTCTCGATGAGCAGTTAAGGACCACTAGAAGAAACGTGATCAAGTTCTGCAAGGTTCAATGGAGTAACCATAGCGAGGATGAAGCGACATGGGAACGATAGGATGCCCTTCGTGCGGAGTTTCCGAGTCTTTTCTCTTACGCCGAATCTCGGGGTCAAGATTCCTTATAAGGTGGGTAGAACTGTAACATTCCGATTTTTTTACTAGTCGATTTTTTTTAAGCAAGGGATGTTGCAACACAGTCAAATAAAAATAATTTTTATTTTGTTTGGAGTTGCTAAAAGTAATTCTAAATGTTTTGAAATTAATTTGTCTTTAAAGGTGAGGTTAAAATTCCCTTCTTGTATTTTTTTGGGACGTGTTAACTTTGCACGTACACGTGCGTATGCATGCATGCATGCATGCACGGACTGGTCGCCGGCACTAGTAGGTGCACAGCTTGCCATGAGCTTTCTCATCTATGCACTCAGTCGATCTCTCCTCTTGCATGTCCTTTCTTTTCTTTTTCGGTCTTGACCACTGAAAGATCAGCTGCAGCACGCAGGGCCATGCTCCATCGCCCCAGGAACCTGCATGCCTGTCCTGTACCATTGTGAGCGACTAAGCCCATCAGTCCAATCAGCTGAACAGCCACACGGCCCGCACACTTACTCAATCGACCGAAGCGACGCGCTTCTCGTCTTCCTCTTCTAGCATGCACGCACGCCGTTAGCGGAAACAATTCTCAGCAGTAGAAACGCGCACGTTTATAGCAGTAGAAATGCACACATTTATACTTCTTTAATCCTGCCAATCAGAGCGCATCTTCCTCATATACTGTATATATATTCCTTATATCCTTTTTCCAACTCACACCATCACCAGAGCCTAGACCATCATGCCGATCCAATCTCACAGCACTCCGGTGGGCCGCTGAACTCCATTCTCGCTCCGGCAATTTCGACCACGTACAAGAGGTCGATCTGCTACGTCACCATCTGTAAGGAGAAGCAGAATCCGTTCAAGCAGTTCTAGCCTTCTATCTCGGCGACGTGCTACGCTGCTCTTTAAACTCGGTTCATCGTCTTTGTCACGCGATTACGTCACACTCGGTGAACTTCGGTACAAATCCTTACACACACACCCTATCCGCACGTATGCCTAGCTCCTAGACATGAATTCTAGCCGTAGTTCTCTAATTTGCACCGTCGCCGGTGAACTGAACTCCACCCGGTAACATTAGATCCTTTAACTGTGTTTTACACCTATGATCAGCCGGACCCAACGTATGAAACCTGCCGAGTAGTTAAAAAAACCATAGTGTAGTTTTAGTTTGCAAATATAGTGTTATTTATCAGACCGTTTTGTAAGGAATCAATGTGTATTTATATACACACATGTAAGTCTGGTCTGCATTAGTTGGCCTATGCATGATCGATTAATATAGTTAGACAATACATTTGCTTGCAGGTGTTGTACTTAACTATAAAATATATTTAGTTTTAAACTGTAGCTACCAATTTAGTTACGTCGGATTCTGTAGCAAAGAGCTTGTCAGATACTTTGCAAATATTTGTACTAATTAACCATCTTGCTAGAAGACTAGAGGAACCGAGGAATTGGTTTCTTACGATTTAGTTATATTCCTTATCGCTCACAATGTAGGTTTTAGTTAGCTTGTACAAAACATACTAGTCTTAGATTGCTTAGTATTGCATGTGTAGGATTACAGTAGTGTGCTTGCATGATTTATACACACGTGTATGCTTGTTGGTTGACTAGTTAGTGTGTAGTCCGTGCATGACATATTTTATTTATGCGATGTGAATATTTCAAAAAAACATATTATTTTACTAAAAATCTACTATTAGTTGAGAACGTCCTATTAGCCGAGAACGATAGACCGACCAATATACCAAACCCCGCGATCCTATTTGGGTCTTTCATTGGATCTTTATATTTGGATCTTATTTATGGTTATTTGAAATTTGTATTTATCGGTGGTTCATCGGTATGACGTGTAGGGAGTGATGGGTTCGAGCAGGATCAAGATTACGAGGAATAACACTTTCACGACAACGAAGGCATGCCCCTTACCATGTCTTATCCCAGCTTTATAAAGTGCATTATATTTTATTGTTTTACAAATATACGCTATTTTGGTTACACACATACCTTGATACACCTGTAGACATACAATACCCTGAGTAGATACTATATAGTAGTCTTATTAGAGTAGAATTTCTTAGCCATGCTCAATAATAAGTATGATCCTTGATCTTTCCTCTTCGGAGGAAATGGATGACCCTCGGGTCACATATACCCCTTTTGAAACTTGATGAGCTCGCTGAGCTAGCCGTTGTTGCTTCCTCTACTCTATTCTACTCTGGGTGAAACTAACCGACTAAACACTGGCGCGGGCGACAACTGGATCAAAGGAATGAGCGATTGGCTGCCCTTCACTAGTTGGAGGGGGCAATCCGTCGTCTGTGCCGCATGAGGTCCTAATAAGTCTTGGATTTGAAAATTGTGACCAACCGTACAACCACATGCTATAATGGGCACTGTCTTGGTCAAGTAAGTTAGTCAGCCTTAGGTGTTGATGTCGATGTACCGCTGATGAGGTGTCTGCATGCGGGAGAACGTTCGATACAGATGGGGGAACCGGTTTGGGGATGTACTCTCAGTTCCGTGCGCCATACCCGGTGGGCATGTCACATCTTTGGGGGATCTAACTAAAATACCTTGTCACAATCCATCTGCCGGTACACCAATTGGTGTGTATTAAACCAGCGACGGCTGGTGGGCGTCAAGACAGGATTGTGTCGTGTGGAAAAGTGTACAACCTCTGCAGAGTTTAAACTATTCGAATAGCCGAGACCACGTTCATGGACGACACATGAATCTTTCTTGGCATACGGAACCTGTCTTGCTACTTCCCTCTTTGCCTCTATACTTATCCTAGAATCTATGAAATGTGTGAGTTGTCTTGGACAATCACACTATTGAGAAATACCACATTGATGATAAACATGTTTTTGTCAAAAACTGCTTTCATCAAAACTATTGCCATATTGCAAATAAAATTGGCTTTTTGCAAAAGAACCATATAACCTTCCTTGAAGCCACATGTAGATATTATAGGATTTGCATAAGGGGTATGTTGAGTATTTCATGTACTCATGGCAATACTTTTGTTGATACTTCAGAGTACTATGGAGAAGGAGATGACTATGACTACTATGATGACGCTGATGAGTGAGGGCTTGTGGACTACATCGGCTTCCTGTGGCTGAGATGGAGTCGCTATGCATTTTATATTTCTGCTGTGTTTTCTGGATGTAATAAATGTCACTAGACATTTCACTAGGTTGTTATCCAGACTTTGTAATAAATTAATTTTGAACGTTATGCAATGATATCATTTTGCTGTGTTGTTAACCGGGGATCTTGGGATTGACAAAGTTACACAGGAGGGTCTGGAAGTTAAGTTCCGGTCCTCACAGGATTCCACCAAGATCTCACCGGCAATGGATAAAGATGAGCTAGTGCCGATAACTGTTCCATGCTCCCACGACACATGTCTCACCATGGTCGTCTACCACAAGCTCGACAAGCTAGCGCTGATAACTGGTCCATGCCCCCACGACCGCTGTCTCACCATGGTCGCCTACCACGAGTTCAACGACCACAAGACCGTGTGCCCATACAGCCCGTGCGGTTGCACGGAGGTGGGCTGCATTTTCACTGCCTCGCCGGTCGAGCTCATTATACACCTCGACGTATACCACAAGGTACAAGTGCATAGGATATCGTACGGCTAGCCCATGGATTTTATAGTACGATGTTGTTATCGTCCTTTCCGCCATCCATGGTCATCGTCTACTGTGATGACGCTAGCATGTTCAGCCTCATCATCGGCGAGCTCGGCTAGGTTGTCGTCGTTTCCTTGGTGTGCGTCAGGGAAACCGCGTGCTCGTGGCCCCGGTACAGGGTGAAGCTATGCGCGACTGGCCCGCAGTCACCGTGTTGTGGTATTGCCGACGAGTATGCCATGGAGGTGTCCTCATAGTGCGTTTTTAAAGACGTGGGGTAAGGCGTACGGTTGACGAGTACGAGGTAACACAACTTACCCAGGTTCAGATCCCACAACGATGGCGGAATCCTACTCCTGCTATAAATCACTATAATGGCAATACGCCGAGTTACAGGGATTGGTACGCTGTGCGAGGTATGAGTTGAGTTATCTAGGTTATGCCCTAAAGGCTCCCATAGGCCCGACTTATATAGTCGCCAGGTCCTAGGGTTACAGGGAAAGTCCTAGCCAGACAGGTTACAGAGTCCTACACTGCATACAACTAGTTTATCGTGTCTTGCACTCCAAGGCTCCGGGTACTTTAGTGACTCCTCTATATCCTTCCTTTATCCATCATGGGCCTCCCTTCTGGATACATCTAACTGGGCCGCCCAACAGGCCATGGGCCATGCTACCAACTATGGGCCACCCGGGTTATCCGGATAGGAGACATGCTATGAGGATCCCCATATAGCATATCCCCAACAGTAGCCCCCGGAGAACTCCGAGATCTTGCGCCGTCTTGCCTCTTCAGTTTGAATGCTCCATCTAGATGGATGTCGGCAAATCATCAAGCAATATCTTATAGTCCTCCCAAGAACCCTGCAATGTTCTCCGTCTTCAACTTGTAAGCCGGAGAAACGCTGAATCTTCCATCATACTCTTCTCGTAGTCAGACTGGATCCGTCCATGCCGGAATATTCCGATGTGATGGTTCACCTGCTAGTGACAACTAGGACGACGTAGACATAGGTCAGCGGCACCTCATAACTCACACATGCAGAAACACAATCATGTCCTTTTTTCCCGCGTGAAGGATATGAACCGTTGGTGGCGACGGTTGGGAACGTGGCGAAATTTCCACGCACGCGCCTGCACACGTCGTCCACGCGCCGACCATTCGATCACTTTGCACGAATCTTGACGCATGGGGTTATAAATTACAACTGCACTGGATTTTTACTTTTCACCTCATTCTCCACCTGGGTCATCGTCTTCCTCCTGCGAGCATCTCCTCGAGCCCTCCATGCGCACGCGAAAAACCCTAGCCTCCCAATCTTCTCAGTCACCTCTCCCCCCAATTCAATGGCGAGCAGCAGCTCTACTCCCTCCATGGCGGCGTCGGGCGATGCTGCAGCGAAGCCGGCGAGCACCGTCCACGTGCCCCCAGAGGGCCTATGGCTGCCCAAGTCTGAGGTGGTCGAATCCACCGGCAGCGACCAAATTCCAGCGGCGCTAGAGCTGCTGGAGGAAAAAGGCGACTCCCACAAGGGGGATTGGCGTGGCTCGGATATCACTACAATTATATCAAGGAGCTGGTCATCGAAGGCTACCTCCCTGCGACGGAGGGGCTCGTTTGGCGGGCGGCGCCGGCCGACGAGGTCACCCCTTCTCCCAAAGCCGGAGATAAGGTGTACCTCAAAGCTCAATTGGTACGCGACGGTTCCTTGCCCATCTCCAACTTCCTCCTTGCTGTCCTCAAACACTTCCGGGTTCAACCTAAGAAACTCTCACCCAATAGTATTCTCGCGCTTAGCAACTACGTGGCACTTTGCGAGGGATACCTAGGGATTAGTCCTAGGTTACACTTGTTCATCTACTTATTCACCGTCAAGCGGGAAGCCAGAGCTGGCAAGGACGAGATCAGAAACTATGGAACGATTAGCTTTAAGATCCGTCCTGGCTGGCGGTTTCCTGACATTGTTGGCCATGAATCTTGCAAGAACTAGCAATGGACGTACTTCTACGGCCCAGATATCCCTCTGGCCGGCTGAGAAGAAATGTATCTGGACTTCGTCGATGGAGCCGCCGCCAAAGCCCTGACATGGAGGTCCCAAGCCACCCTTCCCTCCAACAACAATGCTTCCCACGCCATAAGGCGGATAGAATGGTTCGTAGCGACGGGTTTGACCGGGTTGGACCTAGCCATGTGCTGGTTCATCAGGCGAATCTAGCCTCTGTAGCACCGCGAGAAGTTAATGCATCAGTATACCATGGATAGGAAGGATAGCCTTCGTATCTCCATGGACAAATTTTTGAGTGACTCCATCAAGCTACGCCTTAAGGACATCGTCAAGGTGAAGGAAAGGAAGCGTGGCTTCGCCAACACCTATGACATGTTCATAGACGGCAAGTTCCCAAAGGTATGTACTTTTCGTGTTTGATAAGTACTCCAGTTCTTCCGTCTAGCCATTATCATCTCATCTAATACTTTGGGATTTCACTTATCAGCTTAAGAGTCTAGAGGAGGACGACATGGCTGTCCAAATCTATGACCCTAAGTTGAAGGAAGTCACCGTCGTGTCCGGCGATGATGTCCTGTTGGTGCGTAAGAGGAAGAGCTCCACCTCTGACGCTGCCAACGGAGGGAAGAAGAAGACAGAGGATGGAGCCTCCAAAAAGACTACCGCCGCCCTGGAGGTGGAGAAAAGAAATATCACCGGGATCCATTTTACCAAAGCTCCCACTGTTGTGTAAGTCTCTTTTCCTCCGACATTGTCCATTGCTCATCTTATTCCTGTACTTATACTTTTGCACGTTTCAGGAAGAAGGCTAGTTTAAGTTTGAAGAAGACCTCCAAAACATCGGGGCTTCTAAAAACATTAAAGACATGCTGCATCTTGACGTGTCTCACCAAGCATCTCCCGCCATCGCCCCTGTCAGTCCCAGCATCCAGCCCACACCTGATCCGACAAGCTCTCCGGCCAAGGATGCATCTGGCCCTTCCGCCATGGAAGTGGACTCAACTGCCTCCTCGGATCTCGTCTTTGCCAGTAAACAGGCGACACAAGAAAGCACCGCAACGAAAATGGCTTAAGCTACAGCTAAGTTGGTGCCTCTACACCCAGGATAACCACAGATCTCCCGAAGTTAGTCTACTCATGCTTACTCCGAGTAGCTCCACTCTGGTTCCTGGTGCAGTGCCGACATCTCCAACCTACGGTCTTGAGGAGCTTCTCCGACAAGCGGATATCTTGCAAGGAAACAACCTTTCGTCCAGCAAGTTGTTTGCCGAGAGTGCTACCAACCTCAAGATCATCGCTCTTGTAAGTTTTATTTACCTTTTGCATTTCATATGAGTATCCCACTGTAGCCCCCGAGGATTTAGACGGAAAACCATAGGTCTTTGCATCTGAATGCTCTAAGAGTGACTAACCTAGAAAACTGCTCACTATAGCCTCCAAGTATTTAGTTTGAATGAATTATTCCGACTAGATACTTCCAGAGTAGCATACGCAGTGTTTGTAAACTTCAATACTGTAGCCCCCAAGCCTCTAGTTGTAACTGAATTAGTTTCGACTAGATGCTTATAAAAAGACTAAGCATACTTGCTGAATTTAAAACTCGTACTGTAGCCCCCAAGCGTCTAGTTGAAAACTGAATTAGTTCTGACTAGGTGCTTAAAGAAAAACTAAGCAACTTCTGAGTTAAAAACTCTCACTGTAACCCCCAAGCCTCTAGGTGGATAATTATCCGGCTAGATGCTCCAAGTAGACTAAGTGGTTCTGATATTCTTTTCCATAGAATGAGAATGCTCAGAGAGGCGTTGCCAATGAGAAGTTCCACAAGATGCGTGCAGAGCTGGAAGCCGAGAAGGGTAAAACTGCCTTCTTGAAGGAACAAATCACCAAGAGCAAGAGTCTGATTTTCCTTTCTTTTTCGTACTCCGACTTGGACTTGTGCCGACACTCTTCGACTACTCATTGTGTACTGTTTTTTCTCTGACTTGCAGTATCCATCGCCAAGGCCAAGGACATTGTTGAGCAGTCCAAGCACATTTAGTTGCTGGACAGCAAAAAAAAATCCTTAAGAAGGAGAGGACTGATACCTTGAAGATGCATGAGAAATCCATGGCGGCGCTGCAAGAGTCTGCAAACACGGAGATCAAACGCTTAAAGTAGGAGATTGCAATTCTGAAAGAGAAGAAGAGAGCTGCCGATGAGCAGAATCAACGCAATCTTGAAGCATACAAGATCCTCCGACAAGATCGGGATTCCATGGCGGAGACTCTCCAACAAGCCGAGGCGAGCATCTTTGGTAAGTGACCCTCCGTCTTGTACTTCTGTAAGCCAGGTACTTTGATCCTTTTTGTGTTACTGAATTCATGTTCTCCTTTTTCAGAAATGCAGCTCCTATTGGTTTAACCCAATCGCCTCCTCCGCCCAAGGAATGCATGGTCCTCGCTGGCAACTTTATCAGCACCGCCATCAGGCAGGCCAAGGAGATAGCCAAGCCCATCCAGATTAATATCAAAGCGGTGGACTCCGTGATGAAGTTCTAGGAGATCTTGCGCCAAGCCCCCGAGCGCATTGTAAGATAGAAGGCTTCGTGTACCCGGGCTGGTGCAAAGATGGTGCTGTCAATGGTTAAGGCACACTATGAGGACGCCGACCTCGACACGGTGACCTCGGGTCTTCCCGATGTAGACGATGAAGGCCAGAAGATTGACCACAAGGCTATCTGGGCATCGCTCGCGGGTCTTGACACCAGGGTTGCCGAGTTGGTCGATCCCAACGTCTTCGTGTCGCTTGAAGTTATTGACGGCGACCACTAGAGCTCCTCTGAGTCCCTCAAGACCACCGACTTCGAGGAAGATGACTCTCCTGCCGCCGCCGACGCTGCTTCCAACTCTCCCGCGCCAGAGGAATGAAAAACACTATGTAATATTTGTTTCCTCTGGTTTGATGTATGCATAAAAAACACTAAGTTATTTTAAGGCGGAAAAACAATAGGTGTAATTTCCTGCTACTTAAGCACTGGTTCCAGCATGTAAATTTTTTTTAAAGCAAGTGTTGATTTATCCATTACTATGGTTTTTATGCTTGACCTTTCGTGAGTCAGAAGACTCGTAGTCGGAACCATGTGCTCAGGTGATGATGCCCAATGGCACCGTAAAAAACCTAAGCACAAAATCGCAGACAACAAGTGCCGAAAGTCACTACTCTAGAATCCACATAAAAACAACAAAGAATGTGTAGACCAGAAAACTTAAGCTAACGCCCTAGGCGAAATTTTCACAAGTGCAAATGCAAACTTGCGCATAAAGGTTTTATACGATCCAAAAATGAACACTAAAGGAGGTAAAAGACTCAAAAATATGAGTGAACCAGAGAGCTTTATTTCATTGATCATATAAGAGGTACACAGTAGATAAAAAATGCTAAGTGTAAAAAGGACGTAGTTGTGCTATGTTCCATGGCCGATCAAGCTCCGGGTAGTTATCATATGGGTCACGTCGCTTACGCTTATGATCTTCGTTGGGTCTATCCTCAAGTTTACGATTGTCAACGAGGTAGTAAGACCCATTGAGCAGTGCCTTGCTTATGATGAACGGTCCTTCCCATGGCGGGGATAATTTGTGTGACTTCTTCTGCTTAAGTCGGAGCACCAGATCCCCCTCTTTAAACGAGCGATGCCGAAAGCGGCGACTATGGTAGCTGCGTAGCTTCTGCTGGTAGATGGCGGATCTTTGGCATGTCAAAACACGCTCTTCCTTGAGAAGGTCCACATCTAGGCGTATGGATTCTTCAGCGTCATCTTCGTTGTAGGCGGCAACTCTTGGTGCATCATGAAGGATGTCGGAAGGCAGGATGGCTTCTGCTCCATATACCATGAAGTAAGGGGTGTAGCCAGTGGATCTGTAGGGTGTAATTCGTAAAGTCCACAGCACAGATGGTAGTTCCTCCGCCTAGGCTCCAGCTGCTCTATGTAGCGGTGCCTCTAGACGTGACTTGATTCCCTGAAGAATTAATCCGTTTGCTCGCTCAACTTCTCCATTGGACTGTGGGTGTGCCACGGATGCTAGATCAAGTCGGATGCCCTTTTCCCAACTATAAGCTTCCATTTCTCCGAGTGGTAAGTTGCTACCCTTGTCGGTGATGATGCTATGTGGGAGACCAAATCTTACCACTAGATCTCGGACAAAACTAAGGGCAGTTGCCCCATCAAGCTTTCTAATGGGTTTATCTTCTATCCAATTGTTGAATTTATCAACTGCTACTAGCAGATGCGTAAACCCACATGGTGTCGTCTGTAATGGACCAACCATGTCTAGCCCCCAGACTGCAAACGTCCAAGTTATTGGTATTGTTCGCAATTCTTCAGCTGGAACATGGGGTTGTCGGGCATAATACTAGCATCCCATGCATGTCTCAACCATCTTTGTTGGCGTCTGCCTTCACGGTTAGCCAGTAGAATCCTTACCGGAAGGCTTTGGAGACCAACGTTTGAGGAGCGGCGTGATTACCGCAATCTCCGAGATGGATCTCACGTAGGATTTGAATACCTTCTTGCTAGGAAACACACTTAAGGTATACACCAGTGGTGCTTCTTTTGTAGAGTTGTCTATTGATTATGGTATAGCCCTTTGCTCGACGTACTATTTGCCGTCTTTCGAATTCGTCGTTGGGAAAAGTTACGTGTACGTTATATTCCATGAACGGTTGTGTCCAAGCCGGAGGGGCCTTTGTCACTGTGTGAACGAAAGAGTCAACTCTGTCCGGGTTGTCGATGTCCGCTCCCTTCACGGATGGTGTCCGTAGATGCTCCAGGAAAACTCCAGGCGGAATTCGCTTGCGCCCTGATCCAAGCTTAGACAATAGATCAGCTGCCTCGTTTTTCTCCCT
Source organism: Avena sativa (assembly GCA_916181665.1). NCBI lineage: Eukaryota > Viridiplantae > Streptophyta > Magnoliopsida > Poales > Poaceae > Avena > Avena sativa. The sequence goes on from OV702280.1 coordinate 253,243,441, forward strand.
AGGTACATACTGGACTTCGTAGCCCAAGAAGCTCTTGGCTATCTCGTCCACTTCGTCGCGATATGCCGCCATCATAGGGTTCCGTGTCTTCCAGGTGCCAGCCACCTGCTGGGCAAGCAAGTCAGAATCTCCACAGCAAACTATGCTCTTGATGCCAATATCCTTGGCTACGCGTAGTCCGTGAATGAGTGCTTCATACTCCGCCATGTTGTTCGTAGCCTCGAAGTGGATATGCAGAATGTAGTGTAGCTTTTCCCCGGTTGGTGACTGTAATAGTACACCAGCCCCGAGCCATTGAGTAGCTTTGATCCGTCAAAGTGCATCACCAAGTATTTTGGCTTCGGCATTGGGGTAGCATCTGGCATCTCCGTCCAATCTGCAATAAAATCTGCCAAGGCTTGTGACTTGATAGTGTCGCGTCTCTTGTAGGTGATCTCGAAGGCGGCAAGTTCAATGCCCCACTTCGCGACCCCTCCTGTAGCGTCGCTGTTGTTGATGATGTTGGACAGTGGAGCCTTGCTCACAACTATGATAGGGTGCTCCTGGAAGTAGTGCCTTAGCTTCCGAGAAGCAAGGAACACTCCATAAGCTATCTTCTGGTAGTGCGGGTAATGCTGCTTGGACTCCGTCAAGACCTCACTTACATAGTAAACTAGTCATTGAACTCCATACTCATGCCCTGGTTCTTTCCGCTCTACCGCGATGATGATGCTAATGTTGGAGATATGCCCAAGAGGCAATAATAAAGTGGTTATTATCATATCTTCACACTTATGATAAATGTTTACATACCATGCTATAATTGTATTAACCGGAAACATTAATACTTGTGTGATTTGTAAACTAAAATAAGAGTCCCTAGTAAAGCCTCTTGTTAAACTAGCTTGTTGGTTAATATATGATCATGGTTTCCTGATCATGAACATAGAGATGTTATTAAACAACAGGATCATATCATTAGGAGAATGATGTGATGGACATACTCCTATAGATAAGCGTAGCATAAAGATCAAGTCATTTCAATAGTTCAATTGCTATATGCTTTCTGATACATAGTAACCTAATTCCTTCGACCATGAGATCATGCATATCACCTTTTCCGGATGGATGCTTTGATGTCATCAAACACCACACCGTAACAGGGTGGCTATAAAGGTGGCATTGAGTGTTCAGAAAGTATTGGTTGAAACACATGGATCAAGAGTGGGATTTGTCCATCCATATGACGGATAGATATACTCTGGGCCCTCTCGGTGAAATGTCATCACCAATTATCTTGCAAGCATGTGACTGGCTCACAAGGGATCACATATCACGGGAACGAGAAAAGAGTACTTATCAGTAACGAGGTTGAACTAGGTATGCAGAGATACCGACGATCATAACCTCGGATAAGTAAACTATCGCGAGACAAAGGGAAATTGGTATCGTATGTAAGTGGTTCATTCGATCGCAAAGTAATCGTAGAAATATGTGGGAGCCATATGAATTTCCAGATTCCTCTATTGGTTATTGATTGGAGAAGTGTCTCGATCATGTCCGCATAATTCACGAACCGCAGGGAGACACACTTAAGGATTCGACGTTGTTTGAGTAGTTATGGAATGATGATAAGGAGACCGAATGTTGTTCGGAGTCTCGGATGGGATCCGGGATATCACGAGGAGATCCGGAATAGTCCGGAGAATAAGATTCATATAAGGAAAGTCCCATTTCGGAGTTGGGGAATGATTCCGGTGTTTTCATCGGGATCATTCTAGAAGGTTCCGGAATGTCCGGCACTCCGGGGGGAAGGGGTACATGAATGTGTTATATCAAGTTGGTATGATTGCATCATGTACTAAGTGTCATTGCTGTACCAAATAGAGGATTTAATCAAATCCTAGTTTGAAAAGTCAAACGGCTAGTTTGAAAGTCAAACGGCTATTTTGGGAAGTGGGAAAGAGGAGAAGGAAGTTTGAAGCCGACTTGGGGGGAGGAGTTCCTCCTCCCACCGCCGGCCCTCCTTGAGGCCGAGTTGGGGAGGGACTCCCCTCCCCAGGCGCGCCTCCCTCCACCTATAAAAGGAGGGGCATGGCTCCCCTCCTAGACACACAAGTTCCTATCCTCTAAATCTAAACCCTAGCCACAGCCTCCGGTTTAGAGCCGTTTTGGTTTAGAGCTTCTAATTGCCCTAGCCTTTGGTTTAGAGCCTTCTAATTGGTGTGTCTAATCCCTAGACCACTAAAGCCTCTCTCATACTCCACCATACTCGCTCCGTCTTAAGGCGAAGCCCTGCGAGATCTCCCCTCCACTTCTGGTACCACGCCGTTGTGCTGCCGGAATCGCGAGGAGAGTGCTACAACCTCCGCTGCCTGCTGGAACAAGGGAGAGGAAGGTCTTCGTCGAGTACCGAACGTGTGACCGACTGCGGGAGCGCTGCCGGAACATGGCGCCGGAAGGATCGTCTACGCGATCTTGAGATCGGAAAGAGTACGACTACATCACCCACGAGAATCTGCTCTCGTTAACCGCTTTGGAATCTTCGAGGGTAAGTTATTCCATCGACTCGTTGCTACAATCTAGTAGATAGATCTTGGCTTGTTTGTTTGTATGCGATAGAAAATTTTGTTTTCCATGCTACGAACCCCTACAGTGGTATCAGAGCCGTGTCTATATGTAGATCTGTTGCACGAGTAGAACACAATGGTCATTGTGGGCGTTGATGCTTTTATTGTCGATTGCTTCTTGTGTACTTTGGATCTTGCGGTATGTTGGGATGAAGCGGCCCGGGCTAACCTTACATGACATCGTTCATGAGACTTGCTCCACGCTCGACATGCAACTTGTATTGCATAAGTGGCTTTGCGGGTGCCTGTTTCTCCTAGCATAGTTAAGATCCAATTTACAACGGGTGATTAACAATACTAGTATCAATGTTGTGGTTCATGTTCGTAAGTTAGAACGACACTTATTAACAGCCCCAAACCACGTAAAACATGCAAAGAAAGTAGAGGCGTTTAACTTTGTTTTGCAGGGGTGTGCAGTGATGTGATATGGCCATGATTGTGATTATATATGATGTATGCAATGTTCCTTATTGTAAGTCGGCAACCGGCAGGAGCCATATGGTTGTCTTTAATTTCTGTTAAGACTCGCGTGTCTATTCAAAGTAGTTGTAATAGTTGAAGCCGGTGGACGACAACCATGGAGCAGCGTCATTGACCTTGATGCAATGCCGGTAATGATGGAGATCATGTTCGTGCTTGAAGATGGAGATCGGAAGCACAAAGAAGAAAGGCCATATCATATCACATATTATGAATTGCATGTGATGTTAATCCTTTATGCATCTTGTATTGCTTAGTAGACGACGGTAGCATTATAAGATGATCCCTCAAGCACACAATTTCAAGTTCTTAAGTGTTCACCCTTAGTATGCACCGTTGCTAAAGCTTGTTGTTTCGAAGCACCACGTGATGATCGGGTGTGTTAGATTCCGCAAGTGTATACAACGTAAGCAAGCCAGATTTGCTTATGCGGAAGCTAAGGTTTGATCTTGACGAGCCTAGCATGTACAGACATGGCCTCAGGAACACGGATTACCGAAAGGTAGAGCATGAGTCATATAGTAGATATGATGAACATGTTGATTGTTCGGCATTGAAGCTATATCAACTCTCGTGATGATCGGTTTTGATGTGGTGGATTTGGTTCGTGTGATCACTAAAACAATGTGAGGGATATTGTTTTGAGTGTGAGTTCACCTAGATTAATTTAATTATTAATTAGAACTCAATTTATCATAAACTAAATCAAAGTGAATTTGCATAGTTGTTGTAGTCATTGGCATCCGTTTACCACCTTGCGCTTAGTTATAATTGAGATGATAGAACTATAGAATTCTGGTTAGTTACTTTACGAACTGGTATCGTATTGTTTTGAAGTGTTAATCTAAAGTTTAAAAGTCCTATTGCAAACTTTCAGTAAGTTCCGGTTACTCCATGAAGTTTAATAATTAGTATTAAATCAAGAGTAACAATTCCAAGTGTTAGTATATAAGTATCATGTTTGTCTCCATGATTCTTGATATTCAAAGGATTCTCTTAATATCAAGGTTATCTAGGATCTGAAAGAGTTGTTTTAGAAACCATGATGTGTGGAAGATATTGTGATATCTGAAACGAAGTTTTGGTTACAACATGATAGAGTATAATATGGCAAAGTTCATGTTCTCATATTTTGATGAGAATTTGCAAAAGGTTGGAGACACTTGTTGTCCTAATCCTCCAAAAGGTTTTGGATAACAACATTATACTCATAATTCATCATTATAAGCTAAAAGTAGTTTGATCATGGACGATTCCATGATAAGGGTGAATATTTGATGTAGGTAAAATGTTTACTACACCAAGAGATTACTAAAGAAAGGAATTTGAAAGAACACCAAACATTTGATGATGGTGATCTACTTCAAAGTGCAAGTCCAAAGACATTAGTATTTAACTATACACGCTTTGGACTATATGTCATATGTATGACTCCACTATTGATGTTGATAGATTCTTTCAAACAGAAAAGGAAATATTGAAAGAAAATCTCATAAGTATATGGCAGAAAGGAAAAGACTAGAATTGTTCAGCTTAAGTATATAGATGATATACATGTTATGGCTATATTCTTTGCTTATTAAACAATGTGGTTCTCAAGTATTTGATACTGAATTTGTTGGTGTGAATCGTCATACGAAACAACACAATTCATGAACTACAATGGCCTAAGTAACTAGCAAAAGAATATGTGATGATGTTCATCGAGAACAAATAAAGGGTTATTGTGTTGCTCATTAAACATCAAAGCTTGCCTTCAATTGTTTTATCAGGTATTATGAGAACAAAAGGGTTGTTCAAATAATTGCCGTAATCCATAAAAGATGGATTCGCAAATCTCGTTGGAGACATCACATCCATAAAACTAGTGCTAAAGATGTCGAAAGACAAATTGATTGAAAGATCACTTAGGAAGTGACATCGCCGTTTAAATTATACTGGAAAGAAAACATGAAGAAACTCCATGTGGATGGAATTTTGGAGTCTTTTGATTTTTGATCAAATGACATTTGTGAAACTTTCCTAGAGATAATTGAAACTTCGTTCATAGGCCAAAAGGGAACGAAAGACTAGCTTATTGGAATTTGTACATATTGTTGTACGAAGTCCATTATGTGTAGTCAAGAGCGATGGATTTTAACTTCATTTGCTTTTTCCGAAATTTTGAGTGAATATATGAATATTTACTTAATAAGGATGAAGTATGAAACATTTGAAAAGTTCAAAAACTTTCAAGATGAAGTGCAAAATCATTGTAACAAGAATATAAACAGTTTATGATAAAGATCATAAAGGAAGATATTTGAGTTACAGAGTTTAGCATAATACCTAAGATTTAAGGAATCGTTCCGTGGATTTGCATTTCCCGAAACACCATAATGGTATGGAGCGTTCGAGGTATGTAATTAAACCTTGTTTGACATGGTAAGATCAAAGGTATAATTCATAAAACTGCCATTATATTTTAAAGATTAAAAACTTTAGAGATTACCGTTTTTCCACTAAAAAGAGTTTCATCATAATCCGTTGAAATGACACCATATAAGGTTATGGTTTGGGATAAAACCCAAGTAGTCCTTTCTTAAAACATTGGTATGCTATGCATAAGAAAGATGTGTGCAACCAAAGTCGGATGAACCTGTCTTTGTATGACTATTAAGTATTCCTCCATAAACACCGAAGACAAAAGTGTTTGTTGCTTAGAACGTCAAGTTTCTTTAAGAAGGAATTTTTCATGAAAAGTTAAAGTGGGAGGACAATAGAACTTTGATAAGGTTAAAAGAACCTTAGCTATATGTGCAAAGTTGCGCAGCGCCGAAAAGTGTTCCGGAGTTAGCAAACAATGCTCATGGCTCGCGTACTTCAAAGGTTGTGGTCACGGAGATCTAAGTTCCTATTGAAACAAGTAGGTCGGATGAACAATCAAATACCAAGATTTGAGAGTTAAATCATTATTTGACAATAATGATCCGACTACGTGCAAAGAAGCGATGATGAGCCCTGACTCCGTCAAATGGCTTGAAGACATAAAATCCTGATAGTTCCATACACGAGAAATCAAGTTTTGAACTTGAAGGACCCTCGAGAAAGGTGTAAGACCTTACAGTTGTGTCTGGATCTATAAAGAAATAGACATGGATGTTTTACATCTATGAAATAGTCGACATGTTGGGAAAGAGTTCACAAAATGTTCAAAGGTTGACTATGACAAGATTTGATCTTTCATAGTGATATTTAGTCTAGACGGATTAATGTAGCAACCACTACATATAATTTGTTATATGGTAGTTGAATAAACAAAACAAGTTCTTCTAATAGAATCGTTACCGAGGACATGTGCATAACACGGTCCATAGGGTTTTGTTAATTCAAAGGATGTTAAAAGCATATGCAAACTTCAATGGTTAAAGTGAGCATCGCGGAGTTGGAATCTTCACTGTGATGAAACTGTTAAAAGAGCTTAAAAGTTCATTAGAGACGATGAAGATGCTTGCATTTGCAAGAAATTAAGTGGGAGCGCTAAGACGTGTTTATAATACATTATGTGGAAGACATATTGTTGATTGGAAATAATGTATCTTTTATTAACACATATTAAGAATTTCATCCCGATGAAAGACTTAGGCAAAACCCAAATATTTGGCATCAATAGACGCTAATATGGTTGTGCCAGAAGTACATAGACAAGATATTGAATGAGTTCAATATAGAAACTACAAGAGAGGTTCTTGTCGCACAGAAAGGATTGAATGAGTTCAATGTTGATGATATATTCAAGTGTATTGACATTTGGTAAAGTGAAACAAATAATCAAGTATAGATTGATACTTGATGTATAAAAATCACAAAGAGTATTTATATCAATCATACTGTGATATGTACAAATCCAGATATGTCCTATGCTCTAAATGTTGTGAGCATATACCAGAATGATTCGTAAGATGATCATTGGACAATAGTAAGGATATTCTTATGATCTTTTGGAAGAACTAAGAGTATAATATTTGTAGAAGTGACAAATAGATGGTTAGTTCATTGTAAAAGTACTACATTGATACTAGTTTTGTCACAAAGTACAAATTAAGTTTATCTCAATCTAAACTAAGGGTGGCACAATATAATGGAAAGTGAGTTCCATAATGGATTTGGATGAGTTTCAAAGTTAAGACATTGTGACAGATACTACAACAAAAGGCTAAGTATATGACTGCTATTTTAGCAGCAAAAGAGGGCATTTGTGTCAAGTAGTTTGTTATCAAACTAGGTGTAGTTCACAGTGGGATACTACTATGAAGATATATTGTGCGACAATATTATCAACATGTTTTAACCCCAAAGAGCTAAAGGTCACACCGAAAGACCAAATTTATACAAAGCCATCTCATTAGAGAATGAGTGATGCATAGAGACGCAAAGACATGCAATTACACACGGACCTGGAAGTGTCAGATCCGGAGATCAGTTGACCACTAGCAATCGTGTACATACAACACCGGAAAGCCATAGGTGTTGAATACACAAAGGTTTGAAACTAGATTATTGACTCTAGTGCAAGTGGGAGACTGTTGGAGATATGCCCAAGAGGCAATAATAAAGTGGTTATTATCATATCTTCACACTTATGATAAATGTTTACATACCATGCTATAATTGTATTAACCGGAAACATTAATACTTGTGTGATTTGTAAACTAAAATAAGAGTCCCTAGTAAAGCCTCTTGTTAAACTAGCTTGTTGGTTAATATATGATCATGGTTTCCTGATCATGAACATAGAGATGTTATTAAACAACAGGATCATATCATTAGGAGAATGATGTGATGGACATACTCCTATAGATAAGCGTAGCATAAAGATCAAGTCATTTCAATAGTTCAATTGCTATATGCTTTCTGATACATAGTAACCTAATTCCTTCGACCATGAGATCATGCATATCACCTTTTCCGGATGGATGCTTTGATGTCATCAAACACCACACCGTAACAGGGTGGCTATAAAGGTGGCATTGAGTGTTCAGAAAGTATTGGTTGAAACACATGGATCAAGAGTGGGATTTGTCCATCCATATGACGGATAGATATACTCTGGGCCCTCTCGGTGAAATGTCATCACCAATTAGCTTGCAAGCATGTGACTGGCTCACAAGGGATCACATATCACGTGAACGAGAAAAGAGTACTTATCAGTAACAAGGTTGAACTAGGTATGCAGAGATACCGACGATCATAACCTCGGATAAGTAAACTATCGCGAGACAAAGGGAAATTGGTATCGTATGTAAGTGGTTCATTCGATCGCAAAGTAATCGTAGAAATATGTGGGAGCCATATGAATTTCCAGATTCCTCTATTGGTTATTGATCGGAGAAGTGTCTCGATCATGTCCGCATAATTCACGAACCGCAGGGAGACACATTTAAGGATTCGATGTTGTTTGAGTAGTTATGGAATGATGAGAAGGAGACCGAATGTTGTTCGGAGTCTTGGATGGGATCCGGGATATCACGAGGAGATCCGGAATAGTCCGGAGAATAAGATTCATATAAGTAAAGTCCCATTTCGGAGTTGGGGAATGATTCCGGTGTTTTCATCGGGAGCATTCTAGAAGGTTCCGGAATGTCCGGCACTCTGGGGGGAAGGGGTACATGAATGTGTTATATCAAGTTGGTATGATTGCATCATGTACTAAGTGTCATTGCTGTACCAAATAGAGGATTTAATCAAATCCTAGTTTGAAAAGTCAAACGGCTAGTTTGAAAGTCAAACGGCTATTTTGGGAAGTGGGAAAGAGGAGAAGGAAGTTTGAAGCCGACTTGGGGGGAGGAGTTCCTCCTCCCACCGCCGGCCCTCCTTGAGGCCGAGTTGGGGAGGGACTCCCCTCCCCAGGCGCGCCTCCCTCCACCTATAAAAGGAGGGGCAGGGCTCCCCTCCTAGACACACAAGTTCCTATCCTCTAAATCTAAACCCTAGCCACAGCCTCCGGTTTAGAGCCGTTTTGGTTTAGAGCTTCTAATTGCCCTAGCCTTCGGTTTAGAGCCTTCTAATTGGTGTGTCTAATCCCTAGACCACTAAAGCCTCTCTCATACTCCACCATACTCGCTCCGGCTTAAGGCGAAGCCCTGCGAGATCTCCCCTCCACTTCCGGTACCACACCGTTGTGCTGCCGGAATCGCGAGGAGAGTGCTACAACCTCCGCTGCCTGCTGGAACAAGGGAGAGGAAGGTCTTCGTCGAGTACCGAACATGTGACCGACTGCGGGAGCGCTGCCGGAACGTGGCGCCGGAAGGATCGTCTACGCGATCTTGAGATCGGAAAGAGTACGACTACATCACCCACGAGAATCTGCTCTCGTTAACCGCTTTGGAATCTTCGAGGGTAAGTTATTCCATCGACTCGTTGCTACAATCTAGTAGATAGATCTTGGCTTGTTTGTTTGTATGCGATAGAAAATTTTGTTTTCCATGCTACGAACCCCTACAGCTGATTACCCGGCTGGTGGCGCCATGTAGATTAACATAGGCTACCCATGCTCGGGTGCTACAAGGATAGGCGCCGAGGATAGTCTTTCCTTTAGCTGCTTCAGTGCTGCATCTGCCTCGTCCGTCCATGTAAATTTGTCCGCCTTCTTCAGCAACTTGTATAGCGGCAGAGCCTTCTCTCCAAGTCAGCTGACGAACCGACTAACCGCTGCAACGCAACCTATTAGCCGTTGTATGTACTTCAGTCATGTTGGACGATTTATGTTTAGAATGGCCTTGATCTTCTGCGGGTTCACCTCGATTCCACGCTGGGAAACGATCAAGCCCAACAGTTTGCCGGCTGGAACCCCAAAGACGCATTTCTTAGGGTTAAGCATCATGTTGTATTTCCGGAGATTATCAAATGTTTCTTTTAAGTCGAAGATTAAGTCATTTGACTTTTTAGACATCACCGCTATATCGTCCACATAGGCATGAACGTTTCGACCAATTTGATAGTGTAAGCAACATTGCATTGTCCGCTGGTAGGTAGCACCTGCGTTTTTCATCCCAAAGGGCATCGTGACATAGCAAAACGTGTCGTAAGCTGTGGTGAACGAAGTGGCCAATTGGTCCGACTTCCTCATGTTAATTTGGTGGTATCCTGAGTATGCATCGAGAAAACACAAAAGCTCCGAGCCAGCCGTAGAGTCAATGACTTGGTCAATGCGAGGCAAAGCAAACGGATCTTTGGGACATGCTTTGTTCAAGCCGGTGTAATCAACGCACATTCTTAATTCTTTGGTTCCCTTTTTGGGGACAAGTACAGGATTGGCCACCCATCGGGTGTGAAGGACTTCTCGGATAAAACTAGCCTTAAGTAACCTAGCTATCTCTTTGCCTGTGGTGCGTATTTTCTCGTCTCCGAAGCGTCATAGAGGTTGTTTCACCGGTTTGCATTTTGGATCAATATTCAAGTTTTGCTCGGCAAGTTCCCTAGGTACACCTTTTCATGTCGGCAGGTTGCCAGGCAAAGATGTCCCTATTCTCACAGAGGAACTCGGCGAGCGTGCTTTCCTATTTGGGATCTAGGTTCGTCCCAATGGTGGTGATCTTGGAGGCATCGATGGCAGCATTGAAAGCTGGGGCGGAGTCAGAAATCTGCTTCTTCGACGCCGGCATCTCCGGGCATCGACCTTGCTCTGGATCTCTTTGAATTCTTCGCTGTAGAGGACAGCTTCCGCAAAGGCTGCTTCTCCAATCTCGTAGTCCCTTGCCTTGGTAAAGCTTCCGGATACGGTGATGACTTCATTTGGTCTGGGTATCTTGAGCTTGTTGTAGACGAAGCATGGCTTGCCATGAAGGCGTGGAAGATGTCACGTCCGAATATGACGTGGTACACGCTCTTGAAGGGGACCACCTCGAAGGTCATGCGCTCCTGGCGGTAATTATTGACATCGCCAAAAGCGACCTGAAGTGTGATGCATCCAAGGGACCGAGCCTCCCGACCAGGAACTACGCCGTGGAAGATGGTGTTGGTCCGCCTTAGGTTAGCCTCCATAAAGTTCATCTTGTGCAGTGTATCTAGGTACATGATGTAGATGTTGCTTCCACTATCCACCATACATTTGGTGAACTCATTGCCGTCAATCAGGGGGTTGATGACCATGGCATACTAGTTCTCCGTAGGGATGAGGTCTGGGTGATCCTTCCTGTCCCAAGTAATTGGAATCTCCGACCAGCGCCAGGTACTGGGGGACTGGGGGTAGAGTGGCCATCAGTATCCTCATAGAGGTATTTTGTTGTCAGACAATGGGGGTCCCAAGGAAAGTGTGGAAAACGGACGCCTTCTTCTCGAAGGGGTTCTTGCCCTTGCCATTGCTCTTGGAGGTGTGCTTGGGGTCAACATCCTCATCCATGTCGCTTGAATCCTTGGAATCCTCGTCCTTCTTCTACCCCTTGCCCTTGCCTCGCGGTCTGTTCTTTTGACTTTGTTTGTAGCCGGATTCCGGGTCCTCCTTGAGATCGTTGACGAATTTGCAATGGCGATTGGTGTGAGTGTCCTTGCCGTTGGCGTCGAGGTGTACAAGGCACGGCATATCACGGTACTCTTCGTAGGTTTGGGGAATGCGGAGCGCTGCTGAGGTAGTTTTACTGCCTCGCTGCTGCCCACGACCAGCTCCCCGTCCTTGTCCATGCTGACCGCCATCACCTTGTCCTGCAAATGTCATAGCGACCATGTCGGAGGTTTGCTTTTCTTCTGGCGGGATCTTCCGCTTGGTGATGTTGTTTCTCCAAGTTTGAGTTGGAACGGCTGTTGACGGCAGGGAGCCGCGAGCATCGTCGTCGGCAGCTGCGAACTCACTAGCTAGCTGGATCATCTGGTTGAGATCTAGCCGGTGATTGTCCTACAAGCGCTTCAACTTATGTTGGAGCAACGTACCTTTCTCCAACCCATCGATGAAGGCAGCCATGGCGGTCTGGGCGTGCACTCCTACGCAGGAATTCTTCATATCCAGCCAGCGAGAGAGGTAGGCGCGAGATGACTCGTCTTTCTCCTGCACGCACCGTTGTAGATCACCAACAGTACAGGGACACTTATACGTACCCTCGAAGTTCTTGGTGAGCACTTCTTGCATGTCCAACCAATTGCAGATAGATTTCTCCAGCAAGTCATCAATCCATTGTCAGGCCATGCCCGCCAGCATCAGAGGGAGGTACTTGACGATGACGTTGGGGTTACCCCCGGCGATCTCCATCGTGTTGTCATAATCCTGCAACCACATAGCTGGTTTGGCGGTGCCTTCATAGGGCTTGATGGTCTTTTCAATCCAGAAACACTTGGGGTAAGTTGCGGTCCGTATTACAGGTCCAAAGCAACGTTATCCCAAGTACTGTCCTTCCCGGGCCTCGTGAATCTTGTCCAAACGTGAACGTGCGTCATATGGCTCCGGGCTTATTTTCTTGTTCTTGCCATCAGGGGATGGGCTGTGTGAACAACGTGGGCCCCCTCCGCCATGGTCGCTGCTAGGTGGCGACGGAGGAGGAGGTGGTGGTGGGTTAGCCTTCTTGCTATTACCCTCCTGCGACGCCTCATGCTTGTCGCAGTTGCTTGTCGGACATGGAGGGTCATGGCGCGACCTGCTCTTGTGTCCTTGGTTGCGCTCTCCGTCATGACGGGTCTGCTCTGTGTTGTAGCGGATGACGATGCCGCTCTGCCTTGGCGGAGGCATATCCGTACGACGTTGAGACTTGGTATCCTCACGATGTCGGGGAGACCGGGGCGGTGGAGATGGGCGACGAGGTTGAGCCTTGCCTCCGTGGTCAGAGGATATGGGGATAGCATCCTTCCTGTTGAGCGCATCCCTCCGTCTTTGTTCTGACGAACCCGTCTGGGACCCGACATCATGAGGAGATCGATCCCTTGGCTGCTTTGGCTGGCTAGACTGGCAGAACACTGGGTCAGACTCAAGCCTTTGAGAGGTGGCCTTTTCCTGCTATTTCACCGCCTTGGACACAAGGTCATAGACCTGGTCCATAGCTACGGGTGATCTATCCTGCTCCAGAAGGGTCTTGGCGATGGCGAGGTTGAGGAGAGGTGTGGGCATCACCTGCCTGCCTTCACTGTCAATGTATGGCTTGGCCTGTGCTGGCTTGGAGGGAGCCCATCCTAGGTTGCGCCGTACACCAGGATCGTTCATGACGCGAGTCGAAGCTTTCTTAGCCTTCTGCTGCTTGATAAGAGTCTTGACTCGGCCTCCATTGCTCTAGCTGTCTCTATTGACTTCTGTGTGTTAGCCAGATCTCGATCTAGCTGTGCATCTTTCTCCGTGATGGCATGTGCCTCCTCCAGCAGCAGCTAGCGCTTCTCGTCAAGCTGGACTATGTTCCATATATGGTCCATGGTCATGCGCTCGACGAGCAAATTGTTGTACATCACTCTATCAGCTGGAGTAATTTGGGCAGCAGCAGACGTGGATGCCAGAGGTGGCAGGTTTGCGGTGTTGTTGTTGCCCGGACCGGTGCCAAGTTCCTGCGGCTGCTGCACTGGGTTAGGCGGAGGGGGCATGACTTTTGCGCGATCATTGTCAGCAGCAACAAGTGGTCCGTTCCCCTTGTCCAGCGCTGTAGGCTGAGCTCATCTGGGTTGATCTTCATCCATCGCCGTCCCAATGGCGACAAACACCTCTTGGGACCCGACGGCGTTGTTTGCCTGCTCGTCACACTTGTAATCCTCCTCCATCTCCTGCATGGCAGAGTCTAGCTCCTCCGGGCTAAAGTCTATCTCCTCCAAGTCAGCGCTGATGTCGGCGTAGAGCGCATCAAGCACGGAGTTGGAGGGCGTCTGTCCTTACTCGATGATGGGCCGTGGAGGTGCAACAGCAGCGACGATGACTTGTGGTGGTGCGGCTACAACAATGACGACTGGAGGTGGCTGAGGCGGAGGGGCTCCGTCAAGGAGCGCAAGAGCTGTCTGAGCTGCCTCCTCAGCCTCCGCGTAGTTGTTGATGGTGCTCATCATGCTTTCGAAAGTGAGGCGTCCTGAAGCTTGCTGCCGCCTAAGTGTATTCCAGAGAAGCGTACCCTGGTCCAATCCTTCCACAAAGTGATACATGGCATCATCATTGCGGTAATGCGCCAGATCGGCCCGTATACGGAGCCATCTGGCGAGGTAATCGCGGGGGTTTTCACCCTCTCTCTAAACGCAACGTGCCATATCAAAGAAGATCACCACTCCAATGAACTTGGATCTCTGCTGTCCAGATGCACGGGCGAAGCCAGCGGACTTGCAGCGATCTTCCACCATTATTTCCTGCACAGGGGCGGTTTAGGTGGGCCTTGAATTTTTCCGATCTTTGCCGGCAAACTTCGAAGAGAGACCTGACATCGATCCTTCCGCGAACGTGTCCTTCCCGTAGGTGGTCCTTGCGGGTCTTGATGTTCCTCCGACTCCTAGGGAACTAGTGCCCGAGTCGGATTCGCCGATGAAGAGGTGGATATATCCGATGCGGACGATCGACCATCTGGTAGGGTTCGTTTTCGCCGGGACCCAAAACTCGTCAGGAGGGACGATCGGAACGTTGCCGGAGAAGAGAACGCGGCCAATGGCTACGGTTTCGTCGATTCCCGCGAAGATGTTGGACCTCGCCCGTTGAAGAGCCTGAAGCGCCTCTTTCCCCACGGTGGGCGCCAACTATCGTGGTATTGCCGACAAGTACACCATGGAGGGGTCCTCACAGTGCGTGTTTAGAGACGTGGATAAGGCGGACGGTTGATGGGTACGAGGTAACACAGCTTACCCAGGTTTAGATCCCACAACGATGGTGGAATCCTACTCCTGCTATAAATCACTATAATGGCAATACGCCGAGTTACGGGGATTGGTTCGTTGTGAGAGGTATGAGTTGAGTTATCTAGGTTATGCCCTAAAGGCTCCCATAGGCCCGAATTATATAGTCGCCAGGTCCTAGGGTTACAGGGAAAGTCCTAGCCGGACAGGTTACAAAGTCATACACTTCATACAACTAGTCTAGCGTGTCTTGCACTCCAAGGCTCCGGGTACGTCAGTGACTCCTCCGTAGCCTTTCTTTATCCGGCATGGGCCTCCCTTCTGGATCTATCTAACTGGGACGCCCAGCAGGCCATGGGCCATGGTACCAACTATGGGCCACCCGGGTTATCCGGATAGGAGACATGCTATGAGGATACACATATAGCATATCCCCAACACACCGCAGACTTTTCGACAGACACCGTTAATGGGGTAATGGAGCCAACGAGTTGCGCATCGCCCCGTAGTATCGTCCTCGAAGAACTAACATTCCTCACAATGCCACTGCGGTACATAACCGCGACTGTTGGATAGTACCAAAAGGTGTTCTCTTTCTCCGTTTGCATCGACAAAAAGAATTGATCTTAAACTTCTGCTAGTAATCCTAATGTGATGGTAATGATGTATTACTAGTTAATTTAGTTCTAGAGTTCCACTCGTTTACTTGTTATTGTAGTATTACTCAGAGACAGGGTCTATTTTTGCACTAGGAAGGGTGTATTTTGGCTATAAAGTTAGTTTGCTGAGAATGTTTCTATTTAGGATTTAAATGTTCTCTAAAATGACATGTCAAACTTCTATATATTACGCCACACTCAAGTGCAAAGCACGTGCAACTTACTCATCCTACTACTTTTCCTTGCTTGATTTTAGGGTCCTTTGTGCGAAATGTTTGGACTTGGTTGTAATTTTCTCTTTTGTGAGGTCCTTGGTGTAACATATGACTGTGTTAATTGAAACATCTTGCTCCCTCGGGACATACCCTAGTCAAAAAAACAAAGTGCCACCACCCGATTTTCAAAAAAAAGTAGAAGATGACCTTGGTCATTTCGCCTGAAACCCAAGAAAGTAAATTACTTGGTATAGTAGGCCATACCGTCAAATGAGTTTTTCAAGTATTTTTACTACTCCCACCGACCCATATTAGTTTACTTCGAGTTGTCAAAATTTGGATGAACCTATATACTAAATAGTGTCTAGATTGATCCAAATTTAGACAAATTTGAGTCAACTAATATGGTTCTGAGGGAGTAGTAGAATGAATTAAAGAAAAAAGAATGCCCCCAACAAATTTTCGTACAAAGTGGAACATTCTTTCTTATAGTTTCCCAACGTTTAAGGATTTTTCCAGTTTCGAAATTAGAAAATGGACCATTGGATCAAGACTGGCAAATGCAAACATTGCTAATCGTTGGATCTTGTTTTCCATTCTAAGCATCTAGAAGATTCTATTGATAGTCCTAAGCATAATGAATGCTTTTGTGCGCAAACCTGAAAACACTCTTCATTGCTTAGTTTCAGGGACCTTGTGCTAAATGCATGGACTTGGATGTGATTTTCATTTTATACGAGGTCCTTGATGTAACTGGTACTTCCACCGACCATGTTAACT
Organism: Avena sativa; assembly: GCA_916181665.1. Taxonomy (NCBI): domain Eukaryota; kingdom Viridiplantae; phylum Streptophyta; class Magnoliopsida; order Poales; family Poaceae; genus Avena; species Avena sativa. The sequence goes on from OV702280.1 coordinate 253,259,935, forward strand.
GAAGCAACTCGCTCTAGGGGGACCTATCAGAGATAGAAGGAAATGCAACACTCCCAATTATCACACAATGTGGACCACGGTTTCTTATATAATTCCATTTTTCAAGCTTCCTAGCTAACTTTACACACTTCACTTACTTCTTTGTCGATTCAACGAAATTAGGTCAAACTTGAGCTACAAGTAAGTGCGATAGATTAATTTCTCTTGAATTAAATGTAATTTCAAAGGTAGATGGGTGCGACTTCTTGTTGCAAAAAATGTTGTCGATGTGAGTTTCCAACTATCTGGAACGAGCATTCTCAATTTCCCGTGTGATGACGAGATTTTTCTTTTCCGTAAAGAAAGTTCGAAGAATATGGATCTATATGCCACAATCCAACAAGCTTCTAGACATATTAAGTGGACCAACATGTTGTACGTAATTGAGATTTCCATGTTTTATGAGTTTTCAAACTCCCTAGCTAACTCTGCCCACTTGAGTGACTTTATTGCGATTTATCGAAATTAGGTCAAATTTGAAGAGCGAGTAAATTTTAGGTTGCTTTGATAGTTTTATGAAAAAGATTTACGAGGTACCTATCGAGGGGTCAATTAATATTTCAGAAACCACCGAGAGTTTTGACAACAGGTTCAACTTTTTGCTAAGATTATTCATCTTGACAATTTAACAAAATTAGGTCTTAAACTTGAGCTACAAGTAGGCGCGATAGATTGCTCTAGAATTAAATGTAATTTCATAGCGGTAGATGGGTGCATCTTCTTGTAGTAAACAATATTATTGGTGTGAGTTTCCAAGTATCAGGAAATAACATTCTAATTTTTCCGAGTGATGACGATCGAGATTTTTCATTTTTGAAAAGAAAGTCCGAAGAATATAGATCTGAATGCCATAAGCCAAGCTTTCGACATATATAGTGGACCGAAATGTCGTACTTATGATTAATTCCCATGTTTTAGATGTTTTCAAACTTCGGTCTAGCTAACTCTGTCCACTTGAATGACTTTATGTCTATTTACTGATATTAGGTGAAAATTTTGAACTACAAATAAATTGTAGGTTGCTTTGAAAGTTTAAGAAAAAACTTTTGGAAGGTACCCACCAGGGAGTCACAACAATATATCAGAAACCACCGAGATCTTAGACAATAGGTCCAACTTCTTACTAAGATTTTTCACCTTGACAATTTAACAAAATTTGGTCAAACTTCAGCTACAGTGCTACACAACTAAGCGCGATAGATTTCTCTTGAATTAAATGTATTTTAAGAGGTAAATCGGTGCATATTATTGCAGTAAACAATGTCATCGGTGTGACTTTCAAACTATGATGAAAGAACATTCAATTCTCATTTTTTCGAGTGATGAGAACATAGTTCTTTTCCGTAAAGAAAAGTTCAAAGAATATTGGATCTGGATGCCATAAGCCAAGTTTACATACATATATATTGGACCAACATGATGTACTTACGATTCCCATGTTTTATGAGTTTTCAAACTTCCTAGCTAACTAATCCCACTTGAATGAATTTATGTTGATTTATTGAAATTAGTTCAAATTTGAAACTACAAGTAAATTGTAGGTTGCTTCGGAACTTTGAGAAAAATGTTTTAGGGTTAGCCACCATTAGGGGCATAATTAATATATCAAACCACCGAGAGTTTTAATGATGGCTTCAATTTCTTGCTAAGATTTTGCATCTTGAAAATTTAACGAAACAAGGTCAAACTTGTGCTACCAACAAGCACGATAGATTTATCTTGAATTAAATGTCTTTTCGGAGGTTGATGGGTGCATCTTATTGTATTAAACAATGCCATGGGTGTGGGTTTACAACTATGAGGAAAGAACATTCTCAATTTTCTGAGTGATGACGAGATTGTTCTTTCCCGTAAAGAAAGTCTGAAGAATATGGATCTGAATACCACAAGCCAAGTTTTCAGACATATACAGTGGAGAAACATGTTGTACTTACAATTTCCCAAGTTTTATGAGTTCTCAAACTTCCTAGCTAACTCCACCCACTTGAATGCATTTATGCCGATTTATCAAAATTATGTCAAATTTGACTACTGCTAGTAAATCGTAGGCTGCTCCGTGAGTTTTATTAAAAGGCGTTTGGAGGTACCCACAACGGGTGATCAATTAATATATCTGAAACTATCGGGATTTTTGATGACTGGTTTGACTTCTTGCTAAGATTTCGCATCTTGAAAATTTTGAACCCCTTTTGAAAATGACCACATGAAATAAATAAAAATAAATTAAAAGATTTACGCATGACACACCCTATCATACATGTCGTGTGCGCTACTTGCCATGAAAAAGTTAACCATGGGATTTGACGAGTTTTGGAAAAACCAGCTTTGTGGTATTGTTCTGCCATGTATAGACACTATATATTGGGTTTCAGACGGAAATACCAAGGTTGTCAAGGCCATACCGATCAACACCGTAGTTTACAACCTAATGGAGTTCTTGCAGTAGATGGGTGCATCTTAGGGTAGTAAGCATTGTTGACCGTGGGAGTTCTCACACATGCATATAGTGGATCATGCTTCCTATCTAACTCAAGGTTTCGAATTTTGGCCGAGATTAGCAAAATTTTACAGAAATTCAGCCATTTTGGCCAGGACCTATAAGAGAATTTACCGAACGAAAACTTTATAAATTTGGGGATTTTTTGCTGAATTATCTAAAATATTTTATATTTGGTAGAATTTTATTTGAAACTCTAAATTTTGGTCTAATTTTTGCCAAATTTCTTTTCAAAGTTTAAATTTTGATTCTTGCATTTCATCCGAGATTTGACCGAAATTCACCAAAATAGCCAAATTTCGGCCATTTTTCCCGGACCCGGTCCAAAACCGAAATCCAAAACCTTGATCTAATTACATCGGTTAAATGAATTTCGCAAAAAAACCCGAGTCTAGCGCGGTGGAGATGGGGGTACAAAGCACGAATGTCTAAGGGCATCCATAATGTAGGACCCACCTGGCTTATGAGAATTGCCACAATATATAGGTCAACATTTGCCACAAGGTAGGACCCACATCGCTTGGTCATATTCCTCCATGCAAGAGAGAGGAGGGAGGGGAAATGATTTTTCTATTCTCTATGGGCAACCCACAAGCTTGAGGTACCTTTATTTTCTCCACAATGTACTACTATATGCCTTAAGGTGTGCTTTTTTACACATTGCGGATGCCCTAAGGGAAAAAGCAAATAATGGGTCCACTTGGCAGTGTATGACCAAGCTATAAAACTCACATGCAAAATTTCTTCAGTTTAGTGGGTCCCACGAATCAACTCATTTAGACACTGGTGGAGCTTATTACTTATAGTACAGTAGTATTTATGTTGCTTAGACATAAGTATATGCTAACCTCTGTCCACGCGCTATACTTGCAGAGAGAATAAAACGTAGATAGGGGAAAAGGGCAGTGGCAAAGAGAGAAGGAGAGTTGAAGGTGGTTCCATGTCGGAGCAAAGTTTATGATGGGTTCTTGACACGAGGTACTCCTGACTCTACTAATAGTAGTAGTAAATGTCAGGACCTATGCACGCAAAAAAAATTGGAAGTGTGTTTTCTCTCTCCTTCGCTGCCTCTCATATCTCCACCCCTCTCCCCTCAGGCACCGGCCCGGCTGATCCCTCCTTCGTCCACATCGTAGCAATGCGCACGTGTCCCTTGGTACGGCGGCTCTGTTTATTTTTATTTTTAATTTTAAGAGGGTGACTCTATTTCTCTGGCATGTTCGGCAACCGCGTTGGTGTGGAGTAGGAGGAGGAGTACATAGGAAGGAAACAACTTTGGTCCTTGGCGGCAAAAAGATTTAAACTTTTCCGGTTTCAAAATTTTCACTTGCTTCCCAAACATCGGTAGGGAAAGGTTATTCAAATGACCGTCCATTCGCAAACATATGCCTTAAGGTGTGCTTTTTTACTTGCTTCCCAAACAACGTTCACTTGCATGTTCACTTGCTTCCCAAACAATGTACTACTATATGCCTTAAGGTGTGCTTTTTTACACATTGCGGATTCCCTAAGGGAAAAAGCAAATAATGGGTCCACTTGGCAGTGTATGACCAAGCTATAAAACTCACATGCAAAATTTCTTCAGTTTAGTGGGTCCCACGAATCAACTCATTTAGACACTAGTGGAGCTTATTACTTATAGTACAGTAGTATTTATGTTGCTTAGACATAAGTATATGCTAACCTCTGTCCACGCGCTATACTTGCAGAGAGAATAAAACGTAGATAGGGGAAGAGGGCAGTGGCAAAGAGAGAAGGAGAGTTGAAGGTGGTTCCATGTCGGAGCAAAGTTTATGATGGGTTCTTGACACGAGGTACTCCTGACTCTACTAATAGTAGTAGTAGATGTCAGGACCTATGCACGCAAAAAAAATTGGAAGTGTGTTTTCTCTCTCCTTCGCTGCCTCTCATATCTCCACCCCTCTCCCCTCAGGCACCGGCCCGGCTGATCCCTCCTTCGTCCACAGCGTAGCAATGCGCACGTGTCCCTTGGTACGGCGGCTCTGTTTATTTTTATTTTTAATTTTAAGAGGGTGACTCTATTTCTCTGGCATGTTCGGCAGCCGCGTTGGTGTGGAGTAGGAGGAGGAGTACATAGGAAGGAAACAACTTTGGTCCTTGGCGGCAAAAAGATTTAAACTTTTCCGGTTTCAAAATTTTCACTTGCTTCCCAAACATCGATAGGGAAAGGTTATTCAAATGACCGTCCATTCGCAGTAGTACTTCTTATCTTATCTTTTTGGTAAAAAAACTATATAGTGTACGGATAACTTTCAACATGGACCGTTGGATCAAGACTGGCAAATCCAAACATTGCTAACCGTTGGATCTTGTTTTCCATTCTTAGCATCTAGAAGATTATATTGATAGTCCTAAGCACAATGAACGCTATTGTGCGCAAACCTCAAAACACACTTCATTGCTTATTTTCAGGGTCCTTGTGCTAAATGCATGGACTTGGATGTAATTTTCATTTTTTACGAGGTCCTTGATGTAACTTGTACTTCCACCGACCATGTTAACTGAAGCACCTCGCTCTAGGGTACCTACCACAGTTAGAAGAAAATGCAACCCTCCCAATTATCACACAAAGTGGACCACAATTTCTTATATAATTCCATTTTTCAAGATTACTATCTAACTTCACACACTTCACTTACTTCTTTGTCGATTCAACGAAATTAGGTCAAATTTGAGCTACAAGTAAGCGTGGTAGATTAATTGCTCTTGAATTAAATGTAATTCCAGAGGTAGATGGGTGCGTCTTCTTCTAGCAAACAATGTTGTCGCTATGATTTTCCAACTATCTGGGAAGAGAATTCTCAATTTTCCGAGTGATGACGAGATTGTTCTTTTCCGTAAAGAAAGTCCGAAGAATATGGATCTGAATGCCACAATCTAGCAAGCTTCCAGACATATTAAGTGGACCAACAATTTGTACATAATTGAGATTTCCATGTTTTATGAGTTTTCAAAATCCCTAGCTAACTCTGCCCACTTGAGTGACTTTATGCCGATTTATCAAAATTAGGTCAAATTTGAAGAGCGAGTAAATTTTAGCTGCTTTGAAAGTTTTACGAAAAATATTTTCGAGGTACCCATCGGGGGATCAATTGATATATCAGAAACCACTGAGAGGTTTGACAACAGGTTCAACTTCTTGCTAAGATTATTCATCTTGACAACTTAACGAAATTAGGTCAAACTTGAGCTACAAGTAGGCGCAATAGATTCCTCTAGAATTAGATGTAATTTCATAGTGGTAGATGGGTGTATCTTCTTGTAGTAAACAATACCGTCTGTGTGAGTTTCCAACTATCAGGAAATAACATTCTAATTTTTATGAGTGATGACGATCGAGATTGTTCATTTTCGAAAAGAAAGTCCGAAGAATATGGATCTAAATGGCACAAGCCAAGCTTTCGACATATGTAGTGGACCGAAATGTTGTACTTATGATTAATTCCCATGTTTTAGATGTTTTCAAACTTTGGTTTATCTAACTATGTCCACTTGAATTACTTTATGTCTATTTACCAAGATTAGGTGAAAATTTTGAACTACAAGTAAATTGTAGGTTTCTTTGAAAGTTTAAGAAAAAAACTTTTGTAAGGTACCCACCAGGGAGTCACAACTAATATATCAGAAACCACCCACATTTTAGACAACAGGTCCAACTTCTTGCTAAGATTTTTCACCTTAACAATTTAACAAAATTTGGTGTAACTTGAGCTACACAACTAAGGGCGATATATTTCTCTTGAATTAAATGTATTTTAAGAGGTAAATGGGTGCATCTTCTTGCAGTAAACAATGTCATCGGTGTGAGTTTCGAACTATGAGGAAATAACATTCAATTCTTAATTTTTTGAGGGATGAGAACATAGTTCTTTTCTGTAAATAAAAGTTTGAAGAATATTGGATCTAGATGTCATAAGCCAAGTTTACATCCATATATATTGGACCAACATGCTGCACTTATGTTTTATGAGTTTTCGAACTTCCTATCTAACTGAGCCTGTAGGGGTTCGTAGCATGGAAAACAAAAAATTTCTATCGCATACAAACAAACAAGCCAAGATCTATCTACTAGATTGTAGCAACGAGTCGATGGTATAACTTACCCTCGAAGATTCCAAAGTGGTTAACGAGAGCAGATTCTCGTGGGTGATGTAGTCGTACTCTTTCCGATCTCAAGATCGTGTAGACGATCCTTCCGGCGCCACGTTCCGGCAGCGCTCCCGCAGTCGGTCACACGTTCGGTACTCGACGAAGACCTTCCTCTCCCTTGTTCCAGCAGGCAGCGGAGGTTGTAGCACTCTCCTCGCGATTCCGGCAGCACAACGGCGTGGTACCGGAAGTAGAGGGGAGATCCCGCAGGGCTTCGCCTTAAGCCGGAGCGAGTATGGTGGATTATGAGAGAGGGCTATTAGTGGTCTAGTAATTAGACACACCAATTAGAAGGCTCTAAACCAATTAGAAGGCTCTAAACCGCTGGCTAAAGCAATTAGAAGCTCTAAACCAAAACGGCTCTAAACCGGAGGTAGAAGATAGGAACTTGTGTGTTCTAGGAGGGGAGCCCTGCCCCTCCTTTTATGGGTGGGGAGGCGCGGCCAGGGGAGGGGAGTCCCTCCCCAAGTCGGCCTTGGGCTGGGCGCCGGCTTGGAGGAGTGGGACTCCTCCTCCAAGTTGGTTCCAACTCCTCTTGCTTGTTTCCCACAGTTTTCTGTTTCCCACAGTTTCCTGTTTTAGCCGTTTGACTTTCAAACTGGCAATTTGACTTTCATGTTTTTGGAACAGCAAGAACACTTAGTACATGATGCAATTATTCAATGACACACTCGTGTACCCTCCCCCCCGGAGTGCCGGACAATCCGGACCCTTCTAGAACATTCCCGATGAAAACACCGGAATCATTCCCGAACTCCGAAACGGGACTTTCCTTATATGAATCTTATTCTCCGGACCATTCCGGATCACCTCGTGATATCCCGGATCCCATCCGAGACTCCGAACAACATTCGGTCTCTTTCTCATAATACCATAACTACTCAAACAACGTCGAATCCTTAAGTGTGTCTCCCTACGGTTCGTGAATTATGCGGACATGATCGAGACACTTCTCCGAACAATAACCAATAGAGGAATCTGGAAATTCATATGGCTCCCACATATTTCTACGATTACTTTGCGATCGAATGAACCACTTACATACGATACCAATTTCCCTTTGTCTCACGATATGTTACTTATCCGAGGTTATGATCGTCGGTATCTCTGCATACCTAGTTCAACCTCGTTACTGATAAGTACTCTTTTCTCGTTCCCGTGATATGTGATCCCTTGTGACCAAGTCACATGCTTGCAAGCCAATTGGATGACATTCCACCGAGAGGGCCCAGAGTATATCTATCCGTCATGTGGATGGACAAATCCCACTCTTGATCCATGTGTTTCAACCAATACTTTCCGAACACTTAATGCCACCTTTATAGCCACCCAGTTACGGTGTGGTGTTTGATGTCATCAAAGCATCCATCCGGTAAAGGTGATATGCATGATCTCATGGTCGAAGGAATTAGGTTACTATGTATCAGAAAGCATATAGCAATTGAACTATTGAAATGACTTGATCTTTATGCTACGCTTATCAATAGGAGTATGTCCACCATATCATTCTCCTAACGATATGATCTTGCTGTTGATAACATCTCAATGTTCATGATATGGAAACCACAATCATTTAATCAACCAACAAGCTAGTGAAGTATAGAGGCTATACTAGGGACTTCAATTTAAGTTTACAATTCACACAAGTATTAATGTTTCCTTGTTAATACTATTATAGCATGAATATAAACATTTATCATAAGTGTGAATATATGATAATAACCACTTTATTATTGCCTCTTGGGCATATCTCCAACAGTCTCCCACTTGCACTAGAGTCAATAATCTAGTTTCAAACCTTTGTGTATATAACACCTATGGCTTTCCGGTGTTGTATGTACACGATTGCTAGTGGTCAACTGATCTCCGGATCTGACACTTCCAGGTCCGTGTGTAATTGCATGTCTTTGCGTCTCTACGCATCACTCATTTTCTAATGAGATGGCTTTGTACAAATTTGGTCTTTCGGTGTGACCTTTAGCTCTTTGGGGTTAAAACATGTTGATAATATTGTCGCACAATATATCTTCATAGTATTATCCCACTGTGAACTACACCTAGTTTGATAACAAACTTCTTGACACAAATGCCCTCTTTTGCTGCTATAACAGCAGTCATATACTTAGCCTTTTGTTGTAGTATCTGTCACAATGTCTTAACTTTGGAAATCATCCAAATCCATTATGGAACTCACTTTCCATTATATTGTGCCACCCTTAGTTTAGATTGAGATAAACTTAATTTGTACTTTGTGACAAAGCTAGTATCAATGTAGTACTTTTACAATGAACTAACCATCTATTTGTCACTTCTACAAATATTATACTCTTAGTTCTTTCAAAAGATCATAAGAATATCCTTACTATTGTCCAATGATCATCTTACGAATCATTCTGGTATATGCTCACAACATTTAGAGCATAGGACATATCTGGATTTGTACATATCACAGTATGATTGATATAAATACTCTTTGTGATTTCATACATCAAGTATCAATCTATACTTGATTATTTGTTTCACTTTACCAAATGTCAATACACTTGAATATATATCATCAACATTGAACTCATTCAATCCTTTCTGTGCGACAAGAACCTCTCTTGTAGTTTCTATATTGAACTCATTCAATATCTTGTCTATGCACTTCTGGCACAACCATATTAGCGTCTATTGATGCCAAATATTTGGGTTTTGCCTAAGTCTTTCATCGGGATGAAATTCTTAATATGTGTTAATAAAAGATACATTATTTCCAATCAACAATATGTCTTCCACATAATGTATTAGAAACATGTCTTAGCGCTCCCACTTAATTTCTTGCAAATGCAAGCATCTCCATCGTCTCTGATGAACATTTAAACTCCTTTAACAGTTTCATCACAGTGAAGATTCCAACTCCGCTATGCTTACTTCAACCATTGAAGTTTGCATATGTTTTTAGCATCCCTTGAATTTTAACAAAACCCTTTGGACTGTGTCATGCACACGTCCTAGGTAACCCTTCTATTAGAAGAACTTGTTTTGTTTATTCAACTACCATATAATAAAATTATATGTAGTGGTTGCTACACTAATCCATCTAGACTAAATATCGCTATGAAAGATCAGATCTTGTCATAGTCAACTTTTGAACATTGTTGTGAACTCTTTCCCAACATGTCGACTATTTCATAGATGTGCAACATCCATGTCTGTTTATTTATAGATCCAAACACAACTGTAAGGTCTTACACCTTTCTCGAGAGTCCTTCAAGTTCAAAACTTGATTTCTCGTGTATGGAACTATCACGGATTTTATGGCTTCAAGCCATTTGACGGAGTCAGGGCCCATCATCGCTTCTTTGCATGTAGTCGGTTCATTATTCTCAAATAATGATTCAACCCTCAAATCTTGGTATTTGATTGTTTATCCGACCTACTTGTTTCAATAGGAACTTGGATCTCCGTGACCACAACCTTTGAGGTATGTGAGCCATGAGCTTTGTTGCTGCCTCCGGAACACTTTTCGGTGCTGCGCAACTCTGCACATATAGCTAAGGTTCTTTTAACCTTATCAAAGTTCTATTGTCCTCCCACTTAACTTTTCACGAAAAATTCCTTCTCAAAGAAACTTGACGTTCTAAGCAACAAACACTTTTGTCTCTGGTGTTTATGGAGGAATACTTAACAGTTTATACAAAGACAGGTTCATCCGACTTTGGTTGCACACATCTTTCTTATGCATAGCATACCAATGTTTAGGAAAGGACAACTTGGGTTTTATCCCAAACCATAACCTTATATGGTGTCATTTCAACGGATTATGATGGAGCTCTTTTCAGTGGAAAAACGGTAATCTCTAAAGCTTTTAATCTTTAAAATATAATGGCATTTTTTATGAATTATACCTTTGATCTTACCATGTCAAACAAGGTTTAATTACATATCTCGAACGTTCCATACTCTTACGGTGTTTCGAGAAAATGCAAATCCACGGAACGATTCCTTAAATCTTAGGTATTATGCTAAACTTGTAACTCAAATATTTTCCTTTATGATCTTATCATAAACTATTTATATTCTTGTTACAATGATTTTGCACTTCATCTTGAAAGTCTTTGAACTCTTCAAATATTTCACACTTCATCCTTATTAAGTAAATATTCATATATTCACTCAAATTTTCGGAGAAAGCATATGAAGTTGAAATCCATCGCTTTTGACTACACATAATGGATTTCATACAACAATATGTACAAGTTCCAATAAGCTAGTCATTCGTTCCCTTTTGGCCTATGAACGAAGTTTTAATTATCTCTAGGAAAGTTTCACAAGCGTCATTTTGATCAAAAATCAGAAGACTCCAAAATTCCATCAACATGGAGTTTCTTCATGTTTTCTTTCCATTATAATTCAAACGGCTATGTCACTTCCTAAATGATCTTTCAATCAATTTGTCTTTCGACATTTTTAGCACTAGTTTTATGGATGTGATTTCTCCAACGAGATTTGTGAATCATCCATCTTTTATGGATCAAAGTAATTTATTTGAACAACTCTTTTGTTCTCATAATACCTGATAAAACAAATCTTGAAGGCAAGGTTTGATGTTTAACACAATAACCCTTTATTTGTTCTCGATGAACATCATCACATATTCTTTTGCTAGTTACTTAGGCCATTGTAGTTCATGAATTGTGTTGTTTCGTATGACGATTCACACCAACAAATTCAGTATCAAATACTTAAGAACCACATTGTTTAATAAGCAAAGAATATAGCCATAACATGTATATCATCTATATACTTAAACTGAACAATTCTAGTCTTTTCTTTTCTGCCATATATTTATGAGATTCTCTTTCAATATTTCCTTTTCTGTTTGAAAGAATCTATCAACATCAATAGTGGAGTCATACATATGACACATAGTCCAAAGCGTGTATAGTTAAATACCAATGTCTTTGGACTTGCACTTTGAAGTAGATCACCATCATCAAATGTTTGGTGTTCTTTCAAATTCCTTTCTTTAGTAATCTCTTGGTGTAGTAAACATTTTACCTACATCAAATATTCACCCTCATCATGGATTTATCCATGATCAAGCTACTTTTAGCTTATAACGGTGAATTATGAGTATAATGTTGCTCTCCAAATCCTTTTGGACGATTAGGACAACTAGTGTCTCCAACCTTTTGCAAATTCTCATCAAACATGAGAACATGACTTTAGCCATATTATACTCTATCATGTTGCAACCAAAACTTCGTTTCAGATATCACAATATCTTCCACAAATCATGGTTTCTGAAACAACTCTTTCAGATCCTTAGATAACCTGATATTAGGAGAATCCTTTGAATATCAAGAATCATGGAGACAAACATGATACTTATATACTAACACTTGGAATTATTACTCTCGATTTAATACTAATTATTAAACTTCATGGAGTAACCGGAACTTACTGAAAGTTTGCAATAGGACTTTTAAACTTTAGATTAACACTTCAAAACAATACGATACCAGTTCGTAAAGTAACTAACCAGAATTCTATAGTTCTATCATCTCAATTATAACTAAGCGTAAGGTGGTAAACGGATGCCAATGACTACAACAACTATGCAAATTCACTTTGATTTAGTTTATGATAAATTGAGTTCTAATTAATAATTAAATTAATCTAGGTGAACTCCCACTCAAAACAATATCCCTCACATTGTTTTAGTGATCACACGAACCAAATCCACCACATCAAAACCGATCATCACGAGAGTTGATATAGCTTCAATGGCAAACAATCAACATGTTCATCATATCTACTATATGACTCATGCTCTACCTTTCGGTAATCCGTGTTCCTGAGGCCATGTCTGTACATGCTAGGCTCGTCAAGATCAAACCTTAGCTTCCGCATAAGCAAATCTGGCTTGCTTACGTTGTATACACTTGCTGAATCTAACACACCCGATCATCACGTGGTGCTTCAAAACAACAAGCTTTAGCAACGGTGCATACTAAGGGTGAACACTTAAGAACTTGAAATTGTGTGCTTGAGGGATCATCTTATAATGCTACCGTCGTCTACTAAGCAATACAAGATGCATAAAGGATTAACATCACATGCAATTCATAATATGTGATATGATATGGCCTTTCTTCTTTGTGCTTCCGATCTCCATCTTCTAGCACGAACATGATCTCCATCATCACCGGCATTGCATCAAGGTCAATGACGCCTCTCCATGGTTGTCGTCCACCGGCTTCAACTATTACAACTACTTTGAATAGACACGCGGGTCTTAACATAAATTAAAGACAACCATATGGCTCCTGCCGGTTGCCAACTTACAATAAGGAACATTGCATACATCAAATATAATCACAATCATGGCCATATCACATCACTGCACACCCCTGCAAAACAAAGTTAGACGCCTCTACTTTCTTTGCATATTTTACGTGGTTTGGGGCTTTCAATAAGTGTCGTTCTAACTTACGAACAAGAACCACAACATTGATACTAGTATTGTTAATCACCCGTTGTAAATTGGATCTTAACTATGCTAGGAGAAACAGGCACCCGCAAAGCCACTTATGCAATACAAGTTGCATGTCAAGCGTGGAGCAAGTCTCATGAACGATGTCATGTAAGGTTAGCCCGGGCCGCTTCATCCCAACATACCGCAAGATACAAAGTACACAAGAAGCAATCGACAATAAAAGCATCAACGCCCACAATGACCATTGTGTTCTACTCGTGCAACAGATCTACATATAGACACGGCTCTGATACCACTGTAGGGGTTCGTAGCATGGAAAACAAAAAATTTCTATCGCATACAAACAAACAAGCCAAGATCTATCTACTAGATTGTAGCAACGAGTCGATGGTATAACTTACCCTCGAAGATTCCAAAGTGGTTAACGAGAGCAGATTCTCGTGGGTGATGTAGTCGTACTCTTTCCGATCTCAAGATCGTGTAGACGATCCTTCCGGCGCCACGTTCCGGCAGCGCTCCCGCAGTCGGTCACACGTTCGGTACTCGACGAAGACCTTCCTCTCCCTTGTTCCAGCAGGCAGCGGAGGTTGTAGCACTCTCCTCGCGATTCCGGCAGCACAACGGCGTGGTACCGGAAGTAGAGGGGAGATCCCGCAGGGCTTCGCCTTAAGCCGGAGCGAGTATGGTGGATTATGAGAGAGGGCTATTAGTGGTCTAGTAATTAGACACACCAATTAGAAGGCTCTAAACCAATTAGAAGGCTCTAAACCGCTGGCTAAAGCAATTAGAAGCTCTAAACCAAAACGGCTCTAAACCGGAGGTAGAAGATAGGAACTTGTGTGTTCTAGGAGGGGAGCCCTGCCCCTCCTTTTATGGGTGGGGAGGCGCGGCCAGGGGAGGGGAGTCCCTCCCCAAGTCGGCCTTGGGCTGGGCGCCGGCTTGGAGGAGTGGGACTCCTCCTCCAAGTTGGTTCCAACTCCTCTTGCTTGTTTCCCACAGTTTCCTGTTTCCCACAGTTTCCTGTTTTAGCCGTTTGACTTTCAAACTGGCAATTTGACTTTCATGTTTTTGGAACAGCAAGAACACTTAGTACATGATGCAATCATTCAATGACACACTCATGTACCCTCCCCCCCGGAGTGCCGGACAATCCGGACCCTTCTAGAACATTCCCGATGAAAACACCGGAATCATTCCCGAACTCCGAAACGGGACTTTCCTTATATGAATCTTATTCTCCGGACCATTCCGGATCACCTCGTGATATCCCGGATCCCATCCGAGACTCCGAACAACATTCGGTCTCTTTCTCATAATACCATAACTACTCAAACAACGTCGAATCCTTAAGTGTGTCTCCCTACGGTTCGTGAATTATGCGGACATGATCGAGACACTTCTCCGAACAATAACCAATAGAGGAATCTGGAAATTCATATGGCTCCCACATATTTCTACGATTACTTTACGATCGAATGAACCACTTACATACGATACCAATTTCCCTTTGTCTCACGATATGTTACTTATCCGAGGTTATGATCGTCGGTATCTCTGCATACCTAGTTCAACCTCGTTACTGATAAGTACTCTTTTCTCGTTCCCGTGATATGTGATCCCTTGTGACCAAGTCACATGCTTGCAAGCCAATTGGATGACATTCCACCGAGAGGGCCCAGAGTATATCTATCCGTCATGTGGATGGACAAATCCCACTCTTGATCCATGTGTTTCAACCAATACTTTCCGAACACTTAATGCCACCTTTATAGCCACCCAGTTACGGTGTGGTGTTTGATGTCATCAAAGCATCCATCCGGTAAAGGTGATATGCATGATCTCATGGTCGAAGGAATTAGGTTACTATGTATCAGAAAGCATATAGCAATTGAACTATTGAAATGACTTGATCTTTATGCTACGCTTATCAATAGGAGTATGTCCACCATATCATTCTCCTAACGATATGATCTTGCTGTTGATAACATCTCAATGTTCATGATATGGAAACCACAATCATTTAATCAACCAACAAGCTAGTGAAGTATAGAGGCTATACTAGGGACTTCAATTTAAGTTTACAATTCACACAAGTATTAATGTTTCCTTGTTAATACTATTATAGCATGAATATAAACATTTATCATAAGTGTGAAGATATGATAATAACCACTTTATTATTGCCTCTTGGGCATATCTCCAACAGAGCCCACTTGAATGAATTTATGCCCATTTATTGAAATTAGGTAAATTTTGAAACTACAAGTAAATTGTAGGTTGCTTTGAAAGTTTAAGAAAAAACTTTTGTAAGGTACCCACCAGGGAGTCACAACTAATATATCAGAAACCACCGAGATTTTAGACAACAGGTCCAA
Organism: Avena sativa; assembly: GCA_916181665.1. Taxonomy (NCBI): domain Eukaryota; kingdom Viridiplantae; phylum Streptophyta; class Magnoliopsida; order Poales; family Poaceae; genus Avena; species Avena sativa. The sequence goes on from OV702280.1 coordinate 253,275,500, forward strand.
CTTCTTGCTAAGATTTTTCACCTTGACAATTTAACAAAATTTGGTCAAACTTGAGCTACACAACTAAGCGCGATATATTTCTCTTGAATTAAATGAATTTTAAGAGGTAAATGGGTGAATATTCTTGTAGTAAACAATGTCATCGGTGTGAGTTTCGAACTATGAGGAAATAACATTCAATTCTTAATGTTTTGAGTGATGAGAACATAGTTCTTTTCCGTAAAGAAAAGTTCAAAGAATATTGGATCTGGATGTCATAAGCCAAGTTTACATCCATATATATTGGACCAACATGTTGTAATTATGTTTTATGAGTTTTCAAACTTCCTATCTAACTGATCCCAATAGAATGAATTTATGTCGATTTATCAAAATTAGGTGAATTTTGAAACTACAAGTAAATTGTAGGTTGCTTCAAAAGTTTGCAAAAAATCTTTTGGGGGTACCCACCATCGGGGGCATAATTAATATATCAAACCACCAAGATTTTTGATGATGGCTTCGACTTATTGCTAAGATTTTGCATCTTGACAATTTAACGAAATAAGGTCAAACTTGAGCTACTAGTAAGCACGATAGATTTCTCTTGAATTAAATGTCTTTTCGGAGGTTGATGGGTGCATCTTATTGTATTAAACAATGCTGTGGGTGTGGGTTTCCAACTATGAGGAAAGAACATTCTCAATTACCTTTGTGAGTGTGGAATCTGTTCTGCCTATTGGCAGATGGCTAATAACGGTATTGTCCACTTTCTTCTCGATTGAGTAGCCACCGCATCAATTGTTAAGCTTCCCACGCCAAAGCCATAAAATTATTTATGGAAACAGAGTTTTGCGAATTCTTCTGAGTGATGACGAGATTGTTCTTTCCCATAAAGAAAGTCCGAAGAACATGGATCTTAATACCACAAGCCAAGTTTTCAGACATATACAATGGAGCAACATGTTGTACTTACGATTTCCCATATTTTATGAGTTCTCAAACTTCATAGCTAACTCCTCCCACTTGAATGAGTTTATGCCAATTTATCGAAATTAGGTCTATTTTGACTACTCCTAGTAAATCGTAGGCTGCTCCGTGAGTTTTATGATATAGCATTTGGAGGTACCCACATCAGGCGGTCAATTAATATATCTGAAACCACCAGGAGTTTTGATGAATGGTTTGACTTCTTGCTAAGATTTTGCATCTTGACAATATTGAACTGTCAACACCCGAATTTTTAATCCCAGATGCCTGTTATTCCATACATCGCAATCCTAGGATTACCATTTTTGCGAGACATAACAGATTGGTACCATAGTTCATCATCCATTACACACCATAATAAAGGTCTTAAAAATAAAGGACCTCATGATCCAGTCTTAATATAATCAATGCAGCGGAATAGTAATAAGGGTAGCGTGGTCAAGGCTCCATCTTTAGGGTCACAAGCAATGCTGACGATGGGAGATGATCCTAGTTGTCATAGAATTCCTGCTGTCCATCATCCTGGTAGTCCTCCTCATAGTCTGGCCATAGGAATAGCCAGGGACAAAGCCATGAGTACTCTTTAAGTACTCGCAAACTATCACTAACAAGTAAAGTAGTTCGAGTAGGAATCCTAAGATCTAGGTTTATTTGCAAAAAGCTAGGTTTATCTCTAACTGAGTTTAGAAGTAAAGAAAACTAGTTTAATGTTCTACAGCACCTAAGTGTGAACTTAGTTTTCATGTTCACAACCCTGTTGTGGTCAAGTCAAAGTCATAGTTCATTTCACAAGTCATTTTTAAAACATCTGACGACAGAACAGCATGGCCACTCCAACTGTCCATAACCGCGGACACGGCTATTCGAATAGTTTGACACTCTACAGAGGTGGTACACTTTCACCACAACATTCGATACATCCATCAGGGATAACCCTGAATTATCATACTTAGTATGCGGATAATCAATCCTAACCTTTCAATCACACACCCTAGTATAGGCACCTCCCCTATGAGTTTGGCCTCCCAACCATGACCATCTGTCATCTTGGGTACTACATAGGTGGACAATCATCACGAGGTAGCCTCAGCTTAACCTCTTCTGCAAGGGAACCCATACTAAGACATATAAACTTCCAGTCAAGCATTACCCAATTCAGGTATTATGGTTGTACGTTAAAATTGGAATGGTATCGCATCCGAACCCAACCATCAGTTTTTATAAAGGGCTAAGGCTCATGCCTCAACATGTTCATCATCAAATCATCTTGTGTTCATAACACATGTCAAAACATTTCAATAGAATGAATCTTCATTCCAAGGTTTTCATAATCATTTTCTACAAGTATTCCCATCTAAGGTGATCAACTTTTATGCTTAACACTAGCAACTAAAGTTGAGGGTATTCACTAATGAGGGGTGCTAATCAAGTGTGACTATCTAAATATAGTCTTATGCCTTTTGATGACATCTAGTTCTAACTACTTAGGCCTAGTTTTATGCTCTTTATGCTATCTATACTATCTTTCCAAAACTCACAAAGCACTAACTAAAAGTAATACATAACTTTGGTAAAAATAAAAGAATAAAGCTTGCAAGTAATACTGGGAATTGGTATAATCAAGGTTGCATAACCAAAGCATGACCAATGCATCTTGCATAGGTTATCTTACAAGGATGGCTTGCATATGTAGTATGCAAAGTTCTAGCTTTCATAGTTAGGAAACTTGCAAGTGTTAGCTTGCCTTGATTGGTGCAGTGGTTGAAGTTTTCTTCTTCGTAGTACTCTTCCACCTTGTAGCCTTGGTTGGTACTAGCGTCTATAAATGAATACGTGGTACACAATCACCAAACAATACTTAACTACCTCTATTTATCACACAAAGGTTCACACTAGATGATCTAGCATCATCACAATCATCACATGAAATAAAGACCTAGTCCTTTTTATTTTACTTTAGGTAAGTAATTTCTACTCATTGAAAACTACTTAAGATTTAATATTCTCCAATTAAAATATGGGATCATGTTGACACATGTCATCACCACATATTCTAATACTTGGGAATGTGATTTAAAGTGGTGGTCATATTTTATAAAGTTTAAAATTACTATTTTATACAATTAAAGTGACTAGAAATGCCTATATAGCATTCTTTTAGTACTAGTCCAAGATCACTGCATGTAATCCCAAATAGTTTTATATATTCAGATAGATCTAGTCAAATGTGATTTTTGAGAGTTGGAATCAACTCAAAAGCATTTATGGTTGATTTTTGAAAAATGTTTGAATGTGGAAAAGCCTTTGCCGTGTTATTTTTACTATAGGTGACCTATAATTTCAAATGGTTTGAATTGATATTTTCAATACCTTTCTAGGAAAATTGGAATCATGCCATTTGGTTCAGTAAATATCTTTAAATTGAATTTCAAAGTCACTGACTGAACTAGGTTTTGATTAAAATGGAAAATATCTATTTGAATCCCTGGGCTATGCGCGGGAATGTTACTGGGCCGGCCCAACTGCACTGCGCGCGTGCAGCGGGCTGCTGACAGGGGTCCTACTAGTCAGCGACTCTATCTAACCGAAGCGGTACGCTTCAATCTAAGCCATGCGATTATAACAAGATCTACGGCCTATGTTCTTTGTCTCTGGCGGATAGCTCTGGCGAGACTGAACCCTAACAGCCACAGTGGGGGTACGCGGTGGCTCACCTGGGCTCCAGCTAGGGTCGGTGATGGGGGCGAACGACGTTGTCGATGACGGCGGTTCGAACGTTGGTCGTGGCAGCTCCTGGGGTGGCTCCAATCAACGACTTCTCTTCTCCTCTGCAGCGGCAGACTACGGTGAAATTCCGGCGGGCTAGAGCTCGCCTTCTCCGGGGAAGGGTCAATGGTGGTTCTAAGAGAGAGGGGAGTGAGATGGTGTAAAGAATTGAGGCGGGGGTAACCTCTATTTATACACCGGCGATGGGGACCGAGCGACATGGTCAGGGCTCGTCAATGACGACGATCAGAGGGCTAATGGCATGGCTAAGGGCGTAGGACGGTGTGGTGTCTCCTAGCGGCCGTCGCACGCTTAAAGGCACGACATGGGGTGGTCGAGGATGGTCGGAACGGGTCGGTGCTCTATGCAGGAACGACGGTGTTCGAGACGGCGTACAGGGGCTTCGTGTCGCGCGGTGGCGAACGGTCGTGTCACGCGGTGGCGAACGGTCGTGTCTGGGAGGTAGCTAGGGTCGTGGCGCATGCAGGTATGCACGGTGAGAGCGAGGCGCGGCGTGTGCGCGAGTGTCGGCTGCGGCGCTCTGGCATGCTCTCGGCATGGTAGCAGAGAACTGGGCGTGGCGGTTTTCTGGTGGTCCATGGCTTGGCTGAGCTCGAGGGGTGGACAGGGAGTGGCGGTGGACGGTGGCCTGTCTCCTAGACATCATGGACGGGCGCGGCGCTTCCTCCTACGAGCTGTCCATGGTCAGCCGGCGGGAATGGTTTGGGTGGTGCGGCACTGGTGCAAATGGTAGAGGGGTAGCTGCTTCAATGCATTGTTGGGCACTAGGGGTGACAAGGGGAGTGAACTCGGGGCAATGGTTTGATCAATCACTGCTCACCACAGTAGAAGTTAGGCAAGTTTGATCTGTGTTCACCAAGTGTTTGATTAAATTGCCGCATGAATTCCAATTTTGAATTTTTGGATGAATTTTGGTGAGTGCTCTGGTCATAAGCTTGGTAGTCTGAGGTTGCTTGGGTTTGCCAAGGTGAAGTGGTTTGGTAGGTTTTTGAGAAATGGCCATCTTAGTGTCTACACTTGATTCAATTTTGAATTGTACTTTAAATAGATTTGGAATTTGTTTCTGTTGGTTTATAAGGTGGGCTTGAGTTCATTGTTACTTGGTCTAGCAAGGGGTGAAAAGAATTGGATATGTTTGTGTTAGAAATCTTTGACTAGGAACACCCAAAGTGGTCTAGTGAACAAGTTTGGCCAAAATGACCATTTGCTTATATTTCTTATATTTGATTTTCTCTTTATTTGATTCTACTTGGAAATGATCTAGATGATATTGTTTTCATCTTTAAACCAATCCTTATCATTCATAGCAATCAAACATGGCAAATGCAATCATTCATGCATTAATCACACACACACATGCATTCATATTAATTTTAATAATAAAAGTTTTTGTTAATCCTAAACTTGGGTGATTAGAACTTGATAATCTTGTTTAATATTTTTGGGATGTTACATTAACCCCTTTTTAAAAAAATCACATGAAATAAAGAAAAAGAAAAAATAAATTAAAAGATTCACGCATGACACGCCCTATCATGCATGTCGTGTGCGCTACGTGCCATGAAAATGTTAACCATGGGATTTGACGAGTTTTGGAAAAAACAGCTTCGTGGTATTGTTCTGCCATTATAGACACTATATATTGGATTTTAAATGGAATGACCAAGGTTATCAAGGCCATACTGATCAACACTGTAGTTTACGACCTGATGGAGTTCCCGCAGTAGATGGGTGCATCTTGAGGTAGTAAGCATTGTTGACCGTGGGATTTTTCACACATGCATATAGTGGATCATGCTTCCTATCTAACTCAAGGTTTCTAATTTCAGCCGAGATTACCGAAGTTTCACTGAAATTCAACCATTTCAGCCAGGACCGGTAAGAGAATTTACCGAACGAAAACTTTCTAAATTTGGGGATGTTTTGCTGAATTATCTAAAATATTTTATATATGGTAGAATTTTATTTGAAACTCTAAATTTTGTTCTAATTTTAGCCAAATTTCGTTTCAGAGTTTAAATTTTGATTCTTGCATTTCATCCGAGATTTGACCGAAATTCACCGAAATAGTGGAATTTTGGCCATTTCGCTCGGACCAGGTAAAAAACCAAAACCGAAATCCAAAACCTTGATCTAACTATATCGGTTAAATGAATTTCGCAAAAAAATGAGTCTAGTATGGTGGAGATGGGGGGTACAAAGCATGAGTATCTAAGGGCATCCATAATGTAGGACCCACCCGGCTTATGAGAATTGCCACAATGTATAGGTCAACATTTCCACAAGGTAGGACCCATATTGCTTGGGCATATTCCTCCATGCAAGAGAGAGGAGGGAGGGGAAATGATCTTTCTGTTCTCTATAGGCAACCCACAAACTTGAGGTAACTTTATTTTCTCCATAATGTACTACTATATGTATTAAGGTGTGCTTTTTTACACATTGCGGATTCCCTAAGGGAAAAAGCAAATAATGGGCCCACTTGGCAGTGTATGACCAAGATACAAAACTCCCATGAAAAAGTTCTTCAGTTTAGTGGGTCCCATGAATCATCTCGGTTAGACACTGGTGGAGCTTATTACTTGTAGTATAGTAGTATTTCTGTTGCTTAGACATAAGTATATGCTAACCTCTGTCCAGTGGCTATACTTGCAGAGAAAATAAAATATAGGCAGGGGAAGAGGGCAGCAAGATTAGATCTAGCTAACTCTGCCCACTTGAATGACTTTATGTCTATTTACCGAGATTAGGTGAAAATTTTGAACTACAAGTAAATTTTAGGTTGCTTTGAAAATTTAAGAAAAAAATTTGGAAGGTACACAAGAGGGAGTCACAACTAATATATTAGAAACGACCAAGATTTCAGATGACAGGTCCAACTTCTTGCTAATATTCTTCATCTTGAAAATTTAACGAAATTTGTTCAAACTTAAGCTATACAAGTAAGCGTGATAGATTTCTCTTGAATTAAATGTATTTTCAGAGGTAAATGGGTGCATCTTCTTGCAGTAAACAATTTCATCGGCATGAGTTTTGAACTATGAGGAAAGAACATTCAATTCTCAATTTTTTCGATTGATGAGAACATAGTTCTTTTCCGTAATAAAAGTTTGAAGAATATTGGATCTCGATGCCACAAGCCAATTTTACATACATATATATTCGACCAACATGTTTTACTTAAGTTTCCTATTTTTATGAGTTTTCAAACTTCCTAGCTAACTGAGCCCACTTGAATGAATTTATGTCGATTTTTTGAAATTAGGTAAAATTTGAAACTACAAGTAAATTGTAGGTTGCTTTGAAAGTTTGCGAAAAAGCTTTTGGGGGTACCCATTGGGGGCATAATTAATATATTAAACCACTGAGTGTTTTGATGATAGCTTCAACTTCTTGCTAAGATTTTGCATCTTGACAATTTAACGAAATAAGGTCAAACTTGAGCTACCAGTAAGCGCAACAGATTGCGCTTGAATTAAATGTCTTTTCAGAGCTTGATGGGTGCGTCTTATTTATTAAACAATGCCATTAGTGTGAGTTTCCAACTATGAGGAAAGAACATTCTCAATTTTCTGAGTGATGACGAGATTGTTCTTTCTCGTAAAGAAAGTCGAAAGAACATGGATCTGAATACCACAAGCCAAGTTTTAAGACATACACAGTGGACCAAAATGTTGTACTTATGATTTCCCATGTTTTATGAGTACTCAAACTTCCTATCTAGCCCTGCCCACTTGAATGACTTTGTGTCGATTTATCGAAATTAGGTAAAATTTGACTACTGCTAGTAAATCAAGGGTTGTTGTGTGAGTTTTTTTAAAAAGCATTTGGAGGTGCCCACATCGGGCTGTCAATTAATATATCAGAAACCACCGAGAGTTTTGACGACTGGTTTAACTTTTTGCTAAGATTTTGCATCTTGACAATTTTGAACCCCTTTTGAAAACTACCACATGAAATAAAGAAAAAGAAAAAAGAAATTAAAATATTAAGCATGACACGCCCTATCATGTCATGTGCGCTATGTGTCATGAAAATGTTAACCATGAGATTTGACTAGTTTAAAAAAAAGCTATGCAGTATTGTCCTACCATGTATATAGACACCGATACTTTATAGAAGTGGCTCAGTTTTATAAATGTTTTGAGCTTTATCTATTATAATTAAATATAGTGATGATATGTCATACTTCTGTATATTATGCATGTCTCACGTGCAAGGAACATGAAACTTACTGGTAGTACTAGGAAGAACATGGCTCAGCCACCGGATTGTAAAACTGAGTATATTGCACGCGACAGTGTTAGTACTAGAGAGAAAAACTGAGTATAGCCAAATTGCCAGTGTTACTCTCAAGGGTATAACCGAGTACACCTACCTCTCCATAGTTTTAGACACGAGGAAAAAAACGTGACCACGGTACGCGTGTCACGGTGCACAGGGCATTATCAGCGGACGCGTGTGGCCGTGCACGGTGTATTAGCATACACAGGTTACGCGGTGCATGGTGGTGCAACGAAACGTCCCTTCCCTTCACCTTTATTATAGACGCCCTCTCCCTCTATGCCTACCCACTCTCACTCACTTAGAACCATCTCCACTGTCCCATCACCTTCTGCGAACCCCCGGGAAAACTCCAACCGCATCGGTGATGGAGAAGAAAGGCATGTTGGCCATCGTCACCTCCAAGGCCGCCGGCGAGGAGGTCCCCGTACTTGTCCAGGCCCCTATCGAGGCATTGCAGTCAGCCACCATCCCCGTCCTGGCCCCTGGCCCTGCTAACGGTGTAGCCGCCAGCGAGGAGGCCCCTGCCGATCGCTGGAAGGTCCCGCTCGATTGGGACCCCTACGAGGAGCAGCTGTACATATGCCCAGAGAACCCCTACGACACCAGAATCATCGACCCATGGTCGTAGGTAACTTGGGTTTTCTCTCCATCCCTTGTTCTTCCCCCATTCCCATCATTTAATGCTAGATCGTTTGTTATTAGGGTTCTACTGTTCGCATTTTCAATCGTTCGATGCTAGATATTTTTACAGAAGCTAATGCTCGTGTGTTTCGATGAATCCCCATGTTCATATTTAAATCCTATTTTATTTGTCCTCCGAGTTGTAGTTAAGGAATTCCCTAGTTGGTACTAGCGTCGATCTAGAGTTGGGATTAGTATTTGATTTTGTTTGAGATTTGGGGATTGGGGAATTTAACCCACCCGCTTCATTTATGCAAATAATCATAGGATCTCAATCGGTTAATTTATGAAAATAATCAATACCAATAACATAGATATCTCAATCATGTCCTTATTGCATGGTACTATTTTTTCCAACTAGTGGATAGCAGCGACATCTGCAGTGAAGAGGAGTCCAAGCACACCAAGACTCGTCAGGTCCTAAGGAGGCTGAAGTCCGGCCAGTATGACCACTACTTCGCCGGCGACGTCTACAGGTGCCCCTTCTGCAAGAGGAGACTCCATCCACCGACTTCAATTGCCTCGTGAAGCATGCCGAGGACGTGACCACCTGCAGCCACACCGTGAATGTCCACGCCTTCAGATCCAAGCACAAGGCGATCGACTTTCACCTCCGCAACCTCCAGAAGGTGGCCATCGAAAAGGGTCGCATGCCCCCGATCAAACCAAAGGATAAAAGGTCAAGGGAATGGGCATAAAGAAGTGGAAAAAGCGCCAGAGGGAGCAGGCAGGGGACAGGAGGTGCCGCTGATCTTGTGTGTTGCTGCTGCTGCTGTAAAGCAGCTTCTTTTGTATTTCCGTGTTGAACTTGTCCGCTGCTGCTGCTGAGCAGCCTAATTGTAAAACCTTGTTTAGTATCCTATGTTAGCTTTGCCTACATCTTCTTTGTTTACTGAATGTGCTGGTTAGATTTGCTTCTCTAGATTTGCTACCAGATTGGAAAAAAACAAGGGCAAAAATGAACAATGAATGATGAAGAGAGAAGCTACTCTAGAAGAAGGATACGAGAGAAGAGAGAGGGAAGAGGGGAAGAAAAATGAGAGGTATGATACCTGGGCCCTAGGTCCATGTCATTGCTTAATTATGGGCACATCATGTTAGTTTAGATATTAAAACGCGATTAGCCAAAAAATATTTACCTATTTGTAATAGTTTTCTCCAAAAGCGGTACGTATCTGCAAAAAATTGCAGGGCACTAACCTATTACCCTGGCCCCAATTGTGGTACTAAATGTAATTTACTCAAGAAATGTGGGTTCACATCCTTTCCTGAAACATAATAAAACTTATTTATAATATTATTTATAGCTAGTCTATGTGATGAGACAATACAATACTGAGCCAGGATGTGACCTCTGGTTAGTCTACCTGTAAAATTCAGTCAGCGTCCTCGATACAGTTTCACACTGCAGAAGACCGACGAGGCAACATGCAAATGCCCCTCCCATCTTCTCCATCTAGTGCACACTTCGCAAATTTTCCTAGCCATTTCGCGACTGCAGAATCAGTTCTTGCAGGTCGCCCTCACTCTCCTCCAAGAAACCCCAACAATAATATTTGAATCCGCCCTCGCTCCCAGTTTATCCGGACTCAATGGCGGTTTCGATGCAGAAGATTCGATACGGTGGCTGGAGCAAGTTTGGCGATGACGCCTTTGGACAAATCGCTATGCATATGGACACTACGAGCGCCGTCCGGCTAGCCGCATGATCCAAGGAGTTACGCCGCCAAGTCACTGGAGGAAAAGGTAGCAGATGCCCCAATGATGGTTGCGGGACATTTGTCGCCTTCCACGACTTCCTTAACCACAAGATGGTGTGTCCGCACCGCTCGTGCAACTGCCCTGAGCCTAGCTGCGAGTTCGCCGCCCCGCCGACTGTGCTCCTCGCTCACCTCGAAAAATCCCACTCGATGGAAGTGCATAGTTTCCACTACGGTGTGGAACACAGGTACATCTCTCAGCCTTTGCTGGCACCTGGCTCATGGAGAGACCATCATATCCGGGGACGTTAGTACAGTGTTCGCCATGCGATTTTACATGCTCCACTATGGCCTCGCCGTGTCCGTCTAGTGCGTCAGGTCGGCAGCATGCAAGTTTCCGTGGTACATGGTGGAGTTGCACTTATATAAACCGTCAATGATGGGAGGGGACCTGCAGGAGTTCGCCGAATATAGCCTGTTTTTTTAGACGAAGAGCAGCGCGTTGCCGGTCACATCCAAGAGGACTAAAGATTTCCGGAATTTTATGATTAATAAACATGATATGTTCATCCTGGATTACTCATTCTGCATCCACAAGGTGGTAGATTGTCACATCCCAAAAATTTTGCAAATTTTGAAATATGAAAAATAAACAAACAAAAGAAACAAATGTTGAAATTTAGGGGGAAAAGAAACTTTTGCTTCTAAATGGAAACATCAAAACCTTACTTGAACAAAATTTGAATGAAAAAGCAACAAATTTTTTTTCAAACAAATCAAATGCATTCATGCATGGAATGTATCTTGATGGTGAGCACTTGGAAAAGTTAAACCTAAACCCTAAACCCTAATAAGAGAAATCATCAACAAGATCACTCAAAGACTATAGCTTTGTCCCATCTAAAAATTTGGCAACAACATTTCTAAATAATCATTTTTGATAAACAAAAATATTACAAAACCATGGGAATTGATTTCACTCCATTTGGAGCCATGGACAAAAACTTATGATTTTTATAACATAAAAGAAAATATTCCAAGGCAATTTTTATACAAATTGGAATCACTATTTTCGAGCTATAAATAAAAATATATGAATTTTATAAGACAAAGAAAGAAACACAGAAATAAAGAAATAAGAATTGTTGCAAAGACAATTGAAACCATGGCTAAATCCATGGGTAAATGGAATAAAATTTTATTAAATAATATAAAAATATAAAATTTTATTTAAATAAAATTTTATGGGCTTATGAACCATATTCAAATTTTATTTAAATAAATGCCAAAGATCATCACTTAATTTTAATTGATAAAAAAATATTTGAAGTGGACTAATTAATAAACTTATATTTGATATAAAAGCTACTGAAAAGTTTGGTAAATATTTGAATCAATTTGGAGTTGAAATCAAATTGATTTGAATAAAAACAATAATTGGAAATAGAAAAGGAAAAAGGAAAGAAGAAAAAACTAGAATCCAACCAGCCATCTGGCCAGGCCCAACTGCCAGCCCAGCACCTAGCCCACTAAGCCCACCCGGGCCACCTCTCTCTCCCCCTCTTCTTTATTTTCTCACCGAACAGAACACCACACCCTCACTGACCAACTGACCCCACCTGCCCCGTCAGCATCGTCTTCAACCGCGCGCTAAACTTGCCCCCTTTCCTCTGCCGTTTCTGGTCGGAATTGGATCATGTAAATTCGCTTAAATGCCGCAGTAATCCCCTCCCCCGACCACTCTTTCTTAACCCTCTCTCCCTCCTCTCTGTTTCCCCTCAAGCCCCGCACCCAGAGAGCCACCAGGCTGCCCGTATTCTTGCTCGCACCGCCGCAGCCACTGACGGACTCCGTCAGAAATTCCGGTGAGCCTCGTACGCCCCTTGCCCTCTATCTCATGCTGTCGTGCTCGCCTTTATCTTATGCTTCTTCTAGTACTCGCCATTCATTTTCTCGTGGCCTGTAGGCTCGCCTTCATCAACATATGCAAGCCCCCGACGGTGGCCACATCTCTGACGAGCCATCGCGGTAAGCCCTATGCGCCCCTCTGCCTCTGGTTCGAACGATGATACTCGCCTATTTCTTGCGCTTATCCTAATGCCTGCCGCTTGTCCCCTTGCGCCACAGGTCGTCGCCCCCGTCAACCTCTACAAGCACTAGACGGTGAGCTCAACTCCGTCGAGCGATTTCGGCCGTAAAAGTGCGCCCCTCCTTCGTCCGCGACCACCGCTGCCTCCATGTCGTCAAGGCGATTCGGTATGATCCTAGTGCCCCTCCCTTTCACTCTAACCTCGCCGGAGCATCGCCGTCTGGCGCGTCGATGTCGTGCTTGCCATGGGCGCTGCTAGGTTTAGGTCGAGTCGTTTGGATCCACTGGATCTAGATCCAGTGGCCCAGATTAGAACTGGTAGCGAAAAAGTATGGTTAGATCTGAGCCGCTAGATTCCCTTTAGATCTGACGGTGCGGAAGCATGATCCAGCACGAAGCGGTACCGTCCAATCAGATCCTGCCGCGTGTACAGAGTTTTGATTTAAAAATCCAGATTTTACCTATTAGATGTTTAAACTTGTAAAATCAATAACTTTTGATCTGTAATTCCAAAAATTACAACTTAGGTGTCTATGGATTTAGAAAAATGTGTACTTTGCACCTATTGCCTTACTTTGGTCATTTGCTTCTAGAAAAATAGATTTTTAAGCAGAGACTAGTTTAGGACTATTTTGAGTATAAAAATTGTTCAAAAAATTATTTTTAGGTAAATCCTTTTGCAAATGGTTTTGTTTTGAACCCTCTGACCATAAACACTAACACTTGAAATTAAATAAATATTTTTTGACACTAGAAATTATTCCTTTGAATAAAAGCTTTTCTAACCAAAGAAAATGATTTAAATGACTTATTTCACTAACTTGGTTTCAAATGAAATTCCACTTTTATAAAAGACAAGTAGGTGTTTTGAAATGTTTAGAACCTTGTTAAAAATAAACTTTTCAATAAAATGACATTTGCATGCTTGCATGCATTTCTTTGTTTCCTTGTTTTGTTTTGTTATTTGTTTCTGTGCTAGTTTTGAATGTATGCTTTGCTTGATTGTGATGTAGTGAACTTTGAGGAATGTGATAATTTCATGATCAAGGAGAGTACCGAGATTTTCTACAAAAAAGTCAAGTGATACTTTGGTCATCAAAAGTCCTATCTTTTCAATATTGCATTAGTGATATTTTTGTAGTATGCATGATAGGACTATTTTGTATAATTCTATACTATGCTATGGTAGATCCTATAGAATATATCTTGGTAGAAATTTTCTTAAGTTAAAAGACATGTTATGCTAGTATGCTTAGCCTAGATATTAGAATTAAAGGGTGGAAATTCATGTTATGATATTATGGAAAGGTTATGCCTATGTGTTTTTAACTAAGAAAACAACTAGTTAATGAAACACCTGGGTGGAATGGGAAGTATGGTTTGTGTTGAGTGGTTACTTAGGGCCCATTTCTATGGTTTACCCTCTGTATCACACTTGTGGATGGCCACCTAGGAATAAAGAGATTGGAGACATTCTTGTCGCGAAAGCTTCTAGTGCAGCCACATGGTATATGGGCTCTGCCTTGACCAACTATGTTGCAAGAAATCAGCCACATGGACAGAAGGTGGTAGTGATGATAGGATGGAACGCGTCCATGGTGGTCTAAGGGATTGCTTCTGAAAAGCCTCGTATCGACGCATGTCGAGTCATATGGGGAAAGTGCACCACCTCTCGAGAGGGTAAAACCTAAGTACTTCGCCGTGTCCCCGGTTATGGACAATTTTGAGCATCAAGACAATGAAGTAGAATCAAAGATCTCATCATTCTAATTTCTAAGTTAAAACTTGTTGGGTGAACAAGGGTAGCACCTGGTGAGTATCAAGTGTGCCATGTTTGTTGAAGTGTTTTGAAAAAGAGAAAACTATTTTACAAAGGATAGGGAAAACTTATTTTATGCAAAGGCCAGCCAAAACTCCACTTAGCCATATATTCATGTAGATGTTACATTCTCCATAACAATATGATATCACTTGCAAATACAATTCAAATGTATTGACCCTTGTGGGTGTAAATTATCATGTTGTAGGTTTGTTTGATGTTAGTGAAGTTTGTTGAGTAGGGATTACAAGTCTACAACCAACATGATTGCATGTGGCATATGAAGATGAAGGACCCCATGCTTTATAGTTATCTGCTGCTCTATAATAAGATAGCCATATGAGCTATTAAAGGTGTAATGATCTATTTTATTCCTGGTTATGAGTTGTAATATGACCTTTGTTTCTTGATATTACATCTTAAACTATGGGTGCTAGCTATTCGATCCAGGGACTAGCACTGTAAACACAGGGACTTGTACCTTATTGGGTTCTGGCTTCTATAGATGGTATTAGAGCACTGTGTTGCCTATAGGATTATAACCCTAGGATTGGACAAAACCCCTTAGGAAATAGGAGTTGTATTTGTTCTAACTTATTTACAAACAATCTTGTAAACTCTTTCCTCGGCATTTTTGTTTTTTCTATATCTCTCCCTTTTCCATCCTGATGGACAAAGACTTCAACATGAGCAAGGACTTCAACATCACAAATGACTTCAGCTTAAACATCTCAAAGGACTCCAGCTTCAGTTTCACCAAGGACTTCAACTTGGACATCACTAAGGACTTAAAGTGAGATAAGAATAATACTCAAGACCTGAAGACTAAGGAAACTCAACTCATGAGGAACCATTATAGACATCACCTTTGAACTTTGTGACCAAGATGCAATAATTTCTTCCAAGGATACCATGATATTGTTCCTGATGTAATAGCTAAGAAGAAGGATTGAATGATCTCAAGTTAACCCCATAGTTGGACCACCATGCTAGTGTTTCGTTTAAAAATTGATTTGCCAATCATTTATTGATCATACCGACCTATGTGGTATGGCAATAATATTTTTTTTGCCAAGAATATGATTGAACCTTGTTGTTTGAGTGGAATGCATGATTGTGAGTGCTTGTACATTGTTTTGTGTGAATTTTTGTGTATGAGTAGAATTCTTTCCCTAGAAATCTTTTGTCTATTCTAATCCCAACCCAACCCAAGCAGATGAATTCTCCAAGAGACCACAACTCCAACATCAAGGATGGTGACAACAACAACCTAGAGATGCACATGACAGCACAACTGCTAGCAACCCAAACTAAGTTGAAACAAGTGACAACCTAGTTTTTATCCAACAATCACAACAACACTGAGTTATACCCTACCATGCTAAAGTTTTTGGGATCCAAATCCCAATTGTTGCAAAGGATGACCAATCAGATGATCAACATGATAAGCAACCCTTCCCAAAGGAATTGTGATAACCATGATTTCAAGGATGATATGGTGGAAAGAACACAAGCCTGAAAAATATATGGAGACATAGAACACACTTATAAAGAGCATATGCACAAATTGTGAATAGAACCATCCAGCTAGACAAAGCCCCACATATCAAGTTACATGTTTCCCGTGTGAAGGAAATGATCATGTCCTTGTCCAATGCCACATCTATATAGTTCAATAGATGAAACATCAAGCTAAAGATGGAATACATCAAGTCTTTAGAAACATCCATGAAGGTACAACTTCCACCAGGAATGATGAAGACAAAGTCAAATCTCAGTATGCACCTCCATACAAGGTAACCAACTTTGGTGAGCAAAAGAGGAAACGTGGACGTTATCCGTTCTAACAACCAAGGAAATTTTCCTACATTTGTAGTGAATTATGAAGAACATGAACTAAGAGACCTCCTAGCCTTGGAGAGACCCAAAAATAAGAAGGGCCAAGGAAACAAACAAGAGATAGTGATACCAAGGATAAAGAGGGATGACAGTCCAGTTCACTGTTTCAACTGTCATAATCTTGGACACTATGCCAATGAGTGTCTAGTGGAGAAAAGTATTGACTACCAATGTGAAGAGTGTTTGGTAGAGAAATGCCTCAACCTTGTCACATGTTTCAAATGTGGTAATAAGGGACACTATGCAAATAACTTTCCAGAGAAGTTACATCAAGACACCAAGTAAGCCAAGATGCAATCTAGTTAAATCCTTTTAAGGGTGGTAGTACCCTAGCTGTCCTAAAACCAACTTGTTGTTTCTAGACTCCTTTTAAGGGTGGTAGCCTGTCACATCCCAATTTTTTTGCAAATTTTGAAATGTGAAAAATAAACAAACAAAAGAAACAAATGTTGAAATTTAGGGGCAAAAGAAACTTTTGCTTCTAAATGGAAACATCAAAACATTACTTGAAATTTTTTTGAATAAAATGCAACAAACAAATTTTCAAACAAATCAAATGCATTCATGCATGGAATGTATCTTGATGGTGAGCACTTGGAAAAGTTAAACCTAAACCCTAATAAGAGAAATCATCAACAAGAGCACTCAAATACTATGGCTTTGTCCCATCTAAAAATTTGGCAACAACATTTCTAAATAATCATTTTTGGTAAATAAAAATATTACAAAACCATTGGAATTGATTTCACTCCATTTGGAGCCATGGATAAAAACTTATGATTTTTATAATATAAAGAAAATATTCCAAGGCTAATAAAGCTCCTAGCTAAAATAAATACAAAAATTTGTGAGCAAAATAATTCTAAAGGACATAAAAAGATAAATAATTAGTAAATAAAATTATACAAATTGGAATCACTATTTTTGGAGCTATAAATAAAAAGATATGAATTTTATAAGACAAAGAAAGAAAGAAATAAATAAGAATTGTTACAAAGACAATTTAATCCATTGCTAAATCCATGGGTAAATGGAATAAAAGTTTATTAAATAATATAAAAAATAAAAGTTTATTTAAATAAAATTTTATGGGCTTATGAAACATATTCTAATTTTATTTAAATAAATGCCAAAGAGCATCACTTAATTTTAAATGAATTTTAGTTGATAAAAAAAATATTTGAAGTGGTCTAATTAATCAACTTATATTTGGTATAAAAGCTACTGAAAAGTTTGGTAAAGATTTGAATCAATTTGGAGTTGAAATCAAATTGATTTGAATAAAAACAGAAAATGGAAATAGAAAAGGAAAAAGGAAAGAAGAAGAAAAATAGAATCCAACTAGCCATCTGGCCAGGACCAACTGCCAGCCCAGCACCTAGCCCACCCGGGACACCTCTCTCTCCCCCCTCTTCTTTCTTTTCTCACCGCGTAGAACACTGCACCCTCACTGACCAACTGACCCCACTTCCCCCGTCAGCATCGTCTTCAACCGCGCGCTGAACTCGCCCCTTTCCTCTGTCGTTTCTGGTCGGAATTGAATCACGTAAATTCGCTTAACTGCTGCAGTAATCCCCTCCCCTGACCACTCCTTCTTAACCCTCTCTCCCTCGTCTCTATTTCCCGTCTTCTTGCTCGCATCGCCGCAGCCACTGACGGAGTCCGTCAGCAATTCCGGTGAGCCTCGTACGCCTCTTGCCGTCTAGATCATGTTTCATGCTCACCTTTTTCTTACGCTTCTTCTGGTACTCGCCATTCACTTTCTCGTGGCATGTAGGCTCGCCTTCATCAACATCTGCAAGCCCCCGACGGTGGCCACATTTTCAATGAGCCATCGCGGTAAGCCCTGTGCGCCCCTCTACCTCTTGTTCAGACGATGATACTCGCCTGTTGCTTGCGCTTATCCTGATGCCTTCCACTTGCCCCTTGCGCCCCAGGTCGTCGCCCCCGTCAACCTCTACAAGCACCCTACGGTGAGCTCAACTCCGTCGAGCGATTTCGGTCGTACTAGTGCGCCCCTCCTTCATCCGTGACCACCGCTGCCTCCATGTCATCACGGCGATTCGGTATGACCCCAGTACCCCCTCACTTTTCCCCTAGCCTTGTCGGAGCATCACCGTCTAGCGCGCCACCTCCGTGCTTGCCATGGGCGCCGCTAGGTTTAGGTCGAGTCATTTGGATCCACTCGATCTAGATCCAATGGCCCAGATTAGAACTGTTAGCGAACAGGTATGGTTAGATCTGAGCCGCTAGATTCCCTTTAGATCTAATCATGCGGAAGCGTGATCCAGCATGAAGTGGTACCGTCCAATCAGAGCCTTCGGCGTGTACAAAGTTTTGATTTAAAAATCCAGATTTTACCTATTAGATGTTTAAACTTGTTAAATATATAACTTTTGATCTATAATTCCAAAAATTACAAATTAGGTGTCTATGCATTCATAAAAATGTGTACTTTGCACCTATGGCCTTACTTCAGTCATTTGCGTCTGGAAAATTAGAGTTCTAAGCAGAGACTTGTTAGGACTATTTTGAGTATAAAAATTGTGCAAAAAATAATTTTTGAGTAAATCCTTTTGCAAATGGTTTTGTTTTGAACCCTCTGACCATAAAAACTAACACTTGAAATTAAAAATATATATTTTTGACACTAGAAATTTTTCCTTTGAATAAAAGCTTTCTAACCAAAGAAAAATGATTTAAATGACTTATTTTCACTATCTTGGTTTCAAATGAAATTCCACTTTGATAAAAGACCAGTAGGTGTTTTGAAATGTTTAGAACCTTGTTAGAAACAAACTTTTCAATATAATGACCTTTGCATGCTTGCATGCACTTATTTGTTTCCTTGTTTTGTTTTGTTATTTGTTTGTGTGCTAGTTTTGAATGTGTGCTTTGCTTGATTGTGATGTAGTGAACTTTGAGGAATGTGACAATTGCAAGATCAAGGAGAGTACCTAGATTTTCTAATAAAAAGGCAAGTGATACTTTGGTGATGAAAATTCCTATCTTTTCAATATTGCATTAGTGATATTTTTGTAGTATGCATGATAGGACTATTTTGTATAATTCTATGCTATGCTATGGTAGATCCTATAGAATATATATTTGTAGAAATTTTATTAAGTTAAGAGACATGTTATGCTAGTATGCTTAGCCTAGCTATTAGAATTCAAGGGTGGAAATTCATGTTATGATATTATGGAAAGGTTATGCCTATGTGTTTTTGACTAAGAAAACAACTTGTTAATGAAACACCTAGGTGGAATGGGAAGTATGGTTTGTGTTGAGTGGTTACTCAGGGCCCATTTATATGGTTTACCCTATGTATCACACTTGTGGATGGCCACCTAGGAACAAAGAGATTGGAGACATTATTGTCGTGAAAGCTTCTAGTGCAGCCACATGGCATATGGGCTCTGCCTTGACCAACTAAGTTGTAAGAAATCATCCAGATGTAAAGAAGGTGGTAGTGATGATAGGATGGAACGCGTCCATGGTGGTAAGAGGGATTTCTTCTGAAAAGTCTCGTCTCGATGCATGTCTAGACTTGTGGGGAAAGTGCACCACCTCTCGAGAGGGTAAAACCTAAGTACTTAACCGTGTCCCTGGCTATGTACAATTTTGAGCATCAAGACAATGAAGTAGAATCAAAGATCTCATCATTCTAATTTCTAAGTTAAAACTTGTTGGGTGAACAAGGGTAGCACCTAGTGTGTATCCAGTGTGCCATGTTTGATGAAGTGTTTTGAAAAAGAGAAAAATATTTTACAAAGGATAGGGAAAACTTATTTTATGCAAAGGCCAGCCAAAACTCCACTTAGCCATATATTCATGTAGATGTTAGATTCTCCATATCAATATGATATCACTTGCCAATACAATTCAAATGTATTGACCCTTGTGGCTATAACTTATCATGTTGCAGGTTTGTTTGATGTTAGTGAAGTTTGTTGAGTAGGGATTACAAGTCTACAACCAACATACCTGTGGCATATGAAGATGAAGGACCCCATGCTTTGTAGTTATCTGCTTCTCTGTAATAAGATAGCCATATGAGCTATGTAAGTTGTAATGAACTATTTTATTCCTGGTTATGAGTTGTAATATGACCTTTGTTTCTTGATATTACATCTTAAACTGTGGGTTCTAGCTATTCGATCTAGGGACTAGCACTGTAAACACGGGGACTTGTACCTTATTGGGTTCAGGCTTCTACATAGATGACAGATATGACCGTCTTGATTCTGATGATGATCCGCCGTTCAAATTTGGTATTAAGTATTGATGTTGATTCTAGTCAGAGGGGTTTCAGTGTGTCAGAAATATGGATTTTGGCTGCAAAGTACTACAGTGCAGTACTATTGTACTAGTTCTTGTAATTGGGATTATATTGTTTCTAGTTCTACTTGTGCTATTGTATTTTGTAGTATGTACTGGTAGTACTTGTTTGGATCAAATCACTAGAGATGATCTAACATTTCCTTTCAAACATGACTCTGTACTGGGAGCTAGCAGTACTTGCTTAGATCAAGTATCTTTTCCTTTGAAACAATGGCCTTGCACATGTAGTCCATAGGTACTCCCTCCGTTTGAAAATATTTCAAAGGATTTATGCAACACATGAATAGGGAAAATGCAGGAATAGAATGGCATGACACTTGATATATTATTGGAATAAAAACTATAGGGATCAATAAAATTAGTTGTCTGCTTGCACCGCAGGAAAAACACAGTAACTTTGTAGGGTTTAAGTATATGGCATATAAGAATTTTGCCAAGAGGTCTCACCTCTTAGAAATCCTATAGGATTGTAGTGTAGGAAAGCAATGTATAGGAATTTTGTAGGATCCATTCCTTTCAAACAAGCACACTCTATAGGATAAATTCCTATGGATATATAATTCCTTTAGAAATCCTTTGAATCAAATAGGCCCTAAGATGTTTTAGCTTTTGTGAAACAAGTGTATCTAGACTCTCTAATAGAGTGTAGTTCGGAGTGAACACATGCTATATATGGGTCTAGATACACTTCACAAAATATAAACCATCTTATATTTTGAAATATAGGGAGTAGTACGTATGTTTTATCACAGTCAGGTTACTCATATTTACTTTATAATTTTTTTCTTATGAAATTTCGCATGATGCAATTTAGTCCACCGATTCTTACTTCCTTTAGTAACTCCAGGTATATCTCGCAGCCAATGTTGGCACCCCTCTCATCGAGAGTAGAGAAGATCAGATCAGGGGACGATGGTATGGTGTTTGCTATATTATTTGACATACGCGAGTCGGGCGACATCGCCGTATCCGTTGTGTGCGTCAGGCAGGACGCGTGCTCGTCACCCTTGTATAATGTGAGCCTCACTACCTATACCCCATCAATAGAGCTGGGGTTTTAGGATATAATCTGCAGTTCCTCCACTCCTGGTATCAGGGCGATGCCGGCCATCATGCTGAAGAAAAATCTTTCCCTGTTGTTGTACCATGAAACATCTTATATTACCCAGGGCGTGCATTACTCAATATGTATCAATCGAGGGGTAGAATTCCCAATTAACAAAGAATTGTAAGAAAGTGAGGCTAGCCATGAAGTAGTACTAGTATAGTACCAGTTCTTGTACTTTGGAGCATTTTGTACTATATACTGCTAGTACTTGTTTAGGTCAAGGGCCGGAGATGGTCTTGCTTTGCCTTTGTTCTATTGTTTTCTATTGCCAAAGTACTTTGTTGAACTAATAGTGATGTATTGTTACCTATTTAGATCAAGTGTAGAAGATTGTCTTGCTTTTCTTTAGAAACCTAGCATTGTCACAATTACCTAGATGAGTCTTGGGCATTTTGGGTTGTATATGGAGATTTACACAGGCATTGACGAAATGAGGTGGTATTGGCACAAAAGCAGAATTGATCCTTAGTTTTGCTTGATCCAATGATCGAGTATGTTTAGAGAACAGGGCAAACTGATCGTGCAGCATGGTTTTTGAGTTGGAACAAGAACTTATTCTCTCTGTACTGCTATTGAATTTCAAGCAGAAAAGCTACTGAATCTCACAAATATTATGCCATTGCTATTACTAAAGAATTTTGTGGAACTAATACTGATGTACCGGTACTTGTTTAAATCAAGGGCAGTCGAAAGTCTAGCTTTTCTTTTGAAACATGGCCTTGTCACAATCTTGATGAGGCTTCAGAATTTTGGGTTGCACGTGGGTCACACAGGCATTCATGTGAGAATAAGGTACTCAAAGCAAACTCGATCATCAGTTTTGCATGCTCCAATGGTCGAGTGTGTTTGGAGAAAAGGGAAAATTGATCGGGCGACAAGGTTTTAAGAGCTGAAACAAGAACTAGTTCTCTCTATACTACTATTGTGTTTTAGTGTCTGTATTGCTTAATTGCTCACTTTGAAATGCTGTTGAATGTGAACTACAAATCTGTCGATAATTTTTCTATATTATTCTGTACTATAGAGTTTATATAAATATCTACCAAAAAGAATTTTCAATTTCTTTCCCTCCCTCTCTGAGATCTTTGTTTTGAATCCGGCCGAGCTATAGCAAATTGCAATTTTTATATACCAGGAGAAGAAATCTAGCTCATTCGTCCCCTCTTTAGCCTAGAACATTTTAATTCGGCCTTTTAGGAGTATAAGGGGACTGCTGACCACATCCCAGGAAAATTCGAGAAATGAGCCCATGGAGAATATCCTATGGAGTATAGCCCATGTAGAGCAGCCCATGTAGAATAGCCAAACTCTTTTTAATTCGGCCTTTTGGGCATTGCCCTCACCTCTCAATATTATTAAAAAAACTTTGCCTGCAGATTTTTTTTACAGCGCCTGCAGATTTTAGTTAAGCTTCTAGGAACGCCGCCTTATTATTTGATGGGAGATAAAAAAATTATCAAAAAAGTCGTTTTACGGAGACAAGTCAATACGTTATAATAGCATAGTTTAACGATTCTATTCAATTAGTTGTTTCTGTCATAGTGGCAAGGCACCCAGTCACCGGTGGTGAGGTCTCGAGTTCAAATCCTAGGCAATTTGTGTTAATATAGAGTTACATTTTTGTACTCTCAGGCTGACATATGGGACCCAGATAAACTGCTGCTGCATCTAGCAATGTTGTCAAGGTCAGGCGGCGGACTCGACCTGAAAAAACAGTCCAACATATATACACACGTTTAATTCAAATAGAGGTTGACATGTGGGACCCAGCATGGACACGTTTAATTCAAATAATGGCTGACATGTGGGACCCATCATAGACACGTTTCATGGACAGAGAAAGCTGACATGTGGGACCCAGTATAGATATGTTTTCTATACATAGAAGGTTTACATGTGGGATCTAGCATCGGAGTGTAGATTAACATTCTTTGTACTCTATAAGGCTGACATATGGGGCCAAAAAAAATCCGACCAATGTTGCCAAGGTCATAACGGTGGACTCAACCCGAAAAAACAGTTCAACATACACACGTTTCTTTCAAATAGAGGCTGGCATCTGGGACCCAGTGTAGACATGTTTCCTGCACAAAGGTTGCTGACATCTGAGACCCAGCTATGGACCAAAGTCAGAACAACGGAGGCGGCTGAAAAAAAGTCCATCATAGCACGTTTCATTTACGGAGAGGCTAACATATGGGACCCACCAGGGAGACCTTATGTAGGTCCTGCATCGAGCAACGTTGCCAAGTTCGAATAAGGTAGTTGCGAGCGAGAAAAAAGTCCAACATATCTTCTAATGATATGCTGACATGTGGGACCCAGCAGTGTGACCAAACGGCAGATTCGTCGAGCAACGCTATCTAGTTAGGAACAGGGTAGCGCTAGAGAAGGAAAAAATTCAATCATATACACATGATTCTTCTAATAAGATGTTCACATATGGGACCCACCAGCCTGAATAAACGACTGATGAGCGAGCAACGCTATCAAGTTAACACAGAGTCTCGACCGAGGGCAAAAATTCCATCATACACATGTTTCTTCTATTGAGAGTATGCCACGTGGGGCCCAGCTGCGTGATTATGCATCTGGCAGCACTATCAAGTTTGGAATAGGGTAGTGCGACCGAGGGGAAAAAATCCATCATACACACGTTTCTTCTAATGAGAGGATGACAGGTGGGCCGAAATGCGTGATTAAACGGTAGTGCAATCAACTTCGAAACAGGATAGCGGGAGCGAAGGAAAAAATTCCATCATACACATGATTCTTGTAATGAGAGGCTGGCATGTGGGACCTAGCATCATGATTAACAGCAGATAGATCGAGCAACGTTATCGAGTTCATATCAGGAAGGCACGAGCAAAGGAAAAAATCCATCATGCACATGCTTCTTCTAGTGTGAGGATGACACGTGGGACCCAGCAGCATGATTAAACGGTAGATGCATCGAGCGACGCTATCAAATTCAGAACAGGGAAGGAAAAAATCCATCATACACACGATTCCTCTAATGTGAGGTAGACATGCGGGACCCAACAGCCTGACTAAACGGAAGAGGCATCGAACAACGTTATCGATTTCAAATCAGGGAGGCGCAACCGAAAAGTTTGGTCTGCTAGAGTCACTGGCGTCCGGGACCCACACCAAAAAAATACTTCAGTGAGTCAACATCTCGCGATGAAGCAGAAATCTTACTTCTGCCACATGCCCGACGAGCTTCGTCCATGTTTTTAGCAGTTTCGTCATAGTAGAGGGGCGTGAAATCAGAAAAAAAAAGTTTTGCATCGGCCACGGTCGAGCCGATATTTTCATCGCGGAAGAGGTGCCTTCTACGACGACCGACTGGCCCAGTCGTTGCAGAAGGAAACATTTCTTGTAGTGATGATGGTTTCTGAAACAATTCTTCCAGCTCCTAGATAACCTCGATATTAAAACAACTTTTGAATATCAAGAATCATGGAGGCAAACATGATACTTTAGATACTAACACTGGAATTCTCACTCTTGATTTACTACTAATAATTAAATTTCATGGAGTTTGCTGAAAGTTTACAATAGGACTTTAAACTTTAAATTGACACTTAAAACAATACGATACCAATTCGTAAAGAAAATATCGAGAATTCTATAGTTTTATTATCTCAATTAAAACTAAGCATAAGGTAGTGAACGAACGCCAATGACTACAACAAATTATGCAAATACACTTTGATTTAATTTATGATAAATTGAGTTCGACTAATTCAAATTAGAAATGAACTGCCACTCAAAAACAACATCCCTCGTGTCTTTTTGGTGATTACATGAACCAAATCCACTACACCAAGTCCGATCATCACGTGAGTTGGTGTAGCTTCCAAGGCGAGCGTCTAAATGGGCATCATATCAACTATATGCCTCATTCTTAACCTTTCGGTCCATGTTCCGAGGCCATGTATGTACGTGCTAGGCTCGCCAAGTAAGAACCTTTGTACTCGCATGTGTAAAACTGTCTTACACTCAAAATATGATTGTGGATTCAAGTACACCTGATCATCACATGATGTCTTAAAGCGACAAAACATAAACGGTGCATACTTAAGAGAGAACACATTTTTATCTTGATATCGAAATGAGGGATCATCTTATAATGCTACTAAAGCGCCAAACAAGCAATATAAGATGCAAACAAACATCATATGCTATAGTGATATGATATGGTTCTTGCACTTGATCATTATCTTGTGCATCGTGGAATGATCTTTATCATTCCTATATGTGTAAGGCCAAGGTCTATGGAACTTACACTTTGTCATATTATAAATTTCAATAGTATCAATCTATACTACAAATTATAAGACTACCATATCATAGTACTTGCCCGGCAAAATCAAAAACTAGATGCCTCTAATTTATCTTTTGCATGTTTTACGTGGCTGAGGGCTTTCGGAGATATAACCGTTCTTACCAACGAACATGGAACCACAACGATGATAATCAAATTATTGGAAACTTGTTGTAATCAGATATTGACTATAGTAGGAGAGACAGACACCCGCAAGCCACTTATGCAAAACTAGTTGCATGTCAAGCGTGGAATAGGTCTCATGTGTGAGGACATGTAAAGTTTGTCCGGGCCGCTTCATCCCACTATGCCACCAATATCCAAAATACACATAAGAAGCAATAACATGACCATCAGCACCCACATACTCATATGTGTACTACCCTTGCAAAGCATCTATGCATAGATCCGACTTTGATACCACTGTTGGGTTCGTAGCATAGAAAACAAAAAAAATCCTACGATGGGAACTATATGCACCAAGATCCATTTATCTAGATACAAGAAACGGGTGGATATACATCCATAGAATAGATACCCTCGAACACCAAAAAAGCTTTACGAGTATGAACTCATTGATGATGTAGTCGATCTCTTGCCGATCTCAAGATGGTGATGAAGTCCAGCAGGTCCAGCACCACAAAGAAGTGGTGCATCCGTGATCGCACACACATTCCGGTATCTCGACAACCTCCGCGCTCTCGCTCCAGCGAAGCAGCGGAAGCAACAAATCCTTCTAGAAAAAGCCACCAGAACATGTATCTCGCTAATCTGAGACCATGGGGAAATTCTAGAGGGGGAGCCTTCGCGGGGAGGTATGAGATGAGAGGAGGAGAGGGGGGCAGCCCAAAGGGCATGGCATGGAAGCCATGGTGGCTTCCCCCACCTCTTACACATTCATGTGGGTGGAGCTCCCACTCAAAATAAAAAGCCTCCACTCACATAAACATGCCTCCATTCAAAAATCCACTCACATCCATTAAATTTCCACCAAATTTAATGCAAGCTCTCATTTAATAAAACTCTTTTATTTATTTTATTAAGAATTTTTTTAAGTACATTAATTAACAAACATTCACATAAAACCCGTTGCAACATTTCAATATCACATGTAGAACCAGTTTCAGCAATTTCAGCTAAAACAATTCCGGTTTCCATTGAAATAATTCCAGCGCTTTCATATTTTTCTCTGGCATCTTATTTGCTCCAAATGGTGTCGGTATCCCTTAAGTGTGTTACCCTATGGTTTGCGAATAATGCAGACATGATCAAGACCCCTCTCCAATCAATAATCAGCAGCAGGACCTGGAGATCTGTACTAACTCCCACACATTCAACGATGACTTCTGTGATCGTGAGAACCTTTTACACATGTAACTCAATCCCTTTGTCTCGCGATATATTACATGTCCGAGATTCGATCATCGGTATCCCAATACCTAGTTTGATCTTGTTACCGACATGCACTATTTTCTCGTTCCCGTGATATAACATTCTAGTGATCACATCACTTGCTTGCAAGCTAACTAATGTGGTATCACCGAGAGGGCCTAGAGTATATCTATCCGTCATCGGGATGGACAAATTCCACTCTTGATCCATGAGCCTCTACAAAACACCTTCGTAGCACTGAACCTACCTTTATAGTCACCCTGTCACAGTGTGACGTTTGATGTTATCAAGATACTCTTCCAGTGTTAGTGATTGACATGATCCCATGGTCTAAGGATTAGGATTACTTCGTATGATGTTATAACAATATAAACACAATGACTAGGATCATAATGTTATACTTCGAATGAATGTTCATCACATCATTCCAACAATGTTGTGACCTTGTTATTAACAACATCCAATATCCATGATCAGGAAACCTTTGATCATCTTGTTAATCAACAAGCTAGTTTATAAGATAGGCATAACTAGGAACCTTCTATTTGTTTATTAAACACACATGTATTAATTTTTCCAAATTAATACAATTAAATCATGAGAAATAAACATTGATCATGAATAAGGAATAATATAATAACCATTTTATTATTGCCTCTTGGGCATATTCCCTTCATCACCTGCCATCGTCGTGCCAAACGATGGAGGTGGTGGATTGGTTTTACCATCGACTGAGACTCGTGCGGCTGGAGATGGAAGTGAAGAGCCTCTAGCGGACATTGTGGTCCTGGATAGTTCACCTATTGTGGAGACTCATGCTACTGGTGCTGGTGCTGTTGTTGGTTATGCTGATCCTGCTCCCGAAATTATCATGCCACCTGAAGGAGGTGGTGAATTGGGTCTACAATATACAGACACTTTTGCACCTGAAGGTGGTGAACTGTGATGTGGAGATTTTTTCTTATGATTTGTATGCTTTTCTCTGGAACCTATATTATGGAGCTACCTTATGCTTTTTGCTGTTAAACTGTAGTGTGGAACTGGAACTACTCCAAGTATGTAATAATATTTGGATGCTTAAGTATTGTCGATGATAAAGCAATGCTAATTGAGCTACACGGGAATTGGCCTCTGCCACTTCCAAACATGGTTTTCTGTCTCGTCTCCTTTTCACAAGCACGGTGAAAAGATGGTTTTGTTCCTTTTCGTGTAATGTCATTATGCTCGTGTTATTGATCTGGCAACTTTGTTCCGAATTTGTTTGTTACCAAATTGGATTTTTTTTAACAATTCAATCGGCTTTTATAACTATGCATAAAAACATATTTGTTCACATGACTTGAACAGAAAACCTTATCTTCTTTGGATCCACTAACACAAGGAGACATGCGATAATTTTTTTAAACATGGCCAAAGATTTTCCATTTTAATTGATAGAGTGGGACATGCAATTCAATTACATTAAGATAACTACTCGTACAAGTCATAGAATGACAGGAATTGCCATATAAAATCATCACCTCCAGCATCTTGTTCTACAGAAGGTGGTATACCAGATCCACAACCTTCTTTTCCATGGAATGACAATGTCAAGTGCAGGATTTCGAGTTTAAATGCAATCCAATGCAGGTTCATCAGGACAGCCTCCAGCTATAGTCTCCACAGAAGGTACATCGGCGCTATGGAGGACACCATTGAAAATTGTTGCTAAAGCTGTTGTTATACTCCTATCATCAGGAGCACGGATAAGAGCCAGAAATTCAGGCTCCGGAATCTAGTTTTACAAAATAGATAAGAGGTTATCCCATGTGAACAATTCACGGTGCAATTTGAGCGTATTGCATGATCCTTAGACCTTATTAGTCCATCCGGTCTTTTATTGGTGGAACGAAATTTGCCGGTAATTTTATTTATCTAAGAACCTACAAAACATAGCCAAGTCAAACATCTAAATATATCTAACTTTTGTATAGCCTACTTATATATGAAGATGTCTTTGCATAACACTCACTTAGCAATCTGTCTACGGATACCTTCATGCTCCTTAGAAATGCAAATTGGACGTTCTATAGGGTGCATCCATCCATACTGTATTGTACCTCTAAGTACTTCGTCGTCAGGTACATCAACAGCCAAATTCTCCATCATATCAAAGAAGCATGGGGAATATATCAGGTAAAAAGCTTGCACAAGATCACTGTCGAATCCTTTTAAGATGTTTTCCAACTCTTTCTAGAGCTTTACTCTAGATTTATCTATCCAAATCTGCAAGCACCATGTAAATCTATATGGTCAGAAGTTTTAACTATTTCTAGGAGAGATGGAGTACAAACCAAAGCCAAGAAGAATATTCAGTGCCTGAATCTAGCAGGCGAAGTGTGGGGATCGCCCAGCTGATCGCCCGCTGGTGCATCTCATGAAGAACGGTGCGGACAAACATGGTAGGCCGGCACTGCTGATATAAAGTCGTCGAGAAGTTTTTTTAAAACGCGTGTGGATAATTTCATGTCTTTATTCAAATCTGGTGCATCTATGACGTAAAATTTTAAGTGATAGGGGATGCTTGCTTGATTGAAGGAGTTTGGGGTCTCGGTGGAAAGTTTTGGCGGGCGCGGGGTGTTTGTCCTAGTTTTTCAACATATTTTCTAGAAATATCAGTGAATATTTTATACCTTGTTTTTCCCTAGTAGACGTTTTTGTTTCGAATCTGGCCGATACCCAGCATGTACATTGGAATTTTAACTACCGAGCCAAAGAAATTAACCCAACCGGCCTCATTATATCCCAAGACATTCTAATTCGGCCTTTTCTGGGTCATTCGGCCGTCGCAAAGAGCCCATGGAAAATATCCCATCAACGCCTACCTGGCCCATTTTTCTTCAATTCGGAATTTTTGAGCATTGTCGCCCCACCCCTAAAAACTCCACCTATCCATGTTTTTTAACTTGAAACTACTAGTACGTACTACATTATGTATATCATTGTTTAGTTGAGCTGCCAGCAATCAATAAGTTATATACGATCTTAGAATACATTTTTAAACGTTTTATAAAAGCATAACATTTTATTTGCGTAGTGGCAAGGCATGAAGTTTATCTGTGCTGAAGTCTCGAGTTTGAAGTTCGAATCCTACACTTGTAGTGTTGCTATGTAGATTACCATTTTATTTGTAGCAATATTTCTGTACTGAGAGGCTAACATGGTCGACCCACCTGCCTGCAGCTAGCGCCCATTAATATTACTATACAATAGAGGCTGACAAGTGGGCCCCAGCAGCAAGACCATACACGTCTGCCGCATCGAGCAATGTTATCACGGTCAAACCGGCAGAGGCGACCGAAAAAATGTTCAACATACACATGTTTCCTGTATAGAGGAAGCGGATATGTGGGACCCAGCAGAGATACCATATACAGTGAAGGCATCGAGCAACATTGCCAAGTTTGAAATAGGGAGGCGCGAGCGAGAAAAAAGTCCAGCATGCACATGTTTCTTCTAATGAGAGGCTAACATGGGGGACCCACCAGTTTGTATAAACTGTTGATGCATCGAGCAATGTTGCCAAGTTCGAAACATGGAGGAGCTAGTGAGAAAAAATTCCATCTTGCACACGTTTCTTATAATAGGAGACTGACATGGGGGACCAACCAGCCTGTATAAACAGCTGATGCATCGAGCAACGTTGCCAAGTTCGAAACAGGGATATGCGAGCGAGAAAAAAGTCTAGCATGCACATGTTTTTCTAATGAGAGGCTGACATGGGGGACCCACCAGCTTGTATAAACGGCTGATGTATCGAGCAACGTTGACAAGTTCGAAACATGGAGGAGCTAGCGAGAAAAAAGTCCAGCATGAACATGTTTCTTCTAATGCGAGAATGACATAGGGGACCCACCAGCCTATATAAACTGCTGATGCATCGAGCAACGTTGCCAAGTTCAAAACAGGGAGGCACGAGCAAAAAAAGTCCAGCATGCACATGTTTCTTCTAATGAGAGGCTGACATGGGGGACCCACCATCTTATATAAACGGCTGATGCATCGAGCAACGTTGCCAAGTTCTAAACAGGGAGGAGCTAGCGAGAAAAAAGTCCAGCATGCACACGTTTCTTCTAATGAGAGACTGACATGGGGGACCCACCATCCTATATAAACGACTGATGCATCGAGCAACGTTTCCAAGTTCGAAACACAAAGGCACGAGCGAGAAAAAAAGTCTAGCATGCACATGTTTCTTCTAATGAAAGGCTGACATGGGGGACCCACCAGCTTATATAAACGGTTGATGCATCGAGCAACCTTTCCATGTTCGAAACACAGAGGAGCTAGCGAGAAAAAAGTCCAGCATGTACACGTTTCTTCTAATGGGATACTGACATGGGGGACCCACCAGCTTGTATAAACGGTGATGCATCAAGCAACGTTGCCAAGTTCGAAACACGGAGGCGCGAGCGAGAAAAAAGTCCAACATGCACACGTTTCTTCTAATTGGATGCTGACATGTGTGACCCAAAGACTGTATAAACGTCTGATGCATCGAGCAACATTGCCAAGCTCAAAACATAGAGGTGCGGATGAGAAAAAAATCCAATATACAGACGTTCTTCTAATGAGATGCTAACATGTAGGACCCAACTGTGTGACCAAACGGCAGATTCATCCAGCAACGCTTTCTAGTTTTGAACAGGGTAGCACTGGAGAAGAAAAAATTCAATTATATACATATGATTCTTCTAATTATATGCTGACATATAGGACCCACAAGCCTGAATAAACGGCTGATGCAGCGAGAAACAATATCAAGTTAACACGGAGGCGCGACCGAGGGCAAAAATTCTATCATACACACGTTTCTTCTAATGAGAGTATGACACATGGGGCCTAGCTACGTGATTATGCATCTGACGGCGCTATCAAGTTCGAAACAGGGTAGAGAGACCGAGCGAAAAAAATTACCATACACACGTTTCTTCTAATGAGAGGATGACAGGTGAGCCCAGATGCGTGATTAAACGGCAGCACAATCAAGTTCGAAGCAGGGTAGCGGGAGCGAAGGAAAAACTTCCATCATACACACGATTCTTCTAATGAGAGGCTGGCATGTGGGACACGGCGTCATGATTAACGGCAGATAGATCGAGCAACGTTATCGAGTTCATATCAGGGAGGCACGACCCAAAGGAAAAAATCCATCATGCACACATTTCTTCTAGTGTGAGAATGACACGTGGGACCCAGCAGCCCGATTAAACGGCAGATGCATTGAGCGATGCTATGAAATTTGAAACAAGGAAGGAAAAAATTCCATCATACACACGATTCCTCTAATGTGAGGCAGACATGCGCGACCCAGTAGCCTAACTAACGGAAGAGGCATCGAACAACGTTATCAAGTT
This sequence comes from Avena sativa, assembly GCA_916181665.1. Classification (NCBI taxonomy): domain Eukaryota; kingdom Viridiplantae; phylum Streptophyta; class Magnoliopsida; order Poales; family Poaceae; genus Avena; species Avena sativa. The sequence goes on from OV702280.1 coordinate 253,308,301, forward strand.
CAAATCAGGGAGGCACAACCGAAAAGTTTGGCCCGCTAGAGTCACTGACGTCCTAGACCCATACGCAAAAAAATACTTCGGCGAGTCAACATCTCACGAGGAAGCGTAAATCTTACTTCTACCATGTGCCTGTCAAGCTCCCTCCACGTTTTAGCGGTTTCGTCGTTGTAGAGGAGTGCGAAATTGAAAAAAAAAGCTTTGCATCAGCCACGGTCGAGCTGAGATTTTCGTCGCGGAAGACGCACCTTCTATGATGAACGACGGGCCTAGTCGTTGCGGAAGGAAAAATTTTTTGTAGTGATATGAAAATAGGGGCAAATTTCACCAAATCAGAAGAACGTCAAAGTAAAACAGTAATAGCCAGCAAAATATCTAGCTTCACTTGATCTGATCCACTTGACACAGCAAGCAGCTCACAGATAGTTGCGTGTGTGTGTGCTGTCGATCCCACAAAGAAGCAATCAAGGTAGAAAAGGAAGCCACGACTACCAAGGGAGGTTTTCCCTATACACACATCTTCTTTCTCTATTCCCAGGAACCATCAGAAGAACTTCACAATCCACAGCCATATATCTCTAACCCCAGAGCACCACAAGGTATCACTGGTCATCATCAGTTTCACTACAAATCCACCACACCAAGTTAAACAAATCATCTAGCAGATCAACATGGTAACCTGAACAAGCTCAAGCAGCACAAGGGGGAGCAGGACAGGTGGGAAACAAGGAGTCCAGTAGAAGATCAGGGAGGAGAAACCCAACTAGATCAAGACCAAAAGCACCAGGAAGAGCTACTCAAGATAAACTCAAAACACACGAAGAATCAGCATATACTGATCAACATCATGTTGTTATTCGTCTCTAATCTAGTCTGAGTATTTAATATCAATTCTTATCCAATTTTTCCCAAGATGGTTTTGGATGAGAGGGAGCTCTCATATTATTGTAGAAGTGCTACACTAGTTCATCCTAGAGCTATTAAAGGCCAACAAAGTATTTTTTCTTATCTTAGAAGAATTTGGCATCATCCTTTGCATCACATGCCGAACCAAGAAATCCAGCAGTCAACATCTGAGACGTTTACCATTGTGCACACTCCTAGGGGAGGCACCACAGTGGCAAACTTAACAGTTTTAGCCAACCAAACTAGCTTCAGTCTTTTGCATCATGAGCTAGATTTCTATCTTTTGGACACCAACATCAACTACCTCACTGTTCATGCAGCAACAAGTCATGCTACCTGGGCTACCACTGTGCACGCTCAAAGGTTGGAGGCACCACCATAGCAGCCCAAGTCAGCAGAAGCCATCATACAAATTAATCTTCATTAGCTAGTCTCAAGTTATTCAAACAAAATAATTTCTATCATTTTCCTAGAGGATAATCCAGGAATCAAATATGCATATCAGTTCTCTGTCCATATGAATAGGAACTGAATTCTTCTCTAGATATCAAACAAGCATTACACTTGGATCATCTTTAAATAAATCAAACAAGCTAAATCATTTCCCTAATGGATATTATTATGAATCAGTATATATAGTTCTTCATGGACAGCTTCAACTAATTGGTTGTATCTGGACCCAAATTTAGAAGCATACACTTATTCTATACAATAATTTACAAGGAAAACGTTGAATCCAAGAAGTAGTGGCAGATCATGTGCATTTTTTCTTATTACTGTGCATCCTCCTAGAAGGTACCACATCAATAAGCCACAAGAAACGGTCCTGGATACAAAGGTTCAGTGAAAATGAATGCAAACTCAACTGAATAATTCATTCAGAAAGCATCTTTAGCCAGCCACTAGCTGTTAAAGCACATAATTCATCTGCTAATCAGCAGCAAATATAATCTGATCATTTTCCTAGTTTCTATTTCTAGGAATCATTTTATCAAGCATCCACTGTCAGATTGATAGTAACAAGATTATAAACAAGTTATACTTTCATGATTTATCCATATATGCTCAAGGAAGAAAGCTTTTCCTCTATATAAGTTTGGGGAATCATATTGAATGGATAGTAGCCACCCAAGGAATAAAGTACATATGATAGCCATGATTATCCTTCACGTTGAAGGGAATCATGGAAACAATATCACTACCATAATAGTGGTAGAATTTTTATAATTCTTGATTCAAATTATCCTTCACTCATCCATGCTACTAAACAGTAGAATCATAATAGGATACATCTTCTCAAAGCCTAGTGGGGTGGTTCTCGCTTAAAATTGGAGAGGAAGAAGACCGGCGGTGAAGATCCGCATGGCGGCACAAGGAGCACTGGTGGCTCTCAACCCGCGCCAAGCCATGCCAATAGCACCAAGGGGAAGTAGGCGGCAACCAATGACTACCACCATATCACACCATTAACAAACCGAGCAAGCTCGGTAAGGTACTCGAAGCACGGCGAAGCCACAACATCTGAAACCCTAACGCCATCATGAGAAAGCGGGGCAACCACAGGAAGCCTCTATTTCCAGATCAAGCTAGACAGAGAGGAAGAATAGTGGGTGTCGCATCTTTAGACACTAGCGACGATGGCCGTAACCATCGGGTTCATCTGAATTTGGTGGGCGGCGGCGGAGAGCATCACTGCGGAGGAGCACGAGCTCATGCGCGTGTGTTAGGTGTGAGAGGGGTGCAGGGGGTCGGGGTCGTGTTGACCCCGAGCCAGACTTGGTTATGCCATGCCGGTCGTATTACCCCAACCAAACATGTCCTAATAAAAATAATGATAATAATAATATAAGCAAAAGCTAAAATAAGGAAATTACCCAAATAACCATGTGAATGTTTAAGCCCTATAAAATGTAGAAAAAACCTAAAAATATATTTAATACATCAAAATGTTTATTAAAATAATATCCGACTAGGAAAAATATAACAATACTTATTTGAGTTTAATAAAATGCAAATAAATATTAACACCATTAAATATTTAAATGAAAATAGTAAATTTAGAAAAATTCCTAAAAATAAATAAAAAAACACTTTTAAATACAAAAAGAAATATATTATCTTATTAAAATATTAAATGTAAGAATTCAAGTTATTTTAGGATTTAAAAAAATAAATGTTGTGTTTAACTTTATAAATTTACTTTCTTAAAATATATATTTCTATAAACCCAAAAATAAACTCTTTACAACTTTATGTAGAATTTATTACTTTGGAAAATAATTATTCTTTCCCAAAATGGTTACTTAATAAATTAGGTAAAATACCAAGTAAATATTAAGTTTAAATATCACACTTAAAAAACCATAAATATATCTTCTAATAAAGTTTAAAAATAAATTATTAACTATATAATATTTCCTAAAAATCTCTAATTAACTATAAGTCAAAGATTTACAAATTTATTTTGCAAATCATTAACTTAAAATAGAAGTAAGTAATCTCAATTCATATCTAATCATATTTTGTATAACTCCTAAACTTAGTATTAACCAAATAAACTCTAAAATAAATTCACCTGTTTTTCATAGAAAAATCTTATAAGATAATCTATAAATATTAAACATGCTAGATTTAAGTCTTTAAGACTAAATTTCATATTTATAAGATTTCATATTCGATTATACTTAGGAAAACCCCTAATTGTTGGTAATGCCATAAATTTTATATCCCAAGTCTAATTATATTTTTATAGTTAACTTTGGTATGATATACCCTAAGCTAGGTATATAATGACTCGAGATCATTTAAACCTTATCAAAAACCACAACTTTAATCCTATTAATCTTCATAGTTGATTAATTTAACATAAATAATATTTTCTTCAAATGTTATTCTTTTTGCCACTTCAAAAGAAACACTATGTTATTTCTTCTAAGTCATAATAACTTAAAACATGAAATCCGTGATAGTTTCATGACACTACTCAACCTTAGAATTGTATTCTGATTGTACTTACCTTTCATGTCTTATATGTTTATCTCAAAATCCTTGCAACCACACTCTTTTGTGAAGTAAACTTGAAGATAAATCAAACCTTAAATAAATCATAAAAATCCAACACACTTGTAATGTCGGGAGTTACTTAGGGTTTTACAACATACATCTGATTAATTATGCATAACAACATATTTCTTCTTTAAACATTGTCCTTACCGGGAAATGATGGTATTTTGTAGAACCCAAGGTCCAGGGTCGAGTCGAGACATTCGACTACAATACTTCGCTATATCAAGGAAATTTCACACTTTCTCATGTCCTTTGATTATTTTCTATCAAGTATTTACAAATCCAGTGTTTTCATCACCTGCATTTCAAAAAGGTCAGAAAACACTATTTTCATAATAATATGATTATGAGTTATTCACCAAGAGGTAATAACCTAATATGAAAGTTTTGGTGGTAAAAGAACATAATACCTAGAACTTAACAACCAATGTCACCAATGATTCTTGCACCGTATATTACGCGTTAACCATGAGATCTATATGGGCTATGGGGAAGTCAGCTGGATCGGCTCCCTTTCGCATGCCATGGACACTGTTCTGGGCATTTTGTAAGTTGCAGATCGTGGGTACACCCGTGTATACGGGTTAAATCCAACCGTGGATCTGGGCTTACAAAAGACAGATTTCTAGTGTTAATGGTTGTCGTGCGTATCAGACTAAGGTAAAGCCATATTAACGGGGAAAAGTTTGCCTTGATTATGAGCATACAACAATTGCGGTGTATGCGGGGTTGCGGAGAAGGACAGTGATTGGCTTGGATCTTAGTCTGGGCCTCATACCAAGGAAGTGTGAGCGGGTTCACGGCCCGGATGTGCAACAAAGCTAAGATCTCTCATGGGTAAAGCAACACACCTCTGCAGAGTGTTAGAACTGTAACTTATTACTCCCTGTTCCAGGAAGGAGCTGCGAACGCTGCAGGAAAGGAACTCCATGAAAGTTCTGGTAAACCTGTGAAGGCTGACGGACATAGCTTTTCAGAATAAAAGCCACCTTTGAAGAAATGTTTACGAAAACATGCATAACCTACAACCTTTGGTCCGTGGTTGTAGTTGTAGGGTTCGCAGCATAGAAAACAAAAAAATTCCTATGATGGGTACGACTATGTACCAAGATCTATCTATTAGATACAAGCAACGGGCGGATATATGTCAACACCCGGATTTTTAATCCTAGATGCCTGTTATGCCATACATCGCAATCCCAGGATTACCATTTTTGCGAGACATAACATATTTGGTTATTATAGTACATCATCCATTACAAACCATACATAAGGTCTGACACAAATAAGGATCTCATGATCCAGTTCTTAATACAACTCAAGCAGCGGAATAACGTAATAGTAAAGATAGCGTAGGCGAAGCTCCATCTTCGGGGTCACAGGCAATGCTGACGATGGGAGATGATCCTAGTTGTCGTAACCTTCCTGCGGTCCATCATCCTGGTACTCCTCTTCATAGTATGGCCACGAGAATAGCCAGGGACAAATCCATGAGTACTCTTAAGTACTTGCAAACTAATACTAACAAGTTAAGGGGGATTTTTGTAGTAGGACACTAAGATCTAGGGTTGTTTTGCAAAAAGCCAAATTTACCTCTACTAAGTTCAGAAGCAAGAAACTAGTTGAAATTTTATAACACCTAAGTGGGAACTTGAATTTCATGTCACCACTCTGTTGTGGTCAAGTCAAAGTCCCAATTCATTTCACAAGTCGTTTTGAAAGCATCTGACGGGGGAACAGTATGGCCACTCCAACTGTCCATAACCGCGGCCGCGGCTATTCGAATAGTTTGACACTCTGCAGAGATTGTACACTTTCACCACAACATTCGATACATCCGTCAGGAACAAATCCTGAATTCACCATACTCAGTATGCGGATAATCAATCCTAACCTTTCAATTACACGCCCTAGTATAGGCACCTCTCCTGTGAGTTTGGCCTCCCAACCATGACCAACTGTCATCTTGCGTACTGCACAGGTGGACAATCTTCACAAGGTAGCCTCAGCTCAGACCTTGGCCGTGAGGGAACCCATACTAAGGTATATAAGTTTCCAGTCAAGGCCTACCCAATTTTCGGGTATTGTGGTTGTACGGTAAAATTGGAATGGTATCGCATCCAGACAACCATCAGTTTTATAAAGGGCTAAGGCTCATGCCTCAACATTTTCATCATCAAAATCATCTGGTGTTCGCAAACACATTTCAAAACATTTCAGTAGAATAACTCATCATTCTAAGGTTTTCATAACCATTTTCTCCAAGTATTCCCATCTAAAGTTGATCAAGTTTTATGCTTAGCACTAGCATCTACAAGTGGGGTAAGTACTAATGAGGGGTGGTAAACAAGTGGAGATTAATTAATTTCAATCTCATGCCTTAGGATGACATCAAGATTATCTAGCTTAGGCCAAATTTAATGCTCTTTATGCAACCTTCAATTATCTTCCTAGAATCTAAAAGTTACTTAAGTAAACTCTAAAAGAAAGCTTTGATAAAGAAATACAGTAGAAAGCTTGCAAGTAAAACTAGGATTGGGTATCATCAAATGGGTCTAACCAAACATGCTTAGTGCATTGCATAGGTTATCTAACTTTCATAATTGCAAGTGTTAGCTTTCCTTGTGCAGAGCAGTGGTTGAAGTTCTCCTCGGCTTCTTCCTCGTAGTATCCTCCTTCCTCCTTGTATCCTTGGTCGGTACTAGCATCTATAAATAAATACGAGGTACACAATCACCAAACAATACTTAACTATTTTCAATCATCACACAAAGGTGTACTATAGATGATCTAGCATCATCACCTATCATTACAAGATTAAAGCATTTGTCTTATTTATTTTAATTTGAGAAAAGTAATTTCTACTCATTGAAAAACTACTTAAGATTTAATATTCTCTAACTCAAACATGGGATCATGTTGACACATGTCATCACCACATATTTCAGTACATGGGAATGTGATTTAAAGTGGTGTCACAATTTAATAAGGTTTAACCTTTTTATTTTAAATAATTAAAGTGACTAGAAATGCCTATGTGGCATTATTCGATTGCTTGAAGATTATTTCTATAAGTAAACCCATATGTTTTTATATATTCTGAAAGGTTTGATCAAATGTGATTTTTGAGAGTTGGAATCAACTCAAAAGGTATTATGGTTGAATTTTGAAAATTGTTTGAATGTAGAAAAGCTTCTGACTTGTTATTTTTACCAAGGGTGATCTACAGATCCAAGTGATTTGAATCCAACGGGCTTGGATTAAGCATTTCAGTACCTTTCTAACAAAATTGGTTTCATGCATTTTGGTTCACTGAATCGATCTGGGTTGATTTTTGAATATAGATACAAAACTGAGTTTGAATTAAAATAGAAAAATCTAAATTCAAACGATTGGGTTGCGCGGGAAAGGTTAATGGGCTGGCCCAGTGTTACTCCGCAGCACTGGGCTCAACTGACAGGGGGGTTCCACCAGTCAGTGGCTTATAACACGCGAAGCGGTACGGGGCTGTGTGGTTCGTTGGATTAGAAGGAAGATCGACGGCTGGGGATCGTCGTCGATGATGAACATGTCACCGGCGAGCTCGAACCCTAGCTGCGCAGTGGGGGTGCATAGGGGGCATACCAGGTCTCTAGTGACGACGGAGAGGCGGGCAAGCGAATGAGTGGTCGACAGAGAGCTCAGGGATGGTCGGGGCAGCTCCGGAGCAGGTCGAAATCAACAGCTCCCTTCTTCTCCAGAGGCGGCCTGCTCCGGCGCAATTCCGGCGAGCTGCTGCTCCTCGTGCTCCGGCTAGAGGGTGGAACGATCAGTGAGGTGAGGAGAGTGGAATGGTGTGCTTCAAACGGCTGGGGGTGGCCTCTTTTTATAGGCTCGACGACAAGACCGAGAGGGATGGGCAGGCGACGGTGGCGACATGGCTCCGGGCGGCGAACGGGGGTGTCTGGCTTATTCGTGGGATCATGGAGAAGCTGTGGGCACGGTCTGCGGTCGAGGGGAGGCGTGTGCACGCGTGCTGGGTGTGGCGCTCTGGGGCGGGCTCGGCATGTCGCAGTGGCACTGGGCGCGCGGCGTTCCTGGTGGTCCACGTCTTGCACTGGCTTGGGGAGGGGACAGTGAGCGGTGGTGAGGTGCTGGCTACCTCCCAGACAAGGTTGGCAAGGCTAGGGTGGCTGCTATCTGGCCGACATCAATGGGGTGGCATGGTGAGGCTCGGCCTGCTCACCATTGATGGCAAGGCAAGCTCATAGTGGTGCTAGATGTTTACAATTGAGCTAGATGATCTAATAAAGACTAGTTGCTACCAGAGAGGGAACAAGTTAGGCCAAATTTACTTCACACTATAGTGTTTATGATTTGTTTGATTTGAATCTGCAAGGTGTTTGATGAAATGGCCGCAAGAAACTTACTTTTGAATTTTGAAAAGATTTTTGGTGGGTGTGATAGGCTTGTGCTGAGGATTCTGTGGGTGCTTGGGTTTTGAAAATTGATCTTGTTTGAGTGGTTTTCGAAATAGTGGGATCTTCCTATATGAGATAGATTCAATTTTAAACTGTCATTTAAACTAAGAATTTGAATGTTTTTGTATGATCACAAAGTGTGCCTTGGTACCTTATTATGAGTACTAACAAGGGGTGCAAAGATCCACAAATGTTTCTATTAAGTTTTGGAAACTAGGGATAGCCAAAGTAGGCATGAGAGTTAATTTGGAAAAAATGACCATTCACTTCATTTGTTTATTTTGAGTTGTTTGTCTTTGGGAAACGTTTGGGGATTGTTTAGATGATGTTTATTTCACCTAAGAATCATTTTACAAGCAAAGAAACACAGAACCATGGCAATTCAAAGGAATCCAAATTTTGAATACACACACATATGAATGCTTTCATATTTTTAGTTGGAAAAGTTTTTGTTAACCCTAATTTTGATGATTAGAGTTTGATGATCCAAGTTTAATATTTTTGGGATGTTACAATATACATCCGTAGAGAACATACCCTTGAAGACCGACAAAGCTTAATGAGGTTGAACTCGTGGTTGATGTAGACGATCTCTTGCTGATCTCAAGATCGAGAAGAAGTCCTAGCACCGTAAATCAGCGGTGCATCCGTTCTCGCACACACGTCCGAGGCACCGAGCAACCTCCACCTCCTCCCTCCAGCGATGAAGCAGACGCACAACTCTTTCTTGCCGAAAAGCCACCGGGAACATGTATCTCGCTAGTATGAGACCATGGGGGATAAATACTAGTGGGGGAGAGAGATCCTTCATGAGGAGGTGTGAGTGAGAAGTGAGGAGGGGGGCTCCTTTTATAGGAGGAGGGGGAACCCCAAGGGGGTGGCCGCCATCCATGGGGCTGCCCCCTACGCTCCTTCATTCATGTGGGTGGAAGCTCCACTCACAAAATGCCCTTTCAATTCTCCACTCAAAAATCCCACTCAAATTCCCATTAAATTTCCACCAAATTTAATGCAAACTCTCTCTTAAATAAAACTCCTTTTATTTATTCATAATTTTTTCAATTACTTTAATGACAAACATTCACATATAACCCTTTTCTAGTATTTCATTTCACATGCAAAAACACTTTCTGCAATTTCACCCGAAATCAGTTTCGGTATCTAGTGAAATAAATTCCTACGCTTTGTTATTCTTTTCAGCATGAAACTATTTGCTCCAAATGGTATCGGTGTCTCTTAAGTGTGTCACCCTACAGTTCACGAATAATGCAGACATGACCGAGACCCCTCTCAGATCAATAATCATAAGCGAGACCTGGAGATCCATACTGACTCCCACACATTCAACGATGACTTTCTTGTGATCGTGAGAACCTTTTACACTAGTATCTTAATCCCTTTGTCTCGCGATATATTACATGTCCGATATTCGATCATAGATATCTCCGTACCTAGTTTGATCTCTTTACTGACATGTACTCTTTTCTCGTTCCCGTGATAAAACATTCTAGTGATCAAATCACTTGCTTGCAAGGTAATCAATGTGATATCACCGAGAGGGCCCAGAGCATATCTATCCGTCATCGGGATGAACAAATTCCACAATCGATACATGGGCCTCAACATAAAACTTTAGTAGTACTGAACCCATCTTTATAATCACCATGTTACAGTGTGACGTTTGATGTTATCAAGATACTCTTCCAGTGTTAGTGATTGACATGATCTCATGGTCTAAGGATTAGGATTACTTCGTATGATGTTATAGCAATATAAACTCAATGACTTTGATCATATTGCTATACTTCGGATGAATGTTCATCACACCATTCCAATAATGTTGTGACCTTGTTATTAACAACATCCAATGTCCATGATCAGGAAACCTTGATCATCTTGTTAATCAACGAGCTAGTTTATAAGAGAGGCATAACTAGAAACTTTTTGTTTGTTTATTAAACACACATGTATTAACGTTTCCGTATTAATACAATTATAGAATGCAAAATAAACATCTATCATTTACTTGGAATATACATAATAACCACTTTATTATTTCCTCTCAGGGCATATTCCCTTCAGTAGTTAGTGCATCAAAAACTTCTTTTTAGTGAACTTGCTGAGTACACTCGTACTCAACATATTTCTTAACCCTTTCTAGATTCTTAAGACATTAAAGACCAAGAAGAGGAAACATTTTATTTAGTTGATAACCAAGAAGAATTTTGCTATGAGGAATCAGAAATATCCAGAAGCGTCAAAGGGGACAACTATGAAATCATCTATGAAATAGAGACCGAAGTATCTGAAGCGTAAATGTGTCAAATATAGTTGATCGAGTCTAGTAGCATAGATCTCTATCACCTATACATATTCATCTTGTATAAACCTTAAATTTTAGTTTGCTTCTTTATCTTGTTCTTAGAATTATTATAGTTTAGCCCTGAGTAATAGGGATTCCTCTATGGACCTAGGAGGATCTCGAAGTCATCGTGTAAGTTCTGATTGTAATAATGATAATGTGAGTTTATGGACCCTCTTTGTTTCTGTTGTACCACTCTGAGGATGTGATATTTGCGGAATGGTGTTCCATGAGTGTTATGTCCATGACTATAGTATACTACAACATGCAGTGGTATGTTGGGTCACCACACAAATCCCCGTAGTCGGGCGGTGGTCACCGAACTTATGGAGCAATGCGTGAGAGGGTGAGAGATGTGAAGATGAGGGGAGTGTAACAGTGATAGATTAGGGGAGGTGACTAGGTAATGGTGTATTCCACCATCCTGAAATATATCGCATCGAAATTTTGGTAAACTGGGTTATGCGAAAACGATAAATCTAATAATTTTTTGTTGTTCGAACCTCTTCACTAGTTCACTTCAATTAGATTAAAGGGATTTCTATTTTCGTGCCCTGGTTCGTTAGCTGTACTCACTGATACGTTGGAAATGTATCTATAATTTTTAATGCTCCATGCTTGTTTTGTATCTACTCTGCATTACTTGTCCACACTTTGAGGTGCTTTTTACATGTTTTCTGGTACTAACCTATTAACAAGTTGCAACAGTGCCAGATGCCTGTTTTCTGCTGTTTTTGGTTTCAGAAAAGTTAGTAAAGAAATATTCTCGGAATTGGACGGGACAAGGACAAAGTCAATTACTTTCCGTGGGGAACAAGAAGTACAGAGGAGAGCCTGAGGGGCCATCCAGGGGGGACAGACCCACCCAAGGCATGGGGGCAGGTGGGCCCGCGCCTGGCTAGGGTTTGGTGGCCCTGGATGCCTCCCGGTCTCGCCCCTTCGCCTATAAGAAGCCCCCGATGCAGAAACCCTGGCAACCCGATCAGAAATCCACGAAACTGTCTGTAGCCGCCGCCACCATCGTCCCTAGATCGGGGGATCTAAAGTTCATCCCGGCACCCTGCCGGAGGGGAGACCATCCCGGAGGCCTTTGTAGGGTTTCGTAGCATGGAAAACAAAATTTTTCTATCGCATACAAACAAACAAGCCAAGATCTATTTACTAGATTGTAGCAACGAGTCGATGGAATAACTCACCCTCGAAGATTCCAAAGTGTTTAACGAGAGCGGATTCTCGTGGGTGATGTAGTCGTACTCTTCCCGATCTCAAGATCGCGTAGACGATCCTTCCAGCGCTGCATTCCGGCAGCGCTCCCGCAGTCGGTCACACGTTCGGTACTCGACGAAGACCTTCCTCTCCCTTGTTCCAGCAGGCAGCAGAGGTTGTAGTACTCTCCTCGCGATTCCGGCAGCACAACGGCGTGGTACCGGAAGTAGAGGGGAGATCTCGCAGGGCTTCGCCTTAAGCCGGAGCGAGTATGGTGGAGTATGAGAGAGCCCTCGGTGTTCTAGGGTTTAGACACACCAAGGAGGGGATGCTAGAGCCGGTAACTAGGGTTCCGGGGACCCCCAAGTCGGCGGCTAGGGCAAAACCCTAGGTGGTGGCGGCGGCTATGGAGGGCTGCAGCTTCTAGGGTTTGAGGTGAGGGACTTGTGTGTCTAGAGGAGGGAGCCCTGCCCCTCCTTATATAGGTGGAGGGGACGGCCGCGCCAAGGGGAGGGAGAGGAGTCCCTCCCCAACTCGGCTTGGAGGGTTGCCGCCGGTTGGAGGAGGGATTCCCTCCCCAACTCGGTTTCCCTCCTTCCTCCTCTTTTCTTCTTTCCAATTTTAGACGTTTGACTTTTCAAACTAGCTATTTGACTTTTCAAACTAGGATTTGAATTAATCCTTTATTTGGAACAGCGATGACACTTAGTACATGATGCAATCATTCCAACATGCAATGACACATTCATGTACCCCTTCCCCTCTGGAGTGCCGGACATTCCGGAACCTTCTAGAACATTCCCGATGAAATCACCGGAATCATTTCCGAACTCCGAAATGGGACTTTCCTTATATGAATCTTATTCTCCGGACCATTCCGGATCACCTCGTGATATCCCGGATCCCATCCGAGACTCCGAACAACATTCGGTCTCTTTCTCATAATACCATAACTACTCAAACAACGTCGAATCCTTAAGTGTGTCTCCCTACGGTTCGTGAATTATGCGGACATGATCGAGACACTTCTCCGAACAATAACCAATAGAGGAATCTGGAAATTCATATGGCTCCCACATATTTCTACGATTACTTTGCGATCGATTGAACCACTTACATACGATACCAATTTCCCTTTGTCTCACGATAGTTTACTTATCCGAGGTTATGATCGTCGGTATCTCTGCATACCTAGTTCAACCTCGTTACCGATAAGTACTCTTTTCTCGTTCCCGTGATATGTGATCCCTTGTGAGCCAGTCCCATGCTTGCAAGCTAATTGGATGACATTTCACCGAGAGGGCCCAGAGTATATCTATCCGTCATATGGATGGACAAATCCCACTCTTGATCCATGTGTCTCAACCAATACTTTCCGAACACTCAATGCCACCTTTATAGCCACCCAGTTACGGTGTGGTGTTTGATGTCATCAAAGCATCCATCCGGTAAAGGTGATATGCATGATCTCATGGTCGAAGGAATTAGGTTACTATGTATCAGAAAGCATATAGCAATTGAACTATTGAAATGACTTGATCTTTATGCTACGCTTATCTATAGGAGTATGTCCACCATATCATTCTCCTAACGATATGATCTTGTTGTTGATAACATCTCAATGTTCATGATATGGAAACCACAATCATTTATCAACCAACAAGCTAGTGATGTATAGAGGCTATACTAGGGACTTCAAATTAAGTTTACAAATCACACAAGTATCAATGTTTCCTTGTTAATACTATTATAGCATGAATGTAAACATTTATCATAAACACAAAGATATAATAATAACTACAATTAGTATTGCCTCTAGGGCATATCTCCAACAGCCTTCTCTCCGGTATGATGCGTGAGTAGTTCCACCTTGGACTATGGGTCCACGTAGTAGCTAGATGGTTGTATCTCCTCCTTTGTGCTTTCATGTATATATCTTGTGAGCTCCGTTCATGATCAAGATCTAATCTATTTGTAATCATGCATGTTGTGTTTGCGGGGATCCAGTGGATATTGAGATTATTATGTTGGTTTGGTTAATGGTTTTGTCTTTATGATTCTATCATGTCTATGTTGTTTGTGATCTTGCATGCTCTCCGTTGCTAGTGGTTATCTTGGCCAAGTAGTTGCTAGTGACTCCAAGAGGGGGTATTTATGCTCGATAGTGGGTTCATGCCTCTAGTTTCCAAGGGAAGTGACGGAAATCTCTTCGGTTGTAGATGTGCTGTTGCTACTAGGGAGAAAACAACGGTCTCTTGATCATGGAACATGTGGACTGTTTACCTTACACACTTTGCTTAAAGCAGTTGTCTGTTGCTTGCAACTTAATACTGGAGGGGGTTCGGATGATAACCTCAAGGTGGAATTATAGTCATAGATGCAGTTGGATGGCGGTCTATGTATATTGGTGTATTTCCCAATCAGCCTCATAGGATCTTTCTGACTAGTAATTGCATTGTTATGCCTTGCTCAGTTCCTGTAAATTGCCCCACTGTAATTTGTTTACCCTTCATGCCGTGTTTTTTATCTAAGGAGAGCACCTCTAGTGAACTATGGACCCCGGTCCAATCTTTATCATTGATACATCTTCCACTGTTACTTGTTTACTTGCTGCAAACCATTACCTTCCGCACCATACGTTTAATCCTTTGTTACAGCAAACCGGTGAGCTTGACAACCTCACTGATTCGTTGGGGCAAAGTCTTGAGTTTGTGTTGTGCAGGTCTCCGCGTTGCTTGCAACACCTGTGTGACGTTTTCCTTCCTCCTACTGGTTCGATAACCTCGGTTTCTTACTAAGGGAAACATGCTCTTGTGCAGCTTCATACCTTGCTCTTGGGGTTTCCAACGAAGCGTCCCACGACAAGTACTGGGCGCCATCAAGCTAATTTCTGGCGTCGTTGCCTGGGAAATAAAAGGCCATCAAACCTCTTCCTCCCTGTCAAGCACCAGCTAATTTCTGGCGCCGTTGCCGGGGAGGCCAAGGACGTCTTCACTAGGACAGTCCTTCGCTTCCTTTCTCTTTACTTTGTCTTTAGTTTGCTTTGTTTCTTTTTCTTGGTTTTGTTTGCCTCTTTTCAAAAAACCCAAAAAAATAGTCTAGTTTGGTTTCCTTGCTTTATTCAAAAACACAAAAAAAATTAGTTCCTGCTCTAGTTGCCACTTTGCTCTAGCTCACCATGTTGCTCCCCCAGTTCGCCCTGAAACATCTTGCAATAGGTAGTGGCTCCATAATTGGGAAAGATAATATTGAAGAATTCTTTAATTATGTTAGCAAGCATGAGGATATTGAGGATAAATCTATAGCAGAGCTTGCTCCTAATTATGAGATTGCTGCAGCTTCTTTAGTTCATATGTTGGAGGCTAGGTTAGTTAGCCTTAACCCCTTCATACAATTCTTGTTCTTAAAACTAAAAGAAGAGAAGAATGTTGAAAAAAGGGAATTCATCCTTGAAACTTTATCAAAAGAATTCCATGATGTTGCTAGGGAAGCCAAAAAGGTTTTTGAACGTTTAAATATGCTAGGTTCAAGTGTAGATGGTGTGGGTATTTTTTATAAAACTAAGCCTAAAGAAGAATTCAATATACCCATACCATCTAAACTTGTTGGAATGCATGAAGCCTTTGAAAAGAACTTTGATTGGATTTCCCCTGAAAATCTTTTTGATGAAGGTAGTAGACCAAAGAGAGATGAGAAAGGACCCTCCACAACCCATTTGGATGAGATACCTTTCATAGTTGAAGATTTTGCAAGTATGAATGTTAATGCTTCCTCATTTGAAAATACTTGATTCTTCTTGCTTCTTGTGCCTAACTTAAAGGCGTTAAAGAAAAGTACTTTTTGGGAGATAACCCAAGAGTTTCCTTGAGTCTTGGAAATTATTACTTCTGTAATTACCTCTCCTTATCCTTTTTGTTTGCTTTTTGTTCCAAGAATAACCTCTAATGAGAGGGAAATAAGATTTGGGGAGTTGCTGTCCCGAAAAAGATTTCTGTCCTCCACCAAAAAACATTGTGAGGAGGCTATTTAACTCGGATTGAGCTAAACATTTATGAGTAAGTCCCCTAGTATGTTAGATAACTTTCTTTGGTTCAATACATTTTGATTTGAACAACATAAGATGTTTGAAAAAATCGGTTTCTACTTGCTGGTCTGTTTTGATAGATTTCTGCCATTATTTGCATTTGCTTCTTATTGATTCCTTTTTTAGTTCTCTTTAGGTGAATTGAGATTTTTGAAGGATTTACTACAGCAGCTTGTGTTTTTAGTGAAGAGCCTTGCTGTTCCAAAGCTTTGCCATAGGTCTAATATCTTTTGAATAAGCTAACGTTGCTAATGAAGATTGTGGGAAGTTTTGTGTGAAGGAAAAATTTCAGGTGTAGAGAGAGAATGATGCAGTGAGATGAATAATGGACAAAAGCTCCATCTTGGGGATGCCACCATGGTGTCACCCCAAGAAATATCCAAGAGGTACAAGCGTCAAAGCTTGGGGATGCCCAAGGCATCCCCTTCTTCATCAATAAAAAGCTCAGGTCTGTCTAGACACTTCGTTTTTATTGTTTCATGCACAATTGTGTTGTTCTTGGAGAGTCTTAGTTTTCGTTTGCTTTTCTTAGTTTTTTTAGTTTTCTTAACTAGTTTGGACCCTCGTTCTCGCTATGTTGATTTGCAAATAAGTTTGCTTGGTGTTTGGAAAGGAGTAGTAAGTTCTTGCTTGAAGTGCAAGGGGAGCTTGCATTGAATGTGACTTAGACTTTAGCATGACATGCTAGGTGTTGTTTTGACCTTATTCTTAGTGATTATTGCTATAGCATGTCTTGTTCCAAACAATTGGGATTGCTTAGTGTGCCTTGAAGAAATTATGCGTTGTTTTAGCATGCAAAAGCATAGTATTGTGGTATTCTCCTTTGATGTTTTGCTTGGGTTGACTTGGAACATGCTCACACCATGTTATGATTATGATAAGTCACCATTAGCCTCTATGATCATTTAGTCCTTGACTTGTAGTACCACTATTTGCTTTAATTGGTATGCTTTGTTGGATTGCATGATTATGGCCATTATTGCTCTCTTAGTTGGTTGCTCCCAGTCTTTTGCTAGCCTCCACTTGTATGAGTAAGTTCTACTCATGCTTCCAACTCCCAAGAAACCAAGTTATTCCAAAGTGTCCACTATAAACTCCTATGCATGGTGTGTTACACCATTCCAAAGTATATTCTTTCTTTCAACTATCTTCCAATGAAAAACTATTTTGTTATGTGAAAACTTAGTGATTAAAGCCCTCACGAACTTGATGGCACACTTTATTCTTTTCCCCTAATAAACTTGAACCATTGTGACAACTTTGTTGTATATGCTTGCACTTATAAGTTGGAATTAGCAGAACCATGCTGTCACGGGGAATGTTTTCAACATTGCACTTGTACCTTGTTGTACTCAGTTGATATCATGTTCTTTTGTCTATGGATGTCACCGGTGTGAAATAAAGAGGGAACTTGTAAGTCCATGGAGTTTATATCCTGTGTTAGAGAAACGCCTGGGCCGCTAGCCTAGGCCATGCCTAATCATGGTGGAAACTTGCAGCATTATTCTTATAAACAAGAGACACATTGACAAAAGAGGAAAGAGAGAAAAAATCACCATATTCCCATGGTAAATGGGAAGATTGCTGAGATGCTCATTGTTTGCTTGCCTTGTCATTTTCGTTATGGGAAATGTCCTGTGCCATGTGCAAGGGGTACCCCGTTGGCGGTTCTCAATGATATACAAATACTTACAGTGACAAGAACTTACCTGGACCCAAAGTTGAGTATGCACGAGGTGTGGCCCTCGTATTTAAGGGGCATGAGATTGCCAACTTATACTTCGTCAAGCATATACTCCATCTTTGCCACTTTAACCTTAACCACTTCAAGATGCTTATGATAGGGGCAATGAGGGCTAAAAGCTAACAAGTACCATAATTTTTGGTAGCTCTTTTTGAAACTTGTAATCCCTGCTTCCTTTACAAAAAGGCCTTTCTTCCACCATTATTGAGTCACCACCTTCTACCTTTAGGCACCATTAAGAGAGCATAGTTGTCATTCTGTGTGCAGTGTTCCAAAGCTTATTAATTGATGCATATTGTGTTATTACTTGCTATTGTGCTACTTGTTTTAGTCACCCTTGTGAACTTTGCAGGTGTCCCATGCATTATATTGCTACTCTATGAGGGACAAGATTATTGCCACTATGCTATGTTTTCTGCATGTGAAACAAACAAATGTTTTTCAATGCATGTTATTCATGATCTTTGTTTGTAGCTTGCCATGTTGCATACATAGTTACTATGTCCTATTGTTAGAACTCCATCTTTCATGCACATGTTTAGAGTTATTTGATCCCAGCTTTCAATGCTTGCAAATGGTTGGATATTTATTGTGAGGGTGCATGTCACCTCAAAAATTATTCTTTTTCTCACTTACCTACTCGAGGACGAGCAGGAGTTAAGCTTGGGGATGTTGATACGTTGGAAATGTATCTATAATTTTTTATGCTCCATGCTTGTTTTGTATCTACTTTGCTTTACTTGTCCACACTTTGAGGTGCTTTTTACATGTTTTCTGGCACTAACCTATTAACAAGTTGCAACAGTGCCAGATGCCTATTTTTTGCTGTTTTTGCTTCCAGAAAATTTAGTAAAGAAATATTCTCGGAATTGGACGGGACAAGGACAAAGTCAATTACTTTCCGTGGGGAACAAGAAGTCCAGAGGAGAGCCAGAGGGGCCAGCCAGCGGGGCCAGACCCAACCCAGGCATGGGGGCAGGTGGGCCCACGCCTAGCTAGGGTTTGGTGGCCCTTGCCGCCTCCCGGTCTTGCCCGTTCGCCTATAAGAAGCCCCCGATGCAGAAACCCTGGGAACCCGATCAAAAATCCACGAAACCGTGTGTAGCCGCCGCCACCATCGTCCCTAGATCGGGGGGATCTGAAGTTCTTCCCGGCACCCTACCGGAGGGGAGATCATCCCGGAGGCCTTCTCTCTGGTATGATGCATGAGTAGTTCCACCTTGGACTATGGGTCCATGTAGTAGCTAGATGGTTGTATCTCCTCCTTTGTGCTTTCATGTATAGATCTTGTGAGCTCCGTTCATGATCAAGATCTAATCTATTTATAATCATGCATGTTGTGTTTGTGGGGATCCGATGGATATTGAGATTATTATGTTGGTTTGATTAATGGTTTTGTCTTTATGATTCTATCATGTCTGTGTTGTTTGTGATCTTGCATGCTCTCCGTTGCTAGTGGTTATCTTGGCCAAGTAGTTGCTAGTGACTCCAAGAGGGGGTATTTATGCTCGATAGTGGGTTCATGCCTCTAGTTTCCAAGGGAAGTGACAGAAACCTCTTTGGTTGTACATGTGTTGTTGCTACTAGGGCGAAAACAATGGTCTCTTGTTCATGGAACATGTGGACTGTTTACCTTACACACTTTTATTAAAGCAGTTGTCTGTTGCTTGCAACTTAATACTGGAGGGGGTTCAGATGATAACCTGAAGGTGGACTTCTAGTCATAGATGCAGTTGGATGGTGGTCTATGTATATTATTGTATTTCCCAATCAGCCTCATAGGATCTTTCTGACTAGTAATTGCATTGTTATGCCTTGCTCAGTTCCTATCAATTGCCTCGCTGTAATTTGTTTACCCTTCATGCCGTGTTGTTTATCTAAGGAGAGAACCTCTAGTGAACTATGGACCCCGGTCCAATCTTTACCATTGATACATCTTTCATTGTTACTTGTTTACTTGCTGCAAACCATTACCTTCTGCACCATACGTTTAATCCTTTGTTACAGCAAACTGGTGAGCTTGACAACCTCACTGATTCGTTGGGGCAAAGTCTTGATTTTGTGTTGTGTAGGTCTCCGCGTTGCTTGCAACACCTGTGTGACGTTTTCCTTCCTCCTACTGGTTCGATAACCTCGGTTTATTACTGAGGGAAACTTGCTATTGTGCTGCTTCATACCTTGCTCTTGGGGTTTCCAACGAAGCATCGCACGACAAGTACTGGGCGCCATTACTCACTTTTCCCTAGCCGCTTAGTTTTTCCTCACTTTTGTCCAGCTCCTATTATGGAACTCTCACATCGGTCTGAAACTCGCTCTCCGTCGGGTCCCGCTAGTGGACCTTCGCCGTTACATGCTGACAAGTGGGGCCGCATTCAGGTGGGTCCCGTAGTGGACCCTCGCCGTTACGTGATGACAAGTAGGACCCCCTGTTACATGATGATAGGTGGGGCCACGTTTAGTCGGGTCCCGTAGTAGGACCCCCCATGTTGTGGGGCCGGCTTCTAGATACGTGCGCGTTTTCGGGGATGTGGTGTGGGACCATGTGGGGCACGTTTGGTAGATACATGCGCCCTGTCGCATAAATTGGAAGATTTCTTTTTTGTTATTTTTATGATTTTCCTTTTTAAGAGTGCCTTTTCCCCTTTATGTCACTAACGGTTGTTATTTTTTCCCAAAAAGGCAGCGAATCTAGAGCAGCTTCTCTCTTCATTCATGGTTCCTTTTGGCCCTCGTATTTTCCCAATCTGGCAGCAAATCTAACCAGCACCATAAATATGTAGATAAATAAAGCAGATGTAGATAAAGCAGCTAATAAAGGATTATATAGTATGATACTTAAACCAGGTTCGAAAATTAGGCTGCTCAGCAGCAGCATCTTACAAGTTCAACACAGACAACAAAACAAAAGAAGCTACTTTACAGCAGAAGCATCAGCACAAGATCGTGGCCCCTCCTGTCCTTTGCTAGGAGGGCCTCTGCCTCCTCCCTCTGGCGCTTCCTCCACTTCCTACTGCCCAGTCCCTTGACCTTGGGCGCCTTGGGATTGATCGGGGCATGCGACCCTCCTCGATAGCCACCTTCTGGAGGTTGCGGAGGTGACAACCGAGCGCCTTGTGCTGGGCTCTGAAGGTGTTGACGTTTTTTGACGGTCCGCGGGTCTTCACGTCCTCGGTATGCATCACAAGGGAGTTGAAGTCGGTGGCGAGGCTGCTGGTGCAAAAGGGGCACCTGTAGACGTCACCAGCGAAGAAGCCGTTGAACTGGCCGGACTTCAGCTTCCTCAGCACCTGACGAGTCTTGGTGTCCGTGGACTCGTCGTCGATGTAGACGTTGCTGCTATCCACCTATTACAAAAAACAGTAGCGTGCAATAAGGACATGGTTGAGATACCGTGATTATCGGGATTGATTAATTGCATAAATTAACCGATTGACATCCCCTGATTATTCCCCAATCCCTAAATCTCAATACAAATTAAATACTGATCCTAACTATAGATCGGTGCTAGTACTGATCCCAACTATAGATCGGTGCTAGTACTGATCCCAACTAGGGGCATTCATCAAAATACGAGATCTAACACAAGAGGATTAGCTACTGTAAAAATACCTAGCATCCAAAAATACGAACAGCCGAGCCCTAATAACACATGATCTAGCATCCAACGATGGGAATGGGGGAAGAACAAAGGAAGGGGAGAAAACCCTATTTACCTCCGACCATGGGTTGGCTAAGCTGGTGCGGGGGTCCTAGCCATGCATGCGGGATCTGCTGGACAACGGCGGGGGGCAGTACGGGGACGAGGGCCTACTCGCCGGCGGCTACGGCGGAAGCGGGGACAGGGGTCTGGACGGGGATGGTGGATGCCTTCAATGCCTCAACGGGGTCCTGTAGGGGGACAGGGGCCTCATCGTCGGCCACCTTGGAGGCGATGATGGCGGCCGACATGGAGGCCCCCATCACTGGCGTGGTTGGGGTTTTGTTGGGGGTTTGTAGAAGGTGATGAGACAGTGGATGTAACATCCCATGATTAGCACCTAGAAATAGAAAGGACACAGATTTGTGCATTGCATTCATGCATAAGAAAATCCGGGGAATTTTCGCGCAAAACTAAAAGAGCTATAAAGGGATCGGGATCTCTCTTGTATTGAAGAAAACTTCGGAGCAAGTGCGATAGATTTTGACATGACCTTTGTAGAATTCTTTGTTTTGGGGAAAATTTGTTCAAACATATATTTGAATTTAAAATATGAAATTCAAATGAATTTATAAAATTCACAAATGGAAATTGGAAATATTTAATAAATTGAAATGAAATGATTACATAAAGAATATAAAAAGGATTCTTTATTAATATAAATATATATACATATAGTATTACGTTACAATAGATAAATAAAAGTAAAGTATCAGGAAACAAATAAGTAGAAAAAAGAATTACATTATTGAAATAAATAAAAGAATTCTTTATTACAACAAAATATATATGACATTGTCTTTACAATTAGGATTTACAAAGGAAGAATTAATAAATAAATAGTTCATTATTTACAATCACAATAATCATACAAAATCTTTACACATTTGAATAAAAGGAAATTACAACAAGATTAAAAATAAAATCTAACTAAGCTTCTTTTCTTCTTCTTGATCTTCATTCCTGTAAAATAAACAATAGAGAAGAAACATTGTTTTAATGTTAAAATATTTTCCCCACCATAGGTGAGGCAATTTAATATACGAAAATAGCTTAGGGATTTTGGTAAGAACTACCAAAATCCACTAATGACCTAAGAGGGTACCACCCAATCTAGACCATAAGTAGAAATTTTGATCTGTGAGCTATACACTTGAGTATGAGAGGCAAAGTTAAGGTCCAAAGAAACCAGCACAAATTTGATCATTTGTATTATTATGCAACAACTAGCATGCTATGGCACCCTCTTAAGCCTAGCTAAAATCAATTAGATAGAAAGAGGCAACAATAATAAAAAAGGAATAATCATGTTTAGCACTAAATCAACTAAATGGATTATGTTTAAGACAATAAGGTTCTCAGCCCGGGACAAGCTAGATGGCATTACCAACCTTAGTAAATCCACTTGGCAGTAAGTAAATAAAGGAATAGAGATAGTTATCCATAGCAATTGTAGCTTGCACAAAGAAGAGGGGAAAGCTAACTTGCCATCTTGTACCAAAAAGGGCCCCACCTGTAAGCAGCTTACACATATATGGAGCTATGTAGTGTTGTCAACACCAGGAAGCATCACAGGAAGTACAAAGGGAGAGCACAGCCGTAGCAGCTCAGCTAGAAGCTGATCCATATCTCTCTATAGCACATCAACACACATCCCAGCTCATTTCTTAGCACTAGAGCTCCCAAGCCCACACATAAATAACCACAAGATCACCAATCTAGACCAGGACCGTCAATCAAATCTGGTTGCTCCTTGGAGCCATCCAGGATCTAGGAGAGGAATTCACAGGAAAGGCAACATGGTTACCAAAGGAGAAATTGGTAAACATAGTTGCAAAGGAGGAGGAGGCAAGAAGCACTAGTAGCAGATGATTTAACTCACCATTTTCACCACACCCATACAAACCACTAGAACACCAGAGTTATTTCTGATGTATTTCACAAAGCCACTAGTAGTCCAAAGAAGAACTAGCCAGCATATCAAGTATCAGGATAGGATTAAAAGTAGATCCAACAAGGAATAAGGAGGAGAAGGATTTCCAGGACAGGATGCTATAAGCTTACATCAGTAGCAAAACAAGGTCAACAATCATATCTTTGTAGCAGGTAGAACTCTATAATCTTTTAAGCATTTTTATTCTCTTTTGCATCAGCATCTTGGGAAAATAAAGGGACTAATACACATCAAATCCTTTCCTCTACCCTTCAACTAGATGATCATCTAGGAGGATTGGAGGAGGGTGTTCTCTCAGATCTACATAGAGATGTTATGTATATCCTCATAGAGAATTAGAAAGCTACATCATAATCTTTGTTCCTATTCATTAAAAGCCTCAGTCTATGCATCCTAGGCTAGATAAATTAATTAAACTACAGATGTGTCCTTATCATGTAAAAAGGGGCTTTTGGTAGGGGCATGCTCTCAGGTTGGCATAGAAGCTATGCTAGACACATCATAGAGCTGAGAGAAAACAGTAGTATATGTTCTTGTATTAAATTGGCCTCTGCCTTTGCATCATTGGCAGGGGCAAGGGCATCAGGTCATATACACTATGATCATACCACTGTGCACACTCCAAAGTGAGGCACCACAGTAGTAGGAACACAACCAGAGAAGCCACAAGGGATCTCTGACTGAGTTCATCTTCCCAACTTGGATTTGAGCCTCAGGGCTACACTCTAATGAAGTGTAAAATTCATTCTCCTAGGATGGTTACCAGGAATTAACTTTGTAGTCAAATTTGTTGCCACTCATGACAATCATCCTAATCATGAGATAACACATTAAGCCAAGATATAGTTATAGTAGATTCAAAGCATCAATCATAGAAGCAAGCTTCAACATCTTATATTCCAAGTATGAATTCATCATAATACAATAGAAGCTCATTATATTTAATGCTATTAACAACTTATACCACTAGCATCAGGAACACCCAATCAAGATAAGGGTCACATGCACACAATTGATCACTGAGCAGACCACTGTTAAACATCAAGCATCAAAACATGTAGGAAGAAGAAATCTAATTAAGATTGTACACTAGGATTGAGAGAGGTTGTGAGAAGGGGAAGTTGCACCTACCTAGGGCGAGTCCTAGCTCGCCGAAGAGGAGGCAGAGGCCGCAAATGTAGCAGCACGACGACACGATGGGCACCAAGGCGCCTGTACCGCGCCGGTCCGCCCCAGCAACATCTGTAGCGCGGCGAGGGTCATGGCCAAGTAGCAGCACCGCCAGGATCGACAGCGGTCCGGCCAGGGCAGAACTAGGATTTTGGCCGGAAGCGTGCGAGGCCGCGATTGAACCAAATCGGCCAGGAGAAATGAAGAGGAGGCATTAGCTAGCTAGCTCCAGCACACGGCAGCAATCGACGGCGTCGGATTTGGCCAGCGTTGGCCGGCGAAGGGCGGTGGCGGCAGCGTGTGCGGGTGAGGGAGAGAAACGAGAGAGGGAGAGTGGGGATTGTGTCGCGTGTGTGCGAGTGAGAGTAGAGGAAGAGAGGGGGTGGGATGTGGTCTGGATGACCCAAGCCAGCTCTAAATGGGCCAGGTTGGCCCATGTGCCCAACCAAATAGCCCAAGTTAATTAGGATAAGAAATGAAATAAAAGTAAAACAAATAAATTACTAAAATAACCTCTAAACATTTTTAGCTATAGAAAATTATAGAAAAATCATAAAAACTACATTTAATATGTTAAAATTATCATAAAAATAAGATCTATCTAATAAAAATATAACTTTATTTATTTAAATAAAATATAAAACACATAAATATTAACATCATTGAATCCTGAGTAAAAATTTCATAAAATAAGCAAAACTCCAAATAAATAAATAAAAATCATTTTTGTGTATAAAAATAACTCTACTATTTTATAAAAATACTAACTTAGAGTTTTACTTATAAAATAAAAAACAAATATTTAAAGACACTTAATTCTTTGAAGAATTTTATAAAAATAAAGGTAATACTTAAAAATAAATAAAATTCATTTTTAAGATCTTGAATAAATATATTTTACTAGAAAAATACTATATATATTATTCTAAGATATTTAAATAACATTAGATAATAAAACTCATTTACTTATTTTACTAAAATAAAATAACTACTTTGTTAATTCTCTAAGGCTATGTTTGGATGTATGCATTGGGCCTAGACATTGGGTATTGGGGCATTCAAGAGCCGAATATCTAAAACTTGAGCGTTTGGATGTACTTGGTATTCAGGCTAGACATTCGGGCTCGATATTGAGATGGCCCAAATCAACTAGCAAGACCTCCTCCCGAAAGACGAGCCTCACCCCTCGACATTGCGTGGTATTCGGCCGAAGCGTTTTTTCCTCTCGTTCCCGAGCGTCACCCCTAGACACCGCCGCCTCCCTCCTTCTCCGCCACCAACGAGGATGGGCATCGCCGCCTCCCTCCCCGACCCCGCCGCCTCCCTCCCCGACCTCGCCGCCTCGACCCCGCCGCCTTCTTCCCCGACCTCGCCGCCTCCCTCCCCGACCTTGCCGCCTCCCTTCTTCTCCGCCTCCGGCTAGGCTGGACACCGCCGCCTCCCTCCTTCTCTGCCTCCGGCGAGGCTAGGCACCACCGCTTCCCTTCCTGACCCTGCTGCCTCCCTTCCTGACCCTGCCGCCTCCATCCTCCTCTCTGAACCTCAGATCGATCGAGGGCATAGGTAAATCGAGCAACCACCGGCGGCCTCCATCCTCGGGCCTCCATCCTCCAGCCTCCATCCTCCGGCGGCCACCGGCGCCGTTGCCCTCCACCTCGGCCTCCATCCCCTCCTCCTGTTCCTGTCGCCCCCCTCAAATTCTCTCTCTGCAAGATTTGACCATCCAGATGCAATACACCACTTTGACCATCCAAACAAGATTTGTCATTCAACTTAGCTACCAAATATCTAAACATCCAAACAAAAATATTGACATTGATCTCAATGCAAATGTCCCATGGTTTTGATATCTCAACGAATGCAATGCCTAGCCTCCCAATGCATACATCCAAACGGAGCCTAAAGTTACTTACTAAGAAAGAAATAATCACATTTCTTAGTAAAAACACTAAATCCTTTAAATTTAATTATTAAGTCTAATTCCATAATCATAATTCATAATAAAACTTAAGTATAACTATTAACTTTTAAATACTCTTATTAAATCTTTTTATATATCACTCATGTATAAGATGATGAATAATCTCATCTCTTAATCACTCTTAAAATTATTCTAAACTCTAAAATTTTTGTAAGATCATCTAATTATGCTCCCATGAATAAGATGCATGTTGTAAATTCATCTTTCACTTAAATTAAAAGGGATCATTCATAATCATATTTGTCAAAACCCTAACACTAGATGATGTTCTAAAACTCACTACATCTAAACAATCATGAACATCTCATTTGAAGTTTATTCATTTTTTTAAAGTTAACTTTGGTCACTTATAACATCAATTGAAATACGATAACTTAACATCATTCATAACCATCACAAACCTTAATGTAAAACCAAAATAACTCTCAAGACTGATTAACTTTAACTAAACACTAGTTTCTTCAAATGTTATTCTTTTTTCCACTTCACACAAACAAGTCTATAATAGTTCCTTTAGCTCTTAAGAACTCAACCCAAGGACTTTTTAACCTAGTCACCAGATAACAATTAATCATAATCACATTACCATATTTGTACTTGTATATTTTGGATTGTTAACACTTAAGTTCCTTATCAATGCCATTGCTTATGAAATAAACCTAAAGATAAACCTAATCTTAAAGAACATACCTAAGATCAACTTATTTATAATGCTGAGGGTTTCACTTTGGGAATTATAAAATTGCATAACATTATTTATGCATAATGGCATCTTGCTTATTTAAACATTAGTCCTTACCAGACCAATGATGATGATTTCAGATATTGGATCTTCTATTATCTCAAAGACCATGAGTGCATAATCTTGCAATCACAAAAGGCAAGTTCACACTTGCTCATGTCCTTTGATTATTTTCTGTAAAGTATTTTGCAAATCCAGTGTTGTCATCACATGCATTTCAAAAAGGTCAAAAAACACTATTTTCATAATAATATGATTATAGGTTATTTACCATAAGGTAATAACCTTCTATGAAAGTTCCGATGGTAAAGGAACATATTATCTAGGACTTAACAACCAATGTCGCCAGTGATTCTTGCGTCGTATATTACGCGTTAACCATGAGATTTGGAATGGGACAGAGAAGTCAGCTGGATCGGCTCTCTCTCGCATGCCAACGGATGACCGGGCCGTTGTTGCAACTCCTCTTATAGATGGTTAGCAGGTTATGGGTGGGATCCCTCAACGTCCCATGGCTTCTGGTATCTATGAGGGTTGTACACCTTAGACTGATAATGGAAACAAGTTTTATCCTAGGTCTGATGTGCAATCCGTCGGATTTGTGGGGTCACGGAGAAGGATAGTGATTGGCTTGGATCTTAGTCTAGGCCTCACACCAAGGAAGTGTGAACGAGCCTATAACTCGGATGTGCAACAAAGCTAAGATCTCTCATGGGTAAAGCAACGCACCTCTACAGAGTGTAAAAACTATAACTTGTTACTCCCTGTTCCGGGAAGGAGCTGCGAACGTTGCGGGAAAGGAACTCCATGAAAGTTCTGGTAAACCCGTGAAGGCTGATGGACATAGATTTTCAGAATAAAAGCAATCTTTGAAGAAATGTTTACGAAAACTTGCATTGCCTACGACCTATGGTCTGTGGCTGTAGATAGTGCATCAAACACTTCTCTTTAGTGAACTTGCTGAGTACGCTCGTACTCAACGTACCTTCTTAACCCTTGCTAGATCTCGGAGAAACCAATGGCGTTCCCAGGAAATAAGTTACTTGAAGAGTTGAAGATATCTGAGGGAGATCAATGGAGTCGAAGACCTTACCGGAAGCTATCAAAGACAAGCTGAAGCATAGAATATAAATAGAACTCCTAGAATCTAAAACCTACTTCTGTAGAACAGTACTATAGTAGCACTTTCAAGCCTTATACATATACTTATAAGTAGTACTCTTAAGGTAAACTCCGAATGGATCTTTCTGGTTCTTTCTGTATAATATTCCTCACTGTTCGAGAGGAAGTTCTCTTGATCTTTTGTTATATGTTATATAAAGCGTTGTATTGGACCTGCGATGTTTCTGTTGTACTACTCTGAGGGATATAATGCGGATGGAACAGTGTTCCATTGGTGTTATGTCAACGACTATAGTGTACTACATCATGCAGTGGTATGCTGGGTCACCGCAGTGGAGATGATTGCGTGAGTGAGTGATGAGTGAGAGTGATGAGGCCTCAATAAAGGTGAAGGGAGGAGACGTTTCGTTGAACCACCGTGCACCGCGTAACCGTGTGCGCTACTGCACATGCACGGGCACACGCGTTCGTTACCGCCCCATGCACCGCGACACGCGTACCGTGCGTCACGTTTTCCCCCTCGTGTATAACCTAGGCCACTTAGTTGTGCTCAGTTATACCCTCGATTGTAGCACTAGAAGTTTGGTTGTACTCAGTTTTGCCCTCCAGTACTAACATTGTTGTGTGCAATATACTCACTTTTACCCTCCGATGGCTGGTCAATAGAGAGTCAATGAATGGGTTTTAGCTAGCTAATTGAGTCATTTTATGCACAACAAATTCAAAAAGATCAAAACATAGTGGCATCTACCCAGGGAGTCTTATTATGTGACCTGTCACCATAAGAAATGTATAAAAATAAAGTTTTAACCTAAATCACCACTTCTCAAATCACCTACTATCTATGAAGGTTCATGGCTTTCTACTCAAGCCTCTTCCCAAAACATCCCTCCCCAAAACATAATTTGTCTGAATGAGGCAATAATTGTCAAACTGATATATATATTTGAATTGCAAATAGTTTGATGTATGCCAATATGTATTTTATTGTATAAAAGAAGCATTTTCCATTTTTTAAATCTCTTTCTGTTTTCTATTTGAACCCCGTTGGCAGTTTTTCTCTTGGTTTTAAAGTTCTACTCAGTTTTGCCCTTGGTTTTTAAGTTCTACTCAGTTTCCCCCTCCCTCTTAGTCACAAACTCTCACACATGTGCTCATCTTGGCTGCTACGCTCTAATTGGTCGAGATAGTTGTCACGCGGATCGTACCCACCAACTGTTGATCCTCTGTGATATAGCGGACAGGATAACCCCTGTATCTGTCGGGGGGCACCCTCTATCCATGCAAAATAACGAGTTTGCCACACCGATGCTTTAACTCCATAAACAAATGATTTTGAATATAATTTGAAGGGAAAGTGTTGAAAGGTGTATAATTTTTGCATTATATTTCACTCCATGTCCTAAGTGCGATTTCAAAGAGTTCAAAGGTGTATAATTTTTGCATTATATTTCACTCCATGTCCTAAGTGCGATTTCAAAGAGTTCAAAGGTGTATAATTTTTGCCATATGCAAGTTTATGCATTACATTCTATGAAAATGATAATCTCTCAAGATTTTCTTAGCACATCATTATCACGTATTAAGTGCGATTTCATAGTGTTCAAAGGTTAATTTTTTTTGTATACGCAAGTTTAGGTATCACTTTTCACACTATAAAAATGGTAAACACCCTTTTACATTAAGAGTTGTATAATTTTTCAATTTGAAAGTGTTCAAGAGTAGTGTCAATTATAAACACTCTTTTACATCAAGAGTTGTATGATTTTTTCAATTCAAAAGTGTTCAAGAGTTGTGTTAATTATAAACACTCTTTTACATTAAGAGTTGTATGATGTTTTTTAATTTGGAAGTGTTCAAGAGTTGTGTCAATTATAAACACTCTTTTACATTAAGAGTTGTATGATTTTTTTAAATTTGAAAGTGTTCAAAAGTTGTGTCAATTATAAACACTCTTGTACATTAAGAGTTGTATAATTTTTTTTAATTTGAAAGTGTTCAAGAGCTATGTCAATTATAAACACTCTTTTACATTAAGAGTTGTATAATTTTTTTAATTTTAAAGTGTTCAAGAGTTGTGTCAAATATAAACACTCCTGTACATTAAGAGTTGTATAATTTTTTTAATTTGAAAGTGAATCGCTAGCCGTGCGAGAGTTGTGTCAATTATAGTTTCAGACCGCGCGAGAGTTTCATAATTATAAACACTCTTGCAAACGAACTGAATCTCCATTTCTCCAGGGGAATTTACAATAGATTTTATCTATCTCTGAGAGTTATGGAGGTTGCAACCACCGATAGTAAGTAAAATCTAGAGAGATATTGTTCACAACCACGAATTACGCCATCACTAGATCGATCCTATTCGAAAAGCAAGGCAGTTAGTTGAGCTCCAGTGATTCGCATTCAAATACTGCCAATAATCAACCCACAAAAGGGAAATGATGCTTACCCAGATGGAATCCATGCGTTAGATCCCTGCGATTCCACCCAATCTTCTCCGTGCTCGACGCGGATGGATGGTGCACCAGCCGGCATTGCATACTGTTTCGCGAAAGGGGTAGATCTACCAGGGGTGGGAGCAGAGGCGGGGGTGGAGTGGGCGGCTCTGGGGCCGAGGATGACATAAGGTAGGAGGGCACGACGGCGGGGCAGCAGACGGGCGGTGTGGGAGCTGTTCTAGGCTCGGGGGAAGCGAATGCTTTGGGTGAGAGAGAATGGCCGGTCCAACATGTCTCCATGCGGCCCCACTCTTCACCACGTATGCAAGACCAATCCCAACGCGGCCCCACCCTTCACCACGTATGCAGGACCCGTCCCAACGCAGCCCCACCGGTCAGGCATGTAACGGTCGAGGCCTCGTAATGTAACGCTCAACGCCCGACCCGCCCCAACGCGGTCCCACCAGTCAGCATGTAATGGTCAAGCCTTTGACCTGATGGCATCCCTCCGTGCGAGCGCCCGCGAGCACCCGCGAGGGTTTCTTAACATGGTGAGGGGAAAAGTGAGGAAAATTTAAGCGGCTGGAAAAGTGAGGAAAAGTTAAGCAGCTGGGGAAAGTGAGTACAACTAACGAACCAAGGGCACGAAAATAGAAATCCCTAGATTAAAAGATTTGTTTTCGTAGCCTATAATACAAGGTACATCGCTCTTAGAATATGAAACCTCGTAGAATATACTATTGACATATTTGTTTTTTTTAGCTTTTTCTAGAACTTTGATATCAACTATTTGAATTTTTAAAACTGAGCTTCGTGTACGAACGATTCAACATACTACAATATATACACATTATCCGACCAGAAACTAAAATGAGCAAAACTAACATAAAACCTCAGTCTAACATACTACCGACGGTGCATCATGAGGCCTAATAGGAAAACCAAACAACATGATCATGAGTGGCTCTACCCCTGATCCAAAAGATTGAAGGATTTTCTGAATTTCTGATGCCCTGCACGTAGAAGTACAGCAGATCATGAATGGACTAAAGTAGGGTGATTGGCATAAAAGAACACTCTCTTGGTGGAGGTGTTATGGTCATAGATATCCACCTTAAATGTGGAATCATCTACTACCTTGAACACCAGGATATCATCAACCTGCAGTTCATGAACATGTGCAAAAAATAACTAACCTTCATTGAAGACCAGCTTATCACTATTCTTATCGCTCTCGATGTGCACAAACTAGCCGCACCCAGGGCAAGTCTTCAGCATGACAGGCCTAGCAATCCCCTTCAGGCGCTTCTTGAACTCGCTAGGGATGAGTAGCATGTACATGTCTTCTTCATCGAGTTGCACATAGAAGCGAGAGGGCTAAGGAGGGTCCAATTGGTGGCCAGCCCTTTTAGGGCGGCCTGTGTAACATCCTAGCACTAGATATTAGAAATAAGCTAAACTCAGATGTGTGTATTGCATTCATGCATAGAAAATCTGAATAATTTCGCGCTTTTGAACAAAACTTGTCAAAGTGATTGAAGCTTCTCTTAAATTGGTGGAACCGAAGTGGATCATCAAGTTGACTGCGATAAGTTTCAATATGACCTTTGCTAAAACCTTATTTTGGGTAAAGATGATTTGATCTAAGGCTAGATAAAATATAATAGATTAAACCATAATACATTGCTTAATGATTAATATCAGATCCTTAAGAGATCATATCATGGTATTCATTACAATAATTCATAATACCAAGTTAAGAATATAACTCAAGTAACCAGAATGTAATAACTAAATCTTGACTTATCTTAATCTTATCTATTTCTATCATGAGTATCATGGTAATACTTAACCTTAACTCTTTAGTTAAGTTGAATAGGAAAGAAAAAAAGTCAAGACCATTCACTATATATCTTTATGTCCATATCAATTCCTATTATCTCTATTGAACCTTATCCTAATATCTGTTGTTCATCAATGTTGAGTAATCAACTATTGATTCATCAACTCTTAGCCTATCAATTCTTGATCTATCAACACTTGTTCTTGTCATAGCATTCACTTTAAATCCTATAGAGAAAGAAGTAAGAAGAGGTAAGTGGTAATCCTAGTTTTAGATATCATCTATAGGATGGGAGTGTTTGAAGAGAATCAAATCAATATGATAATTGGTGGAGTTAACTCACTCCTGAATGGAATAGAAGAGTTATCTGGAATACATATTTATATGGTAAAAATAGGATTATAAGGATGAATTCTAAAGATAGTTACCAAGGAGTAATCCTATTGGAACAAGTAGGCATAGACAATGAATAATATCTCCTAGTCAGATAGAGATAGTAAGAAGATAATTATAATACAACTATAATGTTGTATTGATGAAAGCCTTGATTAGCCAACTGAAACCCTAAGCCATAAATGATCAAAGGATTATAATGATCATGCTTAAGTCACTAAGAGTGATTGATTATATGATGTATAAGTGACATTGGTGGATAAAACATGATTAAACCCTAGTATAGATATGTTATCCTAGGTGAATCATGACAAGTCACAATGATATAATGTGAAGTTGGAATATAAGATACTGGAGATTAAGTAGAGATAAGATACTATGACTAAGCTGATGCTAGAGCAACATTGAGTTATTGAAGTGGTAATATTCCTCTTAAAGGATAGTAAGCACTTGAGGAAAGTAGAATTTGATATATACATCTATTGGAGTAATATTAGTGATGAATCATAAAGGAAGAGTATGAATGGAGTTAAAAGTAACCACTTGTTGGATTGGAGATTATCATTAGTAGATTAGTTTGATATAACCAAGGGTAGAGATATGAGAAGATTATGAAAAGCTTCAATGACAAGCTTCTGAGATTTATATGTGAGATTACAAACAAATCTGTGAAGTAAGAGAGTAATCATTCAAGTGCACTTGGATTCATTAGAAATATTATATAGATGAGAGTTATCATCTCTAGGAGGAGATCATATAGAGCTTTAGTGTCAAGCTCATTGGATTTGTAGATGAATTTAAGTAGATTATCTGTTAGTGGGGATATATATGTGAAGTAAGTTTACCATATTAAGATATGAAGATAGATGTGAAGAAGTAGTATATCTAGGAAAGTAATTCCTTAATTAGAAGTCTAGAATTTTGAAGTAGGGAAGATAGGAATTCTTGGTAAACACTCAACCTTAAATATAAAACCAAACTTAATATCTATCTCATATATTTGATCCAGCATCCTATTCCCTAATGGCTTGTAAGAATACTTTTCTATAGCAAATCACTTAAGCACATCTTTTTCATTTCCAAACATTAAAATCATATGTGCTTATATACCATAAATATGAACTCTTTATCATAAGTCACTTTAGCAAACAATCCTACCATCTTAATATAGATTGAAATCTCATCCATTATCACAAACTTGGAGGAAATGTGCCCTTAGCCTTGATCTTTAACCATATTCATTAAAGAAGATAAGTATATTAAAACCCATAACACCTATGGGTAGTTTTGTAGCTCAAAATCCTGGCTTAATACATGACACTAAATCATCTTGATCACTTAAGTAATTCTTGCTACAAATCTGTACATGATAAATTCTACCAAGACAATAACGACATTTTAGATGGTAGTGAACCATTAGTTAAGAAATTTATCCATGCTTACTTTGAAAGTAAGAAGGATAGTTATGAATAGCATTTCTGAGGAAATTGAGTAAAGGAGATTTCAAACCTTATGAATCCTAGAATTTAAAACTACCATATAATATTGATGATAAATGGTGCCAAGTATGAATTTATTCCATGAATTTCATTAATCATCTTAAATCTTTACCATTACTATTATCATGGTGAAAACATAATCATTTTCATAAGGCTTTTGGAATAAACAAAAATATTAAAACCCTAATTCCTAGTTGCTCCACCTAATAATCACCTCCCATATGTTATGGATTAGAAAATTAGAAATAATGTAACTAAACGAAATACATTATTATAATACAAACTATTTAATAATCCTAAATACATTTTCATATAAATACTTGTCCAAAGAAGAAATTCCATAACGAAAATTTGAAACAATTTCTTAAATAAAAAATCTAGAAAAGAAAATAGAATATAGAAAATGTTAAAGAAAAAGAAAAGGGACAGATCACAGCTGTTTCTGGCCCTAGCCCATTTCCCTCTCCCTTATCTGTCACCCACGAGCTGCCACAGCAGTCCACCTAGCAAGCCTTGTCGCAGCCCACTTCGGCCCAACACCAGTCCACCAGGAGCCCGTACCCCTTTGGCCTCATGTCTTCGTCGTCTTCCTCGAGAAGTGAAGCAGCTCGCTGGACGCCGGTGATGCCATCCGCCACCGTATCTATGCCAAGATCCACGCTGCCTTCATCTAGAGGGGATAAGGAGGCCACGATGACACCCCGTTCATTCTCATCCTCATCCACTCTCTCGCACTCGCTCTTGTTACCCTCTCCTAACCCGAAACCCTAGTCGCAACCGTTGGTACACGTCGTCATCTGGAGACCACCCCAGGGGCAGCCGAGGATACTACAAGCTCCGCCATGGCGTGCTTCATCTCCGCAAGTAAGGAATCAAGCCAACGAGCTCTTCATCGGCCGCATTGACCCTATATCTGACGACCACCACCGTCGGTCATCGTCGTTCATCATCGATTATGTTCTTCCTCAACCTCATTGACCCCACTCTGAGCATCGTGGTGAGTTACTGATCCTCCTGAGGCTCTCCAAATCTTTGTTCGCTTCCTATATCAAGCACTCACCGTGCAACTATGAACTCTGTTGCTCGCCACTGTTGCAACCACTTTACTGATGACCAAACCGGGGCGGCACCGCTAGTTTATTGTTCGCCTTGAGGTGCTAATCTGGGCAATCCCCCGCATGCAAGCCCACTTGCTTTCTATCGCCATCCTCGTCGTCGTTTGCCATCCACACCGGCGAGGTGACGTCATGGTGACATCAGCGCACGGTCAAGCCCAGTCAAACCTTGTCGGGTCCCGCTATGCTGATGTGGAGTGCTGACGTGGTGGAGATCCCACCAGTCAGTGCCCTAGGGTAGGTTCTGAATCGGTACAAAAAGTATTCCCTGTTTGAATATTTTAATTAGGAAATGCATAAACATTATAAATTCAATAACTTTTCTTTTATAATTAAAAAAATATGTTTAATATATGAAAATTTTCAAAAAATAAAATCTAAAACTTAAAACTATTACCATACATTATTATGTTAACTATTTAAAAAATTATTATTTAATAAAAAAATTATAAGTAATAAAACTTTGAAAATTCATATTTTAATAATGGTAAATGAGAAAATTATAAATAATATATCAAAATTCTTAGGAAAATAAGAACTACAATTTAAAACTAGAAACATAAAATATTATATGACTTAACCAAATATTTATTATTTGTTAAGTGTTTATAAAGTAATAAATCTTATAAAAATCATATTTTAATATTTAAAAATCATAAAAATACTTATAATATATCAAAATAATCACAACAATAATATCTACATGTTAAAAATATAATACTCAACTTTTGACTTAAATAAAAATTTAACACTCCAATAACTTGAATTTAAACCTATTTCCTGAATTGATAATTCATATAAGGATAAATAAAGATTGCTAATATTTCTAATATTATACATCTAAGGCCTAATAATAGTATTTGTATTAAGTATTGATAATATAAAGTCTAAATAGTTCAAAACATTTTAAATACAATCTTATTAAATTACCATTCATCAATAAGTGTGTATTATTTTCCAAAAGGATTCTTATGAAATATAAAATCCTCAAGAATGATATTTTTGACTTAATAAAATCTTTTACCATTACTTCACCCACAAGTTTATAAACATACTAAAAATCCAAAGGTAATTCATAAGTAGTTAAATAATATTGTTTCCTTGTTTACAAACCAAAACCACTCATCTATAAGGAGATAAATGATTTTATTCAATCATAAAGATAAGAAACCACTACTCAAATAGAAGTAATACCACTCTTAATTACCCCTAAGAAACATTATGAAGTAAACAAATTATAATACTATCCAAGGTTGATAAGTCTCAACTACTAATGATGTTATTATATTATTCAAATGAAGTAATTCTTTCTTCCTTGAGAATTGTAGTTAGTAAAAAACCTAAGAGTGTTAATTTAAAGGTTTAAATGCTTTTGTTTAGTGAAGTAAGATTTTCTTCAAAAGTTAATCTTTTAAGATACATTATAAGTAATTATTAAGCATTCCAAAATAAATCTACTTAATTAACAACCCTCATACAAAAAATATTTAGATACCATTCCACACTTGAATGCATTATTATTGTATTCTACTTGTTATACTTACATGTTGCTTCACACACACTCACATGCCTTAATAAGAAGCACAAGTGTGATACTTAATCTAAAAGGGGAACATATTCCAAAGAAACCACTTCCAGTTCCCAAAACCTATATCATCAACGCTTATTCCGGGGATTCGAGTTTACAAAGTTGCATTACATTACTTATGCATAATAGCATCTTGCTTGATGCTGATTTCAGATATTGGATCTTCTATTGTCTTGAAGACCATGAGTGCATAATCTTGCAATGACAAAAGGCAAGTTCACACTTGCTCATGTCCTTTGATTATTCTCTATCAAGTATTTCGAAAATCTAGTGTTGTCATCACCTGCATTTCAAAAGGGTCAGAAAACACTATTTCCATAATAATATGATTATGGGTTATTTACCAAGTGGTAATAACCTACTATGAAAGTTACGCTGGTAAAGTAACATATTATCTAGGACTTAACAACCAATGTCGCTAGTGATTCTTGCATCGTATATTACGCGTTAATAATGAGATCTATATGGGCACTGGGAAGTCAGCTGGATTGGCTCCCTTTCGCATGCCTCGGACACTGTTCTAGGCGTTTTGTAAGTTGAAGATCGTGGGTAAAGTTGTGTATTCGGGGGAAAGCCTACCGTGGATCTGGGCTTACCAAAGACAGATTTCTAGTGTTAATGGTTGTTGTGCTAATCAAAACAAGTTAAAGCCGTATTAACGGGGGAAAGTCTGCCTTGAGTCTAAGAGTACAACAATTGTGTTGTATGCGGGTCACGGAGAAGGACATTGATTGGCTTGGATCTTAGTATGGGCCCCACACCAAGGAAGTGTGGACGAGAATGCAACTCGGATGTGCAATAAATCTAAGATATCTCATGGTTAAAGCAACGCACCTCTGCAGAGTGTAAGAACTATAACTTGTTACTCCCTATTCCGAGAAGGAGCTACAAACGTGGCAGGAAAGGAACTCCACGAAACTTCTGGTAAACCTGTGAAGGCTGACGGACATAGCTTTTTAGAATAGAAGCAACATTTGAAGATATGTTTTTGAAAACCTTCATATCCTACAACCTATGGTCTGTGGTTGTAGCTAGTGCATCAAACAATCCTTTTTAGTGAACTTGCTGAGTACGCTCGTACTCAATGTATCTTCTTAACCCTTGCTATATTCTAAAGCCAATACAGACGATGTTTACATCAACTTATGCTCAAGAGAATCATCATCAACATCAACTTAGTGAAGTCAAGAAGTCAACATATACATCAATTAAAGTAAAGACGAAGTTGTTGATTAGATAGGAATATAATCTCTAGCCATAGAACCTACTTCTATAGAGTGTTGCAATAGCAGCAATGCAATCCAAATAGTTAGATGCTAATCCTATTAGCATGATAGTTATGAGTTGATTATTTCTGGTTCTTCTTTGTAAGAAGTTGTTTTCTCTCTCTTTAACCTAGAGTGTTCTCTAGATCTTTTGTAAAGAGTCGAGTTGTAACCTATAGTCATGTCTTGGACCTGCTGTGTTTTTGTTGTACCACTCTGAGGGATGTAATACTAGTGAATGGTGTTTCATTGGTGTTATGTCAATGACTATAGTGTACAACATCATGCAGTGGTATGCTAGGTCACCGCAGCCTGGCCCTCGCGCTTTCGCTATATGTAACCCAACTGAAAGAGCATGTGGGCCCCCATGTGTGGTTTTGGTAATTAATGACAATCTCTATGGACTAATGTTTGCATTAATTTGCACTTCTGTGAATTTTTCATTGGAATCACTTGGAGCATGTGTTGGCTTCAAGGTAGATGAAATGAAGAATAAGAATAAAGAAAATAAGATCAAGTGTGTCTTGAATAAGAAAGGTTGTATAAGCTCAAAATGCGCCATCTCTAGAAGATCTCATGTTTGATGTTTGCCATCCTCGGTGATCATGGATCGATGAAGAAAAGTTCAAAGAATAGGTTTACACATGGTGTATGGGGGATCAAGTTACAAGTCTTCATCAAGCGAGCGCAAGAAAGAGAAATCAAGAAAGGTGTTCCATCTTGAGATGGATAAGATCGTCTTCATCGAGCTCAAGTGGATTGCTCAAGGCAAAGGTATAATCTTGATAGGTTTTCCCCTTTGCAGGTCTCATGTTGTTAGTTGGGAGACTGGGTTTAGGATAGATAGTCGTACTATCAAGAGGGGCTCTCGAGTGAGTAACTCGATCATATCTTTCAGAGAGATCAAACCTTTGCATTCTTAGCATCATCTTTCTTGGTTGTTCAAACCGAACCAGAATCCGCTAGTACTGACCCTTGGTACCAGGCGTTACTATAGAGGGTGTGTTTGGAGACCTAGGAACCCCACGGAATGTCCAGTAGTGTTGGGAAAGTTCGGTAGTGTCGGGAAAAAGTCCAGTAGTACCGGGAATCGCGTTTTTGGGCTTCAATGGTTGGATTTTGGGGGGGCTATTTAAGGGGCCTTCTTCCTCAGTGGTTCCCCAACCATTCTTGCAAGTTTTCTCTTCCATTGTTGATCTTCCCAATCTTGCATCTTCTTGAGGGAAAAAGAGAGGAGATCTAGATCTACATTTCCACCAATCAATCTCTCCTCTAAGTGAGGGGAACCCATTGGATCTAGATCTTGGAGTCTTTCGTGGATTTCCTATTGTGTTCTTCCTCTCTCATTCCCCAAATAGCTTTTGTAGATTTGGTGGAATTTGGAAGTGAGGGACTTGCCATTGCATTAGGTGCATCGGTTTGAGTTCTCTCGGAGGATTTAGTTGGTGAAATCAAGAAGTTTGTTACTCTTGGGTTCTTGGAACCCTAGACGATTGTGTGGCCTTTATGGTGAGTTCTTGGGGCCTCCAATTAAGTTGTGGAGCTCTCCTCAAGTTAGTGGACTTGGTGATGATTATTGGTAGCCTCCAATGAAGTTGTGGATATTGCCCCAATCTTGTACGGGTTTGGTGACCGCCCTCAAGTGTCCTGTAGTGGATCGGGTTCTTGTCATGCGGCGGGTGCTTGGGAGAATAGGGTGAGGCCTCTTGTGGCGTTGGTGGTCTTAGTACCGCCCACCCCTCCAATGAGACGTACTTCCATGTTGGAAGGAACTCGGTAAAATATCATCGTCCCCGCGTGCCTCGGTTATCTCTATACCCGAGCTCTTTACTTATGCACTTTACATTGTGATAGGCTTCGTGCTTGAAGTAATCTTCTTGCTATCACATTGTTTCTTGTCTTGCTTAGCATAAGTTGTTGGTGCACATATGTGAACCTTAGTATATATAGGTTTTGCGCTTGACAAAAGAAAATGCTAGTTTTATTCTGCCATTGTTAAACCCATCTCGTAAAAGTTTTAAACCGCCTATTCACCCCCCCCCTCTAGGTGATATCCGTGATCTTTCAATTGGTATCAGAGCAAGGTCTCTCACTTTTAGGCTTCACCGCCTTGAGAGTAACAATGTCGAATATCGGAGTAGTGCACAATTCCTTTGATATATTCGATGGCACAAATTATGAAGATTGGAAATTCACATGCTTAATTTTCCGGAACATTCACTCATCTATTGAGGGAATTCTATATATGGGTTTCTCTTCTCCTATGGATCTCCAAAATGAATCGTTAGAGGAGAAGATGAACTCTTATATAGATGCTCAACCTACTAAAATTCTTTTACTTCTTGTGAGAAATGTAGTTATTTCTTCTATCATGCCTTATCGGAGTGCTCATGAGATATGGACCAAGATTCAAGATAAATATAGTGAATCCAAAATTATTGAGGATGATTGTTTTCCCTCCACCTCCGGTCATGATGAGTTCTCATCTTCTACCACTTCACCAACATGTGATTTTTCATAATGTAATGATATGGTGAGTGGTGATAGAAATTTCAATGTGGATAGTGAGCTTACTATTGGTAGACCTTCATCTCTATCTAGTTGCAATGTTCCATCTTGGGACGTTAACACATCTAGCACTCAAAACTCCTCACTTACTTGTGTTAATAGTCCTTTCATATCATGTAGAAATGGCTCGAACAAATCTTATGATGATATGCTTGTGTTGTCTTGTTGCCATGATAAAAATGCTTTTATTTCCTCTAGTGCTTGTGTTGCTAACCATGAATAAGAAAACAAAGATTCTATTGGCTAAGACAAGGTATTGAATAGAACTACAAGTGCAATCTCATCATCACCTTCTTCCGGTTCTCACATATGCCTTATGGCTAAGGTAACAAAGGTAACCTCTTTGGATCCCATTATTTCCCATGATGATGAGGTTGTGAATGATAATTATGATGATCATATAGTTCATTATGATATTGCCTCTATTCAAGAGATGGGAGAAATGGTATTTACCGCTCTTCATAGAAATAAAATTGCTTCCTCCAAATTTGTTGAAATCTTGACTTATGCTATTGAACACAAGAAACTTATTGAGGAGAAAGAAAATATCATTTCTCAAAAGTATGAGCATGAGCGTGAGTATGCACTTGAAATTACATATCTAAAGAGCTCCCCTTGAAGAAGAACAAACCACCAAGGAATCTCTTGAGGAGACTTTTACTCTAGAATTATCTAGAGTGAAGGAAAACCATGATAGAGAACTTGTGGTGCCAAACATCTTCAAAACTAAAAATGATGAACTTTTAGTTGCGCATGCTAAACTTGTTGAGGATTTTAAGAACCTCGAAAATGGCTCTCAGGTCATTAAGAGAGAGCTCATCAAACTCACTGAGTCACATGAGCAACTTAAAGCTTTATATTCAAAAGAGCTTGATAAGTTTCCTTCACCTCTTGCAATTAATAATGATGCTTGTGCTACTAACTCTATTTCTTGTGAAGCATCTGTTTTGAAGGAGAATGTTGAGTTAAAGGCTCAACTTGCTTTGCTAACTAGCAACTATGGGAAATTAGAAGAAAGTCATGTTAAGCTCTCAAGCTCGCATGAGGATCTTCTAGTCTCCCATGGTAGGCTAAAGTTAGCTCATGAGGCCATTGTGTCAAAGGTAACATCTAGTGGGCCTCATGTGGATACGAGCACTATATGTAGTCCAAATGTCATATGGCCATGTGCTAGTCCTCATAATTCATCCACTCATGCCATTGCTACATCTTGTGATGAATTGCATTTCGTGCCTTGTTGCTCTAACAATGTAGCATATACTTCCTCAATATTTTTGTTCACACTAACCATGTAGAGGAAATTAAAGAGCTCAAGGCTCAAGTCACTTCTTTGAAGAATGACTTGAAAAAGGGTCATAAAAGGAAGGACACACTCGACAACATCTTGAGTGTGCAAAAATCCCCCAATGACAAGAGTGGGCTTGGATTCAACTCCAATATCAATAACAAGTCCACTATCAAGTTGAAGCACAAGGGCAACAATAAGAATGGCCAAGATCAACTCAATAATTCAGCCAACATTATTTGCTTCAAGTGCAAGGAAGAAGGGCATCATGTCAAGTCTTACCCATTGAATAAGAATCCCCTTGGCAAGA
Source organism: Avena sativa (assembly GCA_916181665.1). Taxonomy (NCBI): domain Eukaryota; kingdom Viridiplantae; phylum Streptophyta; class Magnoliopsida; order Poales; family Poaceae; genus Avena; species Avena sativa. The sequence continues at coordinate 253,351,099 of OV702280.1, forward strand.
ATAAATAAGGGAAGCGGCCTCAAGCTCTACATCTTGTTAGAGATGGGCCTCCTCCCAAGAAGACTCAAGGTCTTCCTCAAGTTGTTGCTTCACCCAAAATGAAAGATGGCAAGAGAAGAACTTGCTATATTTTCCACGAGAAAGGGCACATTTCTTCCTCATGCACCATTGGTAACTCCTCATCCAACCCTATCATGATTGATGATGCTTATTCTCTTCATAAGGATGAGGTTGGCAATGTGTTTTCCAAAAAGGTTTAGTTGTAACACCACGGTTCTGAAAAGACCGTGGCTTCTATGTGACATGCCAATCCCTGGATCGGTTCATTGGCCCACAATAGAATAAGATGAATAACATAGCAAAATATCCGTGTATCATAAATAACGAAGATCCAGAGTACCATTATTACATTAAGAGCTTAGCTCAAGGCTATCTCAAATTATTCAGGTAGCAACATAAATAAAGCAAATCCTCCATTCTTCAAATTGCCCACAAGTGAACAAGTGCCGAGTGGAGTACCGTGGCCTATATCGATTACTCAGAATTGGAATATCCCGCAACATGAAACGTAGCAGCCCCGAAGGGTCAATACATGGAATGTATGGCAAGTAGAGCTAGTAAAGGAGACAATAATGCTAACATCTACATGCATATTTGTCAAGTGGAGCTGTGGATAGCTTGCATTTACAAACACCTTTGTCCTACTTTCAAAAACAGTTTTTGATTTTTATTTGAAAAGATCCCAATTAAGTTAACCCAACATCATTAAAGCAATTATGAAATTAGAATGAGCGAGAAACATGTCATGGAATCAATATCAAGCAACTCAGACGTCCATAACCGGGGACACGGCTAATCGATTAGATTATACACCCTGTAGGGGTTAGTACACTTTACCCATGTGACTTGGCCAGCCCAGCTCGTACCATCACTCTCATTTTGGGTGATGATAGGGAGAAGTCCAAGAAGAGACTGTTCGGGAAGTAGCTCCCCAATCCCGACGTGCACCGGTCCAACCTACCAAAATTCTACATCTCTGGATACGCGGGTTCGAGTTACCACAACCTACTAAGTCCAACCAACCGCCCATTTCATTATTGGCACATGGTTGTACACGTAAGCTACAACATAAAGAAGCCAATCATTTTCTCTTGATACCTGGGTGCCTTTCCGCAATGATACCACCAAAATTATCAATCCCATCACACCCAGGAGGTTTATTGATTAAGTTGTTTTAGTTTTATCAAACCAACACATTTCGAAACAACTTTCAGTGATGTAACCCAGCCCTCGTTCATCAAAGCATGGCTAAGCACATCTACCAACGGTGGTTCATCTACAAGGAAAGCCCTACCACATAATAGGACATAGCATAGCGATAGTATCATCCTACACATGCATCTACAAAATACACGACAATGCATTGAAAATAGTAGGACGATATCATGAACAAGGTAGAATCTACTTGCCTTGGTTGTAGCGGTCGGAAGAACAATCCACACACGAGCAAGTGTTGCACTCGTCACAATCTACACGATACAATTGCATTCATAAACAAACCATCCACAAGCATATGCAAGCAAAGATGATGCAAGATGTATGCATGAAAAGTGGATTGATGCTACAGCAGCACCACATAATCTTATTCAGTAAAGCTACTGAATGCATGCATGGAAAATAATTTTAGCGCAAGGAAAACTACTATGCAATTTATAATGCTCAAAACTAGAGCTAGAACCCAAATAAATCACTACAGTTAACATACTGTTTGTAAAATCTTGGGAAATTCTACTGTGTAGGCATTACTGAATAGGAACAGTACCAATTGGAATTTCCCAAAAAGGAATTATGTAACTCCCTGAGTAATTAAAATACTGCAGAAAGCCACTAAATAGTTTCTGCCAAAGTTTTTACTGTAAGCCTATCTTTTTAATTCACTTTGAGATTCCTCTTGTTCTACTGAATCCAGGGACATATTATTTGCAATTTTAGGAGTTATAGATCTTTTTCTATGAATTAATTACTCCAAAAAGGGCATTAACTCATTTAATTAATCTGGACAAAATCTTGCTGCAAAAGTGTAAAACAATGGTACAGCAGGATTCTACACGACTTACTGAACCTACACATATTTTATTTGAAATTTTTGGCCCAGTATATTAATTTCTACGAATTTCACAAGTTTTACCTAAAATCTGTCAATTAAATCTATTTAGGAAAAACCCAGTCAAACTTTGACATTTGACCGGCTGAGGTGGCGCTGACGTGGCGGTGGACTGGCTGTTGACCAGTCAACCGCCCAGGCTGACTAGTCCATGCCTGATCTGGGCCGTTGGATCAAAGATCGATGGCAGGGAGGGGTGGCGGCGGCGGCGAGCTCACCTGAGCGGCGGCGGCGGCGAGGCGCGGGCGGCGGCGGCGAGGTCTTCCGGCGGCGGCGGGCGGTCGGCACGGTGTCGGGTCACCGGGGTCGGGCAGCGGCGCGGAGAGGAGGCGGCTGGCGCGCGTGGTCGCCGGCGGCGGCGGCGGCGGCTCGGGCGGGTCGTCGGGGCGGCGTCCTGCGCGGGAAGAAAGGCGGCGGGTCAGCGGGGAGGAGCGGGCGAGCTCGCGGGTCGCCAGCGAGGCGAGGGCGGCGCGGGCGAGGTGCTCACCTTGCTAATGGCGGCGGCGGCGGGCTCGACCTCCGGCGAGAAATCGCCAGAGATTTGGGGCGTCTCGGTTGCGGTTAGAGGGGCGGTTTGGAAGAGGGGCTCGAGGAGATCGTTATAGGCAAGAAAAATCGTTGAAATCGGTTCGGAATCGACACGAAAATCCCGCGAGAATCGTACTGGTAGTTGGAGCTCGAGACGAACTCGGCTGACAGGCGGGTCCCGCGTGGAGGTGACTGGAGGCGGCCGACGGGCGGGCCCCGCTCGTCAGCGGGTCGACAGCTGGCGGCGGCAACTACTACGCGCCACGCGGTGCGCGCTGCTGCTGGCTGCCGCTGCGGGCTGGCGCGGCTGGGCCGGCGCGGCACAGTAGGCTGGCGCGCCACTTTTTTTTGTTCTTTTTATTTTTCCAATTCCTGTTTCAAATTTCTGCAATAACTTTTCCATATGAACTCCAAATCGAACGATTCTTGTTCCTAAATTTTTGTAAAATCCAGGGGATCAACCTAGGGTCATGTGGTATTTATTTCCAATAGTTTACAAGGGTAGAAAAATACAAGTCCTAATATACCCTCTCGTAGGGGCATTTTAGCAATTCAAAATAGGGTTTGCAAATGTCGTTTCGCCAGAATCTTTTCAATCGAAAGTTTTGCATGGATGATTATGGTGCAATGCCATGAATGATATGCAGAACCAAATCTAAAATTTGGGATGTGACAAGACTAACCCCCTTAAGATGAATCTCGTCCACGAGATTCGACGCGGCTAGCAAATAGGTGTGGGTAGTCCTCTCGGATGTCATCCTCACGCTCCCAAGTGGCTTCCTCTTCGGTGTGGTGGCTCCATTGTACTTTCCAAAACCTGATCGTCTTGGTACGGGTAATCCTCTCCGTTGTCTCCAGAATCTTGACCGGCTTCTCCTTATAGGTCAAGTCGTTCTCAAGCTGAACCTCCTCTAGTGGCACAGTGTCTCTCAATGGTGTATCCACCATCTCCGGATGGCACTTCTTTAGCTGGGACACGTGGAACACATTGTGAACAGCGGACAGAGCCTCTGGCAACTCCAACTGATAAGAAACTTCTCCTTTGCGTGCTAAGACCCGATACGGTCCAATAAACCGAGGTGCCAGCTTACCCTTGATTCCAAATCTCTTGATTCCACGAAGTGGCGACACTCTGAGGTATGCTCTATCACCTATCTCGTACACCACTTCCTTGCGCTTGGCGTCAGCGTAGCTCTTCTGCCTTGATTGTGTTACCTTCAGCATGTCCCTAATCAAGGCGACCTTCTCCTCAGCGTCCTTGATCAAATCAGGTCCAAACAACTGGCGTTCTCCTACTCCATCCCATAGCAATGGTGTCCGGCACCGTTTCCCATACAGTACATCGAACGGTGACGTCTTGATGCTGGTTTGATAGCTGTTGTTGTAGGAAAACTCAGCATACGGAAAATTCTCATCCCAACTAGAACCATGAGCCAAAGCGCAAGCTCTCAGCATGTCTTCCAAAATCTGATTCACCCTCTCGGTCTGTCCATCAGTCTGGGGGTGGAACGCCGTGCTAAACTCCAATCTAGTCCCAAGTGACACGTGCAGCTGGCGCTAGAAATGTGAGGTAAATTGGGTGCCTCTATCCGATACAATGCTCTTGGGAACTCCATGTAGGCACACAATTCTGCCCATATAAATGTTGGCCAACTTTGCACTCGTATAAGTCGTCTTCACCGGTATAAAGTGGGCTACCTTGGTCAAATGGTCGACCACTACCCAAATGGAGTCATATCCTGACCGGGTCCTGGGTAATCCTGTGATGAAATCCATTCCCACTCTATCCCACTTCCAATCCGGCATGGGCAATGGTTGTAGTAGTCCTGCTGGCTTCTGGTGTTCCGCCTTCACTCGGCTACATACATCGCATAAGGCAATATGCTCAGCGATGTCCCCCTTCATATTGTTCTACCAGAATCTGTCCTTTAGGTCCATATACATCTTCGTATTGCCCAGATGTATGGAATACGGCGAGTCATGGGCTTCCTGCAGAATCAACTTCCTTATCTTCGGATCGTTGGGGACGCACAAACGATCTCCATACCACAAGGTTCCTTGCTCATCCTCGCGGAATTCTTTTGCTCGATCCTCCTTCATCTTTTCCTTTACTTCATCAATCTCTTTGTCTCCCACTTGAGCCTTCCTGATTCTGTCCTGTAGCGTTGGTTGGACTTCCATTGCTGCCAAATATCCTTCAGACACTACCTCTAGTCTAAGGTCCTTGAACTGCCTGCACAAATCCTCGGGTAATTCCCCAATTGTCAATCCATTGGCATAAACCTTCCGGCTCAGAGCATCTGCTACTACATTGGCTTTTCCTGGGTGGTATTGCAGATTCATATCATAATCCTTGATAAGTTCCAACCATCTCCTTTGTCTCATATTCAGTTCCTTCTGTGTAAATATGTACTTCAGGCTCTTGTGGTCGGTGTACACATCATAGTGTTTTCCCATCAAGTAGTGCCTCCATACTTTGAGCGCATGAACCACCGATGCTAACTCCAAGTCGTGTGTGGGATAATTACTCTCATGGTGTTTAAGTTTCCGCGAGGCATATGACACCACTCTCCCATCCTGCATCAGCACACTCCTAAGTCCCTGTCGAGAAGCATCACAGTACACTTGGAAATCCTTCTGATGATCTAGTAAACACAGAACAGGTGCGGTCACTAGTCGACGCTTCAGTTCCTGAAAGCTGGTTTCAAACGCATCCGTCCATTCAAACTTCCTCTCCTTCTTCAGAAGTTCCGTCATCGGCTTAGCAATCTTGGACAAGTTTTCAATGAACCTCCTGTAATAACCAGCAAGTCCCAAAAAGCTTCGAATCTCTCCCGCATTCTTGGGCGCTTCCCACTCAGTTACTGCAGTCACTTTGCTTGGATCAACAGCGACTCCTTCTCCTGACACCACGTGTCCAAGAAACCCAATAGTGTTAAGCCAGAATTCACACTTGCTGAATTTGGCATACAGCTTGTGTTCCCTCAGCTTCTCCATAATCAGTCGCAGATGTTTCTCATGCTCAGCATCATCCTTGGAATATATCAGTATGTCATCAATAAATACCACCACGAACTTGTCCAAGTACTCCATGAATACCTTGTTCATCATGGTCATGAGATATGACGGGGCATTCGTTAGTCCAAAAGACATAACTATATACTCATATAAACCATACCTAGTAGTGAAAGTGGTTTTTGGTATGTCCTCCTCCCGGATCTTCAATTGGAAATAACCCGATCGCAGATCAATTTTGCTAAACACCTTTGCTCCTTCCAGTTGATCAAACAAATCATTTATGTTCGGCAGGGGGTATTTGTTCTTGATGGTCACTTCATTCAGCGAGCGATAGTCCACCACTAATCTCTTGCTACTGTCTTTCTTCTCCACAAACAGAACAGGCGCACCCCAAGACGACGAACTAGGCTGAATGAATCCCTTGTCCAACTGCTATTTCAGCTGCTTCTTCAATTCCTTCAGCTCATCCACATCCATCTCATATGGTCTCTTTGCTATAGGTCCTGTTCCTGGCATCAGGTCGATGAGAAACTCCACTTTCCTGTCAGGTGGCATCCCTGGCAGCTCTTCCGGAAACACGTCGGGGTAATCCTTAATCACAGGCACAGTATCCATGCTAACCCCCTTAAGAGAATTTAGCTTACACCTTCCCGGTCGCACAGCTGACTTGAACCTAATTCTCTTACCATACGGGGTTTTGAGTGAAACAGCTCGCTGTGCACAATCTATGTGTCCCACATGCATAGACATCCAATCCATACCCAGAATAACATCTAACCCTTGTGATTCCAACACTACCAGATGTGCAATGAAATTGTGTGCTCCAATCCTCATAGTTAAGTCGCGGCATCCCGCGCTAGCTATCATATCCCCTCCAGGTGAACTCACTCTAATAGACTCTTTCATAGACTCTGTAGGTAACTTATACTTATCCACAAATGCTCTTGATATGAATGAATGTGATGCACTAGTATCGAAAAGTATAAGTGCAGGGTGAGTGTTGATTGGGAGCTTACCAATCACAAGGTCAGGCTCATCCGGGATCTCCTCCACATTCATGTGATTCACTGTGGCCTTCTGGTTGTTGGTTGGCTTCAGCACCTTCTTCTCCGGACAGTTGTCTGCATAGTGTCCCTTTTGACCACACTTGAAGCATGTCACCTCACTCAGATCCTTCTTCACAAGGTTGCGATCACGGTTGCGGTCATGTCCACCGTGTCCTCCAGAATGGTGAGAGTGTCCTCCCTTGTGGCTGTGGTGGCTTCTCTTGTGGTTGTCATGGCGATGTCCATCGCCTCCATGGTGGTGGCGGGCATGGATCCCATGGTGCCCATGGTCACTCCCTCCATGCTTGGAGTATCCATCATAAGAAGTGCGAGACTTGTGGTGAGAACCAGAGTGGTGATTGCTGCTCTTTCTCTTGCGGTTTTCCACCTGCTTGTGCTTCCCTTCCAAGATTCTGGCCTTGTCCATAAGCTCCTGGAAAGTGGGGCAATAAACCACCAGTAGCTGCACTGAAAGCTCATCACTGAGGCCATCCAGGAATCTCTCCCTCCTTTTTGCATCAGTGTCAACATCCTCAGGTGCATAACGGGACAGGTTGTTGAACTCCTCAATGTACTCAGCCACAGTGCGGTTGGTTTGACGCAAGTTGCGAAACTCCTTCCTTTTCAGGCTCAGAACTCCTGAAGACACGTGGTCGGTCCTGAAACCTTCCTCGAACATTGCCCAAGTCACGGTGTCCAGCGGGTGGGTGATCTGAAAAGTGTCCCACCAAGAAGCGGTTGGTCCCTCCAGTAGGTGAGCGGCAAACCTCACCTTCTCAGCATCAGTGCATCCAACAGTTACCAGATCCTTGTTGACTGAACGCAACCAGTCGAGAGCAACCATTGGTTCCGTTGCAGTAGAGAACTTAGCTGGCCTTAGCCTCAGAAACCTGGTGAGAGCATCTCCCTGAGGCTGGTTGTTCCCATTGTTGTTGTTGTTGTTCTGAGCTTCCATGAACTGGGTCATAACTTGGGTCAGTTGTGCCTGAGCTACCATGAGCTGCTCCAACTCAGTGGGTTGACGGCGGGGAGGCATCTACGGTTCAGCACAGGTAAGCTTAGAAGAATCAACTACGAAAACAGGATTCTACCCATGCATTATGATCAAACAATCAACAAAACAATAGCAGACAATCACAAGCAAGCAACACATCAACAAACAAGTGATCCAGCAACATCCCAGGGGTTATCCTAGCAGTATATATCTACTGAAATAGTTTTAGAAGAGTTGGCAATGGTTATCTAAACAGTTGATCAACAAAGCATTAAAAACAGCAATCTGCCAGAACAGTCCAGCAGTGTTCACGAATTTTTCTACCTAACTTAAAATCGTCAGGAATTTATTCTGATTTTTGCACATAAAGTACAGAGAGTTTCGCACCAGCCCTATTTTTTCAGATTTTTCCCAGATGTCAGTAAAATATGAAAAATCGTACAGTACTGCTGTATCAGCAGAAAACTGCAGCAGGAATAACACAGATATTAACCAAACTTGCCATAACTCTTTCATTAAAATTCGCACAAATAATCCTGGGATATTGGAGTACACAAATAAGCAACTAAACACTCTTAAGCTAACAGTAATTTACGTTTTACATCGATCGAGACTAATCCTAACGATTTTACCTAAAGAGGACTAATTGGTGGACTTCTATGTACTTCTTGAAGAGGTTGCGGTAGGTCCTTGCACTCATGCGTTGGCGCTTTTGTCCACGGTTCAACCATGGCGGCGGAGTGTACACCTCTCCTGAGTCATCACTTGAAATCTCAAACTCCACCTCTTCTGGATCCTCCTCTTCTTCTTCACTCTCTGCTGCAACTACAACAGCTTCATCTCCTCCACCATCATCGTCTCCATCATCATCATCCTCGTCCTCATCATCATCATTGTTCCCACTGGCATAATCATCATCATTGTTGCCACCATCTCCATTGTCATCATCCGAGGGTGGGTTCAGCTGTGCTTGGAGAGCGGCAATCTAGGCTGCCATAGCTTCAATAGTTTGATCCCTTTCCTAGACGGTCCCTTGCAACTGTTGTATGTTCTGGGTGTTTTCCTGCACAGTTCCATGAAGATGAGCTATGGTTGCATCTCTGCCTATCAGGGCATTTTCCAGAACTCCCACAGCTTCATGCAAGGTGTCAATCTCCTGTCCTTGGACCACAATACCATTGCTGGCAAAATCTGCAATTTCCTTTACCATCATCACTTTCTCAGCTAGAGCTCCATTCTCCCTTTCCATGTCCTCTATGTGCCTCCGACGGGGCGGCATGTTCTTCCTGTCGCCCGGGGTAACCACAATGTTCCCATCTTCATCACGCCTCCCATAGTCACGGTAGGGTGAATCTGCTGGCAGTAGGTGTCGGACATGATGGCACTGGCGAGACAGGGCTTCATGCATGGCCAAGTTTATTCCAAGTCCCCAGTTGCAGTATGTCTTGGTGTAGATCAGGTGCACAGGGTTTGGCAAGGCGGCATCTCTGAATATGAAGGTGGTGATCTCCCATGCATCCTCGCCATATCCATAGGTGTACAGCCTTCTTCCCTTGAACATGGGCAGTGGCAATCCCAATGACTGCGAGAGCTGTGCTAATTGTCTTGCAAAGGGCCTTGGTGACTCCATGGTTGCATACTCAGTCCTGACTTCTCCCATCTATCAATTAAAAGAGGAAAGTGTGAGAATAGCATATGGTAAGAATTTACGAGAGTGAAAGACATAAGATGAAAGACAGAGTTAATATAAGTTTTAATAATTATATGGCTTCCTAATCCAAACCTAGGTCACGATCCTACAGTCGACACACGGGCTCTGATATCATCTTGTAACACCACGGTTCTGAAAATACCGTGGCTTCTATGTGACATGCCAATCCCTGGATCGGTTCATTGGCCCACAATAGAATAAGATGAATAACATAGCAAAATATCCGTGTATCATAAATAACGAAGATCCACAGTACCATTATTACATTAAGAGCTTATCTCAAGGCTATCTCAAATTATTCAGGTAGCAACATAAATAAAGCAAATCCTCCATTCTTCAAAATGCCCACAAGTGAACAAGTGCCGAGTGGAGTATCGTGGCATATATCGATTACTCGGAATCGGAATATCCCGCAACATGAAACGTAGCATCCCCGAAGGGTCAATACATGGAATGTATGGCAAGTAGAGCTAGTAAAGGAGACAATAATGCTAACATCTACATGCATATTTGGCAAGTGGAGCTGTGGCTAGCTTGCATTTACAAACACCTTTGTCCTACTTTCATAAACAGTTTTTGATTTTTATTTGAAAATATCCCAATTAAGTTAACCCAACATCATTAAAGCAATTATGAAATTAGAATGAGCGAGAAACATGTCATGGAATCAATATCAAGCAACTCAGACGTCCATAACCGGGGACACGGCTAATCGATTAGATTATACACCCTGCAGGGGTTAGTACACTTTACCCATGTGACTTGGCCAGCCCAGCTCATACAATCACTCTCATTTTGGGTGATGATAGGGAGAAATCCAAGAAGAGACTGTTCGGGAAGTAGCTCCCCAATCCCGACACGCACCGGTCCAACCTACCAAAATTCTACATCTCTGGATACGCGGGTTCGAGTTACCACAACCTACTAAGTCCAACCAACCGCCCATTTCATTATTGGCACATGGTTGTACACGTAAGATACAACATAAAGAAGCCAATCATTTTCTCTTGATACCTGGGTGCCTTTCCGCAATGATACCACCAAAAATTATCAATCCCATCACACCCAGGAGGTTCATTGATTAAGTTGTTTTAGTTTTCGCAAACCAACACATTTAGAAACAACTTTCAGTGATGTAACCCAGCCCTCGTTCATCAAAGCATGGCTAAGCACATCTACCAACGGTGGTTCATCTACAAGGAAAGCCCTACCACATAATAGGACATAGCATAGCGATAGTATCATCCTACACATGCATCTACAAAATACACGACAATGCATTGAAAATAGTAGGACGATATCATGAACAAGGTAGCATCTACTTGCCTTGGTTGTAGCGGTCGGAAGAACAATCCACACACACGAGCAAGCGTTGCACTCGTCACAATCTACACGATACAATTGCATTCATAAACAAACCATCCACAAGCATATGCAAGCAAAGATGATGCAAGATGTATGCATGACAAGTGGATTGATGCTACAACAGCACCACATAATCTTATTCTGTAAAGCTACTGAATGCATGCATGGAAAATAATTTTAGCGCAAGGAAAACTACTATGCAATTTATAATGCTCAAAACTAGAGCTAGAACCCAAATAAATCACTACAGTTAACATGCTGTTTGTAAAATCTTGGGAAATTCTACTGTGTAGGCATTACTGAATAGGAACAGTACCAATTGGAATTTCCCAAAAAGGAATTATGTAACTCCCTGAGTAATTAAAATACTGCAGAAAACCACTAAATAGTTTCTGACAAAGTTTTTACTGTAAGCCTATCTTTTTAATTCACTTTGGTATTCCCCTTGTTCTACTGAATCCAGGGACATATTATTTGCAATTTTTGGAGTTACAGATCTTTTTCTACGAATTAATTACTCCAAAAAGGGCATTAACTCATTTAATTAATCTGGACAAAATCTTGCTGCAAAAGTGTAAAACAATGGTACAGCAGGATTCTACACGACTTACTGAATCTACACATATTTTATTTGCAATTTTTGGCCCAGTAGATTAATTTCTACGAATTTCACAAGTTTTACCTAAAATCTGTCAATTAAATCTATTTAGGAAAAACCCAGTCAAACTTTGACTTTTGACCGGCTGAGGTGGCGCTGACGTGGCGGTGGACTGGCTGTTGACCAGTCAACCGCCCAGGCTAACTAGTCCACGCCTGATCTGGTCCGTTGGATCAAAGATCGATGGCAGGGAGGGGTGGCGGCGGCGGCGAGCTCACCTAAGCGGCGGTGGCAAGGCGCGGGCGGCGGCGGCGAGGTCTTCCGGCGGCGGCGGGCGGTCGGCGCAGCGTCGGGTCGCCGGGGTCGGGCGTCAGCGCGGAGAGAAGGCGGCTGGCGTGCGCGGTCGCCGGCGGCGGCCTCGGGCTCGGGCGGCGGCGGCTCGGGCGGGTCGTCGGGGCGGCGTCCTGCGGGGGAAGAAAGGCGGCGGGTCAGCGGGGAGGCGCGAGCGAGCTCTTGGGTCGCCGGCGAGGCGAGGGCGGCGCGGGCGAGGTGCTCACCTTGCTAATGGCGGTGGCGGCGGGCTCGAACTCCGGCGAGAAATCGCTGGAGATTTGGGGCGTCTCGGTTGCGATTAGAGGGGGGGTTTGGAAGAGGGGCTCGAGGAGATCGTTATAGGCAAGAAAAATCGTTGAAATCGGTTCGGAATCGACACGAAAATCCCGCGAGAATCGTGCTGGTAGTTGGAGCTCGAGACGAACTTGGCTGACAGGCGGGTCCCGCGTGGAGGTGACTGGAGGCGGCCGACGGGCGGGCCCCGCTCGTCAGCGGGTCGGCAGCTGGCGGCGGCAGCTACTACGCGCTGCGCGGTGCGCGCTGCTGCTGGCTGCCGCTGCGGGCTGGCGCAGCTGGGTCGGCAGGGCCGACGCGGCCCAGCAGGCTGGCGCGCCCCTTTTTTTGTTCTTTTTTTTTCCAAATCTTGTTTCGAATTTTTGGCATAACTTTTTTATATGAACTCCAAATCGAATGATTCTTGTTCCTAAATTTTTGTAAAATCGAGGGGATCAACCTAGGGTCATGTGGTATTTATTTCCACTAGTTTACAAGGGTAGAAAAATACCAGTCCTAATATACCCTCTCGTAGGGGCATTTTAGCAATTCAAAATAGGGTTTGCAAATGTCGTTTCGCCAGAATCTTTTCAATCGAAAGTTTTGCATGGATGATTATGATGCAATTCCATGAATGATATGCAGAACCAAATCTAAAATTTGGGATGTGACATTAGTACTCAATGTGGATTCAAGAAAATAATCATTTGGGTTGCCAAGATTATTGTGACTAACTTCTTAGGACCCAACTTGGTTGGGGACCAACAAGCCAAAACTTGATCAATATGCATTGTTTGATGGCATTGGAATCTTGGCTACATCATGAAGAATTGAGGGATCTTTATCTATTATATTTGTCAAGTCAAGTCAAGTCATGTGGATTATATTGCCTCTATCATATTTCCAATGTTCCTCCTTGGGGTAAAATGTGCTTAACTCATTATATTGAAAGTTACTCGCGCCCTTGTGCATGTGTTAGTTTTATTCCTTGCATGCTTTTGTACATATTGTGCCTTCTACCTAATTACCTTGAGTTATCAAGTATATTTGTGTATGTTAGGTGGCACACCATGTATGTGTGTTTCTTGTATTGGAGCCTTACTTGATTATATTTGGTATCTTATTTGGCTCTTGTGAGAGATTAATGTACTATCCCATTTTGGGGGAGTGTTATGCTTGAGAATTCCACAATCCTAAAAATGTGTGTACATGAGAAATACCACATGGTATTGATATTGCAATATTATCTAGTCTCTATGTGGTATGATTCTCATGAGAAATTCAAGTTCTATAATGTCCATTAATTATCTCTGTTTGGATCATTTTGCCTCGTGTTGAGACTTATGGTTGTATCACATTATGGGGGAGTCATATACTTAGTGCATATTACAATCCTAGAGAATGTGAAAATTCGAGGTTGTGTCACTTAAAATTGATATTGATAATAATCTAGCTCCTATGTGACACATTAGCTCATACAAGCTCCAATTTGTTTGAATGTTTTTATTGCTCATATTTTGGATCTTGTGTGTGAGAGTGTTTCTTGGTATGTGTTTCCTCATATTTTGATCTCTATATCCTCATGGAAACCATTAGCTTCAAGTTACTATAATTACTAGTGATTGTGTGACTATTGGAAGCTAGCAAGAAACTCTTTCTAAGCATCAAGCTTAATTCTTATACTTTCTTATATGCTTCTTAGTATGAATATGATCATGGATATCCATGTGAACTACCTCGGGAAGATTATTCCCAATACTTCTTGTCCTTGGACAATTAGTACTAGATTTATGGTATAATTTATTGATCATATTCACTTTGGCCTTTGCTTAATTTTGTCCTATATTTGGCCAAGAAAATGTTTTGTGTTGCTCCCATCTATTCATCGCTTCCTTTGGATCTTCTTATTTTATTGGTATCTTCTTGTGTTTTTATTTATTGTAGGTAGTAGTGATGATCTCATTTGTGTGCATTTTGCATTCAAGAGCTAAATTATATATAATGTACTACTTATGGATGAACTCTCCTATATTATCCAGAACACACCTTTTATGCTTCTTTGTTTGATCTGTATCGTGTTTTATGTGCTTGGAAGTTCGATCTTTTTGTTTTGGTATTTTCTGCCATCGTAAAAAGTGTGGAGAGTTTGGTTTATTTGTTGGAACCTTGCTCTTTTGGGGAGTTAGTTTTGTCTCATTCCTAATTTCTTGTTTTAACCTTTTTGAATGGGATAAACCCTTGAGCATTTGTATTCGTGTCTATATTTTGCTCTTTGGACTTTATCTAGTTCATTTGTTGAACTAGTGATCTTTCATGTGTTGAATTGGTTCTTTGACAATTTTTGGGCACTGTTTTTCACGTCACACTCTTGTGTGTGCCATATCGGTTTACTTGGTGTTTTTATTCAAATTTTATCTCCTTTTTGGTTTTTGAAAGCCTTGTATATGCATATTTACTACTACGTACTTGTTTATATTATGGCATGCTTGCTTTCTTTGATCCAATATATATAGGAAACTCCACCAAATCCCATCGGCTAAGTTGTGCATGAAATTCAATTTCATATCAATATGCACATATTTATGTGGGGTCTCTCCTATGTGTTGTATTTTATCTAACTACGTTGGACCAAATATATTTTGGGGATAATTTTGTACTTAATGTCGTGGGAATGGCCACGGCAGATGCTGCAATCGGCAGCGAGTAGTAGAACGAGGGGCAAGGGCGGCCAACCATCTGTGGTGCGAGATGAGGGCGGAGACACAGGGTTTTACCCAGGTTCGGCCCCCCGGAGGGTAAAGACCTACTCCTGCTAGATTGTATTGATGAGAGAGTACAAGGGCAAGCTCGACGACTAGGCGGCGAGTCGCTAGGGCTGTATGATGGAAGTGTCCTCTAAGCGTACCCTAGGGAGGTTTATCTAGACTCACCTCGCTAGGGTTTACATATCTACAACCGAATTAGTTAAGGATTCGGAGGGTGTTTGGCCTAATCCGACTAGGCCTAGCTATGCTTCTGGGCCTTCAGCTTACAGTCGCCTGGCTCCTTGTTGGGTCTTGATCCAGTCGCCATCCTATAGGCCCACTCGCTGGTAGCATGGGCCAGTAGGAAACGTCCTACTGCATATACCCCACTCGGCATATCCCCATCAGTAGTCCCCAAGGCCATCGTTGATTCGTCGCAGGTGTTCTTTGGTAGTCGGAGTATGCGGGTCCAATTTGGACACCCAGTCGAATCGACGGTGGACTCCCTGAATGAATGAGGGAACTTGTTATCTTAGTCACAATAACGGAGACCAGTCGAATCGCACCACGGCAAATGGGTCGGCGAGCAATCGGATCGTAGCTAAGGCGATCAGGTCGGCGAGTAGTCGAATCGCAGCTATGGCGATCAGGTCGGCGAGTAATCGGGTCTCTGTAGTTGGCGAGTCGAGTAGACGAAGTTGGACCGTCAGCGTTGGTCAAACTAGCCGTTGGGTAATCCAGCGATAATATCAGCGTAATCACGGCGCGGTAACGGCTCCCCAAAAATGGCGGGTAGCAACCGCTATATAAGGAGAGTGACGGGCGAAGATCGATCATTCCCCACACTTCCTCCAATCCCACGCAACTCCCAGTCTTCCATTCCTTTGTAGCGACCAGAGTGACCCAAAGCGATTCCGTAACCCTAGATCCTCTGACTGATGGCGCCCTCGACAGAACCATGGGGGAGATCCAAATGCACGAAGGTGATGCTGAAGTCATTCGAGGATGCGGGGATCCTCTGCGCCGGGATATGGCGCATCCCCGCAGCCGGAGAGGTGGTGCCAGATCCGCGTGAGGGAGAATTCATCTGCTTCACCAGCCACCTAGAGAGGGGGCTCGGATTCCCCACCTCCATCTTCTTTCGCCGCTTCTGCGCATATTACAGCATCCCGCCGTCAGACCTAGGGCCACACAGCATCGAGCAACTCGCCATCTTCGTGGTGTTTTGCGAGTTCTACCTAGACTGCTGACCGTACTTACCCCTGTGGCAAGATCTGTTCCACGGGAGGATTGGACGCGAAGGGATGGGCGGCCCGATGCTAGCCGCGGGCAGCCTCACCTTCCAGTTGCAGTCCAAGGCCTCCTTCCTCGACCTGATGTTGCCGAACAAGGCGGCAAACGAGTGGAAGAAGCACTAGTTCTACATGACCGAGTCGCCGCCAGACGATGAGGTGGCGCTTCCGATGTACTCCGCCGACTGGCCCGAGCCGCGTCGGCTTCAAGTCGCCAAGCTCCCGCACGACCAGTGGATGGTGGTCGATGAAATGCTGCTAACAATCTGCAACTTGAATAAGAAGGGCCTCCAAACTATCAACCTCTACAACTGCTGGTTTGGGCGGCGGTTGGTGCCTTTGGCCGACCGCGCCCACTAGATTTACGAGTACACGGGCAAAGACAACCCGACGAAATCTTGCACCGCCGAGTGGAAGCTCAATGATTACACCTTGGCCCTGAAGAAAATCACCGACGCGGAGTATCTTGATGCTAAGGCCGGGATTCCCCCATACATCGTGAAGCGCAAGGCTCCGCCAGTAGGTTCTCACTTCCTTGTCCATTTCGCAGTCGCAAAAAGATATGCAGTCGCGGTTTTTGCGGATCGCGTTTGTCTTTGCAGTTATTCCAGGTGGTGGAAGGTTGGCTTCCGCCTGCCGATGATGAAAACTCGAACGAGTCCGTCGAGGACGAGAGCGAATCCTCGTCCGACAAGGGCAACATCGGCGGCAACAATGATGACGATGATGACGACAGTGACGATGAAGACAAGGCCGTGGAGGTCGCCACGCTCACGATACGTAAGACCCACGGGCAGCGGCAACATGAGCTCGAGGCCAGCAAGAGCCTCGAGGCTCACGACGGGGGTGACGACGAGGTCCCCGAGCACACTTTGCGGCGCGTGGCCTTGACGTCAAAGAAGAAGTCACTGTAGAAGAAGAAGAATCCGGCCAAGACAGTGTCACCGCCTAGGTCCGTGAGTAGCTCAGAAGCTACCAGCGCGGCCGACAAGGCTGGGGCCAGCGTGCCGGCGCGGGCGACTGCAGCGGCCGACGTGACCGTGGTGGAGGATGAAGTGTCGTTGGCATCGCTGCCACCGCCCTTCACCGCAGTCACCGGGCTCGGGGCCGCTCCATCCGCGAGTGCCTCGCCACCCAAAGAAGCGCCTGCGACAATTTTCGCAGATCCTCCTGCCGCGGCCTCATCCTCGAAGAAGCCCTTGGTGTCTTGGGCCTAGAGCGTGTTCGAGACGGGCCTCAGTCGGAAGCTGGGGCTGGAGTTGGAGAAGCCGACGAGCATTCGCACCGGCCTTCGCTTTATCCCAGTCGCCAAGTGAGTGCCCTTTAGATTATTTCTTTGGGCAACTGATTTATGTTTTTCTAGCGAGCTTGCTGACGATGTTGTGTTGCAGGACTGGTGTGAAGAAAATAGGTCACCCCTCGGTGGCTAAGTTCACATTGGGTGTCGCAGGGGCGCAAGTCGACCCCTCGAAGAAGAGGAAGTGCGACGAGGTCGAGGCGCCCATTGAGGGCGCAAAGAGGGTAAAGGGCGACGAGGTCGTCACAATCTCGGACGAGCCGGTCGGCGCCCCGAGCGAGGCTTCGATTGGAGCGGATGCGGTCACGAAGGCCGCAGTGGACGCGGAGTCGCAGCAGGTGGAGCCCGCGGCACCAGTAGGGGCAACGGGCCCAACGACGAGTGCCGCAGGGGCGGCGGTGGCGACCTTCCCTGGATTTGTGGTGAGGGCCTCCATGGCGAGTGCTTCAGCACAGTTGGCGGAGGTCGAGCAGCGTCGCAGGCGCGCACCTGTTGTGCTCCCGTCGGTGGACGCGGTCGAGCTCCACAATATGCTGGGTGCAGCGATCCAGGTATGTCCAGTCCCCGAGGATCTGGTCGCTGAATTTTAGCGATCGGATCCTTATTGTTTTTGTTGTCCAGTCCCTGAGTGGCTAGTCGCTGAATTTCAGTGGCTAGGCACTTAGGAATTTTTCGTTGTCCAGTCCCCGAGTGGCTAGTCGCTGAATTTTAGCGGCTAGGCACTTAGGAATTTTTTTTTGCTGTCCAGTCCCCGAGTGGCTAGTCGCTGAATTTCAGCGACTAGGCACTTAAGAACTTCTTCGCTGATTTTATCGAGGTTGTGCAGGGCCTGCAGCGCGAGTCGGCGGAGCGATTGGTCGCCAAGGAGCGTCTAGAAAAGGAACTCCACTCCGTGCAAGGGGCGAACGAGCAGCTTCGATCGGCTGCTGGTAAGAGTTTGCTATACTTGTTGTCAGGGACGTCTTTTCATTATGTTGTACTCATAGTTGTGTTGACACAGAGGGTCAAGCGGCCGCGGTGGAAAAGGCTCGCGAGCGTATGGTCCCTGCCAGCGAGCTGACGGCTGCCCAGTCGTCGTTGGCCGCTGCGGAGAAACGGGTGGCCGAACTGGAGCAAGAGATCAAGGCCTCCAAGGCGGAGGCGACCTCGGTGGATGAAAGGTCTAAGGCGGCCATCGCTGCTACTGCTAATGAACGGAAGGTGTCAGATGCACTTGTCGCCGGGCTGCAGACTGATCTCTCGAAGCTACAGGACTTCATTATGGGGCTCTACCGCCCCCTGATTGGTGAGCTTTTATGATTTTCGTGTGGTTGGTATTGCGAGTCCTCGAGCGCGCGGGTCGTATTTACTCTTTTGCGCGTTTCTGATTTTAAGCTCCTTCTGGTTTTCAGGGAGGATTCTTGATGACGAGACCGAAGAGCAGTCGTATGATGCACGGCAATGTGTCACCACGCTGGTGGATTCGGCCGCTCTGTCAGCGACTTGCATTCGCGTGTGCCTTCAAGAAATTTCACCGACGGAGGTGATCCCCAGTGACCTCGTCGAGGTCTGGCGCTACCTGGAGAAGGCCCCGGCGGTTGTTGATTTCATGTCGTGCTCAGCCTTCCATCATGGTGATGCGACTGCGCTGAGCCTTGGGCTCGCGCACTTCCCCGACGACTTCGACCTTGACGACGTCACCAGTGGATACCCTTCATCAACGGGTACGGTCGAGATCTCCGATGTGCTGAAGCTGACCGAGCGGTCTACTGTTTACTCCGACCGGGTGTTGGCAATGGGTGATCTTCTTCCTTACCAGGAGACGATTGTTGCCCCGAACGACCCCGAGCTGGCGAACCGCGACTTCAAGGTGGAGCAGCCGTTCTGAGCGGTCATGGCAGGCACACTGACAACGTACCCATCGAACCTGTGGGTTCCTTTCATCCGTGTTCGCGGGAGTGGTGGTCCATCGTCGTCGAAACCTGCGGAGTAAATCAGTTTGCCTAGTGGCATTAGTTGTGAAAGCTATTAACTGCCCTTGTAAGCGAACAAATTTTTGCTGCCATAAGGAATGCATGAATGTTGTTTTCAGTGTTTGATTTGATTGTGAGTTGTGCGAGTCCCCGAGCGCGTCCGCCCTTTTGTGGGGTTTACCTCGTTTTTACGTGTATGTATGTTTTTTATACAGTTAGTCAGTTGAGGTCAACTCGCCATGGCTTGAAAAGCCAGTCGCATGGCGACCCCAAGGGGTTCTCTATACTTAGACGTTTTCCCGGGCATGAACGGGGTTAGTTGGCCGAGTCCCCGAGCATGGTACTTAGCCGTTCTAGTCGCATGCCCAAGGTATGTGAGGACAAGGCGCGTTGTATTAAGCGCGTCGCTCCACCTGACCCAGAGGATCAGTCGCGTGGCGAGTCCAAGACGCGCTCTCGTAGTTGGCATTTTCCCTAGTCGCTCGAGTTTGGGCTGGAGTCAGTCCTCGAGCGTGGTACTTAGCCGTTCGATTCTCTGCACCAAGGATGTGGAGGACTGGGTCACTGTTGGAAGCGAATGCGGTCGTCTTGGCTCGGAAAGCCAGTCGAGCGAGGCGACTCCGATGGCGCTCCGGGTTGGCGTTTTTCGTGGACGATACAAGGCCGAAATTTTTCGGTGCCCTCGTATCACACTACTTGGCCATGCCGGTCGCATGACCAAGGGTTGACTTCCGCGAGTAGCGTAACACTGTTATTACGAGTGTGAATGGCACAAGGTATGGAGAGTGGACATAATTTGTGCAAATCGGTCTTCTTTATTTCATAGCGGGTAGGGGGTACATGTTTGGAGTTCTAGGAGTATAACTTCCGTAGGAGATTTCCATTCCATGGCCGCTTGACGTCGAGTTGTCCGTCGCCTTGGACGTCGATGAGGTAGTATGCGTCGTTGCCCAGGACTCTCCCGATGGCGAATGGTCCCTCCCAAGGGGAGAGACCTTGTGCATGCCCTTCTTGTCCTAGACCAGTCGCAGGGCCAGGTCACCGTCCTGGAAGGTGCGAGTCCGGACTCGCCAGCTGTGGTAGCGGCCTTGCTGGTAGATGGCGGTGCGGGAGCAAGCTAGGTCGCGTGCTTCGTCGAGCTGGTCGACCCCGTCCTAGTGTGCGAGCTCGTTGTCGGCCTCCGCGTAATTGACCACCCGAGGCGAGTCGTGCTCGAGATCGGTCGGCATGACGGCTTCGGCGACGTACACCATGAAGAAGGGGGTGAACCCTGTTGACCTGTTGACGGAGGTGCGGATGCCCTAGATGACGGAGGGGAGATCTTCGACCCAGCACCCTGGAGTTTGTTCGAGGGGGACTTGCAGTCGCGGTTTTAGGCCATGGAGGATGCTCTGGTTGGCCTGTTCCGCCTGGCCGTTAGACTCCGGGTGGGCGACTAAGGTGAGGTCAAGTCGTTTGTTGTGCTCCTCGCAGAATTCGTCCATGGCTCCTTTGGCGAAGTTAGTGTCCGTGATGATGATGTGCGGGAACCTGTAGCGATGGATGAACTCGCGTAGGAACTTGGTGGCGATCTTCCCATCGCACTTACGGACTGGCTTGGCCTCCACCCACTTTGTGAATTTGTCGACTATGACTAGGACGTGGGTGAAGCCAGAGGGGGCCTTCTTGAATGGGCCTACCATGTCCATGCCCCACATGGCGAATGGCCAGGTGATGGGGATGGTCTTGAGTGCCAAGCTTGTGACGTGAGTCTGGTTGGCGTACTTCTAGCACCCGACGCAGTGTTGGACGATGTCGACCGCGTCGGTGTGTGCGGTGAGCCAGTATAAGTCGTGTCGCATGGCCTTGGCGACCAGGGACCGAGCACCAGCATGGTGGCCACAGTCGTCGGCGTGGATTTCCTGGAGTATCTTGCGACCTTCCGCGGGTTGGACGCAGTTTTGGAACACGCCGGTCACGCTGCACTTGTGGAGCTCGCCATTGATGATGACGAAGGACTTGCAACGGCGTACTATCATCCAGGCCTCTGTCTCGTCAGTGGGTAGGGTTCCTCCCTCCAGGTAGGCGACATATGGCGCGGTCCAGTCGCTTGGCTCCGTGAGCATGGCGACCAGGGTTGCTTCTGGTTGCAGCGGAATCCTGATGTCAATCTCCCTTGGGGGAGAGACGGAAGGCTTGGTGATGGTGTCGAGGAAGACACTGGCGGGTGGCGCGAGACGAGCCGACCCGATGCGAGAGAGGGCGTCGGCCTCTTCGTTCTTGCGTCGGTCGATCCACTCGACAGAGTAGCCGGTGAAGTGCCCCCCCTAGCTGGTCCACTGCTTGGCGGTATGCGGCCATGGTGGGGAGACTGTATCACACGTACCGGCGACTTGTCCGGCGACGAGATCGGAGTCGTCGTAGCATCACAGACGGTTGATGTTCATCTCCTTTGCTACTTGCATGCCGTGGAGGAGGGCCTCGTACTCGGCCATGTTGTTGGTGCAGGGGGTGAAGTCGAGGTACAGGACGTAGCACAGCTTGTTGCCCTTGGGAGATGTGAGGACGATCCTTGCCCCTACGACGTCTGCGTTCTTGGATCCGTCAAAGTGCAACGACCAGTAGTGGAGGACGACAGCTTCTCCGGCTGCTGCGCCTCTTCCCAGTCGGCGAGGAAGTCCGCCATGGCCTGCGACTTGATTGACTTGCGGGGCTCGTACCTGATGTTGTAGACTTGGATCTCGATGGCCCACTTGGTGACTCTCCCAGTCGCCTCGCAGCTGCGGATGATGTCCTGCAACGGCGCGAAGGGGACGACCGTTATTGGGTGCTCCTGGAAGTAATGCGGCAGTCGTCGCTGGGCTCGGAAGACCGTATATACTAGCTTCTGGTACTGCGGGTAGTGTTGGCGTGACTCGGTGAGGACTTCGCTGATGTAGTAGACAGGTCGATGCACTGGGCGCTCCTTGCCCTCTTCTGGTCTCTCGACGACCATGACGGTGTTGACGACTCGCTCGGACGCCGCGACGAAGACAATCATGGTCTCCTTGTCGATGGGGCGGCGAGTAGCGAGGCCGCGAGTAGCACTGCCTTGAGTGCGTGAAGCGCGTCGTCTGCCTCCTTGTCCCACTGGAACGTGGGATTCTTGCGCATTAGGTGGTAGAGAGGCATTGCCTTCTCACCTAGCCGGGGAATGAAGTGACTGAGAGCCGCGACTCTCCAGGCCAACTTCTAGATGTCGCGTAGGCACTCGGGTTTGCCGAGTCGGGCGATCGTGTTGATCTTGGTGGGGTTTGCCTCGATGCCTCGTTTGGAGACTACGTACCCCAGCAGTTGTCCAGTAGGTACACCGAAGGTGCACTTTCCTGGGTTTAGTTTGATCTTGTACCTCCGCAGATTTGTGAAGGTTTCGGCTAGGTCGACGAGTAGATCGCCCTGGCGAGTGGACTTCACCACCACGTCGTCAATGTAGACGTGGATGTTGCGGCCAATTTGGCTCGCAAGGCATTCCTGCATGCACCTCTGGTAGGTCGCCCCGGCGTTCTTGAGACCGAAGGTCATGGCGGTGTAGCAGAATGCTCCGAATGGTGTGATGAATGCCGTCTTCTCCTCGTCCTCGAGTGACATTTTTATCTGGTTGTAACCAGAGTAGGTGTCAAGGAAACACAGCGACTCCGAGCCCGCGGTCGAGTCGATGATCTGATTGATCCGCAGGAGGACGAACTGCTCCTTTGGGCAGGCGCTGTTGAGGTTTGTGTAATCGATACACATTCTCCAGGTCCCATTTTTATTCTCGGCCGGGACTGGGTTTGCCAGCCACTTGGAGTACTTGATTGGCCGTATGAAGCTTGCTGCGAGTAGATGTTATACTTCCTCGATGATTGCTCGGTGGCGCTCTTCATTGAACGGCCGCAGCGATTGCTTGATGGATCGCGCTTTGGGGTCGGCGTTGAGTTTGTGCTCAGCGAGTTCCCTCGGGACACCAGGCATGTCAGATGGCTTCCATGCAAAGATGTCGCGATTCTCACGGAGGAACTCGATGAGTGCGCCTTCCTATGCTGGGCTCATGCCCGTTCCGATCGTCACCATCTGGCTGGAGTCGCATGGGACCAGCTCGACGGAGCGCGTGTGTGTGGTTGCCTTGAAGGCGGTTGAGCCGCCGCCCTTCGAGTTGGGCTTCTTGAGTATTTTGGGGTCGTCATTGTTGACCCCGCTCGTGTACTTGGCGAGCTCCTCCGCGTGGTTGGACTCTGCGGTGATGACGGTGTCGGTGAGCTCGACGCCCTTGGCCTCGCACTCTGCGGCCATGTCGGGGTCGCCGTGGACGGTAATGATGCCGCACGGCCCTGGGAGCTTCATCGCGTTGTATGCATAGTGGGGTGTCGCCATGAATTTGGCGACCGCCTTCCGCCCCAGGACACAATGGTAGGGGCTATTGAAGGGCACCAGCTCGAAGACGATCCGCTCGGTGAGGAAGTTTACTGGTGTGCCGAAGGTGACTGGCAGCGTCACCTTGCCGATCGGGTATGCCTTCCGACGGGGGACGATGCCATGGAAGGTGGTGTAGATCGTCTCGATCATTGACTGCGGGAGTCGCAGTCGCCTGAACGTGTCCAGGTAGAGAATGTTGATGGAGCTTCCTCCGTCCATCAGCGTCTTGGGGAGCCAGTAGTTGCCCACCTTGGGCTTGACCACCAAGGCGACTCACCCCGGATATTCGATCCGTGGCGAGTGGTCTTTGCGGCTCCAGGTGATCCGCTGCTCGGACCAGTTATGGAAGCGTGGGACGTCGACCTGGGACACCGCGTTGACGGCGACGGCGGGGGCGATGACCTTCTTCTCGCGCTTGGTGTTGAACCCGGTGAAGGTGTGGAGTGATCCCACGTCGTTGCCGAATGCCCCTCTGTTTGGCGGGTGGTTGTTGGGGTCCTCCCATGCGCGTCGTGCCTTCTCGATCTCCCTCAGGGAGTGTGTGGAGGGCTTCCCCTCCCTGCTGTGGAACACACATGGCTGGTTGAGGAGAGCCGCGGGGTCGAACCTCGGCTTCGGCTTGTAGTTGCCGCTGTCGCGGCGTTGGCCCCCATCACGGCGGAAGATCTTGGGCTCGTGTGGCGCGTAGCCGGCGTTGGCGATGAAGTCGACTCGCCCGTCACTGCGGCGCTTGCCGGTGAAGCGAGTGTTGCTGTAGCGTAGCTCGGGTCGTCTCCCGTTGTCGTGGCCACTTGGGCGGCAATTTCCTCCCGACTCGTTGTCAGTTTCTTAGTCCGGGTCCTCCTCCGCGTACCTCTTGGCGATCTCGAGGAGGTTCGGTATGTTATCGAGTGTCTTGTACACCCGCTTGAGCTTGGCGACCAAGGGCTCGTAGCAGCACGAGTTCTTGAAGCAGTGCATCGCTGTATCCTGGTGGATGTCGGTCGCGTTGAACCACAGGTCCTGCCACCGTTGGACCCAGCTGCGGGTCGACTGCCGGGGTCCCTGGACGCATCGCTCCAGGTCCTCGATGGTGGTGGCGCGGGTGTAAGAACCCTCGAAGCTCCTGACGAAGGCGTCGCGCATATCCTCCTAGGAGTCGATGCTGTCTGCGGGGAGGGTGTTGATCCATTGCCGGCTCGCTCCCTCCATCATCAGGGGGAGGTAGAGGGCGGTGAGTAGGTCGGTGTGGCCGGCGATTCCTTCAGCGCTTTGAAGTTCGTCGGGTATTTTTCGCCTCAGATCATTGGTCCAAAGCACTGGGGGCCGAATCGGCTGAGCGATCCCCTTGGTTTGCTGTCGCGGTGGTTGGTGAGGTGTGCCTCAAGTCTTCAGGCTAGCGTGTGCACCATCTCTGGTTGTTGATGATGTGGGTCCGCGCGTCGACTGGCTGCCCGTTGGCAGCGACCATGTTGTCCATCGGTCGCGGGTTGTTGGTGGAGAGTGCCACGTTCGCGGGTCACAGCTGGAGTTGCAGGGGCTCGGGGGATGGGCAATTGATGGTATTTTCCATATTTGGGCGGCCGCTCGAGGCCGCCCTGCTTCCTGATGAGCGGGAGTACATGCGCCCCCGCGAATCGGCACCTTCGGTTTGCTGCTCGACAGCCTTGGTGAGTAGGGACTTAGCGTACTGGATATGCAACGCGCCTTCACCCGTGATGTTGATGCTATCGACCGCGGCTCGACTCGCGATGACATTGTCCATCGGAGTAGAGAACAACGGGAGGTCGTTCGCATCCCGCTCTTGCAGGGAGATCATGATCCTTGGTTGATCCGGGGGTGGTGTGCGACCGGGTGGTGGTGGGGGAGCACCGTTTGCCATTGATCCTGGTGGCGGCCGGGTGCTTCCTCCTGGTGGCGCATTCTCGCATGCCACGCGGTCGGCCATGCGGGCCAGGTCGTTCTCATCGTTGAAGTTCAGGGCGCGGCCCTGAACGGTGGGGTTTAGGCGTGACCTGATGCGACGCTGGTGGTAGAACGAGAGTTCCTGCGCCGTTACTTGCTCGAGGCGGAATTTTTCGCGCTCGGATTGTTCCTTGCGGACCGCCTCTTCCAGTCGTAGGCGGAGTTCCTCGACCTCCGTCGCCGTCGCGGTCGGCGGGATCGGCGTGGAGAAAGGGTCTTGCGGGGCGCTCGTGCCTCTCACCATGTAGGTCATAATGAAGCGACCCGATCCGGCATGGAAGTCTTCGGAGTTGTCCGACCCGGAGTCGGAGTCGAAGATCCCAAGGATGGAAGGATCCTCGAAGTCCCCCACATTGGAGACCTAGGTGATAGAGCCCACGGGTGACGCGGCGACGATGGATCCAGCGATCGATGCCGGGGTCGCTGAGTCGGTGTCGTCGTTGAGGGCCGTGTCGTCCGTGGCCATGCTGGTCTCGGCCACGTTGTTGTTGGCCGAGTCGTACTCGGAGGCGAGGCGGTGGATGGTGCGGACCTTAATCTCAGAGAGCCGATCGCACGGTGGCGACTCGCAGATGCGAGACGAGTCCTCCAAGATGATGACGTCGATGAAGCCGACAAAGAGGCTGATCGTGTCGACTGGCATGATCACGCTGTGCATGATGGGGCGCGCCGCCGGGACGTAGCTGCTCGGCAAGATCTGGAGGATCTCGCCGATCACGATCATGCGTCCGGTGGTGATCGTCTCGTTGATTGGCAGATTGGATCTCGCCGCAGAACACCGGCCTGACCGGCCAGGCCCCATGGTGGGCGCCATTATCGTGGGAATGGCCACGGCAGATGCTGCAATCGGCAGCGAGTAGTAGAACGAGGGGCAAGGGTGGCCAGCCATCTGTGGTGCGAGATGAGGGCAGAGACACATGGTTTTACCCAGGTTCGTCCCCCGGAGGGTAAAGACCTACTCCTGCTAGATTGTACTGATGAGAGAGTACAAGGGCGAGCTCGGCGACTAGGAGGCGAGTCGCTGGGGTGTATGATGGAGCGTGTCCTCTATGCGTACCCTAGGGAGGTTTATATAGACTCACCTCGCTAGGGTTTACAGATCTACAACCGAATTAGTTAAGGATTCGGAGGGTGTTTGACCTAAATCGACTGGGCCTAGCTACGCTTCTAGGCCTTCAGCTTCCAGTCGCCTGGCTCCTTGTTGGGTCTTGATCCAGTCGCCGTCCTGCAGGCCCACTTGGTGGCAACATGGGCCAGTAGGAAATGTCCTGCTGGGTATACCCCTCTCGGCATATCCCCATCACTTAATGTGTTTTAGGTACATTGGAGACATATTGAATGCTTGTATCTCAATTTTGAAGAAGTGGTGTGTACATGAAAATTGGAGGCAAACTATAGAATGATCGACGAATGCATATCATCTACATCCTATCAATGATATCTCGGTAACAAGTATCTCTTTCTCATGTTCAAATATCTTGCTTCCAACCATTTGTCGGTTGCCTTCTAGCATGAATTCTTGTATTTGTATTGGTTATGGTTCTAGAATTGGTGTTCTGAGAACTCCCTATTGTAAATATGTGTAAGTTGAGATGAGTGCATATAGTTGGGACTATAAAAAATCATGCATATGATTCACCAATCCCAAATATGTCAATCTAGCAATTTTATTGCCTATATTTTCCTCAACTTCTCTCATGTGCAATAGTGAGATTTTAATAGTTGATTTTTCCATTGTGATACTTGTTGCCTTTCTTCATATATTCCAACTATATCCTTTTACCTTGGTGATAGTTTTAATGTATGTAATGTGTTGGTGTTTGAAGCTCATTAATAAACAATAAGATAAAATTGTGCCTTTGGCCATGCTTTCAAGAAAAAATCTTATTGGTATATGTTATGACTTCATTTTGCTTTGCATGTGCCTTGTTTTATATATTATTTGTGTGTGCTTATTTCCTTGTGGGTATAAGTCCTTGTGATTAATTCCACTTAGAAACTTATACACATAAGAGAAGATAATTTTAGTTGAGATTTTTATTCCCTGGAGACCGCCTTTCTATTTCCTTTTGATGCTTCAGTGGCTTCCAAATTTATTTGGCTACGAGTGCTTGTTCCTCTTGTTTGCATTTTTGGGCACTCATATTTGTTCTATCATGTATTGTATTGTTAAATGAATTTGGATGAGTGAGTATTCCATGATTATGCACTTTGTTCCCAAATGCAATTATCATAATTGGTGCATAATCTTTGGGGAGCTCCTCTAATTCATTTAAGAATGCTCATTTTCCTTCTTGCTCACCTTTTGTGTCTTAAATGTTTATGGGGGAGTGAGGATTCCATATTTGTGCATGTTATATTCAAATACAAATATTCTAATGTGTGCACAAACCTTGGGAGATCCTCTATTTAATTTAAGCATTTATTAGATCTCTCATTTCTTGCATCATTAAATGATTTGGAGAAGTGAGGATTTCATGCTTGTGCACTTTTCCAAATACAATTACTATAATTAGTGCATAATCTTTGAGGAGCTTCTCTAATTCATTAAAGAATGCTCATTTGTCTTATTTATCTTTTGTTGTGTTTTAAATGCTTATGGGGGAGCGAGGATTCCATGTTTGTGCATTATGTATTCTAATGCAATTATTATAAATTGTGCACAAATCTTGGTGAGCTTATCTATATTTAAAACACTCTTTTGCTTGTATCATAATATCTTGTTGTTTCCATTTAGTCTCATTTGTTGTTTTCAATCGGTTTGTCGGATCTTGTGATTACTTGCATCGTTTGTTGACGCTTCTTTCATTTTATTTCTTTGGAAATCTCTGGGTCCTCAATATAGTTCTACTTGATCCCAAGTATTCATCATTGGATATGCGTGAATGCACACCTTTGTAGGAATTATCACTGTATTGGCCTTTTATAACTTGTCACCCATTTCGGCAATTGATGCCAATGGGGAGAAGTTTTAGAGGGTTTAAGGGAAGTTGGTTTATGCTTTGAGTTTGTTCTTAAGCATTTGCCTTTCATGCTCTTGCATCTTTGTTGTTACTTAGCATGTGATATATAGAGAGAGGAAAATCCACCAATGATAATGATTGGCAATATATGCAATGAAATTCAAGTTCATCACACATGCATAGAAATGTGGGGGAGTTTGCTCTATATATGGTGGTGGTACCAATATCACATACTTTTGTAGTATATTATATTGGTGTTACCACACTACAAGGAATCTGGCTATATATGACCCTCCATTTTCGTCACAGAATCATCATAGTAGTTCGTTTATGACGTTTTTATGACGATTTTGAGATCGTCGAAAGCTGGGTGT
Organism: Avena sativa; assembly: GCA_916181665.1. Lineage (NCBI taxonomy): Eukaryota > Viridiplantae > Streptophyta > Magnoliopsida > Poales > Poaceae > Avena > Avena sativa. Next base: position 253,380,105 of record OV702280.1, read on the forward strand.
CGCAAATGAACTATAATGACGTTTTTTTGAAATCGTCATAACCGTCTATGACGATATTGGATCGTCATAATGTCTATGACCATCCAATATCTTCATGGGGCATCTAGCCTGGTCACGTCAGATCCTACGTGGCAGTTCCGATGTGGCGACGATTCAGTCCTGTCCACTTCATCCATTTAAATGGACCAAGCCCAACAATTCAATACATTTATGCTTATATCTCCTATCAATTCTGTCTCAGCTACATGGGCCAAATACAAGCTACATGGGCCAAATCCAACGTTTTCAGCCTGTTTGTTTTATATATCTCGGCCTTTTTATAGTCCAATTATTTTCTATTCTCAGCCTTTTTACAATCCATTTATTTTCCAATTTTGGCCTTTTGGTCAATGGGTCCCAATTGTCAGATTGTTATACAGTGGGTCCAAACTTTCAGGTTATTATAGATAGTGGGTCCCAATTGTCAGTTCATATCATTTGTACGGTTTTGATTTTTTTCCATATTAAATTAATGACCAATATACCAATTAGAAAGGAGAAAGAATACAAATGAAAATCTATAAATAATAGCAAAAAATGCTTTGTGACAGTATGATTGTCGGAACAGTTATAACATGTGAACTTGCACAATTGACATCACAACGAATGCAGCCATCAAATCTTTCATACCCTACAGTCTACAAATAGAACTCTCAGAAAGTACTAAACCTAGCTACTCTTAAACATCATCATCCTGTAGACGGTTTTCATGGTGTACTAGGCCTTGAGCTTCTAAGCCTTCTCCTGCATTTCAAACAGAGAAGTTGCATTAGCACAAGATTACATTCGCATAGATTTCAATTAGTTCCTATACAACTATAAGGAGATCAAATTCTGCATGAATTAGATATTGTTCAAATATGCAACAATCAACTAACAACATGCTAAAGCCATCTAGATGTAATTCCACCATTACCAAAAGCAGACTAGCTGTCAAAGCAATTTCTTCTATTGTATCCATGATAGCTATGGCCAGGTTACCCGATATACCAAATAATTTATGATCAAAGCTCCCATAAGTGACTAAAACCATTTTGTCCAGAATTCGTAAGGATTTAGCCTAAAATGGACAATTCTAGCAAACCCTCGATGTAAACTGCAACAAACGCCAAACCGATAGTATAGTACAGAGCATGCAATAGAATTTACTACAAAATATGCCCAACCAATAGGATCAAGCTGTAGTTCAAAAGAAACATGCATATCCATCAAACTTTCAATCTGACATAATATAACCATACTAGAGCAGTTTACTACTAATTCGTCCAGTGACTATCTTGGATAGCACTATCTAACTAATTGATAAAAAGAAGGAACCGATATTTCACACTAAAAAACGTGCTGAGAAGTGTAGTCAATCAAGAAATGAAGGAACCGATATTTCTATTGTTTCTATTTCAGTAGCAATACCATCGAGTGAGTATGGGACTGGAGTACCTTACCACTGATCATGTCGATGCAGCAGTCGCCGATCTTGCCGCTGGAGAGGTGAACGAGGGGAAGGCGGAGGTGATCTTGGGAAAACTGATGTTCACTTCGTCCTCCACGATTTGCTCTTGTCCTCTAAACGGTGGGCTACCGAAGACCTCGGTCGCTGCCGTATCCTCCCAGTCCGTCGTCTGGTACTCGCTCCTCCTTGCTCCTCCATTATGATTCCAACCTGAAAAAACACAAGAGATGTCAGGACACATACAAGTCAAGTACTCAATGGAGTAGACAAGTTTCAGAGTAGTGCTAGTAGACCGACTGGGCATCAAAAGCATTGAGGAAGTTCGTTTTTCAACACTAATATTTATTTTCTCAAATCATTTGATTGCACACAAAGATTAACTTCACTATAAATTAGAGAAGAACTAATCCATGTAACTAATCTAGTCCTACTCCTAACCAGGTTTGTTCAGGATTACTTCATTCTAGGATTACTATTGTTGTGATAACTATATGTGTCAGGTTAAAATTACCCATATCATGATCTGATAACTACAGGTGCTAGACTACTCAATTAGTACCAATTAAGAACATGCATGAGTACAAAGCACTAAATGAAAAAATCATGATAGGAGCGAGGGATCACATGACTGAACCAAACGCCAGCAGAAACAAATGGCATAAATAATATAGAAAATAGTTCCAGGACTAGACCAAATTCCAGCCTTTCATGTGTGCTTCATCTACAACTAACATTAGAAACAAAATAACAATTGAGGATGCTAAGCAATTAATATAACTCTAGTACTTATATGGTTCTGAATTGACAACACTACAAAGATACAGTTTCATGGTATCTCTTCATTTGACAACACTATAAAGACAAATATATCACTCCAAGTAGCTATTTGTTCCTACCCCACTGGAAAATATATAACTAAACTTTGTTGAATGTAAAGACTGACAAGCATTGACGAATGTAATATCAGGCATTTAACTCAAGGCTGACACATTCTCTATTCACAGCAAAAACTCCTTATACCCACTACACAACAGAGACAATAAAAGCTATACGCTGGAAGCAAACACCATGCAAACATGTATGGACGCTGGAAGCAAACACCATGCAAACACCATAATTAGCAGATTAATTAATTAGAGCCCCGTCTTCAGAGGAAGATGTGAACGCAGTAGGAGAAAAACTCATCGCCAGGTGCACGGGGATGAGAGGTGCGTGACGACGCAGACCATCAGGAAGCTGCCAAAGAAGGCGCGGATCTTGGCACTGTCATAGCGCGACATGGAGTGTGCCGCTGCCGTCAGAAGAAGAATGGCTAGCACGGACACCCATGCTATGTTGAAAATCTTGCTCTGCATAAATGCAAAGACCATGGATTCAGATGTGGAGATAGAACGAACACTACAGGGGGCGGCCGTTGGGTCGAGATGGAGCCCGTCCTCCTCAGGAGGGAGCACCGGTCGCGTCGGCTCCACCTATGCTTGCAGTCGCACCGCCTTGGGAGGGAGGAAGGCGTCGAGTTCCTCCATGCTGCCAGCCGCCTCGAGAGGATAGGCCCTCTAGGGTTACTGGTGGAGGGGAAGGCGGAGGCATGGCCGCAAGAGGCGTGGGTGGTGGGGAAAGGGGCGGTGCAGCGGCAAGAGGCGGCGGGTGGTGGGGAAGGCAGTGACGCGACTGCCTCTAGGGTTATATGATCTAAGGTTGAGAGGATGGGGATCTGCTACGAGGTGGTGGCGGCGGTGGAGGGGAGGAGAGGCCTAGGGTTTCTGTCATCTGTGGATGTGGAGGGAGGTAGGTGGTGGCGCGGGGCTGGGGAGTGGGGACTTGGTGATGCAGCAGGGGTGGGATGTGTGTTTCTTCGGTGAGCAACTAAGTCGTTGGATAGGCAGTGAACGGCTTAGATCAAGTAGGAATGGACGATCCGTGGGAGGTGATTTGTGGTGATTTGATTGGTTGGAGACTATTTTCCATTTTCTGAGTGTCAAAAACAGGCCATTTTGTGAAGCAACCACCAAATGAAAGTTTCAAATTCTACCATCCCATTTTTCAAAAATAATAGGCCACCTTACATGGACAAATGTCCCAACCGGGGTCTCTCAAACCTTTCTGTCCATCCCTGGCGAAAAAGACAAATTCATGGCGAATCAGCACGAAGTGGGTCCGATTTGAACTATAGGTACATGATCTGATGCCCATGATTTTTTGCAAAAATCATTTTTAGACTCACAATATGCTATTTCTTCAGAGATCCAATGCAAGTTTAGCGAGGCTCATCCCCTAGCTAAGAACCTTCATGACTGTCGTTTTGACCATAGTTTGAAATGGGCATAAAAAATTCAAAAATGGTCCGATCAACGCAAATCCTTCGCGTGGTGTCTTATTATGTGACATAGTTGCAAGGAAAAATACCAAATTTGGTAAATTGAGTATGTCTCAAAAAAACCTTCACAAAATGACCTATCATGTTCGAGGTTTCATGGCTTTCGGGTCAAATGACCAATGTTATGGCTATAATCATGGCATAGTTTGTGATAATGCACCCATATTGTGCACACATGTGCATCATGGGATGGCTAACAATGTTGCAGGAGGAAGTTTTCCATTTTGTTGCACGGAAAAAACATTTTCCATTTTCCGAGTGTAAAAAACGGGTCGTTTTGTGAAGCAACCACCAAATGAAAGTTTTCAAATGCTATCATCCCATTTTTCAGAAATAATAGGACACCTTACATGGAAAAATGTCCCAACCGGGGTCTCTCAAACCTTTTCGTCCACCCCTGGTGAAAAAGACAAATTCATGCTGAATCGGTAGGAAGTGGGTCCGATTTGAACTACGGGTACATGATCTGATTCCCATGATTTTTTGCAAAAATCATTTTTACACATAATATGCTATATCTGCAGAGATCCAATGCAAGTTTAGCGAGGCTTATCGCCTAGCTAAGAACCTTCATGACCGTCGTTTTGACCATAATTTGAAACGGGCATAAAAATTTCAAAAACGGTCCGATCAACGCAAATCCTTCGCGTGGTGTCTTATTATGTGACATAGTTGCAAGGAAAATTACCAAACTTTGTAAATTGAGTATGTCTCAAAACAACCTTCACAAAATGACCTATCATGTTCGAGGTTTCATGGCTTTTTGGATCAAATGACCAATGTTATGGCTATAATCATGGCATAGTTTGTGATAATGTACCCATATTATGTACACATGTGCATCATGGGATGATGAACAATGTTGCAGGAGGAAGTTTTCCATTTCGTTGCACGGAAAAAACATTTTCCATTTTCTGAGTGTTAAAAACGGGCCGTTTTGTGAAGCAATCACCAAATGAAAGTTGCAAAATAGTACCACCCCCATTTTACAAAATACTAGACCACCTTATATGAACAATGTCCCAACCATGGGTTCTCAAACCTTTAGATGCACCCCTGATGAAAAAGACAAATTTCTGCTGAATCGGTAAGAAGTGGGTCCGATTTGAACTACAGGTACATTATCTAATGCTCACTATTTTTTGACCATAGTTTGAAATGGGCATAAAAAAATTCAAAAACGGTCCGATCAATGCAAATCCTTTGCGTGGTGTCTTATTATGTGACATAGTTGCAAGTAAAAATACCAAACTTGATATATTGCAAGTGTCTCAAAAAAACCTTCTAAAAATGACCTATCATGTTCGAGGTTTCATGGCTTTCGGGCTAAACGACCAATGATATGGCTAGAATCAAGGCATAGTTTGTGATAATGTGCCCATATTGTGCACCCATGTGTATCATGGGATGGCGAACAATGTTCCAGGAGGAAGTTTTCCTTTTTGTCGAACGGAGAAACCATTTTCCATTTTTCGAGCGCAAAAAATGAAACGTTTTGTAAAGCAACCACCAAATGAAAGTTTCAAAATGCTACCGTCCTATTTTTCAAAAATAATAGGCCACCTTACATGGACAAAATTCCCAACCAGGGTATCTCAAACCTTTCCGTCCACCCCTGGCAAGAAAGACAAATTCCTGCCGAATCGGTAGGAAGTGGGTCCGATTTGAACTACAGGTACATGATCCGATGCCCATGATTTTTTGCAAAAATGATTTTTAGACTCACAATATGCTATTTCTTCAGAGATCCAATGCAACTTTAGCGAGGCTCAGCCCCTAGCTAAGAACCTTCGTGCCCGCCGTTTTGACCATAGTTTGAAACGGGCATAAAAAATTAAAAAATGGTCCGATCAATGCAAATCCTTCGCGTGGTGTCTTATTATATGACATAGTTTCAATGAAAAATACCAAACTTTGTACTCCCTCCATCCCAAAATAGATGTCTCAAGTTTCTCGAAATTTGAATGAATCTATATGCTAAATAGTGTCTATATTCATCCAAAATTTGACAAATCTAAGACATCTATTATGGGACGGAGGGAGTATATTGCAAGTGTCTCGAAAAAACCTTCTCAGAAATGACCTATCATGTCCGAGGTTTCATGACTTTCGGGTCAAACGACCAATGTTATGGCCAGATTCACGACATAATTTGTGATAATGTGCTTGTATTATGCACGTGTGTGCATCTTGGGATGGCGAACAATGTTGCAGTAGAAAGTTTTCCTTTTCGACGCACGGAAAATCCACTTTCCATTTTTCGACCACAAAAAGGGGGTGTTTTGTGAAGCAACCACAAAATAAAAGTTTTAGAACTGAAGGTATAATGCTCGTGATTTTTTGCAAAAATCATTTTTATGTTCACAATATATTATTTTATCATAAATCCATTAAGGGTTTAGCAAGATCCAATCCCCATATTTTTAATTCAAACACCAATTTTAAAATTATATTTTTGAATTATGATATTATAATAATGTTGGATTAGTAAATCAAGTATTTTTAAATAATCAAAACATTGATAATTAACACCCTAAGATGATCTACTGAATTTTATAAAAATTTAGAGACAAAAATTAATTTTTTTGGACATACTATAAAAAAGATGCAAAAGAATTATGAAAAAAAGAAAAAACGAAAAAGAAAAAAATTATCCTAACCGGACCAGCTAAGCTGGCCCGGACCTAAGCTACCACACCAAGGCCCATGTCGGCCCAAGCGGATATGCAGGCCGCCTCCCTTCCTAGGCTGGCAAAAAAACTGGAGGTTTGGAACCTATAATTAGGGTGGTGCGCGATTTGAACCAACATGTGAATTGGTGGCCTCTTGGTTGTTTGCGCGGGAGAGCATAGCAAGGACACGGTTCGAGCCCCTCTGTCCCCCTTTTTTGTCTATTATTTCAAAATAAGGATGCTATCGTGTCAGCTTGTTTGACACGTGGATAGAGCAAAAACTGACATGTAGACGAAATTGACACGTAACAACCAGCGGGTCTAGTATATTAGTTTGATTGGTCCATCTCATCTAGATATTTTCCAACTAGATATGACACATAGGCAAAAAACTGACACATTGATAGGTTCGTAGGTAAATATTGACACATAGACATGCTACATAGACTAGATTGTTGATGTAGATGCTTACTCTTCAACTTATCATATTTAGACGTATGACCAATTTAAATCGTCGTAATTAGCTACAAATAACGTTGTAATCTACGTCTGTCATATTATGACGATTTTAGCTAGTGCAACTATGACGTTTTTGAGTCAAATCGTCTTAATTTTTCAGGGTTTTGACCTCTTCGAATGGCTTACGACCATCTGGTGCAAAATCGTCATAGATCTATGACGATTTTATCCACAGTCACTAACAAAAGGTCATAGATGAGCAGATTCCTTGTAGTGCCATTTTATTCGTTAAATTCCTTATATAAACCCTCTCAAAGGGATTATCATCCATTACCAAAATGGGGGAGATTGAAAGAGCATGTGGGCCCCATGTGTGGTTTTGGTAATTAATGACACTCTCTATGGAATAATGTTTGCATTAATTTGTACTTGTAGGAATTATCCATTGGCATCACCTGGAGCATGTGTTGGCTTCAAGGTAGATGAAATGAAAAAGAAGAATAAAGAAAATAAGATCAAGTGTGTCTTGAATAAGAAAGGTTGTATAAGATCAAAATGCACCATCTCTAGAAGATCTCATGTTTGATGCTTGGCATCCTCGGTGATCATGGATCGATGAAGACAAGTTCAAAGAATAGGTTTCCCCATGGTGTATGGGGGAGCAAGTTGCAAGTCTTCATCAAGCGAGCGCAAGCAAGAGCAATCAAGAAAGGTGTTCCATCTTGAGGAGGACAAGATCGTCTACATCGAGATCAAGTGGATTTCTCAAGGCAAATGTATAATATTTATAGGTTTCCCCCTTTTCCAATCTCATGTTGTTAGTTGGAGACCGGGTTTAGGATAGATAGCCGTACTATCAAGAGGGGCTCTCGAGTGAGTAACTCGATCATATCTTTCGGAGAGAGCTCAAACCTTTGCATTCTTAGCATTATTTTTCTTGGTTGTTATTTGGATATTATCCAAGTGATGTTCTAGTGCTTGTGGTAATATTCATAACAATCTCTAGTTCATCAAAAACGGATTTCCCTTGTATATCTTATTGTGTTTTTGATCTTGCGGGTTTTCCGGCACCACACCTTAGGAGATATCTCTCATATATATAGTTGATGTTTTCTCCCTTGGTGGTACGCAATATTTCCATTTTTGTTGGATTCTAATTGTTTATATCATTCCAACAAGATTGGTTTCAACCTATTTAGAGTTTCCAAGGTCAAGTTATTGTGTTTTGCGTTTTGAAGGTTTTACCGGTTCGTCTCTTTTGAAGAGGTCAAACCTTCCATATTGTGATTTTATCTCCGTGGTTGGAAAATGATGTTTCTTTTAATGATCTTTTATAGCTTGTTTTCCTCTTCCAAACGAGCCCAAGATCATCGAAATCAGAGTCTGGATGCAAAAGTTATGGCCGTTTTCGTTTAGGAACGACCGGTAGTACCGAACCAGAATCCGGCAGTACCGGAGGTCCGGTAGTACCGCCCCTTGGTACCGGGCGTTACTGTAGAGTGTGCGTTTGGAGACCTGGGAACCCTAGGGAATGTACGATAGTGGCGTGAAAGTCCGGTAGTACCGGGAAAAAGTCCGGTAGCACCGGGAATCGCGTTTTTGGGCTCCAACGGTTGGATTTGGGGGGGGGGGGGTGGGCTATTTAAGGGGCCTTCTTCCTCAGTGGTTCCCCAACCATTCTTGTAAGTTTTCTCCTCCATTGTTGACCCTTCCAAGATTGCTTTCTCTCAATCCCTCCAATGATTCTTGCATCTTCTTGAGGCAAAAGAGAGAGGAGATCTAGATCTATATTTCCACCAATCGATCTCTCCTTTAAGTGAGGGGAACTCATTGATCTAGATCTTGGATTCTTTTATAGATTTCCTATTGTGTTCTTCCTATCTCATTCCCCCAATAGCTTTTGTATCTTTGGTGGAATTTGGAAGTGAAGGACTTGCCATTGCATTAGGTGCATCGGTTTGAGTTCTCCTCGAAGGATTTGGTTGGTGAAATCAAGAAGCTTGTTACTCTTAGGTTCTTGAAACCCTAGACAGTTGTGTGGACTTTGTGGTGAGTTCTTGGGGCCTCCAATTAAGTTGTGGATCTCTAATCAAGTTAGTGTCCTTGGTGGTGATTATTGGGAGCCTCCAATTAAGTTATGGAGATTACCCTACTCTTGTACGGGTTTGGTGACCGCCCTCAGGTGTCCCATAGTGGATCGGGTGCTTGCCGTGCGGTGGGTGCTCGGGAGAATAGGGTATGGTATCTTATCGTGTTGGTGGTCTTAGTACCACCCACTCCTCCAATGAGTCGTACTTCCACGTTGGATGGAACTCGGTAAAATATCGTCGTCCCCGCGTGCCTCGGTTATCTCTATACCCGAGATCTTTACTTATGCACTTTACATTATGATAGCCTTCATGCTTAAAGTAATCTCTCTTGCTATCATATTGTTGATTATCTTGCTTAGCATAAGTTGGTGCACGTAGGTGAACCTTAGTATATATAGGCTTTGTGGTTGACAAAAGAAAACGCTAGTTTTATTCTACCATTGTTAAGCCCATCTCATAAAAGTTTTAAACTGCCTATTCACCCCCTCTAGGCGGCATTCGTGATCTTTCACCAGCCTTACCATGCTCATCCCACACCATTGGCTTTTTGGCTAGTGTGTTCCTCTCATTTCTCAATCGACAATAGTAAAAGGCAGTTGCTCATCGAAGTTGAAGAGATCATAGTCCTACATAAAGTTGAGCACGGTATATATGGATCAACATCATAAAAATCAAACCCTAGCATAAGTTCAAACTTTAGAGTACCGATCTGTTTTCTAGCTTCATTGCATAGTTGTTTCATTTTTTTGCAATCATCATGTGTACTTGTAAACAAGTAGCAAGTTATAAATAATACTCCCTCCGATCCTAAATAAGTGTCGCGGTTTTAAACTAGTTTTAGTTCAAAACCGCGACACTTATTTAGGATCGGAGGGAGTACTACATATTATAAATACTAGTAAGTTGCACGTGTATTGCACGCGAGACTTAAATAATAGAAGTACGACATATCATGACTAAATTATAATACGTAAATGTTGGAATTTACCAGTCTTGGTCTAACGGTCAATGTTCAAAGTTATGCGTACACTATATAGCGGTAAATAAGATAAGATATACAGAAGAATACTACTACTTTTTTCCATATGTATCTAGTAAACATTTTAGACAAGATGCATGCGTACCTAGACAAAGTTGAGTCCATTAATTTGGATCAGAGTACAAAGAAACTAATATAAAAAACAACAAACTACTTACACCTACATGCATCTTAGTGAGTTTAGGAGTACTCACGGTCTTGTTGGATGGTGCCACCCTCGGAGAATACATTTCCACGGGTGATGGGTCCTTGGATGCACAAGCAGTTGGTGCCGCTACCAAAGATATTGGTGCCGACGTGGGAGAAAAGAGTTTCGAGGGAGATGCTGCCAGATCCGTCGGTGAAGACGGAGCCACCAACAGAATAGACAGAGCAACGTAGGATGGTGCCCGAGCTGTCGGAGAAGTTGGGCCACTGAAGGGTCAGAAATGGATGCATACTTTGTGGCCACCGCGATCTCCATGCTGCCAGACGATGTGGCAGTCTCCATAATACGGTGGACCTCGGGCCCATCAAGATTATCCAACAAGTGGAAGATCCAGTCGGCTTTCTTGGCAAATTTCTAGAAGATCCATTATGCCTTAGTGGCTGATATGCTGCTAAAAGAAGAAGGGTGATTCATAGCAATGTCAGTGTAGAGAGAGAGAGAGAGAGAAGGTGGGGGTGGGGGCGGGGGCGCGTTTGCTCTGGCGATGGTTAGAAACTTGTGGGCAACTGCTGGTCGCATCAGTTTGACTAGTTTTTATTCGCTAGTAGTAGTAGTACTTGTATACGTATATGGGACGGAGAGGACTACATACAATACAACTTGTGCTATGTCATAAAGACTGGGGATACTCATATTATTCGCTTCATGCAGTATGTTAGTCAGACGTGCAGGTCACCATATGGAGTACTCCGTACTACATATATCGTATTAAACAAAGGTTGTGTATAAAATTATGTTAAATCAAGTAAAGATACTAGGGAATAAACTAGCTTTACAAATCATATTACTCTGTATGGCATACTACAGAAGAAATAGTTCAACGACCAACTCAGAGCTACTCCCATTACATACATATTACTACTCCAGTAATGTACAACATTTCAGTAGCAGGTACAGTGGGCGCATAGCCTTTTTTCTTTTTGAAATGAACCACCAGACTGATTCCAATCTAGGGCGTTAGAGAAGCTTGGGATAAACCAAAGCCGAGTCTTCACGAATGAGGGATAAATGCATTCATTTAGCATATTATCTGATGATGAGAAGGCAGTGTTTATTGAGAAACAAATAGAGGCGTCTGTACCATTCAGACTAAAACGGCATATTTCTCAGCCCATGAAGAAAGGGTCGCTGCCACCAGAGGGAGATCCGAGGAATTGAACTGACAAAAGAAAATAGGGAGGATCAGCTAGCAGAAAGGGAAGAACCAGATCGAGGAACAACAAAAAAATACGAGCTGCCACTGCCTCAAGGGGTCGGCATAGACATGAGAAAACACGCACCAGAGACACACCTGGATTCATCCCCACCGCACCACTGGTATTGCCCCAGATGTCATACAACATCCAATCACCAAATTAGTCACCGCCATCTCGGTTCTTCCCCTGAAGATAGGAGGGTACTTAGTTCCATAGATCCGGGCCTTGGCTCTCCTACTCTCCTTTCGCTAGAGCCGCTAGAGTGGAGAAGAAGAGAGGCTAGATGGGAGGGATATGTGGAGGAGGTCACGAGAAGGGGAGACGGGAAAGTGCAAATGCAGGCAATGATTAATGTCTACACAAAAGGCCCCAACACTGTTAAAAAAATAACTCACAAAGATACTCTGACAAACAGTGAAGCATACAAGAGGTGATTGGTCCGTGTAGTGGGATCATCTGGACCGAGAGCCAAATCAAATTTCCGTAGCAAAAGCTTTTATCCCTATGCAGTAGCATCTACGACGCTGATTTCAAGAATATTTTGCAAAAAGTGTAACCAATAATGGCTCATGTGTTGATCTTTATTTTCCAATACTCAAATCATGTATTGTGCTTAAAAGGGGTTTAATTACAAAATAAGTATTTTTTGCATCTATAAATTATGAAAAAATTATAGTAAAGTTCTTCTCGCACCGGCATGTTTCTTATGAAGTATAAACGAGTATATAAAATAAAAATAACTAAATATTATGACAAGAGGGAAAATTGATCCAAGGTTTAGAGTCGATCGATAGAGAAAAAATTAGATCATGCTGATATACGTAGAAAATTTTAATTTTTTACCTGATATAGCAGGAGCATTTGTGCTAATATTTTATAAAAACTAAAACATCTCCGAAGGAAGTGAAAAGGTAACCTCGAAAGTCACAAAAAGTGATAGCGTCGAGGGTTGATCATGATCAGTGGCCAAAGACAAAATCATATAGTACTAGCAGTAGTATCTTTTTCTATAAAATCCTTTTTGTCTCGCTGCCTCCCCGGTCCCACTGAGTATAATATTCCCCACAAGCAGAGCTGGTTGAACCCCAACCGTGTGAGCAGGTGAGGCAGCTGCAAACCCCATCAGGTGCTTCTTCCTTCTCCGACCAAATCCTTTGCCTCCACCAGCCATGCCGCCGCCGCCGGTGCTGCCGGACGAGATCCTCGAGGAGATCCTCCTCCGCCTTCCCCCGGATGACCCTGGGTGTCTCTTCCGCGCCTCCCTCGTCTGCAAACCCTGGCGCAGCCGCCTCACCAGCTCCGGCTTCTCCCTCCTGTACCGCAAGTTCCACCGGACGCCGCCCTTGCTCGGCTTCTTCGAGAACGACGAAAAGTTGTTCTTCTGGTTCGCTCCATTGTCCCCCCACTCCCCCTCCCCCTTCCCCTTGGCCCATCCTAGGCACTGTGATCTCGTCGTGCTCGACTCCCGCCACGGCCTTGTCCTCCTAAGTAAGGTCGGCTCGAGCGGCGAACCCCTCAGTCTCGTCGTCTGGGACCCCGTCGGCGGTTGCAATTGGGATTTTCCATATCCGGAGTTCGCCGTGTGGGAATCCGTCCCAGACAGCGCGGCTGTGCTCTGCGCCACTGACGGCTGCGACCACCTCGATTGCCATGGCGGACCGTTCAGGGTGGTGTATGTAGGCACTAATGAGGATGACGGAATTGCGCGTGCCTGCGTCTACTCTTCAGATGCTCTTGTTTGGAGCCGAGTGACCTCTTGTGAGCACCCAGAATTCTCGCTTGAAGTAGTCGGCACTATGCCCAAAGCTCTTGTGGGAAATGCACTTTACTTCTCCTGCATCACTTCCACTATAATTCTGCGATTCGACTTGACCACCCAAGAATTAGCCATGGTTGACCCGCCGCAGATGTACGAGTGGCTGCATGATAGGTATATCCTTATAACAATGGAGGACGGCGTGCTAGGATGCGCGAGTTTGCAGAAGTCTAGGCTCAACTTATGGTCAATGGAGGCCGGTCATGACGGATCCGTGAGATGGACACTGCGTAGAGTCGTCAAACTTAAGGGTGGGTTGCCTTCTCATTCGATGACCATGATAAACTTCGCGGATGCACTTGGTGTATTTTTTGCGACGGCACATTGTGGTGTCTTTACAGTTGAGATTAAGTCAGGACAAGTCAAGAAGGTGTCGAGCACTACTGATTTTGTCATTCCCTATACGAGTTTCTACACTCCAGGTAATTGTTGTTTTTTATCGTCTAATTTGTGGACACGCTTGCTTATGCTTTTGTTGCTATGCTTTGTCAGCCTCGCAGTATGACCAAGTACTATTTTTGTTATCAGTATGAAACCATGAGTGATGATGCATAAAATGATATTGTGGAATTTGATATAATAATCTCATATGTAATGCATATTTTTAGATCAAAGTGGGGGCATAACTCCACCATCAACCATGGGCTTCTCGGAGGAAGGCATCAAGGCGGCTCGAGATGGGCACGATGATGTGCTACCACTGTACTCAAGTGGAGAGGAGAGCGAGGAGGAGGATTGGGAACAGGAGCAGGAGAAAGTTGCACAGGAGTTGTTCATCAAAGGATCCATGGCCATCGAGAAGGGGCAATTTGTCGATGCAAAATACTACTTCCGCGAAGTCCTTGTGACCAGGTTAGGGTTTCTCCCTTCCACATGCCGCTCTTACTCCAAAGCCTGGCTGAAGCCTGTGTATAAATGGCTTACTGATACAACTTATAGTTAGACCAGCCAGTATTCCTCTATGTTGGTTTTTTTGTATGTGCTATAAGAGTCTTTCCTAGCGGCTCTGCACTACATTTCATAGGAAATTTTACATCTGTTCCAACCTCTTTCAAAGAATCCTTTGTTTTTCCCGTGATACAATCAAACAAACCTAAATCCTATAGGATTTGACTAGGCTAACATTGCAATTCTATGCTTTTTGCCTTTCTGCGTTTTTTAAATCCTATGATCAAAGAGGCCCTTAATCTTACCATAGTTGCATTTTGTACTATTGGGTTTTAACTCTGCGAACGGAACCAGAAATTTGTAATCTAAGTCAAACTTTAGACCAACTCTGGTAAGAATAACTAGTCCAAAACACACTTTATACTAAATACTTCATCACACTATCTTTAAAGTGTCACTTCTTAATATCTACAGTCTAGGCGGCTGTTTCAAAAGGTGATAAACAATGATCATAGTCCCGATGGAATAAATAGTTGTAGCGTAGTTATTGTGATCTACAGCAGGTTAGGTTATATTTCCCTCCTTTTTTTTACGAATTCTGCAGGGGAGCTTTCCACAACAACCTTTTTCCATTATATAGAAAGGACCAAATATTTATAACCTATTATTTACAAAGGATGATAAAAGGAAAAAATTAAAAGATTTATACAAAATTGTCAATCCGTGATGATAGGTGACATTTTTTCTTTTCAGTTTACATTGTCATACATAAACATATGTTATATCCTTATTCCTTAACAGTTAAGCACTAATAAATTTAGACCCTTGTTATCTAGGGAGTTACTTCATGGGAGACTTTCTCCAAAGTGTCTTAGCACATATTTCAAATATGGATGTGCTTTGCTATACGCTCAACCGAAGAGTGCCCCAAAACAAGATTTTCTGAAGTATACAACCAACAGCCATGGTACTGGAAAAGGTATGTCATTACCCTTTTGTTCTAAGTACATATAAGCTACAAGATCATTATTATCTGCATATATGTAGTTGATAACTACGATTTATGACCTTGTATCTTCATCTGTTCTGTTCATACAAGAGGAGGTATCAAACCTCAGCTTACATGGGTTTGAGTCCTCAGGCTCACCATATACCTCCTCCAAGTACAAGCTAGAGCTCCTAGCGGAAAAAAGTAAAATATTTCGGAGACGAAAGATTCATTATTACTCACTCGTACAAAAGTCTCTTGGTTCGCCGTATTTTTGTTTTTGAAAGGATGGGATCTGGTACCATATGTTCCCTATTAGCCTTGTGAGTGTATCTTTATTGCTGCCATGCTTACTTGTACAATTGGAATTGCAATTTCTGATTAAACTGATATTTCTATGTAGCTTTGGCTTCATTTGGTTCTTGTGCAATTAGCAATCTATCCAGTGTACTTTGCCAGGCTCTTGTTTGTGCAGATGTGTTACAAATATTATGCAATAACGTGAATAATCGTGATCTTACATTGTCATCATAATTCTTACTAATTTGTTTTTAAATGCACCGATGAATGATAAAACATCGATACCAGCTTATCCTGTTTTGAGTTTGATCATGTACATATTTATGATTTGTGTGCATCTTATTGTCTCCTGATAATTATTACTACTACTTTTATTGCTAAGAATCGTCAAATGCAACAATAATTGGTTGTCACGTTCCATGTGCATTTTTTTCTTTCAAGTTTAGTACCAATATAACCATTTATATTAAAGAAAAACTCAAATGGTAAACATGAATCTGATTTTGTTCAGAGTTGGATCTGGCTTGGAAAATGCTGCTTATTGCGAAGGCAATACTTGAGAATGCTCCTTGCAGCCCTTTGGAGAAACTTGAAATCTTTTCTGCTCTTGCTGAAGTCTCTATGGAAAGAGGTCAGTTCTGTTATTTTTGTTACTCCTGCATTTAATTGGTGAATGTATGATCTTGATAATCATGGCCCCACATTTTAACTGCAGAAGACATTGACTACTCACTCAGTGCGTGGTTTAAAGCTTTAGCTATCTTGGAGCATTTGGTTCAGCCTGATGATATTCAAATCATCTTACTGTATCCTCCTTGTAGTAACAACAGTATCAGTTATCTGCCATATAGTAGGACTAGTATGAAGCATCATATGTGCAACCCAAATGCTACATTGGTTGCTGCACCTTCTAGGTGCGTACCTTTGGGTGTTTAAGGGTACATTTTAGTCAGTCGACTTGAAAATTTAGGTGACAAAAGGTGTACTTCTCATTGCATTACACATGCACTATTTTATTAATTTGAGCTTACATAAATCTTGCATGGGCATCTTCACTTGCATAAATGCAACGCTACTGTATTCGTGCGGATGAAGTTTTAATGTCAGAGAAAATTTCAGTTAGATAATGCCAGTATGTTGTATATTTTGGTTGTTTGTCCTTTTTTAATTTCCTTAGTTCAGTTCTAGAAATCTCCGCATATTTTGGACTTTCGAGTCAGCATCCAAGATTGGAGATGCGATCGCATACCGTGAAAAAGCTACTGCATTGTGCAAGTCACGTATACAGAACCTGAAAAAGGCCAATGAAGTTTTGTTGGCTGATAATGGTGGCAATGCATCTGCTGCAGAATTTGGCTCGGTAAAATCTTGTCCAGACAAACGGATAAAGTATCTTACTCCCTCATTGACTATTCTAGGGAAGCAGGTACATAAGTTAGATCTCATTCCTTGTACCTACTTAATTTTCCCCATGAAACGGAGTACAGTAGTACTGTATGAAAATCGAAAACTTGTAAGTGAATAATGACATCTTTGAATTTTTGGGTTCAGCTTGAACGCCTGGAGCGAGCCGTGTCAACCTGGATCTCAAAGGCAAGTGATCAGCAGACTGTTGGGACTGATGTGCCAAGAGTTACATCTTCAACTCCTTCACAAATTGCTGTCCGAAGCAATGAGATGTTTTCAACAGAAATAAGTGGAAGTGCTGGTAGTACTTGAGCCAACCTTCGGGCTGCAGGAAGATGCATTAAGTGAGCTAATCTCCAGGAGATCTCTGCTGAACATTGTCCCAAAAAACTCACAGAAGATTCTTCGTCTGTTAAGTTCAAAGCATAAGCAGCAGATACGATGTTCATCCCACAGGTTCATTCACAACCTACATCAATGCAGCTACTCCCATGGAAAACTTGTCTCTTCTGGCACCTCCAGGGCGATTTCAACGACAGGTGCAGCTCGCCTTCCTTCCTGAACATGATCGGAGAAGCGATCTTCCCATTTACACATCGATAACCAGGGTGGAGGTGCATTGTGGTGAAACAATCTCAATTCTGTATGGATAATTGGTCACCTGTCGGAGCGCTGTGCCCTGTGTTCCAGCGGTTTTCTTGCACAGCCTATGCCCCAATGCGTCAATTGCCACAGTTTTGAGACTCCAGAGCGATCTCAGCGACAAGGTGCAGCTCGCCATCCTTCTTGGACAGGATCGTAGAAGCAGATCACCCTATTTACAGGTCAATAGCAAGGGTGGAAGTGCATTGTGGTGAAGCGGTCTCGTGCTGGATGGATAATTGGTCACCTGTTGGAGCTGTCCTCTGCGTTCCCAGCGATTTCTTGCACAGCCTATGCGCCAATGCGTCAGTTGCCAAGGTTTTGAGAGATGGACTCACCCTCCAGCCCCGTCTCTCGTGTTGCTGATGCTGAACTGGCCGAGGTGCAGGAGATCTTTGGCAGGGTCATCTTGGACCAGGAGGAGGACATCCCTCATATAAAACCCTCTCCCTACATAGTGTCAGTGATTAATCGGCTGAGTCCATGTGGCACTCGTGCCTGCCAACGAAACTGAAGATCTCTGGGCTGCTTATGGCTAATTGTAATCCGCTCTCCAACACCGGACTGTCAAAGGTGCTCTGGTGCTGAAACTTCTGACCACCTGTTGCTTGGACCAATGTCCTTGTTATGCTCCTTCAGCACAATCTGGTAGAAGAGGTTCTCGATCACCCCAAGCTCGCTCCTCCCTGACGCCCGGACCTTCCTCCTACCTCTAGCTCATTAGTTGTTTGGGCTCCATCATGTAAATCTCCTTTGTTTGGTTCGTCTTGCGTGTAAACCTCCCCAGCCTACAGTTTCGGTAGCTGAAAAACCTTGTACTTGGGTTGACCCAGCCTCTTTTGGATTACCTCCAATGTCGAAAAAAGAGTTCATCCCACAGCACAGGAATAGGATAGGATGGTGATGGTTTCACTTGGAAGCATACTAGTACACATCTTTGGCTCTACCACTTGCTTGTAACTTCATGGGAATCTGTTTGCTGAATACTTGATCATGTTTTGCTTAATGCGAAAGTGCCCCATTATGTCTAACCGTTTATGAATTGCATGATGGAGCCATCATCGATGTGTGATGTTTATTTTGAACCCCCCTGAATCTGTGATGATCAGTCCATGCCAGCTTGTTTTCGAGTTTCCCTCTAGTTGGAAGTGACCGTTGTCTGCCATCCTCTCCTGTTCCGCAGCTGAGTAAATTTCGTTTTTATGAACAGTTGTAGTTCATTTTACACGCCTCTTTGTCCAAGTTGAGGTACAAGGGCAGGTGGTGAAAAAGGCCAGGGCCAGAGCCAGGTGTAGCTGCTGCTGTTGACTGGCGTCAGCACAAGCGCTCGCTCGCTGCAGAAATAAAGATGGATCATGTACTCCCTCTTTAGATTTATGAAAGGAATGTATCTAGAGCCATTTTAGTGTGTAGGTTCATTTCAAATCTAAACACTAAATATGGTCTAGATACACTCGTTTCATAAACATCTTATATTTTGATGAAACCAAGAAAGCATATGTGATTATTTTTCTGTCTTTTGCACAGTGCCTATATGATCATAGTCATGAAACTCCACGTGTGAGAGGTGTGTTTCAACACGTTTCTCTTGGAGTATATATATGGACGTGTTTGTTTCAAGAATGGTAATGAAAACGTAAATGTAATTGATTTACACCGTCAACGTAAACGGAAAGGGTAAACCCTGAATTCTATTTTGGTTACTGCTCCGGTAACAGACGCGCGGGAGTAGCCACTACTGATCCTGGCCGGCAGAACCGGAACCAGGCATCGAGCAAAGATGAAGATAGGGACTCACGCGTAGCTGGTGCATCCGGTGACTGGAGCGGGCATCAGCGACGACCGGCGACTACAGAGGATGGCGGTGGGGGCGCCCGGCGACTGCAGCGTGCGGAAGCGGCGCCCGGCGACTACACAGGGCGGCGGCGATGACTACAGTAGGCGACGGGGAGGCAGACAGCTTGGGACGGCAGGGATCAGAGATGACAACGACGGGACTAGCAGCTGCGGCCACGAACACGCAAGTCCTTTGCGGTATCGGTATCCGATTACACAGGGTCCCCAGGAGAATCAAATTTGTATTTGGCTGGAATCAGATACCATGTTATCTGATTACGGAGCAACTGAAACAAACAAGATTTAGGCTTTGTTCGTTTGATCCCAACCCCACAGGAATTCTTGTCCAAACCCCGTGGATCAGCCGGGATCCGATCGACCGGGAATCGATCCACCCCCGCACTATACAGCACGTTCGGTTACATCCGTCCGGGATCTTACCCCGGTCTAATCCATCCCAACCCCGCCCAACCGGCCCAGTAAAAAAAAATCTCCTCCCTACCCGTGGAATCAATCCCGAATAGCCGTTCTCGCGAAAATTAAAGAACATAAATCGAAACACCGTGATTGACAACTATGACCGACGAAGGTTGGGCCAAAGGGTTTCAACCCGAGCTTCAGTCCTAGTACTGAAGAAGCACCAGCAAACCTTATAACGATGATCTACCGTCACATCGGCTTGACCACCACTTTATTCCTTCTAGCCTTGAAACTATAATATGTCCCTCTCTCCCTCGATCCCATCTCTTGCGACTGCGGCGGCGACGGTCAAAGGATGGAGGTGGCGGCCGCGGCGGCGGCACCAAAGGACAGAGGCGACGGCCATGTCTCTCTCACGCGTGGCGTTCTCTCCTCTCCTCGGCGGCGCAACGATCTGGACGGAGACAGCGGCGCCCAGCGGGAGCTCGGATGCGACCTGGAGATGAATGAGCTTGGCGACAACCGCGAGACTCCACCTCCAGCATTCCGACAGAGGCTTGCACCGGTAAAAGTCTCTCCACCTTCTCTTCCTTCCCGTCTCCTCTTCCTGCAGTTTGTAGGGTTCTTGTTTTTTGGATTTGTGGTAGAGACAAAGAAACAAAATCGCTCCATATGACAGATTCTTGGCTAATGCAAATGCAGTGTAGAGGTAGATCGATTCTGCTCAATCTTTCTATTAGTTTCAGTTCTTGCTGTTTCTGGTAGAAATTTGGGTGTTGTTTTTGCAAAATTAAAATAAGATATAACCAGTGGCTAATCGTAGGTAGATTCATATTATGTGCAGCACGCTTACATGGCAGTTGACATTAACAATACATTCATTTATGGTCAGGCTCTAAGTTGTCTAGCAAGTTTGTTAGTTATTTACCATTGCTGCAAGTTACCCTTTAATATTTATCACCTAAAATTTGCTGTCAAGAATGTCCTGAAAGCTTGTTAGTCATGTACTAATGCTATATTAATTAGAAGAAAGTGGAATGATTGATAATCTGTTTACTTCTAACTCTATTCCAATAACTCATTTCCTGATATGAGCTTAGATGGAATGAGTTTGCTTGTTCTTCTGCTAAGCTTGTTTTTGTGCTCGTGGAAATTATAGGGTTTTCATTTTCCCCTTCTATATTAATGGCAGATAATGCAGTTGTTGTCACATCCCAAATTTTAGATTTGATACTGCATATCATATATGTCATTGCATCTTGAGCATCATTACAAAATTTCAGTTTAAAAAGCTTTTGGCAAAAACCATCACTTGCATTTGCATTTTGTCACCTACACTAGAGTGCTCGGTTCTTACCTTGCACCTGCTAGAAACTTTGAGTTTAGTATTTTGGTTAGCACAGATGCGTAGAGGGTTTCGACATGAACCCGTAGCAGTTTAAATTGCCTTATTTGGAGCTACGGTTCAAAAGTTACAGCTGACTGAATTTCGGATAAAAAATCTGATCAGATTTCAGACAGAAATTCAGATAATAAATTGTCCAGGAAAAAGAAAAAAGAAAATAAAAAATGAAAGCAGCACAGCAGCGCGCCTGCCAGCGCAGCTGGCAGCCCACCCGGGGGCCTGCCAGCGCAGCGCAACAGCAGCCGCAGAGCAGCGCGCGCGGCGGATAGTAGCCGCCGCTCAGCCAGCCCAAACCCCCCTGTACCGCTGCCAGATGGGGCCCGCTTGCCAGCGCGCCGCCGCCGCGGGCACGAACGCCGAGGCAGCGTTCCTCGCGAAATCGGACGCCCCTCCGCGTGCCGATTGCACCACCATATAGCTCTCGACCCCCTCTGTAAAACCCCCCATACCCTATCCCTTGTCGCGCCGCCATCCCTCCGCAATTGCTCGTCGGAGAACACTGTTGCCGCCGCCGCC
This sequence comes from Avena sativa, assembly GCA_916181665.1. NCBI lineage: Eukaryota > Viridiplantae > Streptophyta > Magnoliopsida > Poales > Poaceae > Avena > Avena sativa. The sequence continues at coordinate 253,401,853 of OV702280.1, forward strand.
ATTGCCATCGGTGAGGTCCCGATTCGCGCTATGCCGGCCGCCCCTTCTCTCCCCGATGACCCTAGGGTATCCCCCTCGCTCGACAACATCGCCTTGACCCTCTCGTTTCAACGCAGGACCGCCGGGACGAGCTCCCGAGCTCGCTGGAGTGTCGCCCGTCGACGCCGCGCTCCAGCTCGCTGCCACCGTCGCCCGCGGACGCGAAAGCGACCGTCGTCGCCACCTCGAGCTTCGCCGCCGCCTTCTGCACGCCGTACGCCGCCCAGCCGCCGCCAGACCTCGCCAAAACCGCCGCCCCCGTCGACCCCGACGCCGCCGGTGAGCTTCTCCCCCACACGCCACTCTCAGCCATAGGATCGACCGTGGACGACCCAGATCAGGCGCTGACTAGTCAGCTATTGACTAAAGACTAGTCAACTGCCCCGTCAGCGCTGACTCAACGTTTGAATGGTCAGCTCGTTTTTTGAATTAATTAAATAGGTTAAAAATTGGCAGATTTAGGTTTAATCTTAAAAAAATTCATATCAATTAATCTATTGGGCCAAAAAATGCAAATAAGATACTGATGGATTCAGTGTTTCACGTAGAATATTTATGTACAATTTTTTCAGGCTTTTGCAGCAAGGTTTTGCCGTGAATAAATAAATAGTTTAATGTCCTATTTAGAGTAACAAATTTATAGGAAAAGTTCTACAACTCAAAAAATTGCAAATTAGGTGTCCCTAGAATCAGTAGAACAAGAGGAACATGTTAGTGAATTAAAAGAGTAGCCTTACAGTACTTGAAGTTGCAGAATCTGGAGTATTTTATTTATTCAGAAAGTTTTATAAATCCTTTTTGAGTGATTCCAGTTGGTACTGGTTCTATTTTAGGTTGGCTACACAGTAGCTAATTTTCCAAGATTTTACAAACTGTTCAATAGCAGTGGCTTAATAATTGGGTTATAGCTCAATTGTTTGGCCATTTAAAATTGCATGCCTTGTTTCTAATGCCTTTAAAATGTTTTCCATGCATACATATAGTAGGTATACTGAACAAGATTGTAGAATGCTACTGGAGCTTTGTTCAACTTGTCATGCATGCATCTTGCATTGTTATGTTTGTATATGATTGTGTTTGGTTTGTGTATGTGATTGCAATTGTATCGTGTAGATTGTGACGAGTGCAACGCTTGCTCGTGTGAGGATTGTTCGTTCGACTGCTACAGCCAAGGCAAGTAGATGCTAACTATTCATGATTATTGTCCTACTATTTTCAATGCATTGTCGTGTATTTTGTAGATGCATGTGTAGGAAAGTACTATCGCTATGCTATGTTCTATTATGTGGTAGGGTTTTCCTGTAGATGTGCTTAGCCATGCTATGATGAACGAGAGCTGGGTTACATCACTGAAAGTTGTTTCTAAATGTGTTGGTTTGCGAAAACTAAAAACAACTTAATCAATGAATCTCCTGGGTATGATGGGATTGATAATTTTTGGTGGTATTCATTGCGGAAAGGCACCCAGGTATCAAGAGAAAATGATTGGCTTCTTTATTTGGTAGCTTACGTGTACAACCATGTGCCAATAATGAAATGGGCGGTTGGTTGGACTCAGTAGGTTGTGGTAACTCGAACCTACGTATCCAGAGATGTAGAATTTTGGTAGGTTGGTACGGTGCATGTCGGGTTTGGGGAGCTACCTCCCGAATAGTCCCTTCTTGGACTTCTCCCTATCATCACTCAATATGAGAGTGGTGGTACGAGCTGGGCTGCCCAAGTCACATGGGTAAAGTGTACTAACCCACAGTCCCCGGTTATGGACATCTGAGTTGCTTGATATTGAGTTCATGACACGTTTCTCGCTCATTCCAATTTCCTAATTGCTTTAATATTGTTGGGTTATCTTAATTGGGATCTTTTCAAAGAAAATCAAAAACTGTTTATGAAAGTAGGACAAATGTATTTACAAATGCAAGCTAGCCATAGCTCCACTTGCCAAATATGCATGTAGATGCTAGTTCTATTGTCTTCTTTAATAGCTCCACCATACATTCCATGTATTGACCCTTCGGGGCTGCTACGTTTCATGTTGCAGGATATTCAGATTCCGAGTGATCGATTAGGCCACGGTACTCCACTCGGCACTTGTTCACTTGTGGGCAATTTGAAGAATGGAGGAGTTATTTTATTTATGTTGCTACTTGAATAAGTTGATCTAGCCTAGAGCTAAGCCCTTATTATAATAATGTTACTCCGGATCCTTCGTTATTTATGATACACGGATATTTTGCTATGTTATTCATCTTTATTCTATTGTGGGCCAATGAACTGATCTGGGGATTGGGATGTCACATAGAAGCTACGGTCATTTCAGAACCGCAGTGTTACAAGATGGTATCAGAGCCCATGTGTCGACTGTAGGATCGTGACCTAGGTTTGGATTAGGAAGCCATAGAATTACTAAAGCTTATATTTACTCTGTCTTTCATCTTATGCCTTTCACTCTTGTAAATCTTTACCATATGTTATTCTCACACTTTACCCTTTTAATTGATAGATGGGAGAAGTCAGGATTGAGTATGCTGCGATTGAGTCACCAAGGCCCTTTGCAAGACAGTTGGGATAGCTCTCACAGTCATTGGGATTGCCGCTGCCCATGTTCAAGGGAAGAAGGCTATACACCTATGGATATGGCGAGGACGTCTGGGAGATCACCACTTTCATCTTCAGGGATGTCGCCTTGCCAAACCCTGGGTATCTGGTCTACACCAAGACGTATTGCAACTGGGGGATTGGAATAAACTTGGCCCTGCATGAAGCCCTATCACGCCAGTGCCATCTTGTTCGACACCTGCTGTTAGAAGACTCACCTTACCGTGACTACGGAAGGCGTGATGAGAATGGGAACATTGTGGTTACCCCAGGCAACAGGAACAACATGCCGCCCCGTCGGAGGCACATAGAGGATATGGAGGTGGAAAATGGAGTCCTAGCTGAGAAAGTGATGATGGTAAAGGAGATAGCTGATTTTGCCAGCAACGGACTAGTGGTCCAAGGACAGGAGATTGATACTTTACATGAAGCTGTGGATGTTCTAAATCATGCACTTATTGGCATGGACGCGACCATAGCACAGCTGAATGGAGCTGCCAAGAGAAGGATGAGACCATAGCACAGCTGAATGGGACCGTCCAGGAAAATAATCAAGCCATAGAACAGCTGCAAGGGACCGTCCAGGAAAGGGACCAGACTATTGTTGATATGGCGGCCCAGATTGCCGCTCTCCAAGCATAGTTGAATCCACCCCCTGATGACAACAATGGATATGATGGCAACGATGATGATGATGAAGACGGAGGGAACAATAATGATGAGGACGAGGATGATGATGATGGGGATGGAGACGACGATGGTGGAGGAGATGAAGCTATTGCTGCTGCAGTAGAGGATGAAGAAGAGGATCCAGAAGAGGTGGAATTTGAGGTCTCAAGTGAGGATTCAGGAGAAGTGTATACACCACCGCCATGAATGGTCCGTGGACAGAAGCGCCAATGCATGAACGCAAGGACCTACTGCAACATCTTCATGAAGTAGTTAGATGGCCACCAATTAGTCTTCGTTAGGATACATCGTTAGCTTAAGGCCTAGATCAATGTAAAACTTAGTTTCTGTTAGTTTAAAGCGTTTAGTTGCTTCTATGTGTACTCTAAAGTTTCAGGATTATTTGTGCGAATTTTATAAATGAGTTATGGCAAGGTTTTAGTTGATATTCGAGTTTTTCCTGCTGTAGTTTTCTGCTGACCCTGCTGTACTGTATGATTTTTCATATTGTTTTGGTAACTGGGAAAAATCTGAAAAAATAGTGTCTGGTTCGAAACTCTCTGTACTATATGCACAAAAATCAGCAAAAATTTCTGACGAGTGTAAGTCAGGTAAAAAAAATCCGTGAACACTGCTGGACTGTTCTGGCAGATTCCTGGTTTATTGCTTTTGTTGGCTTGTTTATGTTTGTAACTGTTGCCAACGCTTCTAAAACTATTTCAGTAGATATATACTGCTAGGATAACCCCTGGAACCTTGCTGGATCGTTTGTTTGCTGATGTGTTGCTTGCTCATGATTGTTTGTGATTGCTTTGTTGTTGTTTGATCATAATGCATTGGTAGAATCCTATTTTCGTAAATGATTCTTTCTAAGCTTACCTGTGCTGAACCGCTGATGCCTCCCCGCCGTCAACCTACTAAGATGGAACAGCTTATGGCAGCTCAGGCATAGCTAGCCCAAGTAATGACCCAGTTCATGGCAGCTCAGAACAACAATAACAACAACAATTGGAACAACCAGGCCCAGGGGGATGCACTTACAAGGTTCCTGAGGCTAAGGCCAGCGAAGTTCTCTACTGCAACTGAACCGATGGTTGCTATCGACTGGTTGCGTTTAATGAATAAGGATCTGGTAACTGTTGGATGCACAGATGCTAAAAAGGTGAGGTTTGTTGCTCACCTACTGGAGGGACCAGCCGCTTCGTGGTGGGACACTTTTCAGATCACTCACCCGCTGGACATTGTAACCTGGGCCATGTTTGAGGAAGGTTTCAAGACCAACCATGTTTCTTCAGGAGTTCTGAGCCTGAAGAGGAAGGAGTTCCGCAACGTGCGCCAAACCAATCGCATTGTGGCTGAATATATAGTGGAGTTCAACAACCGGTCACGTTATGCCCCTGATGACATGGTTATACCCCACGGGTACATGACCTTAGCATATCTGGTCTATTCCAAGGAAGGCCCACAAGAATATACACGACCCATGAAGATTTTCGGGTGGCCCAAGCCCATGACATCTTCAGATCCTTGGAGAGCAAGATTAGAGTAGATAGAATATTCAAAGGGGCAAAACCCTAAAACCTGTAACCGACTCGGTCTGTGCCCATGACCTTCCTACTTCTATATAAAGGCTAGGAGGGCACGGCGAGGAGGGCACTTCATACCACTGCATACACACCTCCACGCCAGGTTGCATCTGTGCACCCCTGTAACTTTCGGTTCTGCCATAATGAAGAGCAGACAAGCAGGAGTAGGGTTTTCCCTCCGGGGGCCTGAACCTGGGTAAACCTCGTGTCCCCGTGTTACTTGTTTGCTAACCGTTCCGCGATCTCCAGCATCCCCATCTTCTCCAAAACCCAAGCTCATAACAATGGGCATTGACGAGATCGAACCTCGTCAATTGGCGCCGTCTGTGGGAACTGGGGGCGCTGATTGTGCGATCATGACGGTCCCAACCAAAGCGATCTAAAATTCCTCAGCGACAGAGAGCCATCTCCTCTTCGGCGCTTTCGACTTCACCGCCCACTCGCCAGCCACTCTGAAGGACTTTGAGCCCATTGGCGACGGGCTCGAGATCCTGTTCGGGATCTTCTGCTTCCAGGTGGGGCAGACCGGCACTTTCCGTCTCCCAGAGCGGGTGCCCCTGCCATCAATCAGGCCCGCTTCATGGGCTCCGCATCCCGTGCTTCGCACATCGCCATCGACAGATGAGTCTTATGACAGCAGCAGCTGCAACTCAGATCTGTGCGATCCACCATCGGAGGAAGGGACCTACGGTTCCGGATCCGAAAGCTGCGGCAACAGCGATCCGATCTACGAGCGCTACCAATGTGCCACAGTCATCCAGAGCGACGTGGACCAGGAACACAACCCGCCACCCAACCCGCAGGGTAGAAACAGCGAGAACAGGAGAAACCAGTCCCCCCCGCCCAACGAGGAGGACACTGATCCCAATCGGATCATCCACCTCAGCAAGGAAGGATGGTCTCAAGCATGCGAAGCCATGGCAGGCAACAAGATCCTGCCTGTGGGTGCCTCACGGGACCTACTGATGGCGTACCACCTGCTCCTCGTCGAAGAGCACAAGAAGCAGGTGAAGATGCAAGAAGTGCTTGACAAGCGCAAGCAAGCGGCCTCGGAGTCCAGTGTGCGGCGAGCTGCGCTCTCCGCCATGGGTAGCTCCAGATCGCACGACAACCACGGCAACAAGCACCGTTCTCGCATGGAGAACATGGACCCCAATGCACGTCGCAAGGTGACTCGGACCCTCAACACGTCTTTCATGGAGATGGATGCCTACGGCAACGTCATCCCGAAGATGCCGCAAGATGCGATCATGGAAGCCACCACATACCTCGCGTCCCATCCACCTCCGAGGGGGGGGGGGACCCGAAAAGGGCCATGCACAAATCCGCATTAACCGGACTTAGACTCATTGGAGCTGCGCTCCACGGAGAAGCTCCTGCGGAGCCAAAAAAGAAAGCTGCGGTCAGGTTCAACCGCAGTCCCACGCCTTCATCCGACGAGGAAGAGCACGACCTACCTCGAAGGCACAAGAGCTCGTGACATTGCAGCCGCGATTACGACGCTCAAAGCGAGCTCACCCAGCGCAAGATCGACAAAGCGCGTGCCAAGCGCGTATGCTCGTCCGAATCCGAGGAGGACGAAGATGAAGGAGAACTCCGCGGAGCTCGATGCTTCAGCATATCCGTCTGGCGGACACGGATGCCGCGGAACTTCAAGCTTCCTTCGGACACTCCGAAGTTTGACGGCACACCGGACCCCAAGGCGTGGCTCAGCGACCACCTGTCGTCCGTCAAGCTACACGACGAAAACAAGAACACCGCCCTGCAATGCCTTCAGCTGCAGCTGACAGGCGAAGCCCAAATCTGGCTCAGTAGCCTATCCTCGGGATCCATCCGAAGCTGGGAATAGTTGGCGTACAGTTTCATCCAAAACTTCAAGGGCACCAGCAAAAGGCCAGCCTCGATCGAGGAGCTACGGGCCTGCACCCAACGAACGGGCGAATCCATACGCTCGTACATATTACGCTGGTCCAACATCAAGAACTCCACGGCGCACATCTCTGAGGAGAGAGAGATCAACGCCTTCAAGGATGACGTCAAACGCTAGGACTTCAAGGAAGAACTTGGGAGCGTTATGCCCAAGACACTCGACCACCTCATGGACATCGCCAACAGGTGGGCAGATGGCGAGGACTCCGTCCACCGAGCGCACTCGGAGGAGGAATATGACTACGACCGTCGACGTGAATGCTGTAGCAAGAGAAGATCGCGTGTCTACGACGATCGCGACGGACCTGACATGGTCGCGGCTGGCTACGCCAACCGCCGCAGCGACGGCAACCGCAGCAGCGGTGGATACCATGGAAACAACTTCCGCGATGGATGACGCCCAGCACAGTCATGGCAACGCCGCGGCCATGACGATGGACCCTCAGCATACGACAAACTGTCGGGTCCATGCACCATACACTTCTACATCGACAAGCAGGATCGAAAAAATAAGGCAAGCCACATGCTCAAGGATTGCCGCGAGTTCCAGAAACTCAGCGAGAGCATGTCCCAGATGAGACAACAAGCCCCAAACTCTGGGTACGGGAATGCACCTGCACCAGGTGACATCACCCACGGAGCTCCTCCACCACCACCCGTGGGACCTTCGAATCATCCAATCGCACCTGCGCAAAAAACGGTGAAAACGGGTACCCCGTGCCAAAAGGATCACTAATGATCCAAAAAGGGCGCCCAACAAACAGGGTGAAAAAGAAAATCACCCGCCAAATCAATCTGGCTGTGACCGCTCCACCCGCCATCCCTGAGTACCTCAGCGGTTCGGAGTCCTGCATCACGTTCAGCCGTTCGGATCACCCCTGCCAGGTCCCTCGCCTAGGTCATGCTGCCCTGGTGCTCGAGGCGCAGATCGGAGGGTTCGATATGAGCCGCGTCTTCATGGACGGCGGCAGCGGCATCAATCTGATGTTCGCCAGCACCTTAGGAGCAATGCGGATCCCGCTGTGTAGCCTGGAACAATCCGACACAATGTTCCATGGCATCGTCCCAGGGAAGGGCATATTCCCCCTGGGAAAGATATGGCTCGACGTCATCTTCGGCAAGCCCGATAACTTTCGGTGCGAGCAACTCGAGTTCGAAGTGGTGGACTGGCCATCACAATACCATGCCATCCTCGGGCGTGTGGCATTCGCACAGTTCCTGGCAGTACCACACTACGCGTACCTGCTACTCAAGATGCCAGGACCTAAGGGCGTCATCACGGTGCACGGGAGCTTCACCCGATCGGACCACTGCGACAGGGACTTCAACAAAATATCCCAGTCATTCGGCATGCAGGAGGAGCTCATAAGGCTCCGAGAGGTGACAGACAACAGGGCACCCCTAGTCGCAAGACAGAACGCACCCAACATGTCTTTCGACTCCACCGTCAACATAAAGAAGGTGCAGGTCCACCCGACAAACACCTCCAAGACGGCGCTGATCGGCAACGACCTCATCCCCGCATAGGAAAGCGCGCTCGTCGAATTCCTCCGTGAGCCCTGGGAAATCTTCGCCTGGTGTCCTGCGGACATGCCAGGCGTTCCCAGGGAATTCGCTGAGCACACACTTAACGTCTTTCCAGACGCCAAGCCCGTCAAACAGTCCATCCGATGACTGTCCGAGCCACGGGCTGAAGCCATCGGAGTCGAAGTCAATAGACTACTCGACGCAAATTTCATCAGGGAGATCAAGGAAAGCGAGTGGCTCGCCAACATCGTGATGGTCCCCAAAAAGGACACGGACATCCTGCGGATGTGCGTGGACTTCACATCGCTCAACAAGCACTGCCCGAAGGATCACTTCCCTCTTCCTCGGATCGATCAGATCATTGATTCGACTGCAGGATGCGAGAAGCTCTCCTTCCTCGACGCGTACTCAGGCTACAATCAGATTCAACTGAAGGTCGAAGATCAGGAGAAAACGACGTTCATCACGCCGTTCGGAGTGTTCTTCTACAACACAATGCCCTTCAGGCTGAAGAACGCAGGAGCCACGTACCAACGGTGCATGCAGGCATGCCTGAAGGACCAGATCGGCCGCAACATCCAAGTCTATGCCGACGACATAGTAATCAAAACAAGGGAGGCCAAGACACTGATCGACGATCTCCACGAGACGTTCGATAACTTTGATCGATATAAGATCAAGCTAAACCGAGAAAAGTGCGCCTTCGGCGTCCCATCTGGTCAACTGCTAGGCTACTTCATCTCCTAGCGAGGGATCGAGGCGAACCCGAAGAAAATCCGAGCCATAATGGCCATGGAGAAGCCGAAGAACCTCAAAGGTGTTCAGCAGCTCGCTGGGTGCATCGCGGCGTTGAGCAGGTTCATCAGCCGCATGGGCGAAAAATCCCTGCCTTTCTATCAGCTGCTACGCAAGGCAGACAAATTCGAGTGGACGCCTGAAGCAGACGACGCATTTGAAGATCTGAAGCGGCTACTCTCCACCTCGCCCGTCTTGGTCACGCCAAGGGAGCGCGAGCCTCTACTGCTATACATAGCAGCTACACATCAGGTGGTAAGCACCGTGCTCGTGGTCGAAAGACCCGAAGATGGCAAGACCCATGGGGTACAACGCCCAATCTACTACCTCAGCAAGGTATTGACGCCGACAAAGTAGAGGTATCCTCACTACTAGAAACTCGCCTACGGCGTGTTCATGACGGCTCGTCGGTTGAGCCACCACTTCCAGGAGCATCAGGTGATGGTCGTCAACGAAGCACCCCTGAACAGCATCCTGAACAACCCGGAGACCACATGACGTGTGGCCCTGTGGGGCATCGAGCTGCCACCTCTAGACATCGTCTATGAGAAGCGCCACGCGATCAAGTCTTAGGTACTTCCGGACTTCCTCGTCCACTAGATGGAACTGCAGCTGCCAGACACCATAGACATGACACAGTCATGGACGATGCACTTCGATGGCTCCAAGCGCGAGGCCGGAGCAGGAGCCGGGGTCATACTGACGTCCCCGCAGGGCGACAAGATGAAGTACGTCATCCGGATGAAATTTCGAGCTTCCAACAACGAGGCCGAGTACGAGGCCCTCATCCACTGCATGAGGATGGCCAAGATCTGCGGCGCGACGCGCCTGGTCATCTACGGTGACTCGAACCTTGTCGTCCACAAGATGATGAACGAGTGCGACACACACGCTGCCAACATGATTGCGTACCGTGCACTCTACAACGCACTCGAAGGAGACTTTGACCGCTGTGAGCTTCGACACGTTGGGAGAGAAAGCAACAAAGAGGCCGACAGACTCGCCAACATCGGCTCCACCTGCGCACGGGTGCCACCGGGTGTGTTCCTCGAACAGATCTGCGTGCCATCCATTAAAAGGAAATTCCCAAAGGGGTCACCCGAAGAAGCAGAACACTCGGGGGATGTGCTACCCGAAGGACAGGAAGGACCAGAAAAGCTCGACACAGAGGTCGCAGTGGTTAACCTGATGCAGGTCATGGCAGTCGAAGAAACATGGACACAACCATACCTCCGATATCTGATAGATGGGGAGATGCCCGACAGCCCGACAGATGCCCGGCGCATATCTCGCTGGTCCAAGACCTTCACCATCATCAATGGAGAGTTGTACAAGCGCAGCATTTCGGGTGTACTCCAAAGGTGCATCACCATCGGTGACGACAAAACTATCCTCCAAGACATCCACGAGGGCATCTGCGGCCATCACGCGGGCAGCCGCGCCCTTGTCGCCAAAGCTCTACGAGCTAGATTCTACTAGCCAACGGCCATGAACGATGCCAAGGACATCGTCCAAAGATGCAACGGGTGCCAGAGGTTCGCAGACAAACCACACGCACCAGGATCGGAGCTCAGGCCCATACCCTTGGCCTGGCCCTTCGCCCAATGGGGCATCGACATGATCGGCAAACTACCCAAATCCTCGAAAGGAGGACACATCTACCTCCTGGTCACAGTCGACAAATTCACCAAGTGGATCGAGGCCATGCCCGTTACTAACCAAAAGGGCAAAACGTCCGTGAAATTGTTCGAATACATAGTCTACAGGTTCGGCGTGCCGCACAACATCATCACCGATAACGGGTCGAACTTCATCTCCAAATAATTCCAGGACTTCTACGAAGACCTCAGAATCAACATAACATACGCCTCCGTGGCGCACCTGCAAACAAATGGTCAGGTCGAAAAGGCCAACGGCCTCGTCGGTGGCGGCATCAAGAAGCGCCTAATGAGACCACTCCAGCGGCTCGCAGGAGCCTGGACACAAGAGCTACCCTCCGTCCTCTGGAGCCTGCGCACGACGCCAAACAGCTCAACTGGCTACACGCCCTTCTTCATGGTGCACGGAGCCGAAGCCGTGTTGCCTGCAGAAGTACGCCATAAGGCCCTACGGGTCGTCGCCTACAGCAAAGCCGAATCGACGGCCGCACCCGAAGACGCCGTCAACACACTCGACGAGGCACGCGACATAGCTGTGGCTCGATCAACGGTCTACCAACAGAGCCTCCGCAACTATCACAGCCGTCGGCTACGCCCAAGGTCCTTCGTCGAAGGAGACCTAGTCTTACGACTCAAGCAAGAGCGACCGAAGAATCTCGAGTCACCTTGGGAAGGACCCTACGTCGTCACTGAAGTCATCCCAGGTGGCGCCTATCGCCTCAAGCACATGGCGTCTGGAGTCGCATAATCCAACCCATGGAACGTCGTACAATTGCGACGCTTCTACCCCTAGATCCCCCTCCTTTTACTTTCAATAAGGCTATTCAGCCAAGGCTACTCAGCCGAACAATGTACCTCCTCATTACGATATGAATAAAGCTAAGTGTCTCGCCCCAAAAATTTTATCTATTATTCGCATTTTCTTCATGTTACAACACACTCGGGGGCTCCCCTCACCCCACGAGTTCGTCGACTGAGGATAACGCGTGTACACCTGAGTAGCTGATCACGTCAGGCTAATGAAAAGGGCACACATACAAATAAAGAACCACGTGCTAAAAACAATCAAGCTTTACAGCAAGGGGCATAACACGCCCAGTCAAATACATACAAGTTTTACATCTATCTTTTTATAGGTCCTACCTATTCTGAAGAATCGCATGCGCACGCTGCTCAAAGAGATCTATAATTTATTCGGCATACTGCCTTACAGCCGCATATTGTGGACGCATGTCCCACATACCACCATCCAGCCAAAGAGGCGGCCCAGCCGCCACAGCACCAAGATCTACATCAGGGCGATGCAGCCGCACGAGGGAAAGCGCAGCCTTCACCCCTGCAACCAACTGAACCCGCACCAGCTCCCTGACATGATGCACATCCCGAAACTTCGCCAGCAGGCCCCAGAGAGTCGATGTTGCCTCATCCAGGGGAAACATCACGTGTAGAATCGACGCCAAATAAGTCTTCACTTGCCGCAGCACCCGCGACACCTAGTGAACACGATCCTGCATAGTCGGAAGGACCATAGCACGATCACGGTCTATCCAGAAAAAGCCGCCGGCCTCCATGTCCTGCTGGGTCAGGCAATTGATCCGAACAGCAACACGCTCTTTTTCCTCCCTAGGAACAAGGTTAGCACCTGCACCACCTACAAAGTAAGATGACAAGCCAACAGGCGCATCCGAGAAATGAGCAGCAGCTCAAAGAAACTCACATTGAAGCTGTTCGGCCAAATGCCGCAACTCCCCCATCAGATACTCCTCTCTGGCGGCGCCCCGCTCCGCCTTCGACTTCCAAACATCCGCGTGGCCTCGAACGCCAAGCAACTCTTTCTCAAGACTATGGATGCGGTCACGAAGAAATACAAGCTGCGACGCATCATCCAAGGATGGCCGCAGCTGTGACGAAGTATCAACGGGATCATCACCCGGAGGTCCCTAGAGGAAAAGAAGGCAAGGATATGAACAAACGCACGATTGAGCAAACAGCTCGGAGATTCATTATATGGAGCAAAAGCCACTGCGTGGCACAAGGAGTGTTCATAAATACATTACAATAAAAGAAACGAAAGCTATCCTACAACTAAAAGGCCTAAGAAGCTACATCCTGAGTGGCCTCGAAGCCGGATTGCCTGCTCTTGGCCTCCCCCTGCTGCCTTACCGCGTACTCCGCCAGTAGGTCAATCAGCTTCGGCCCATAGCGTTTACAACAGGCAGCGTAGAGGGCGAAGGCTACCTCGGATCTATTGGCAGCCGTCGACATTGGGAGGTGACCTGATGAAGATCCAGCTCCGCTCCAGACGCCATGGCCATCGCTAGCCCCATGGACGCACCGATACCCTTCTTCTTGCGCTTGTATGCCGCGGGGGCCTCAGATGACAGCGTGTCCGCCAACAATTCAACATCCTCGAGGGAGACGCCTTTGGGGACGAGCTCCTTGTAGAAGCACCCGAGAACCACCTTGGACTTGGCAAGCGAGCCGACCACGGTACTGCAGCGGTCTTTGACCGCCGCAGTGGCATCATCCAGAGCACTTTCGTGCTCTAGGGCACCACGGTCAAACTCGATGCCCGCGGCATCTAGAAAAACGGAAGAGGCAAAGTGAAAACCAAAACAAAACTAGAGAGACAAGGAAGCCGAAAAGGCATAGACAAAACTACTCACCCGAAATAGCCTTGGCAGTAGCCATCAGCTTGTCGGCTACCTCCTTCTCGGGCGAGGCCGCAGCGGTGGCGAGCTGCTCCTAGCGATCCATGGCCTCTTGCTGCAGGTGCTCCTTGGCCGCAGCCGCGTCGGCTAGCTCCTGCTCAAGGCGCTCCTTAGCGCCAACGACATCTTCAGCTTTTTTATCCGCTCGCCCGAGGCTCTTTTTGAGAGCATCAAGCTCACGGAGGGCAGTGTTATTCTCGTCTGCAACAAAGAACAACCATGAGATTCATCAGTAAGAAAGCAGCCGAAGAAGCAGAAGATCGATAAAAAAACGAACCTTGAAGCCGCTGAAGGCTGGCCTCCAATGCCAGATGCTGCTTCACCAGTTGATTGACACCTTGAACAAAAGGCTGCGAGAAGATGCAACTTGTAAGAAAAAAAGGCTCGAGGGCTTCTACCAAGGAAACAAGCAAAGCAAATCACGCATACGAAAAGCGCTCGGGGGATCCCCCGAGACACGAACAAAAGGAAATGATCAGCAGATCATCCCAAAAATACTCGGGGGCTCCCCCCACGGCAAAAGTGAAAGCACTTACATGATCGGACGGCGACTCTGAAGGTCCGGATGTAGTCTTCTGGGAGACAATCACCCGAGCCTCCTGCGGAGAAGGGTTCGGAGAAACGTCCCCAGAGGTGGCCACCGTCTGAGGAGGAGGAGGCGCAGCCTTCGACTCCCCCACCATCTCCCGAGCGCCATCTCTAAAAGAGCCATCGGAGGAGTGGCTACAAAAGAAAACTTCAGTCAAATACAAGCAAGCAAAAAGAAAAGAAGAGCAAAAAAGCAACTGAAGATACTTACGAGTCCATATCGCTCAAATTGAAGACAGGCAAGGCCCTTTTGCCTTTCTTCTCTCCCTTCTTATCTTCCTTCTTCCGCTTCGCCGGCGGCTGCAGCACCATAGCCCGCATGGGCACGGCAGGAATAGGAGAAGAGGAGCCACCATCACCTCCACTGTGATGCACAAGGCATGGCAGGTTCCTAGGTGTCGGCGGAGTCGAGGCATCTGACGATTCGCTCGAGCTTCACGTCAGCTTTTGAGTCTGCTCCTCGCTCGAACCAAAGGTTTCTTCAGCCGGCGACCACGCCGAAGGGAGCTCAGACATGGAGTCCACTACCTCATTGTCCGGTGCATTCGGAAAATGTTCGGGTAGTGGAGGCGCCATGCCAGGTACCTTGAACTCCTGCACAAAATAAAACAAACTCTCAGCATAAACGAACTGCAAGGAGATGTAGTCGAAAAAAGCGCTACGCGTATGTCCAAGATCTACACCTGCGGCACCGGTCGAGAGGCCCTGAATGGAAGGGTCAGCGAGCTATCCGGAATGTCCTCGTCAGCCTTAAACTTCAGCAGCGGTCGAAGGAATCCGTCAACATCCCCCTTGGAGAGCTCTCCAGTCGAAACCCTAGTCGGGTCGTTGCGGCCAGAATAAAGGAACATCGGGTGCGCCCTAGCCTGGAGCGGCTGCACCCGACGTTTGAGGAAGGTGCGGATGATATCCACACCGTTCACCTCTTTATCCGGAATCACCTGAAGATCCTCCACCTGACGATAGAGTTCCTCTATCTCCGCCACCTCACCATTCAAGATGTGGTTCTTCCAGGACCACTTCAGCTGGATTTTCTGGGAGGGGTCGAAAGGAGCAAGGCCAAACTTTTTCCCATCCACTGTGGAGTCGCGGATGTAAAACCATCACCTCCGCCAGTATTGGACGGACTCAGACATAGAAAAAGAAAAGAAAAGAAAGTTGGATTTAAGGGAAATGATGCATCCGCCGATGGGATAAACGCCATCGGAGCCAGATTGCCTCTTCACAGAATAGAGCTTCCGGAAGAGGCCAAAGTGTGGCTCGATACCGAGCCAACACTCACAGAAGGTGATGAAGCAGGCAATGTGAAGAACAGAATTCGGCGAAAGATGATGGAGTTGGATGCCATAGAAGAAAAGCAATCCATGGAGAAAATCGTGGACTGGGAGAGAAAGGCCCCGAAGGACAAAAGCGACAAACATGACCCGAAACCCAGTGGGTGGACAGGGAGTTACCTCGTCGCCCGGAATCTTGACGGCCTGCTTGTCCTGCGGGATTAGACCCCGCTCACGGAGCTTGCGAAGATCGCCCTCGCGCGTCTCCGACTGCCGCCAGCCACCATCGGTGACGCGGGTAGCGGCGGTACCCTTCTTGCCACCGGCAGCGGCACGGGTACCAACTGCGGTGGATGCCTTCTTTGATTTCCCCATTGCAGTGCGGCGACGACGACAATGTGAGTGTAGGAACGAAGATGGGAAGGATCGGAGAATTTCCAGCGCGCGGCGAGAAAAGCTCAAGACGGTGGGAGCAGTGAAACGAGAATGGCTGCGGTGAAAACAAACGAGTTTTTCCCCAATGATTATAAGGACGAAGAAGATGCACGGTGACCGTTCATCAGGAATCCCTAGAGCCAACATCAGAATTCAACCATCCACGTGTCAACACGGCAGCGAACCGTCGCTCGCACGCCGTCCACTACGCACGGAAACCGAGGCGATGCCGTAATTATCTCCACGTCACACGTGACCAGTCAATTTAAAGTCAGAACGTGGGACCCACGTTCCCCCAGTCATGTCATCTCTGGCGCCGCAGACGCTTGAGGTCACCGATCGTCAGCACTGACGTCATTAAAGCTATACTAGCAACGGTTACAAATCTTTGACAACACAGCTAAAAATACTCACTCGAATCTATGATCCGAGTAACTACTCGGGGGCTACTCCTATCAGGAGCGCTGGCCGTGCACCTGAAATATGATCAAAGTACTACACCACTGAACTATTCTTCGAGTCCTACGTCGAGTCTACAACTCCACTACGGACTCGGGGGCTACTCCCATAGGGAGGATGGATTCAAGCATTCGAAAAATTTGTGTCCTACGGACCTAAAAGTCAACAACGACTGAATTAAAAGTCTCTGCTCGAGTCTACGACTCGAACAGACACTCAGGGGATACTCCCATAGGGAGCGCTGGTCGCGCATCCTATGAATTCTTTGACTGCAATCCTTCGGATCAGCATGCAAAAAACTTTTCGGCAACTTTGCCCCAGTTAACGCTAAGTGAGTAACATCCTCTTTGTCCACCCGAAACACCTCCGCGGTGATAAACATTTGGATGCTGCGTCTGCAACTCAAAGATAAGACCTACAGATACCATCTGATGGCCTGGCAACGCACACGACTACGCTCTGCTAGTAAAAATCTGTGCAAGCAGGCACGACATAAATCCCGACGGACGCGTTGGGTACATCATTTAAAAATCGCTGGAATTCCACTCCTGTAAGTCCTCAACGGCCTGAGTCGAACTACGCCAGCATATGTTCCGGTTTCGAGTCGAGGGACTCGAATCTGAAGAAGATCGTGTTGTTTTGTCCTAAGAAAGTTAACTGGACCTGATCCGTCGGGAGAGTCAGGCACACGCATCAACAATCCCTACACATTAAAACCATTCTTTGATAAACAGAAAACAACTGCACCCGAAAAGATTGAAGAGTCCTCAGCCGAATCTACGATTCGACTGAACACTCGGGGGCTACTGACATGGTTATACCCCACGGGTACATGACCTTAGCATACTTGGTCCAGTCCAAGGAAGGCCCACAAGAATATACGCGGCCCATGAATATTTTCGGGTGGCCCAAGCCCATGACATCTTTGGATCCTTGGAGAGCAAGATTAGAGTAGATAGAATATTCAAAGGGGCAAAACCCTAAAACCTGTAACTGACTCAGTCTGTGCCCAGGACCTGCCTACTTCTATATAAAGGCTAGGAGGGCACGACGAGGAGGGCACTTCATACCACCGCATACACACCTCCACGCCAGATTGCATCTGCGCACCCCTGTAACTTTCGGTTCCGCCGTAATCAAGAGCAGACAAGCAGGAGTAGGGTTTTCCCTCCGGGGGCCTGAACCTGGTTAAACCTCGTGTCCCCGTGTTGCTTGTTTGCTAACCGTTCCGCGATCTCCAGCATCCCCATCTTCTCCAAAACCCAAGATCATAACAATGGGCATTGACGAGATCGAACCTCGTCACCTGTGGATGTTGACACTGATGCCAAGAGGAGAGAGAGGTTCCTGGATGGCCTCAGTGATGAGCTCTCAGTACAGCTGCTAGTGGTTTATTGCCCCACTTTCCAGGAGCTTATGGACAAGGCCAGAATCTTGGAGGGAAAGCACAAACAGGTGGAAAACCGCAAGAGAAAGAACAACAATCACCACTCTGGCTCTCACCACAAGTCTCGCACTTCTTATGATGGATACTCCAAGCATGGAGGAAGTGACTATGGGCGCCATGGAAGCCATGACCGCCGCAGCCATGGAAGCGATGGACATCGCCATGAGAGCCACAAGAGCAACCGCCACAGCCACAAGGGAGGACACACTCACCATTCTGGCGAACACAATGGACATGACCGCAACCGTGATCGCAACTTTCAAGTGCAACCAGAAAGGGCATTATGCAGACAACTGTCCGAAGAAGAAGGGACTGAAGCCAGGCAACAACCAGAAGGCCACAGTGAACCACATGAATGTGGAGGAGATCCCAGATTAGCCTGAGCTTGTGGTTGGTAAGTTTCCAATCAACACTCACCCTGCACTTATTCTTCTTGATACTGGTGCATCGCATTCATTCATATCAAGGGCATTGTGGATAAGTATAAGCTACCTATGGAGTCTATAAAAGGGTCTATTAGAATAAGATCACTTGGAGGGGAAATGATAGCTAGCGCGGGATGCCGCCACTTAACTGTGAGGATTGGAGCACACAATTTTATTGCACATCTGGTAATATTGGAGTCACAAGGTTTAGATGTAATACTAGGCATGGATTGCATGTCTATGCATGAGGGACACATAGATTGTGCACAGCGAGCGGTTTCGCTCAAAACCCCGGATGGTAGAGAATTAGGTTCAAGTCGTCGGTGCGACTGGGAAGGTGTAATCTGAATTCTCTTAAGGGGGTTAGCATGGATACAGTGCCTGTAATAAAGGAATACCCTGGCGTTTTTCTGGAGGAGCTGCCAGGGATGCCACCTGACAGGGATGTGGAGTTTCTCATCGATCTGATGACGGGAACATGACCTATAGCAAAGAGGCCATACAAGATGGATGTGGATGAGCTGAAGGAATTAAAGAAACAACTAAGGGAGCAATTGGACAAAGGATTTATTCAGCCCAGTTCGTCGTCATGGGGTGCACCTGTTCTATTTGTGGAGAAGAAGGACATTAGCAAGAGGTTAGTGGTGGACTATCGCTCGCTGAATGAAGTGACCATCAAGAACAAATACCCCCTGCCAAACATAAATGATTTGTTTGATCAACTGGAAGGAGCAAAGGTGTTTAGCAAAGTTGACCTGCGATCGGGCTATTTCCAATAGAAGATTCGGGAGGAGGACATTCCCAAGACTGCTTTTACCACTAGGGACTTTATATGAGTATACAGTTATGTCTTTTGGACTAACAAATGCCCCGGCATATTTCATGACCATGATGAACAAGGTGTTTATGGAGTACTTGGACAAGTTCGTGGTTGTGTTCATCGATGACATATTGATATATTCCAAGGATGATGCTGAACATGACATACATCTGTGACTGATTATGGAGAATCTGAGGGAACATAAGCTGTATGCCACATTCAGCAAGTGTGAATTATGGCTTAACACAGTTGGATTTCTTGGACACGTGGTGTCAGGAGAAGGAGTTGTTGTTGACCCAAGCAAAGTGACGGCAGTTACTGAATGGAAAGCGCTCAAGAATGTGGGCGATATTCGGAGCTTTTTGGGACTTGCTGGATATTACAGGAGGTTCATAGAGAATTTCTCCAAGATCACTAAGCCAATGACGAAACTGCTAAAGAAAGAGAAGAAGTTTGAGTGGACAAATGTGTGTGAAGCTAGCTTTCAGGAACTGAAGCGTCGCCTGGTGACCGCACCTGTTCTGTGTTTACCTGATCTTCAGAAGGATTTCCAAGTGTACTTTGATGCATCTCGACAGGGACTTGGAAGTGTGCTGATGCAAGATAGGAGAGTGGTGTCATATGCCTCGCGGCAACTTAAACACCATGAGAGGAACTACCCCACACACGACTTGGAATTAGCATCGGTTGTACATGCGCTTAAGGTATGGAGGCACTACCTGATGGGATAACACTGCGATGTGTACACCGACCACAAGAGCCTGAAGTACATATTTACACAGAAGGAGCTGAACATGAGACACATAAGATGGTTGGAACTTATCAAGGATTATGATATGAATCTGCAATACCACCCAGGAAAAGCCAATGTAGTAGCGGATGCTCTAAGCCGGAAGGTCTATGCCAATGGATTGACTATTGGGGAATTGCCCGAGGATTTGTGCAAGCAATTCAAGGAGCTTAGACTGGAGGTAGTGTCAGAGGGATATTTGGCAGCAATGGAAGTCCAACCAACGCTACAGGACATGATCAGGAAGGCTCAAGTAGGAGACGAGGAGATAGAGGCGATAAAGGAAAAGATGAGGAGGATCGAGAAAAAGAAATCCGCGAGGATGAGCAAGGAACCTTGTGGTATGGAGATCGTTTGTGTGTGCCCAACGACCCGGATATAAGGAAGCTAATTCTGCAGGAAGCTCATGACTTGCCATACTCCATACATCCGGGCAATACAATATATGGATCTAAAGGACAGATTTTGGTGGAACAACATGAAGGGAGACTTTACCGAGCATATTGCCTTATGTGATGTATGCAGCCGGGTGAAGGCGGAACAACAGAAGCTAGCAGGATTACTACAGTCGTTGTCCATGCCGGATTGGAAGTGGGATAGAGTGGGAATGGATTTTATCACAGGATTTCCCAAGACCAGGTTGGGATACGACTCTATTTGGGTAGTAGTCGACCATTTGACCAAGGTAGCTCACTTTATACCGGTGAAGACGACCTACACGAGTGGAAGGTTAGCCAAGATTTATATGGACAAGATTGTGTGCCTACATGGAGTCCCCAAGAGCATTGTATCAGATAGAGGCACCTAATTTACATCACACTTTTGGCACCAGCTGCACGAGTCATTGGGAACTAGGTTGGAGTTTAGCACATCATTCCATCCTCAGACAAATGGACAGACAGAGAGGGTGAATCGGATTTTGGAGGATATGTTGAGAGCTTGTGCTTTGGCTCATGGCTCTAGTTGGGATGAGAATTTGCCGTATGCCGAGTTTTCCTACAACAACATCTACCAAACCAGCATCAAGACGTCGCCGTTTGATGTGCTATATGGGAAAATATGCCAGACACCATTGCTATGGGATGGAGTAGGAGAGCGTCAGCTATTTGGACCTGATTTGATCAAGGATACCGAGGAGAAGGTCGCTTTGATTAGGGACAGGCTGAAGGTAGCACAATCGAGACAGAAGAGCTACGCTGACGCCAAGCGCAAGGAAGTGGTGTATGAGATCGGTGATAGAGCGTACCTCAGAGTATCGCCACTGCGTGGGATTAAGAGATTTGGAATCAAGGGTAAGTTGGCACCTCGGTTTATAGGACCATACTGGGTCTTAGAACGTAAGGGAGAAGTTGCATATCAGTTGGAGATGCCAGAGGCTCTTTCCGTTGTTCATGACGTGTTCCATGTGTCCCAGCTGAAGAAGTGCCATCCGGAGATGGTGGATACACCGTTGAGAGACACCGTGCCACTGGAGGAGGTTCAGCTGGAGAGTGACTTGACCTATGAGGAGAAGCCGGTCAAGATTTTGGTTCAGCGGAGAGGTTTACCCGTAGCAAGACGGTCAGGTTTTGCAAAGTGCAATGGAGCCACCACACCAAAGAGGAAGCCACTTGGGAGCGTGAGGATGATCTCCGAGAGGACCACCCACACCTATTTGCTAGCCACGCCAAATCTCGGGGACGAGATTCATCTTAAGGGGGTTAGTCTTGTCACATCCCAAATTGTAGATTTGGTACCACATATCATACATTTCATTGCATCTTGAGCATCATTACAAAATTTCAGTTTAAAAAGCTTTTGGCAAAAATCATCACTTGCATTTGCATTTTGTCACCTACACTAGAGTGCTCGGTTCCTACCTTGCACCTTCTAGAAAATTTGAGTTTAGTATTTTGGTTAGCACAGATGCGTAGAGGGTTCCGACACGAACCCGTAGCAGTTTGAATCGCCTCATTTGGAGCTACGGTTCAAAAGTTACAGCTGACTGAATTTTGGGTAAAAATCTGGTCAGATTTCAGACAGAAATTCAGATAGGAAATTGTCAAGGAAAAAGAAAGAAGAGAAAAAAATAAAAAAATGAACGCAGCACAGCAGCGCGCCGGCCAGCCCAGCTGGCAGCCCACCAGCCGCGGCCCACCCGGGGGCCTGCCAGCGCAGCGCAACGGCAACAGAGCAGCGCGCGCAGCGGATAGCAGCCGCCGCTCAGCCAGCCCAAATACCCCTGTACCGCTGCCAGATGGGGCCCGCTTGCCAGCGCGCCGCTGTTGCGGGCACGGACGCCGAGGCAGTGTTCCTCGCGAAATCGGACACCCCTCCGCGTGCCCATTGCACCGCCATATAGCCCTCGACCCCCTCTTCAAAACCCCCCATACCCTATCCATTGCCGCGCCGCCATCTCTCCACAGTTGCTCGCTGGAGAACACTGCCGCCGTCATTGCCATCGGTGAGGTCCCGATTCGCGTTGTGCCGGCCGCCCCTTCTCTCCCCGATGACCCTAGGGTCTCCTCCTCGCTCGACAACGTCGCCATGACC
This sequence comes from Avena sativa, assembly GCA_916181665.1. NCBI lineage: Eukaryota > Viridiplantae > Streptophyta > Magnoliopsida > Poales > Poaceae > Avena > Avena sativa. Next base: position 253,424,132 of record OV702280.1, read on the forward strand.
CTCTCGTTTCAACGCAGGACCACCGGGACGAGCTCCTGAGCTCGCCGGAGTGCCGCCCGTCGACGCCGCACTCCAGCTCGCCGCCAGCGTCGCCCGCGGATGCGAAAGCGACCGCCGTCTCCACCTCGAGCTTCGTTGTCGCCTTCTGCACACCGTACGCCGCCCAGCCGCCGCCAGACCTCGCCGGAACCGCCGCCCCCGTCGACCCCGACGCCGCCGGTGAGCTTCTCCCCCACGCGCCACTCTCAGCCACATGATTGACCGTGGACGGCCCAGATCAGGCGCTGACTAGTCAGCTATTGACTGAAGACTAGTTAACTGCCCCGTCAGCGCTGACTCAGCGTTTGACTGGTCAGCTCATTTTTTGAATTAATTAAATAGGTTAAAAATTGGTAGATTTAGGTTTAATCTTGAAAATTTCATATCAATTAATCTACTGGGCCAAAAATTGCAAATAAGATACCGATGGATTCAGTTTTTCACGTAGAATATTTCTGTACAATTGTTTCAGGCTTTTGCAGCAAGGTTTTGCCGTGAATAAATAAATAGTTTAATGTCCTATTTAGAGTAATAAATTCATAGGAAAATTTCTACAACTCCAAAAATTGCAAATTAGGTGTCCCTGGAATCAGTAGAACAAGAGGAACCTGTTAGTGAATTAAAAGGGTAGCCTTACAATACTGGAAGTTGCAGAATCTATTAAAAAGCTTTCTGGAGTATTTTCTTTATTCAGAAAGTTCTATAAATCCTTTTTGAGTGATTCCAGTTGGTACTGGTTCTATTTTAGGTTGGCTACACAGTAGATATTTTTCCAAGATTTTACAAACTGTTCAATAGCAGTGGCTTAGTAATTGGGTTATAGCTCAATTGTTTGGCCATTTAAAATTGCATGCCTTGTTTCCAATGCCTTTAAAATGTTTTCCATGCATGCATACAGTAGGTATACTGAACAAGGTTGTAGAATGCTACTGGAGCTTTGTTCAACTTGTCATGCATGCATCTTGTATTGTTATGTTTGTATATGATTGTGTTTGGTTTGTTTATGTGATTGCAATTGTATCATGTAGATTGTGACGAGTGCAACGCTTGGTCATGTGAGGATTGTTCGTTCGACCGCTACAGCTAAGGCAAGTAGATGCTAATTGTTCATGTTTATTGTCCTACTATTTTCAATGCATTGTCGTGTATTTTGTAGATGCATGTGTAGGAAAGTACTATCGCTATGCTATGTCCTATTATGTGGTAGGATTTTCCTGTAGATGAGCCACCGTTGGTAGATGTGCTTAGCCATGCTATGATAAACGAGGGCTGTGTTACATCACTAAAAGTTGTTTCTAAATGTGTTGGCTTGCGAAAGCTAAAAACAACTTAATCAATGAATCTCCTGGGTGTGATGGGATTGATAATTTTTGGTGGTATCATTGCGGAAAGGCACCTAGGTATCAAGAGAAAATGATTGGCTTCTTTATTTGGTAGCTTACGTGTACAACCATGTGACAATAATGGAATGGGCGGTTGGTTGGACTCAGTAGGTTGTGGTAACTCGAACCCACGTATCTAGAGATGTAGAATTTTGGTAGGTTGGTACGGTGCGTGTCGGGTTTGGGGAGCTACCTCCCGAACGGTCCCTTCTTGGACTTTTCCCTATCATCACCCAATATGAGAGTGGTGGTACGAGCTGGGCTGCCAAAGTCACATGGGTAAAGTGTACTAACCCCTGTAGAGTGTATAAACTAATCGATTAGCAGTGTCCCTGGTTATGGACATCTGAGTTGCTTGATATTGAGTTCATGACACGTTTCTCGCTCATTCCAATTTCCTAATTGCTTTAATGTTTTTGGGTAAACTTAATTGGGATCTTTTCAAAGAAAATCAAAAACTATTTATGAAAGTAGGACAAATGTATTTGCAAATGCAAGCTAGCCATAGCTCCACTTGCCAAATATGCATGTAGATGCTAGTTCTATTGTCTCCTTTAATAGCTCTACTTGCCATACATTCCATGTATTGACCCTTCGGGGCTGCTACGTTTTATGTTGCAGGATATTCAGATTTTGAGTGATCGATTAGGCCACGGTACTCCACTCAGAACTTGTTCACTTGTGGGCAATTTGAAGAATGGAGGAGTTATTTTATTTATGTTGCTACTTGAATAATTTGAGCTAGCCTAGAGCTAAGCCCTTATTGTAATAATGTTACTCTGGATCCTTCGTTATTTATGATACACGGATATTTTGCTATGTTATTCATCTTTATTCTATTGTGGGCCAATGAACTGATCCGGGAATTGGCATGTCACATAGAAGTTACGGTCTTTTCAGAACCGTAGTGTTACAGTTGTTTTCTTCTGGGTGGATATTTTATTTATTTAGCATACAACCTTATGATTCTTTAATTGTTTTTGTTGAATCGTATAAGCAATTGCATTTGTTTGAAAGGTACTTAAAATGTGAAACAATTCCTGATCAACTTTTTGTTGCCTTTAGTTAAACATGGAAGGTGTGTACGCTACTATTTCGTAGCTAATTTCTCCGTGATTGGCTGATGTTCATCTTCTTGTGGGCGTTATAGGTGCACAATTGGACTTCTTCGAGATGTTATCGTTGAAGTCAGGGAGGGATCTTTCCACCTCCACAAGGTAAATTTCTTTTTCAATCTAGTAGCCCACAGTTAATTGTGATGATTAGAAGCAAGATATATGTAGCTTATCTTGTGCTAGGTAGAAGTTCAAAGAAAAAATCATCGTTGCCTTCTTATACTAGATTGAGTCTGCTGCTTAATCTGAAAATTGCAATTATGCTTGATCTATGCATTATCTTCGTCTCCGTTCAAAAGAAATTAGTGTCGTGCTTCTAAAATTGTCCAAATGTGTCTAGTGTCCATGCTTTTCATCGCATCGTCACTTAAATTCTTGTACCAAGAATTTAAGATACATTTTCACTTGTTTTCATTAACACATGCAAGCTAGTGTTCAAACTATTAGCTACTTGAATAAATGAAATTTGAACTTTACCATTCTTGTTGTTTAATTTTTTCCAAAATGCTGGCAGGCGCATTCTGTGGCCGGTGGTCATTAATACATCCATTGTCGGGTGCTTGTTCATTCCACATCGGAGGCACTACTGGAAAAACCATCTTCGGTTCGATCACTGGAAGCCCAGCAGTCCCGGCTCGTCACGAACCGCGACTAGTGCTAGCACTAGTCCCGGTCCGTGAGGCCTCCAACGGCTAGAAATGGCCATAAGCATTAGTCTCGGGCCGGACCAGAGCATTAGTCCCGGTCCGTAATACGGCCCGGGACTAATAAGCTGGAGCGGGGCAACAGCTCTTTTCGGGGACTATTAGTCCCGGGTCGTATCACGGCCCGGGACTAATTGTCCATCACTATATATACAGCTCCCTGGCCAGCTGCCCTAAAGCATATGGTGGCCATTTTTCTCAAAGAAAGCAAGAGAGTTCATGCCATTTTTTTCTCAAGATTTGTCAAGATTTAGTTTGCAACACCTAAATCCAAAGCTTTAAAAGGTTAGAACTTCATTCTTTCATCTCGTATTGCTACTTTAGCTCTATATGATGCTCTAAAAGTATAGAGATATGGATCAAATGCATGCATGCTCTAGAAGTAGCTAGAAGGATTTTGATATATATGTGTAACAAATTTTGATTAGGCACATAGTTACTGAAAATTGAAATGTGTAATTTTAGAGTTCAAGAGCTTAGAATGGAATGAGGTTTTCACTGATGGAACAATAATAAAAAACTCCACATTTATCATGTTGATTGTTTTCTCCAATTCACAAATTGGTGCATGTAAATTTTTCAAAATTCAAAATTAATGCTCTAGGAGCTCTCAATATAACTTGTAATAATTTTATCATGTCGTGTAATGGTTTTTGATATACTTTTACTATAATGCAGATGGTCCGGGAATGGATGTACGGTACTGACCGACGCTCTGGCGAGTTCATTAATGGCGTGCATGAATTCATCCGTGTTGCTGATGCAAACAAGCACAATGGTTTTGTATTCTGTCCATGTAATGGATGTAGGAATCAGAAGGATTACTCTGACTCAAAAACCCTTCACAGCCACCTGTTGAAGTCCGGCTTCATGCCCAGTTATAATTGTTGGACCAAGCACGGAGAGAGAGGGGTTATAATGGAAGACAATGAAGAAGAGGAGGAGGATGACAACTATCATGGTTTCCCTGAGTACGGAGATACTTCCATGGGGGATGCTGAAGGGGAGGATGAAGAAGAGACACATGATAAACCCGCTGATGATCTTGGTCGGACCATTGCCGATGCACGAAGAGATTGTGAAACTGAAAAGGATAGGGAGAAGTTCAATCACATGCTAGAGGATCACAAAAGTTGTTGTACCCAAATTGCGAAAATGGTCTGAAAAAGTTGGGCAGCACACTGGAATTGCTGCAATGGAAGGCTGAGTGTGCTATACCTGAATCCTCATTTGAAAAGTTGCTGAAAATGATGAAGAATATGCTTCCAAAAGATAATGTATTGCCCGCCAGTACATACGAAGCAAAAAAGGTTGTCTGCCCTCTAGGTTTAGAGGTTCAGAAGATACATGCACTCCCTAATGATTGCATCCTCTACCGCGGTGAGGAGTATGAGAATTTAGATGCATGCCCGGTATGCACTTCACTTCGGTATAAGATTAGACGAGATGACCCTGGTGACGTTGATGGCGAGCCCCCCGGAAGAGGGTTCCTGCGAAGGTGATGTGGTATGCTCCTATAATACCACGGTTGAAACGCTTATTCAGAAACAAAGAGCACGCCAAGTTGTTGCGATGGCATAAAGAGGAACGTAAGTCCGACGGGATGTTGAGACACCCCGCTGATGGGTCGCAATGGAGAAAATCGATAGAAAGTACCCGGACTTTGCAGATGACGCAAGGAGTTTAAGGTTTGGTCTAAGTACAGATGGCATGAATCCCTTTGGGGAGCAGAGATCCAGTCACAGCACCTGGCCCGTGACTCTATGCATCTATAACCTTCCTCCTTGGTTGTGCATGAAGCGGAAGTTCATTATGATGCCAGTGTTGATCCAAGGTCCGAAGCAACCCGGCAGCGACATTGATGTGTACCTAAGGCCATTAGTGGAAGAACTTTTACAGTTGTGGCACGAACCCGGGATACGCGTGTGGGATGAGCACAAGCAGGAAGAATTTAACCTCCGAGCATTGCTTTTCGTAACAATCAATGATTGGCCTGCTCTTAGTAACCTTTCAGGACAGTCAAACAAGGGATACAATGCGTGCACACACTGTTTAGATGAGACTGCAAGTATATATTTGGAACATTGTAAGAAGAATGTATACAATGATCATCGTCGATTTCTTTTGGCCAAGCATCCCTTAAGAAAGAAAGGCAAGCATTTCAACGGTCTGGCATGTCACCAGACGAAGCCTAAGGAGCGTACTGGTGCTGATATATTTGATATGGTCAAAGATTTGGATCAACTGGTAACCTTTGGAAAGGGTCCTGGAGGAAAATCTGTTCCGAAAGACGCTGAAGGACACACACCCATGTGGAAGAAGAAATCTATATTTTGGGAGCTACCATATTGGAGGTCCGCTCTGCAATCGATGTGATGCATGTGACGAAGAATCTTTGCGTGAACGTGATAGGCTTCTTGGGCGTGTATGGGCAGACAAAATATACACCGGAAGCACGAAAGGACCATCAACGTATGAAAGACCTAGATGGCCTGCATCCAGAATGGTTTCAAGGTCATGCCAGCTATGCTCTTACCAAACAAGAGAAGGAAATATTTTTTGAATGCCTAAGAAGTATTAAGGTCCCGTCTGGCTTCTCGTCGAATATAAAGGGGATAATAAATATGGCAGAAAAAAAGTTCCAAAACCTAAAGTCTCATGACTGCCACGTGATTACGACACAAATGCTTCCGATTGCATTGAGGGGGCTTCTACCAGATAATGTTTGAGTACCCATTGTGAAGCTATGTGCATTTCTCAATGCAATCTCTCAGAAGATAATCAATCCTAAAGATCTACCACGGTTACAGAATGATGTGGTCCAATGTCTTGTCAGTTTTGAGTTGGTGTTCCCACCATCCTTCTTCAATATTATGACGCACCTGCTGGTTCACCTAGTCGAAGAGATTTCCATTCTCGGTCCTGTATTTCTACACAATATGTTTCCCTTTGAGAGGTTCATGGGAATCTTAAAGAAATATGTTCGTAACCGTGCTAGGCCAGAAGGAAGCATCTCCAAGGGCTATGGAACAGAGGAGGTCATTGAATTTTGTGTTGACTTCGTTCCTGACCTTAAGCCGATTGGTCTTCCTCAATCGCGGTATGAGGGGAGACTGAGTGGAAAGGGTACTCTAGGAAGGAAATCAATAATATGTAGAGACAGACATTCTTACACTGAAGCACATTACACCGTTCTACAGAATTCTATCTTGGCAGCCCCATATATCAAGGAACACAAGAAAATCTTACGCTCCAACAACCCTGGAAAGCATGACTCTTGGATTAGAGATGAACACATGAAGAGTTTCGGCGGTTGGTTGCAAGATCTCATAAAAAACAACACTCTTGGAGATCAGCTATACTTGTTGACTAGGTCACCATCTTCGACTATATCGACTTTCCAAGGGTATGAGATAAATGGGTATACATTTTACACGATAGCCCAAGATAAAAAGAGCACCAACCAAAACAGTGGTGTCCGCTTTGATGCAACAGACAACAATGGGTCAAAGACCACATATTATGGTTACATAGAGGAGATATGGGAACTTGACTATGGACCTACTTTTAAGGTCCCCTTGTTTCGGTGCAAATGGGTCAAGCTGACGGGAGGAGGGGTTGAGGTAGACAAGAAATACGGAATGACATCGTTGGATCTCAACAATCTTGGGTACTTAGAAGAACCATTCGTCCTAGCCAATGATGTGGCCCAGGTTTTCTATGTGAAGGACATGTCTACCAAACCTAGAAAACGAAAAAATAAGAAAAAGAATACATCAGACGATGAGACAAAGCGCCACATAGTTCTTTCAGGAAAAAGAAACATCGTGGGAGTGGAGGACAAGACAGACATGTCAGAAGATTGTGATAAGTTCCATGAAATTCCGCCCTTCGCGGTGAAGGATGACCCAACCATCATGTTAATGAATGAAGATGCTCCATGGATACGACGGGATCAGAAAGGAACACAAGCGAAGAAATGATATGTAATAATTGTAACATTTTAGGGAGTGGTGTCCCTGCTCTCGAAAACCATCTTGCAACTTGTAACTTCTCTAACTAGATCAATAGGCTGGGAGCTAACTAATTTCACATATTAGGGAGTGCCTCTATGACCAGTTTCTCGGAGATGCCAGAGGACTGGGCTCCGTCGGCATCTCCCTGAAGCTGGCCGTAGTGGTGTCCCTGCTCTCTAAAACCATCTTGGAGATGCCTCAAACTGGCTGGAGGACTGGACTCACAAGGATGCCTATTTATAGTACAAGCAGCTCGGCATAATGTCGACACTCACGACATAATGTCGACACTCACCCCTATTATTAGTGCCGACTCATCTTTAGTCCCGGTTGGTGTCTCCAACCGGGACTAAAGGTTCATCTTTAGTCCCGGTTCGTGACACCATCCGGGACAAGGTACAAGCCGCACGACATAATGTCGACACTCACCCCTATTATTAGTGTTGCCTGGCCCAGTCTGCCGCAATCCCTTCAGTCGCGGTTGGTTTCTCCAACCGGGACTAAAGATGAACCCTCTCTTTATATAGGCATTTCCCTCTATTTATTAGGTAACACTCAGGACATTTATTAATATTAAAAACCGGGACAAACCGGGACTAGCTAACACTTAGGACTAAAGCCGCCCCCTTTAGTCATAATCATGCCTAGTCCTATAGTACGCAGCTTCAGGGTCTTCATCATCATCGTCATCGTCACCTGCCACTCCGGTGATCCTCAGCCCATCCATGGCATATACCAGGGGCCATTCCAGCCTCGGATTCACGGCGGGCGGGAGAGGGGTCTCCTGGAAGACGATGCCGCTACCACCGGGACGGTGTGGGGCCTATGGCGGGTGGACTTTTGGGCACCATAGGCGAGGATGGTCTCCCCTGGCGATGTAGCGCATCACTCCGATGATAGTACGGTTCGCCCACCACAGACGACGGCCGACTTCGTTGTGGTTCACCGGTGGTGGGCCATCACCCTCGTACCTGGCGAGATCCCTTTCCCGCCTATTAGCGAAGAAGGCATTCCAGGTGTCGTAGTTGTCGGGATCCCACTAGGGATCCATCCGCTGCTCCGGCGTGAGCTCGTGGTAGAAGTGGTTTGTGATGGCCGCCTGGCGTGCGGAACCTTGAGGGACAGGAGGGACAGGAACCCCTCCAGCGCTCAGCATCCAGCCAGCGGGCGGCAGGTAGCCCGGAGGACAAGGGTAGTTGGAGGCGCACAGCGCCTCGGTCTCCTCGAGGGTCAGAATGGCCCAGTAGGCGTTGTCCATTATTCTAAGAGAGGAAGGTGTGGATGTGTGGATAGCCATGGCACGATCACCCTAAATATAGAGGGAAAGGGCGGGAAAACTTGGCATGAAGCTTTGGGAAATGGCGGGAAATATTAGTCCCAGTTAGTGACTACATCCGGGACTAAAAGCTCTCGTAGAAAGGAAAGGGCGGGAAAACTTGGCGGGAAGAGGTGGGAAATGGCGGAAAATATCTTTAGTCCCGGTTTGTCACTACATCCGGGACTAAATGGATATTATATTAAGATTCATTATATTTTTCTGATAATAATAGACATATTACTTGTTTTATTTGGATTATTACAATAAAATATATGATTTTTCAAAGTTTTTATATTTGATTTGAATTAAAAAAGAAAATTTACAATTAAAATATTTTATAAATTATGCAAACAGATAAATGGATATTATATTAAGATTCATTATATTTTTCTGATAATAATAGACATATTATTTGTTTTATTTCGATTATTACAATAAAAGATATGATTTTCCAAAGTTTTTATATTAGTTTTGAATTTAAAAAGACAATTTACAAATGAAATAATTTATAAATGATGCAAACAGATAAATGGATATTATATTAAAATTCTTTATATTTTTCTGATAATAATAGACATATTATTTGTTTTATTTGGATTATTACAATAAAAGATATGATTTTTCAAAGTTTTTATATTAGTTTTGAATTAAAAAAGAAAATTTACAAATGAAGTAATTTATAAATGATGCAAACAGATAAATGGATATTATATTAAAATTCTTTATATTTTTCTAATAATAATAGACATATTATTTGTTTTATTTGGATTATTACAATAAAAGATATGATTCTTCAAAGTTTTTATATTAGTTTCGAATTAACAAAGAAAATTTACAAATGAAATAATTTATAAATGATGCAAACAGATAAATGGATATTATATTAAAATTCTTTATATTTTTCTAATAATAATAGACATATTATTTGTTTTATTTGGATTATTACAATAAAAGATATGATTTTTCAAAGTTTTTATATTAGTTTTGAATTAAAAAGAAAATTTACAAATGAAATAATTTATAAATGATGCAAATAGATAAATGGATATTATATTAAAATTCTTTATATTTTTATGATAATAATAGACATATTATTTGTTTTATTTGGATTATTACAATAAAAGATATGATTTTTCAAAGTTTTTATATTAGTTTTGAATTAAAAAGGAAATTTAAAAAAACAAACAGTCGCGGGTCGTGGCTGGACCCGGGACTAAAGGGTGAGTGCGCGTGCGAAAATGAAGCGGCCGAAAAAGGGTCTTTAGTCGCGGGTCGTGGCTTAGCCCGCGACTAAAGGGGGGTCTTTAGTCGCGGGTTCAGCCACGGCCCGCGACTAAAGACCCTTTAGTCGCGGGCGGTGGCTTAGCCCGGGACTAAAGGGGGGTCCCTTTATATACTCTTGCCCGCCCCTGGTTGTGCCCACCCGCACTTAGCAAACGACGAAGACGAAGACGAGGCGCCGACGCAGAGAACAGGGGAAGTGATGCCCGATTCCCGCGCCGCCGGCGCCCTTGTCTCCGGCCGGCCCGCCGTACCGCAGAGCCGCCTTGCCGTGTCACCGCCCCGCCGTGTCGCGCCACCCCGCCGTGCCGCACCGCATCGCCGAGCCTCCGCGTGCCGTGTCGCGCCGCCCCGCCGCGTGTCGCCGCCCCGTCGTGCCGCACCGCCTCGCCGAGCCTCCGCGCGCCGTGCCGCACCACCCCGCCGTGTCGCCGCCCCGTTGTGCCGCATCGCCTCGCCACGTCGCCGCTGTTCCTCCGGCCGCCCACCTCGCCGGAGGTGGTTATTTAGTCTAGTATTAATTAGTTAGTAGTTAGTGTAGTATTAATTATATTTCTTTAATTAGTAGTATATTTAGGTTTTTGTAGTATATTTAGGTTTTTTAATTAGTAGTATATTTAGGTTTTTATATTTAGTGTAGTATATTTTTTTAATTAGTAGTATATATTTTTAATTGTTAGCTAGGATTATTTTTTAATTATTGTTTTAATTATAATTAGCTAGGGTTATTATTTTAATTATAAATAGCTAGGGTAATTTTTTTAATTATTGTTTTAATTATAATTAGCTAGGATTAGGATTATATTGTTAGCTAGGGTTATTTTAATTATAATTAGCTAGGGTTATTTTTTTTGTTTTAGTTATTAGCTATGATTATATTGTTTTACCACAATTAGTATTATTGTTTTAGTGATTTTTTTGTTTTATTTATTAAGATTAGAATTAGGATTAGGATTAGGGTTATTTTTTTGTTTAAGTTATTATAATTAGGATTATATTGTTTTAGTTATTAGGATTATTGTTTTTTCTAACCTGTTTAACTCTCTTTTTGTTATAGATAATTAAGTCATGGATCCATCCGAAGATCCTGGTCGCATCGGTGAAGGTTTTCTTCAGGGCATGATAAGAGGTGAAATTCCTCTTATTACGGGCACGACCGAAGATATTTTGCTCGAGGAAGAGATATCCTCATATCTGAATCCATCCGGTGATGGACTAGAGGAAAACCAAGGGGAAGACCAGATGGACGAAGGGCAAACAAATGACAACAATAATGATGGCCCCTCAACAGGATCCGGCGAGGTACATATATATATATATAAAGTCTCGTGTTACCTCTATTCATTAACTAATCTAGATATATATTAATCACTCTCTCTTCTTCTTTTAGCCCACCGGATCGAAGCAATCGACAGCTCGAACGAAACGAGGGCCAAACAAAAAGTTGGATGGTAATCAGAGGTTCACCATCGAAGAAATAGCTGATGATGGTGAACCGATTGCTCCAGAGAAGCACCGGAGGATGTTTATAAATCAATGCGGGGTGTTGGTTAGGGACAACCTGCCGATCACCATCCAAGAATGGAATAAGTCAAAGAAACCCGGTGAAGAATCCAACAGCTATGTCACCGATGATGCCAAAGATGACCTTTGGCAGAAGCTCATAGCGCATTTCATACTACCTCCAGAGTATGAGGAATTTGAGGTAGATGGTATTACCCCAAGGCCGATTGGGCTTGAAAATAGAGCGAAAGTCAAGGAGTGGGCACTAAGCAAGATGGCTGAACTGTACCGGAACCACAAGAAAAATTTATACGCGAAATATGTCGCGAAAAAGAAAACTCCAGACTTCACAGGAGTAAACGAGAAATTGAGAGAACAGTGGCCCGATTTTGTACAGTACAAGCAATCTGATAAAGCAAAGGCAAAGTCTGCAAAGAACGCGTTAAATGCTGCCAACAAGAAATACCATCATAAAATGGGGACAGGTGGCTACAAGAGTGCCATCCCTAAGTGGGAAACTATGGAGAAGGATATGAGGGCTAGAGGCATCACTCCTGGTACAGATGGATGGCCCGAGAGGTCAAAGCACTGGTGGTACGGGCACGGGGGATCCTTGGACCCAAAAACAGGGAAGACATTATTTCATGATAAAATTCTAAAACCTTCCCAAGACCTTATTCAAGCAATGAACGATGCTCAATTGGGATTGTTCCGTCCCGAGAGAGAGAGAACGACGAGCTGACACACGCCCTAGGGAATCCTGAAAAGGGAGGACGAACACGAGGCAAAGGCGCCGGTGTCTCGTGGAAGAAAGGGTTTGCTCTATATGATGCCAGTTACAGAAGCCGTCAGAGAAAGAAGGACCGGGAGGCAGACCGGATCTCCAGGGTAGAGCAGGACCTAGCTGATCTGAAGAACCTCATGCATGAAATTAGCCAAAGGCCGCCGTCGTCAACTCACCCGCGGTCTGATGATCCTGCATTGGATCTTAGCCAACGGAGAAGCAGCGTGGCTTCCACGGAGGTCCGTGCTGATGATCAAGCACTGCTGGATGATGCACCGGCTCCTCACTACCCCGTGGATGATGTCAGAGAGATGGCACAATGTGAGCTACATCAGCTAATGAACAACCTGTCCTCAAGGTGGCGATTGGCACTGCTTTACCTTGTCTACCTGGAGCACTGCACCATTCACTTCCGATTCCACCAGGCTATGCTCGTGTCACGGTGGATGACATAGTGTAGGATTTTGCGGACCTAGAGATTGAAATCGCTATGCCTGAAGGCCTTACGAAACTAGGAGATGTCAAGAGCAACATCATTCTATGGAATAAGAAGTACATCAAGTTTCCAGGCTCGGCGCCAAGGCCACCGACTCCAAGGAATCCAAATCCACCCCGCATCGAATATCGTCAACCTCCAAGTCCACCCCAACCCGATTATCGCCAACCTCCAAGTCCACCCAACCCGATTATCGCCAACCTCCAAGTCCACCCCGCCCCGCTGACGATCGCCGCATCAGGAGTACATCAACTCGATCTCCGCCTCCGCCTCCGTGCAATACTACTACCTCGTCGAAGAAACGGAAGTTCGACGGTCCCCCGCGCCCCACATCGAAGAAAGGTCAAACGCCGAAGATAGTCGATATCCCGCCGGCTCTTCCAAAGAGACCTTATGACAAGACCGACGAGGAAACTAACGCGGATGTGGCTGCCCAAGTTAAGGCGCATTTTGCACCCAAAAAGCCTGAGCCAAAGCCGGTATATAACGAAAAAAAAAGTGGGCTAAGTCCTTTCTTGAGCAACCATCCCAGATATCGATGAATCTGGAATCAGACTATGACCGGGAGATTATTAAGCAAGCACAGAAGAAAAAAATCACAAGTGCAAAAAGCGGGAAGAAAGTTGCCCAGCTCGGAGCACAGAAGAATCAATCGGTCGCCCCGCTCAAAGTCATTTCAGACCTCGACAAGGCCTTCAGAGCTGAAATGGATATGGACATGCAAATAATGGACCCTAGAGTCCGTAATAATGCTGCACTTATGGGAATCACTGTATCGGAGGCCAAAGCACTTGCTAACGAAGAAAATATGTCTCTTGGTCAATATTTAGGCTATGAAGATACGCCAGTGGGTCAGATTGTACGGCAGTATGTCCAAGGGCAGCCTCTAGTCAGTAATGAGGAGCTCGCGCGTCTATCCACACATATGCGAAATCTGCATGAATTGTACATGTCGCAAGCAGAAAAAAAGCATCATAAAGATTGGTTTCCGGTGGACGTTAGAAAGGAGCATCACTTCAAACCATACTCGATACATGTTCAAATGACTGAACTGTTTCAGTTATACAACCAGCGCGCCCTCGATAAATCTATCATTGGTTGCTACTGTCTGTAAGTTATTTATTTCTATAATTAAGTTTGTAGCTTTAGCTCGTTCATTGCATTTAATATACTATCCTAACTATATATCCTTTTGTATATGATATTATATTCCGCAGAATGAAGATGCTTGAATGCGAAAGAGCTAGAAGATACGATGTTGGGTTCATTGACCCATATATCATTAATGAATATATGTTAAAGAATCACCCCAAAGACGTGGAGGAAGACCTGTCTAGGTTCTTAACCGAGCATAATTTTGTTAAGGAAATACTATTTCCTTACAACTTCAAGTGAGTGTTTATATCTTGTACACATTTTATTTTTGCTTACTGGATGAGCTATGCATGTATGCTTATGTAAATGTCCGCAGATTCCACTGGATCTTGCTAAACATTCAAGTTGACAAGTCCCTAGTTGAAGTCCACGACTCATTAAGTTGGGACCAAGAGAAGTGGAGCGACATGAAAGCAATGCTCCATAAGTAATTTCAATCATTATCACATTATATCGTCCTCTTTCATTCATTTCCTGATATCAAGTAACTAATAACTCCTTTGTTCATTTTCTTTGCCGAGCAGGTGTTGGACACGGTTCAGACATAAAATACCAGGTCCATTCAAAGAGGACCTAACTTATAAAATGGCGAAGAGTTTACAGCAGCCACCGGGAACTCATTTATGTGGATACTACGTCTACGAGTACATCCGCGAGTTGACCAGTGAGTAGAAAGTTGACTCACATTATATTTATGATTTGCGGGAGACACTAGAGCCAAACCAGCGCATAAGAGCAATTCAAGAGGAGCTGGCGGGATTTATGATGAAGGAAGTCCTTGATGTACATGGAGAGCATTATGCGGATGACGTGGAACTCGATTTGCCTTAGTCATCTCCATGTAGCTCATATGATATATATATTCATCAATGACCATGTAATTTTCAAAACATTTCTTCTTTTTGATATGATTGATTATATGTATGCTTGCAAGGGATCGATCTTATATAAATGCATCGACGTGTAGTGTGTATGTAGTAGCGTATAATATGTCTACTGAAATATATGTTTGTTATAGTGAAACACAAAACAAAAAAGGAACAAAATGGCAAAAAAAAAGGAAATACACAATCTCTGCCGCGGCAGAGAAATGTGGTGTTTCTCTGCCGCGGCAGGAAACCTTTTAGTCCCGGGTGGTGTTACAGCCCGGGACTAGAGTGTTCCGCCCCCCGCGGCGCTGAAACAGCCACGTGGCTGTTATCAATCGCGGGCCGTTGCGAACCGGGACTAGAGGGGGGGCCTCTAGTCCCGTTTTCGCAGTCCCGGGCCCAAAACCGGGACTAGAGCCCATTGCGGCCCGGGACTAGAGCCCCTTTTTTCACCAGTGAGGCGACCTTGAAGTGAAGCGAAGCGGTGGCGACGTGCTCTGGGCGGTGATCCAGAGGTGCAGCTCGAGAGCTCGCTGGCCCCTATCTCCAGCATCCCTGCCTCCACATCCTTCGACGGAGGCCATCACTGCCGTATGATACTTCTCCCCAGTCCCCTCCCCATTTAGTATTTTGCAATCACATGTCTTGCTCATGTCAGTTTTTGAGCTATTCCCTATTATTATTTTGTAGTTTTCGTTGAGCTACTCCCAATTAGTATTTTGTAGTTTCCTTATGCAGGTTGCAAGAATGCAGTGAACTTATCATTTGACACGAAATACTCATTAGTATTCTGCAATTTTACTTTCTGTTTAGTTCATGCAGATCAGAAAAAATAGATATCTCCGGCAGTCGAGGACAAAAATAAATATGTTTTTTAGAACACATAGCAATGATTAGTAGATTGTAGTGGTAATTTTGTTTGCTCCAAAGATGTCGTATCTTCTTAGGCAATATGCTCTATGTTAGCACAAAGTTGTTGCCATCATCATGTTTGATGTGTGACTATAAAAGACTATCGAGGTAGTAGGTGTGTGTCCATCAGAATTAATTACTTAGGTACTCCCTAGTCCCTCCATCTTAAAATATAAGGTTCCTTTGATTTACGCTGGTCAACAACTTACAACTTTTGACTATGATTTGCAAATTATTTTATTTTCTATAACAATCAATCTAAAACATTTATTTTCAATAGCTATGATGTTGACTAACAGTTTTTTACCCGTGAAGCTAAGTTCTTAATTTTTCATGGAGGTGTCAGTTTCACATGTTTGCCTTCTCATGTACATATAGGTCCTAAAGTCGTTGTAGGAATTTGCTGTCTGAGGTGTAGCCTTCGTATGCTCAACTTATCTTGGTGTTCATTGGTATGGTGTCTAGTGTTGTTGGTTAAGGTTGTGTGTTGCTGGTTAGAAGATATTTTAAGGAATGTCATCTTTG
The DNA here is from genome assembly GCA_916181665.1 of Avena sativa. Taxonomy (NCBI): domain Eukaryota; kingdom Viridiplantae; phylum Streptophyta; class Magnoliopsida; order Poales; family Poaceae; genus Avena; species Avena sativa. The sequence goes on from OV702280.1 coordinate 253,440,231, forward strand.
TGCAGATACTTTTAATATGCAGCCAACTAAGTTCTTGGGCTCTACATGAGTTGCGGCAAGTGTGGTCGTTCGTGATAGAACTGGACACTAAAAGATCGGCATGTATATTGTTGTAGTTGGTTGTATTTGATAAGAACAAGTTCGTGTACTTTATACAATTTTGTTGGTTCAAAAGATTGTTCCAGAGGTGGTGCAGATGATGTTTTAAATGTAGGTTATAGTTCAAGTTTGATTGCTTGCGAGCAGATACATATGTGTGACAATGATATGTTTTAAGTTGTTTAGATGTATATCAATTTATACATATGATTTTCCAAGAAAATGGCGTCTAAATGTTAGAAAGATTGTGAATTATGTAAGATTTATACAGTATTGTATGTGTATTGCCCAAATATTCCTCTTATCATTTCCGCTATGGGGATTAACCGAACATGCCAAAGTCCCCCTAGGATTGGTGGGGCTAAGAGCATCTCCACTCGCCTACCAGGACGCCGCCGAAATTCGGCCCGGACGCCGAAAATTGGCCCAGTCGCGTATCCAGGGACCTGTTTTTGGCCGGATTTGGGCTAATTTTGGTCCGGACGACCCAGGCTGAACTCAGGTTTCCGGATACGCCCTGGGAAGGCCGGACGCAGCAAACTCGGGGAAAAAAACTAAACGGCACGTGGACCCGTCGAGTCAGCGACGGAAGCCGAGTCGTCGTCATCCTCGGAACCACGTGGCGACTGCCGGACATTAACTGCCCATCGCGTCGGCCACAGGTCGCCAAATTACGACGCCACCGTCGCCGCCTCAGCTCCCGCGACGGACCGGCGGGCACTAACTTCCCACCGTTTCCCTTTTCCCGCCCTCGCCGCTACACCCCTCCCGCCCTCGCCGCCCACATCAGCCTTTATAAGTCGTACCCCTCGCCGGAGATCTTCACACTCTCTCACAGCTCCCCCAGCCCACAAGCCCAAACTCCGGCGAACCCTCTCTCACCGTTTCCCTTCCCAGCCATGGCCAAACGATACCCCGGCGATGGCGCTGCGGCGAACGGCTTCGGCCGGCGCACCCTCCAGGCTTGGGAGGCGCGCATGTTGTACGACGCCGGCTATATGGCGCCGCCAGACACACGGATGCCTCTGGGGTGGAAGCTAAGCGCCGATGACATCCCTATCCCGCTAGCGCCGATGCCGGAGGAGCTGCCGTACGATGTCCAAGAGTACATCAGTGGCATGGACGACCCCTCCGAGGCCGAGAGCGCCGACAACCTCGAGTACTGGGAACAGTTCTTCGCGGACCGGCGCGAACAGGAGCTCGCCCACCACGACGGTGTCAACACCCATATTTTTAATCACAGATGCCTGTTATGCCATACATCGCAATCCCAGGATTACCATTTTTACGAGACATAACAGATTGGATATCACAGTACATCATCCATTACAAACCATACATAAAGTCCTACACAAATAAGGATCTCATGATCTAGTTCTTAGTACAATTCAAACATCAGAATAACGTAAAGATAACAATAGCGTGGGCAAAGCTCCATCTTCGGGGTCACAGGCAATGCTGATGATGGGAGATGATCCTATTTGTCGTAACCTTCCTGCGGTCCGTCATCCTGATACTCCTCTTCATAGTCTGGCCACGGGAATAGCCAGGGACAAAGCCATGAGTACTCTTTAAGTACTCGCAAACTAGGAGTTAAATACAGTAATAGTCTTGTACTTGAAGGTTGGCTCAATTTGGTCCTCGCACTTGGAATTAGCATAATTTTATCCATGTACTTATAAATTGGACTCGATTTAGTCTAATTTAATGTTTGCCGTCAAATTTGTACTAACACGGACGACACATGGATTGGAATCTTGCAAGAACACCCTCTAGCATCTGAGAAAATTGCAAAAAGCAAACGAATATTAGACACCGACCCTTTTTTCTCTATTCATCTTTTTTTTCTTTCTTCCTTAATCCCTTCATCTCCCCCATCCCAATTGTTACTCCTTCCTCCGGCCGGAGCTTGGTGAGGCATGTCGCCCCTCCCCTCTACTTGAGCTTGCACGACAACACCCCTGCACTGCAACCCCGCTGGCGGCGCACTGATGATTTGCGAGTGAGGTGCGAGGTCGCACCCTTATTCACCTACATGAGCACACCTGGCGGAAACAAGTGATAAGTTGGAAACGTATCTATAATTTTTTATGCTCCATGATTGTTTAGTATCTACTTTGCTTTACTTGTCCACACTTTGAGGTGCTTTTTTACATGTTTTCTGGTACTGACCTATTAACAAGTTGCAACAGTGCCAGATGCCTGTTTTCTTCTATTTTTGGTTTTAGAAAAGTTAGTAAAGAAATATTCTCAGAATTGGACGGGACGAAAGACAAAGTCAATTACTTTCCGTGGGGAACAAGAAGTCCAGAGGAGAGTCAGAGAGGCCGGCCAGAGGGGCCACCCCCCCAGGCACGGCCACATGTGGGCCCACGCCTGGCTAGGGTTTGGTGGCCCTGGCCGCCTCCCGGTCTCGCCCCTTTGCCTATAATAAGCCCCGGATACAGAAACCTTGAGTACCTGATCAGAAATCCACGAAACCATCTGTAGCCGCCGCCACCATCGTCCCTAGATCAGAGGGGGGGATCTGAAGTTCTTCCCGGCACCCTGCCGGAGGGGAGATCATCCCGGAGGCCTTCTCTCCGGTATGATTCGTGAGTAGTTCCACCTTGGACTATGGGTCCATGTAGTAGCTAGATGGTTGTATATCCTCCTTTGTGCTTTCATGTATAGATCTTGTGAGCTCCGTTCATGATTAAGATCTAATCTATTTGTAATCATGCATGTTGTGTTTGCGGGGATCTGATGGATATTGAGATTATTATGTTGATTTGATTAATGGTTTTATCTTTATGATTCTATCATGTCTGTGTTGTTTGTGATCTTGCATGCTCTCTGTTGCTAGTGGTTATCTTGGCCAAGTAGTTGCTAGTAACTCCAAGAGGGAGTATTTATGCTCGATAGTGGGTTCATGCCTCTAGTTTCCAAGGGAAGTGACAATAATCTCTTCGGTTGTAGATGTGATGTTGCTACTAGGGAGAAAACAACGGTCTTGTTCATGGAACATGTGGACTGTTTACCTTATACACTTTGCTTAAAGCAGTTGTTTGTTGCTTGCAACTTAATACTGGAGGGGGTTTGGATGATAACCTGAAGGTGGACTTCTAGTCATAGATGCAGTTGGATGACGGTCTATGTATATTGTTGTATTGCCCAATCAACCTCATAGGATCTTTCTGGCTAGTAATTGCATTGTTATGCCTTGCTCAGTTCCTGTCAATTGTCCCGCTGTAATTTGTTTACCCTTCATGCCATATTGTTTATCTAAGAAGAGCACCTCTAGTGAACTATGAACCCCGGTCCAATATTTACCATTGATACATCTTCCACTGTTACTTGTTTACTTGCTGCAAATCATTACCTTCCACACCATACATTTAATCCTTTGTTACAGCAAACCGGTGAGCTTGACAATCTCACTGATTCATTGGGACGAAGTCTTGAGTTTGTGTTGTGCAGGTCTCCACGTTGTTTTCAACACCTGTTGGACGTTTCCTTCCTCCTTCTGGTTCGATAACCTCGGTCTCAACTGAGGAAAAACTTGCTGCTTGCTCTTCACACACCCTGCGCTTGGGGTTACCAACGAAGTGCCACGTGGAGCATCATCAACAAGACGGGCGCGTCTCCGCCCGTGTGCCAGGAGGCGTGACCGCCTTTGTTGTACGCATAGATTTTTCCAAGCACCGCCGGCATTGCTCCGACAAGCAATTTTCTCCGGAGTAAGCTCCTCTATCGGAAGAGGACTACCCTATATGCCCCCACAGAGCAAAGGCTCATCTCGCCCGTCCGCGACTCCTTCGAGCTTGGATACCACCATAGGGCGATGTCCTCGACAAGAATTAGTCGGCAAGCTACCATCATCATCGATTTTGGTGAATTCTGACAATTCCGAGCCTCGGAGAGCACCCGTATGCGTGCGCGCACTAGCACCTCGTTGTTGATTGCTAGCAATGACAGCGCACATCCATAGGCGTCCGTCGCACCGGAGACATGGGTCCCAAAGAAGAAGTCATGTTGACTTGTCTTGACGAGGGACACGACCAAGGGAGCAAGTCGTGTAAGCCACGCCTCCTATTTTTTAAGCCATAGTCCCAATTATGGTTTTTTGTAATTTTCTCGGATGCGGTAGGGTGTTATTGCAAGATTTTAGTCCATGTGTCATCTGTGTTAGGTCAAATTTGATGACAAACATTTAATTGGACTAAATCGAGCCTGATTTAGAAGTACATGGACAAAATTCAGCAAATTTCAAATACGAGGACTAAATCGAGAAATCCCGACAAGTACAGGGACCGTTGATGTATTTAACCCCGCAAACTAATACTAATAAGTGAAGGGGTTTTTTGTAGTAGGATACTAAGCTCTAGGGTTGTTTTGCAGAAAGACAGATTTACCTCTACTAAGTTCAGAAGCAAAGAAAGCTAGTTGAAAGTTTTATAACACCTAAGTGGGAACTTGCATTTCATGTCACAACTCTGTTGTGGTCAAGTCAAAGTCATAAATCATTTCATATGTCATTTTGAAAACATCTGACGGGGGAGCAGTATGGACACTCCAACTGTCCATAACCGCGGACGCGGCTATTCGAATAGTTTGACACTCTACAGAGATTGTACACTTTCACCACAACATTCGATACATCCGTCAGGAACAATCCTGAATTCACCATAGTCAGTATGCAGATAATCAATCCTAACCTTTAAATTACACGCCCTAGTATAGGCACCTCTCCTATGAGTTTGGCCTCCCAACCATGACCAACTATCATCTTGGGAACTGCACAGGTGGACAATCTTCACAAGGTAGCCTCAGCTCAGACCTTCGCCGCAAGGGAACCCATACTAAGGTATATAAATTTCCAGTCAATCCCTACCCAATTTTTCGGGTATTGTGGTTGTACGGTAAAATTGGAATGGTATCGCATCCAGATAACCATCAGTTCTATAAAGGGCTAAGGCTCATGCCTTAAAATTTTCATCACCAAAATCATCTGGTGTTCAAGAACACATGTCAAAACATTTCAGTAGAATGACTCATCATTATAAGGTTTTCATAACCATTTTCACCAAGTATTCCCATCTACAGTTGATCAAGTTTTATGCTTAGCACTAGCATCTACAAGTGGGGGTAAGTACTAATGAGGGGTAATAAACTAGTGGGGATTTACTAAGTTCAATCTCATGCCTTAGATGACATCAAGGTTATCTAACTTAGGCCAAATTTTATGCTCTTTATGCTACCTTCAGTTATCTTTATAGAATCTACAAGTCACTAAGTAAACTCTAAGAGAAAGCTTTGATAAAGAAAATGAAGTATTAAGCTTGTAAGTAAAACTAGGATGGTGTGTCAAGTGGGTATAATTGCATATGCTTAAGGCATATAGTTGGCATAGTAACATGCAAGTAGTAGCTTGCATAAGTAGGGTATCTTGCAATTGTTAGCTTGCAAGGTTGCAAGTATAGGCTTGCCTTGTGGAGAGCAGTGGTTGAAGTTCTCTTCGGATTCTTCCTCGTAGTATCCTCTTTCCTCCTCGTATCCTCGGTCGGTACTAGCGTCGGGGCTCAGGCGATGGTCAGCGACGGGGGCGAACGACGAAGTCGACGACGGCTATCCTCCTGGTACTGGCAGCTTCTCCTGGGGCGGCTCCAATCAACGGTGCCTCTCCTCCTCCGCAGCGGCGAACTCCAGTGAAATTCCGGCCACCTGGTGCTCGCCTTGCTCCGGGGGTGAGTGGGTGTGATCAGTGAGAGGTGGGGAGTGAACGGGTGTGAAGAAAATGAGCGGGGGAGGCCTCCTTTTATAGTGGCTGAAGGGGGCCGACGGGCGCGGGCTGAGTTCGTCGTGATCGACGGCACAGAGGGCTAGTGGCATTGGCAACGATAGGGGGCGGTGCTGTGCTCCCTGGCGAAGCTCAACGACGTGGTGGCGAGGTGTGGGGCGGTGTTGATCGGTCGGAACGCGTCGACACACTGGGTGGATCCGACGGTGATTTTAATGGCGCACAGCGTGCGTGGTCCACGCGGCGGCGAACGAGGTTGTCTGGCGGGGTGCTGGAGTGTTGGCGATCAGGTCTGCAAGCGGCGAGAACGGCGCGCGGTCTGTGGGCGTTGGTCGAGTGTGGCGCACTGGCGTGCTCTCGGCTCACACGCAGAGAAACTTGGCAAGCTCGGGCAGTGTTGTCCAGGGGCTGGCAGTGCTCAAGACTTGGACAGGGGATGGCAGTGGACGGTGGTCAGTGCTCCAGACATGTCTGCTAGGCTTGGTTCTTCTCCTAGCTCGCTGTCAACATGTGGGTGGCAAGTTAGGCTCGGCATGGTCACCATTAATGGCTATGCCAAGCTCACAGTGGTGCTAAGTCTTGTTAATTGGTCTAGATCATCTACTGAGAGTGTAGTGAGAGCTAGAGAGGGAACAAGGTTGGCCAAAATCACTGCTCACTATAGTGTTTGTTGTTTGTTTGTTTGTTGCAAACAAGGTGTTTGATGAAATGGCCGAAAGAGATTCAAATTTTAATTTTGGATTCAAACTTTGTGGGTTTGCTAGGCACGGACTAGGGAGTCTCTGGTTAGTTGGATTAGTCAAGGGGCACTGGTTTGGTTGGGTTTTGAAAATGTGTGATCTTCATATATGATAAAGATTCAATTTTTACTTGTGATTTGAATGAGGTTGCCAAATGTTTCTGCAAGTTTGAAAGGTGGGCTTTGATTCTTTTTTACTTGGTCTAGCAAGGGGTGAAAAGAATTGGAAAAGTTTTTGTTTGAAATGTTGGACTAGAAACACTCAAAGTGACCTAGTGAGCAAGATTGGCAAAAATGACCATTTGCTTTAATTGATTTGTTTTTGATTTTATCTTTATTTGTTTCTGCTTGGAAATGTTTTATATGATGTTATTTTCATATTTAAACCATTTCTTGATATTTAGGTTAATCATACAAGTTCATTCATGAATTTATCAAATCATCACATACACACATGCATTCATATGATTTTAATTACTCAAAGTTTTTGTTAACCCTAAATTTAGTGATTAGAGTTTGATGATCATTGTTGTATATTTTTGGGATGTTACAAACCTTCCCTCCTTAAACAAAATCTTGTCCCGAAATTTGAAAAAGAATAAAAAATATTACCTAGGATTTAAAGAGATCGGGAAACTCCGTCCTGATGTGATCTTCTCGCTCCTAGGTAGCTTCTTCTTCAGTGTGGTTGCTCCAATAAATCTTGAGACACTTGATGCTTCGGGTTCTGGTGGTTCTGAAAGCTTCTTCCAAAATACGGATGGGTACTTCAGGATACGTCAGGTCATCGTTGATCTCTATGGTCCGGTGATCAATGTTCTTGAAAACTTAGGTCTTCTCCGGAACTTCAAGGTATTTATGAAGTAACGATATATGGAACACATTATGTACTGCTGACATTTCCTCTGGCACTTCCAATTGATATGATACTTCTCCTCGATGATTCAGAATCTTGAAAGGTCTGATATATCTGGGGGCTAACTTTTCTTTGAGCTGGAAACACTGCATTCCCTTCAAAGGCGACACTTTGAGATACACAAAATCTCCGATATTGAAAACGAGGTCTCGACGTCTCTTGTCGATGTAACTCTTCTGTCTTGACTGGGCCGTCTTGAGGTGCTCACGAATCTTGTGAACTTTCTCTTCTGCTTCTCGTAGGATGTCGGGTCTGAAAATCTGACTCTCTCCTACTTCCAACCAATTCAAAGGGGTGCGGCACTTCCTTCCATACATGAATTCAAATGGGGCCATTTGCAGACTAGCTTGATAACTGTTGTTGTATGAAAATTCTGCGAAAGGCAGACAGTCTTCCCATTTAGATCCATACTCTAGCACACATGCTCTCAACATATCTTCGAGTATTTTATTTACTCGCTCCATTTGTCCATCGGTCTAAGGGTGATATGATGTGCTAAAATCTAGTCGGGTTCCTAAACCTTCTTGGACTTTCTTCCAGAATCTCGAGGTAAACTGAGTTCCTCGATCCGATACAACGTTCTTGGGGACTCCGTGCAAACTGACGATTCTAGCGATGTATAACTCTGCTAGCTTCGAACTCTGGTATGTGGTCTTGACTGGTATGAAATGGGCGACTTTGGACAATCTGTCAACTATGACCCAGATAGAGTCATTTCCCCTACTAGAAGTAGGCAATCTGGTGATAAAGTCCATTCCAACGGAATCCCATTTCCATTCCGGAATCTGCAATGGTTGCAACAGTCCTGTGGGTCTTTGATGTCCTTCCTTGACTCTCTGACAGATATCACACTTGGCGATATAGCTTCTGATTTCTCTCTTCATCTTATGCCACCAAAATTGCTCCTTCAAATCTTGATACATCTTTGTTCCTCCGGGGTGGATAGAATAAAGAGTATCATGGGCCTCCTTCAAAATAACTTCTTTCAACTCTAAATCTGCTGGTACACAGAGACGTCCTTTGTACCACAGAACTCCATCTTCATCTTCGGTGAATCCGGGTACTTTGCATGTACCGATACGACGTTTGATTCCGTCAATACTAGCATTTCCTTTCTGCGCCTCTTTGATCCGACTGATCAAAGTGGGTCGAAGTTCTATGCTAGCCAAAAATCCTTCACTCACTAATTCCATCCGTAAATCTTCCATCTCTTTGTGCAAACTTGGTTGCTCCTTCAAAATCATGGAGTTCAAGCGGCACAGCAATCTGCTTCCACATTGTCTTTACCGTGGTGATATTGAATGTCCAGATCATGGTCCTTGATTAGCTCGATCCATCTTCTCTACCTCATATTCAGCTCCTTCTGTGTGAATATATACTTCAGGCTCTTGTGATCCAAATAAATATCACAACGGTTTCCCATGATATAATGCCTCCATGTCTTCAGGGCTAGAACTACGGCTGCTAGTTCAAGGTCATGGGTTGTATAATTTTGTTCATGTTGCTTCAGTTGTCGGGATAGATAAGATATAACTTTGCCTTCTTGCATTAGCACACATCCGAGACCAATCTTGGATGCGTCACAATACACATCAAAGGGCTTCGTGATATCCGGCATGATCAAGATTGGGGCTGAAATCAATCTCCTCTTGAGTTGTTGAAAACTCGCTTCACATTTGTCCGTCCATTCAAACTTTTTGTCCTTCTTCAGCAATTGGGTCATGGGTCTGGCAATACTCGAAAATACTTCTACAAACTTGCGGTAGTATCTCGCTAATCCGAGAAATGCACGAACTTGGGTTTGAGTGGTTGGTGCTTGCCAATATTCGACATCCTTCACCTTCGCAGGGTCAACGGCAATTCCTCTGGCTAATATGATATGTCTGAGGAATCCTACCTCCTGTAACCAGAATTCACATTTGCTAAACTTGCAATATAGCTGATGCTCTCTAAGGGTTCCAAGAATGGTCCTTAGGTGTAGCTCATGTTCTTCTTCTGATTTGGAATAGATCAGAATGTCATCAATGAAAACAACAACAAACTTATCTAGGAAGTCCATAAAAATCGTATTCATGAGGTTCATGAAATAAGCGGGGGCATTGGTTAATCCAAAAGACATGACAGTATACTCGTATAATACATATCTGGTGGTAAAGGCAGTCTTTGGAATATCCTCTACGCGAATCTTGAGTTGATGATAGCCAGTTCTAAGATCAATCTTAGAAAACACTTTGGCACCAGTCAACTGGTCAAACAGATCTTCTATCTTTGGCAACGGGTACTTGTTCTTGATAGTGACATCATTCAACTTCCGATAATCCGTACACAAACGGTTACCTCCATCTTTCTTGTCCATAAACAAGACAGGGGATCTCCATGGTGACGCACTTGGTTGAATCAATCCAATTTCCAGCATAGCATCCAGTTGCTTCTTCAGTTCCACTAGTTCAGACGGGTTCATACTATATGGTCTCTGGGTTATGGGTCTGGTTCCAGGTTTTAATTCAATTGACGGGGAAAGGTTTCAGATACATGCTCGACTGATATTTTGGCTGTACTGGTCATGGTTATGGCTTTCTTGGCACAGTCAATTAATACTTTGTGTTTGTACATCCAATCCATTCCTAGTACTACTTCCAAACCTTTAGTTCCGAGTACTATTAGATTAGCATAAAAATCTACGCCATGGATTCGGATAGGGACGGCTTTGCAAATTTTCCTAGCTTTGGTGGTTGAACCAGGTATTTGAACAATCATAACATGCTTAAATTTGGTTGGTTGAATCTTACTAGTGCATGCAAATTCTTCAGTAACAAATGAGTGAGATGCTCCAGAATCAAACAACACTTTTGCAAGTACCGCAACAGAAAACATACCCAGCACGACATCTGGCGCTTCTTGGGCTTCTTCAGCATGCATGAGAAAGAGACGGTCGTTGCAGTTAAGCGAATTCCCTGGAGCAAACCTTCTTCCGGGCTGAAAACGACGCTGCTGCTGAGCTGGGGAATTTGCATTGGGGGATGTGGCAATCTTCTTGGGGCACTCATTGGAATAGTGACCCTTGGTTCCACATTCATAACAAGTCACTTGCGACTTGTGCTTTGCTTCAACAGGCACAACATTGCTTCCAGTCCTCGGGACAGTGTTGGTGTTGGTGGGAGCATTGTTGTTGGTGAACTTGGGTGGTGCACGGTTGAACTTTCTAGAGTTTCTGGGATTGTTGTGGTTTCCTTCGGGCCTTGGGTTTCCACGGTTGGGATAGGTCGGACGGTTCATCGGGGGTCTGTGGGTTCTTGGGGAAAATCCTGGAGATGGGTTGGGGCGATACTTGGGTGTATGATGGTTTCCTGTTTGATGCATCATGCAACGTTTGCGGTTCTCATTGGCTTGGTTTATCTTTCCTTCCATCTGAATGGCAGAGTCCACTAGAGCTTCAATATCAGCAAAGGGGATATTGACTAACACTGTCTGCATTTCATCGTGCAGACCATTCAGGAATCTCTCTTTCTTCTTGGCTTTAGTGCCGATCTCATCTGGTGCATACCTAGCTAATGACAAGAATTTGTCATGGTATTCCACTACTGTCATTCTCCCTTGTTTCGGTTCCCTGAATTCATCTCCCATCCTCTTAATTAAACCTGGTGGCACATGGGTTCTGCTAAACTTGAGTTTGAACTCTTCCCAAGTCATCAGCTGACCTCCTGTCATTGCGCGAACGCTTTTCCACCATGCTCTTGCATCTCCGGCCAGATAGTGGGTGGAGAACAAAACTTTCTCGTTGGCTTCTACTCCTGCAACTTCTAGATTGTTCTCCATGGTTTGCAACCAATCATCTGCATCTAGGGGCTCTTCTGACTTGGTGAAAACAGGTGGGTTGGTGTTCTGGAAATTCTTGAGCTTAGATCCATGGTTGTCTTGATTTCCATGGCCTTGATTGTTATTGGCCACCTGAGCTATATGTTGAAGGGTGGCTAGGTTGGCTTGACGTTTGTCTCTTTCGGATTCATGGCCAGAAACCAACATTTGCAAGAGTTGCAACATTGGATCTGGGGCTGAGTTGCTTCCTCCGCGAGGCATCTGAAGATTGAGGTAGATCATGAGAAAAGAGGGAAATTTCTAAGGTTCAGGGGTTTTTGGAAAGTTTTTAAAGTTTGACTCAGATTTTTCTAGCAACTTGCTTTTCATTCATTCATTCATAGCACACGATACAAACACACACCACAACAAAGGAAAACAGATGGTTTTAAGAACCATTCTATGAAACTACGATACAGTGGGACTGAATACAACTCTCTAACGCTAGTGCTCAAGTGCTACTACTCCTTGGAGTCAGTGTCCTCCTCCTCATCCTCATCCTCATCATCATCGATGAAGGCAAAGTCATCCTCATCGGTGAAGAAGTCCATGGCCTGATCTTCCAAAAAGTCATCATCATCGCTGAGATAGGAGTAGGGGTCTCCATGAAGGTCTTTCCCTGCATTCTCCCTCTCCTCCAACTGCATGTCTCTCTCATGGATGGTCTCCTCTAAATCCGTGATCCGGTGGCGAAGACGGGCTGACGGCGAGCTGACGGCGACGAGACTTACGATCCTTCACTAGCATGGCGATGATCTGATCCTTCTTCTTGGCGATGGCGTACTTGTGGTTGGCGTAGGAACGGGCATTTTCCAACTCCTTCTAACGGTCATACATCATGAAGCTGAGGTGGTCCAACTGAGTCTTTAGCTCATGGTGGTATGGGGCCTCCAGTGGTTGTCCCATAGCATCACGCCTTGGGTAGAACTCAAAACGGGTACCCTTGATTTGATTGATACTCTGCCCACACAGACGGGCAAAAGCTTCATGCGTTGCCCTGGCAAGTCCATCGAGCCAGTTGTTCTCTCTTAAGGTGAATTGAATTCCCTCTGCAGTGGGAGGTTCAATTTTTCCTCGGAGACTCGCAAAAACTAGCCACTGCAAATCTTCTCCTTCCTGATCATTGAGCTGAGCTCCGAAGAACTCGGGGTGTGGACGCTCCAGCCTTTCTGCCAGCTGGTCCAAGTCACACTCAAAGATGAGGTCTCCTCCATTCCCCAACTGATAAAACTTTCTGTACTTCACGTCCATCTATAAGAATACAGGATGAGTAAGTTAGTAGAGTGATCAAGTGTGTCAAATTTTATGTAAGTTTGCAAGAGTTTTTAAGGAACATGAATTTTCATGAAAAAGTCTAAGTGATAAGAATAAGAATAAGTTTTTGTAAATACTCACTTCTTTTGGTTTTGAAACTAAGTTTTTGATTCAAACGTCCATTCTAACTAGGGTCTCCTATGGTCAGGATGGCTCTGATACCAACTTGTCAACACCCGCATTTTTAATCACAGATGCCTGTTATGCCATACATCGCAATCCCAGGATTACCATTTTTGCGAGACATAACAGATTGGATATCACAATACATCATCCATTACAAACCATACATAAGGTCTTACACAAATAAGGATCTCATGATCCAGTTCTTAGTACAACTCAAACAGCGGAATAACGTAAAGATAACGATAGCGTGGGCGAAGCTCCATCTTCGGGGTCACAGGCAATGCTGACAATGGGAGATGATCCTAGTTGTCGTAACCTTCCTGCGGTCCGTCATCCTGATAATCCTCTTCATAGTCTGGCCACGGGAATAGCCAGGGACAAAGCCATGAGTACTCTTTAAGTACTCGCAAACTAATACTAATAAGTGAAGGGGGGGTTTTGTAGTAGGATACTAAGCTCTAGGGTTGTTTTGCAAAAAGCCAGATTTACCTCTACTAAGTTCAGAAGCAAAGAAAGCTAGTTGAAAGTTTTATAACACCTAAGTGGGAACTTGCATTTCTTGTCACAACTCTGTTGTGGTTAAGTCAAAGTCATAAATCATTTCATAAGTCATTTTGAAAACATCTGACGGGGGAACAGTATGTCCACTCCAACTGTCCATAACCGCGGACGCAGCTATTCGAATAGTTTGACACTCTGCAGAGATTGTACACTTTCACCACAACATTCGATACATCCGTCAGGAACAATCCCGAATTCACCATACTCAGTATGCAGATAATCAATCCTAACCTTTCAATTACACACCCTAGTATAGGCACCTCTCCTGTGAGTTTGGCCTCCCAACCATGACCAACTGTCATCTTGGGAACTGCACAGGTGGACAATCTTCACAAGGTAGCCTCAGCTCAGACCTTGGCGATAAGGGAACACATACTAAGGTATATAAATTTCCAGTCAAGCCCTACCCAATTTTTTTTGTATTGTGGTTGTACGGTAAAATTGGAATGGTATCGCATCCAGACAACCATCAGTTTTTTTAAAGGGCTAAGGCTCATGCCTTAAAATTTTCATCATCAAAATCATCTGGTCTTCAAGAACACATGTCAAAACATTTTAGTAGAATGACTCATCATTCTAAGGTTTTCATAACCATTTTCACCAAGTATTCCCATCTACAGTTGATCAAGTTTTATGCTTAGCACTAGCATCTACAAGTGGGGGTAAGTACTAATGAGGGGTAATAAACTGGTGGGGATTTACTAAGTTCAATCTCATGCCTTAGGATGACATCAAGATTATCTAACTTAGGCCAAATTTTATGCTCTTTATGCTACCTTCAGTTATCTTTCTAGAATCTACAAGTCACTAAGTAAACTCTAAGAGAAAGCTTTGATAAAGAAAATGAAGTATTAAGCTTGTAAGTAAAACTAGGATGGTGTGTCAAGTGGGTATAATCACATATGCTTAAGGCATATAGTTGGCATAGTAACAAGCAAGTAGTAGCTTGCATAAGTAGGGTATCTTGCAAGTGTTAGCTTGCAAGGTTGCAAGTATAGGCTTGCCTTGTGCAGAGCAGTGGTTGAAGTTCTCCTCGGCTTCTTCCTCATAGCATCCTCCTTACTCCTCGTATCCTTGGTCGGTACTAGAGTCGGGGATCAGGCGATGGTCGGTGACAGGGGCGAATGACGAAGTCGACGACGGCGATCCTCTTGGTACTGGCAGCTTCTCCCGGGGCGGCTCCAATCGACGGCGCCTCTCCTCCTCTGCAGTGGCAAACTTCGATGAAATTCCGGCCACCTGGTGCTCGCCTTGCTCCGGGGGTGAGTGGGTGTGATCAGTGAGAGGTGGGGAGTGAATTGGTGTGAAGAAAACAAGCGGGGGTGGCCTCCTTTTATAGTGGTTGAAGGGGCCGACGGGCGCGGGCTGAGCTCGTTGTGGTCGACGGCACAGAGGGCTAATGGAATGGGCGACGATCGGGGACGGTGTTGTGCTCCCTGGCGAATCTCAACGACGTGGTGGCGAGGCGTGGGGCGGTGCTGATCGGTCGGAACGCGTCGACGCACTGGGCGGGTCCGGCGGTGATTTTAATGGCGCACAACATGCGTGGTCCGCGCGGCGGCGAACGAGGTTGTCTGGCAGGGTGCTGGAGTGTTGGCGATCACGTCTTCAAGCGGCGAGGGCGGTGCGCGGTTGTGGGTGTTGGTCGAGTGTGGCGCGCTCTCGGCTCGCACGCAGAGAGACTTGGCAAGCTCAGGCAGTGTGGTCCAGGGGCTGGCAGTGCTCGAGGCTTGGACAGGGGGTGGCGGTGGACGGTGGTCAGTGCTCCAGACATGTTTGCTAGGCTTCGTGCTTCTCCTAGCTCGCTGTCGACATGTGGGTGGCAAGTTAGGCTCGGCATGGTCACCATTAATGGCTATGCCAAGCTCACAGTGGTGCTAAGGCTTGTTAATTGGGCTAGATCATCTACTGAGAGTGTAGTGAGAGCTAGAGAGGGAACAAGGTTGGCCAAAATCACTGCTCACTATAGTGTTTGTTATTTGTTTGTTTGTTTGCTGCAAACAAGGTGTTTGATGAAATGGCCGAAATAGATTCAAATTTAAATTTTGGATTCAAACTTGGTGGGTTTGCTAGGAACATACTAGGGAGTCTTTGGTTAGTTGGATTAGTCAAGGGGCACTGGTTTGGTTGGGTTTTGAAAATGTGTGATCTTCACATATGATAAAGATTCAATTTTTACTTGTGATTTGAATGAGGTTGCCGAATGTTTCTGCAAGTTTGAAATGTGGGCTTTAATTCATTTTTACTTGGTCTAGCAAGGGGTGAAAATAATTGGAAAAAGTTTCTGTTTGAAATCTTGGACTAGAAACACTCAAAGTGACCTAGTGAGCAAGATTGGCAAAAATGACCATTTGCTTTAATTGATTTTTTTTTTTGATTTTCTCTTTATTTGTTTCTGCTTGGAAATGTTTTATATGATGTTATTTTCATCTTTAAACCATTTCTTGATATTTAGGTTAATCACACAAGTTCATTTATGCATTTATCAAATCATCATATACACACATGCATTCATATGATTTTAATTACTCAAAGTTTTTGTTAACCCTAATTTTAGTGATTAGAGTTTGATGATCATTGTTTTATATTTTTGGGATGTTATAGAAGGCGATTCGCATACGACGGCGTCGCCAACCGGCCGTCTGCGTCTCCGCCGCCCCAAGACAGAAGACTCGCCGGCGCCCGAAGACGGCGCCTTGAGGATGGCGCTGGAGCAGTCGCTCCGCGACGCGGCGCCGCAGCCGCCGCCGGTGGGGCCCTCCTCGCCGGACATCCTGGAATGGTCCAGGAAGGACTGGGAAAAGGCGGAGCGGCAGCGCATCCTGCAGGCCGAGGAGCAGGCCTGTGGCATCCCGCAAAAACCACTACTAGAAAATCGCGTTGTTTTTGTGCATTACATCATCATGACCGCATGCTCATGTCATCATGCCACATTGCATTTGAGCATCGTCATCATCATGCATATTATCTTGCCTAAAAACTATTTGCGAAAGTCTATGGTTTTCTGAAACTAGTCCTCCTTCTTTTTTCAAATTAAACCCCCGGACGCTCCCGGATATTTTGTTTGTCTAAAAACTATTTACGAAAATGTATTGCAAATTAAATAAAAGTTTGAAATATTTTAGTGGGGGCAGTCGAACGGGCCGATTCGACCCGAACGACCACCCCCCAGATTTAATCCGGTCCACCTAACCCGCCCTTCTAAATCCTAAGTTCACCAAAACCTATCCTACCCACCCTGCCTCCACCTCACCCCCTCCAATCATCGCGCGCCACCTCATCTCCCTCACCACTCCCACCACTCAGACCATGCCACCTCACCCAGCCACTCCCTCTCTCTCTTCCCCCTCTCTCTCCCTGCGGCCCCACCACCCCACCACCGGACCGCTCCCTTCCACCTCCCCTGGACCCGGTCCTCCCTGTGGCCCACCTCCCTCCTGGTCCCACCCCGTCCCCAGCCTGGCCCTTCCTCTCTCCCCTCCCCACCATCTCTCTCTCACCGCACGCGCACGCTCCTCCCCACCTCGCCTCGCCGACGCCAGGACCCCCCGCCGTCGCCGCTCCACTCGCCCCTCTCCCCTCTGGCGACCGGCCCTCCCGGCGCGGCCCCCTCTTCCCCTGCGCCGCCCGGCCCCCTCGCGCGTCGCCCGCCTCCCTCTGTCTCCCGTCCGCCGCTAGTGCCGCCGCGCCTCGGAGCTCCCCCGACCGCGCGCAGCGCCCCTCATCGCCGACCCGCCTCCGCCGCGGACGCCAGCGCCGCCACCGCTGCGCCCTCCCTCCGGCCTTCCCTCGCCTCCTGTTCGCGTCGCCGTCATCGCCCTGGCGCGGCCGCCCGTGCACCTCGCTCGCCGGCCTTATCGGCCTCGTGTGCAGAGCCTGCCGCCGGCTTCCCCGCTAACCGGAACCGCCCTCGTCTTTCCTCCTCCGGCCGCACGCCCTCTGCTTGGTTGTCGTTGAAGCCTCCTGTTCTTCTAGTCCGGTTCCCAACCGTGTGCTGTTTGTTTTTTCCCTAAGTGCAGTAGTACACCGGGTTGCTCCATGGCGAGTGCCGTTTTGGTGATGCTAGTGAAGTGGTGTGGTTTATCTCGGCATATACCAATGCGGCTACGAAGTCGACGAGATGGTGTTCATGTGCTGCCGCAAACCAAGACCTTCCGGCGGATGAGAACGAGATTCGACAAGATCTCCTACACGGACCCCAAGTTCGTCTCAATCGGAAGACCGATCCCGGCGCGCCCGAACCCCGTCGAACACCAAGACCCTCGGACGCCAAGATCGCCATTATGGGACCGAAGCTGGTGCCCCAAGACCTCTGACAGGGATTTGCAAGTTCGCCGACACGGAACGCCAAGTCCACCGGAACTATGGCCGAGACCCCGAAGCCCGGTTCCGCCGAACGCCAAGATCTTCCTCTCGGATCCGAAGACGCCGAGAACCGGGACACCAAGATCTCCGCCGTGAAACGACAAGACCGACTTGATGGCGCGGACCCGGCAAGACCTTCGCAACGACGAGAACGACACCGACCCAGAAGCATCCGATGCGCCCCGACACCGACCCAAGTCCTGCTTCCCGGAGGCGACAAGATCTACTCTGTCCTCCGAGAACGACCCCGCCGAGCCCGAACCCCAGATCCGAACCCTGAGACCAACCCCGAACCCCGGAACCCCAAGTTCGCCGAACCCTAAATGTGTGAACCCCTTTTCCGAAAACCCTATTTTTATAAATGTAATATATCCCTCTTGTCGCATTTTTTTAATTGTTCATGCATGCATATTGTCATGTGGTTTGGGGGCCTTACGCCGATTCAACCTTTAATTAAATATGGGGCCCATATGCGGGCAAATCTAGTCTCATATTGGCCTCATTTAAATTTGTGTAGCGAACCGGTGCTATCTCCTGCCATGCTAAAACAACATTTAATTGCGGGGGTTCTAAACAACATGAACCTATTAATTAATTGTCGGGACCCCGGTTCCGCTTAATACTGACCTAATTGCATCGCACCTTTGCCATGCCATACATCATGCATGCATCATGCCGATCTTCTGCCATGGTATTAAGTATTGCATCCGGTGTTTATTCTAGTGTTTTGCTTCTTCGCGGATAAGGTCGTTGAGTTGATGTGAGCTTCGCCCCGATCTTCGGTTGAACCTTCTGCAATGTTTTCAGGCGAGCATCTTCCCCTTTCTACCTATCTTATTTTTATAGTATTTACTCCCTCCTGTTGATCTGTTGCTATCTTTGTTGCGATGCTTTAGTTTCCGTACCTGTGATATTCCTTGCAGCCTTATATTGCCTCGGACACATCCTATTACCTGTTGTTTGGTAGATAGTTGGACTTGCGCGCCGTAGTCGCTTACTCAAGTGTTGTTGCGTGTCGTCAAGTGCCACAATTGTTGGAGAATTGCCGCATGTTGATGTTGGAGATGATCATGGATTTACTTATCGTTCACTTTATTTCCTGTTTAACAACTAAAATTGAAATAAGCAGAGGCATCGGTGGGTGATAGATAATATTTGGTTTTCCGAACGCCCACTTGTGTCCCGTAGGACCCCGAGTACTTGATACCTGTTCCTTGATTTATCGCGCTATCCACATCCGGGAGGTATATGGGACCCCCCTTAGCCAGAGCTTGATTCCGTCTTATTTCTTGGGGCCACAAACTAGTTTGAGGTTTATTTACGATCCTGTACTTATGCCATGCTACTGCTTTATTTACGATTGTGCGAGGAGCACACTGTACTGTTTAGGAATTGTGACCCGTTTACGTGGTATCGACAGTCCCCGTTTGGGGATCTGCTGTCGTTTACCGCCGGCCCCACAAACCTTGGGTCCGTCTCGGAGCTAGCTTACTTCGTTGCGGGTGTACTACAAGGGGTGGCCCCCTGAAATATTTCTGAATCCTGTGATTGCTTTGTCGTGAAAGCCTCGTTGGGTTTTGATTTGGTTTTTCCGAGGTTGATCGAGTGTGTGTTGCTATTGGTGCACCCCGGCCGGGTAAAACTTTCTGAAAGCCGTGTCCGCGGTTATGGACGACTTGGAGCACAGTATCTCGACCATAGACAAGCATAACTAAAGTTTATTGCTATAAATTTAACTTATAATGACTAGTAATCAGCTTCACTATAATGGAATGGCTAATTAATACTGCCCACAATTGCTTGTTTGGAGTGTCGCTTGCGACCATTGTACCTGACTAGTAAGTATGACAACTACAACGGAAGGGCTGAATAAAAGTACCAACAACTGCTGGGTTTTGGGTTTATCTCATGCTAATTGTATCTGACTAGTAAGTGTTGCCACTATCACGGAATGGTTAACTAAAAGTGCCCACTGCCTACTTTATCAGGATGATTATCTAAACTGACTAGTAATTACTGCAACGATAACTGAATAAATAAAACTGCCAACTGTGTGAGTTCCTCGGTTGACTTCCTCGATCGGTGTCGAGGGGGAAACGCCAGGATGGGTTTGATTGGTGGTAGTATCAGGTTGGTTCCGAATAGGTCTTTCTTACCCCTCTCTGATTGCCGCCAGTTGTATCGAGTCTCTATAGGTTGTTTAGTGCTTGCTGCCGCTGCCGCTTCAGTCCACCATACCTTTGTAGGCGAGGACCGCCGAACTCTAGTCTCGCCGTGTACTGGCCTCAGTACTGACGCTCCTCTTTTTCCTTTGCCCTTTGTCGGCACCCCTTTTGTTTAAGCAGGTTTTGAGATCGACGTCGTTAGCAGGGTTACCCTTCCGGCTTGGCCTGGGCAGGGTTATGGACGCCATTGGTTATTCTTCAGGGCTCTTAGCCCCATTTGCATCTTGTCCGTAGTCGGACGCCCTACCATTTTCAAGGTGATTTGGATCTTTGTATATTATATCTGTATTCTTGACTCATTGAGTCGCGGTTGTATATATATCTGTTCTGTGGGTCCCATCGAGGACTGTTGTGTAATGTTATTACTTCGTTTTCCACCCGCACGAAAGTGCCTGGTGGGCACCTTTGAATCGTTTCTATGCGGGTTTGGCGGGTTTCACTAAAACTTGCATAGGTCCGATTCTGAGGGTGTTACAGAGTGGTATCAGAGCTCAGCAGTTGCGATACCCCACAAGTCCAGCCTGTAGGATAACCTAGCTAACGGCCGAAGTAGAGTGTCAAAACTATTTTTGCAAAAACGGTTGGATAGTTCTGATTAGGTCTGATTTTACTCCTTACCCCTCTGCTATTCTCCTCTTACCTCTACGTGTTTTGAATCCGCTCTCGTCCCTTTCTTCGAGTCCAGGAATTCTCGTGGTTGGGTTTCCGTCGTACCTTCAGGGTTTCGCTTCCTCCTCTGATAACGGTGTTCTACCATCCGGTGTTCGTGCTGCCTGAGGAATCCGTTTGCTGCGGTCCCATTCTTTGTTCCTTGTTTGTGCCTTCCGGTGTTTTCCGACACGACGACATCATCTGCGCCAGATCCGATGCAGAGTCCGCATCACTTCTTTGTTTCCGAACCTCGCTTGTCGAGATCTTCAGTCTGATTCCGAGAGTTGGTTGCATAATCCGCCTATTCGTGTGCAGAGTAATGGTTTGAGTGCGGGATGGAGTAGCTACCATACCACTACTCTTGTCATTCGCTCTTGTACATCGAATCAGTGGATCCAGCGATTTTACTCCGATCACGGAAGTTAGGGGTGGTTTTATTTGTGGATACCTCTACCTTCTACCTTTTGTTCCCGGAGTGTTCTCTCGACGATCACGGACAACGACCTCTTGTTAGTGGTGTCGCGAAGATCTACACGCAACGAGAAGTTTCAGATCGCCGTCCTTCCTTCCGGTACCATGAGGCGGATCTCGAGGGCGAGATCCCTTGTTAGTGGTGTCGAATTGTGGCATCCCGCAAAAACCACTACTAGAAAATCGCGTTGTTTTTGTGCATTACATCATCATGACCGCATGCTCATGTCATCATGCCACATTGCATTTGAGCATCGTCATCATCATGCATATTATCTTGCCTAAAAACTATTTGCGAAAGTCTATGGTTTTCTGAAACTAGTCCTCCTTCTTTTTCAAATTAAACCCCCGGACGCTCCCGGATATTTTGTTTGTCTAAAAACTATTTACGAAAATGTATTGCAAATTAAATAAAAGTTTGAAATATTTTAGTGGGGGCAGTCGAACGGGCCGATTCGACCCGAACGACCACCCCCCAGATTTAATCCGGTCCACCTAACCCGCCCTTCTAAATCCTAAGTTCACCAAAACCTATCCTACCCACCCTGCCTCCACCTCACCCCCTCCAATCATCGCGCGCCACCTCATCTCCCTCACCACTCCCACCACTCAGACCATGCCACCTCACCCAGCCACTCCCTCTCTCTCTTCCCCCTCTCTCTCCCTGCGGCCCCACCACCCCACCACCGGACCGCTCCCTTCCACCTCCCCCTGGACCCGGTCCTCCCTGTGGCCCACCTCCCTCCTGGTCCCACCCCGTCCCCAGCCTGGCCCTTCCTCTCTCCCCTCCCCACCATCTCTCTCTCACCGCACGCGCACGCTCCTCCCCACCTCGCCTCGCCGACGCCAGGACCCCCCGCCGTCGCCGCTCCACTCGCCCCTCTCCCCTCTGGTGACCGGCCCTCCCGGCGCGGCCCCCTCTTCCCCTGCGCCGCCCGGCCCCCTCGCGCGTCGCCCGCCTCCCTCTGTCTCCCGTCCGCCGCTAGTGCCGCCGCGCCTCGGAGCTCCCCCGACCGCGCGCAGCGCCCCTCATCGCCGACCCGCCTCCGCCGCGGACGCCAGCGCCGCCACCGCTGCGCCCTCCCTCCGGCCTTCCCTCGCCTCCTGTTCGCGTCGCCGTCATCGCCCTGGCGCGGCCGCCCGTGCACCTCGCTCGCCGGCCTTATCGGCCTCGTGTGCAGAGCCTGCCGCCGGCTTCCCCGCTAACCGGAACCGCCCTCGTCTTTCCTCCTCCGGCCGCACGCCCTCTGCTTGGTTGTCGTTGAAGCCTCCTGTTCTTCTAGTCCGGTTCCCAACCGTGTGCTGTTTGTTTTTTCCCTAAGTGCAGTAGTACACCGGGTTGCTCCATGGCGAGTGCCGTTTTGGTGATGCTAGTGAAGTGGTGTGGTTTATCTCGGCATATACCAATGCGGCTACGAAGTCGACGAGATGGTGTTCATGTGCTGCCGCAAACCAAGACCTTCCGGCGGATGAGAACGAGATTCGACAAGATCTCCTACACGGACCCCAAGTTCGTCTCAATCGGAAGACCGATCCCGGCGCGCCCGAACCCCGTCGAACACCAAGACCCTCGGACGCCAAGATCGCCATTATGGGACCGAAGCTGGTGCCCCAAGACCTCTGACAGGGATTTGCAAGTTCGCCGACACGGAACGCCAAGTCCACCGGAACTATGGCCGAGACCCCGAAGCCCGGTTCCGCCGAACGCCAAGATCTTCCTCTCGGATCCGAAGACGCCGAGAACCGGGACACCAAGATCTCCGCCGTGAAACGACAAGACCGACTTGATGGCGCGGACCCGGCAAGACCTTCGCAACGACGAGAACGACACCGACCCAGAAGCATCCGATGCGCCCCGACACCGACCCAAGTCCTGCTTCCCGGAGGCGACAAGATCTACTCTGTCCTCCGAGAACGACCCCGCCGAGCCCGAACCCCAGATCCGAACCCTGAGACCAACCCCGAACCCCGGAACCCCAAGTTCGCCGAACCCTAAATGTGTGAACCCCTTTTCCGAAAACCCTATTTTTATAAATGTAATATATCCCTCTTGTCGCATTTTTTTAATTGTTCATGCATGCATATTGTCATGTGGTTTGGGGGCCTTACGCCGATTCAACCTTTAATTAAATATGGGGCCCATATGCGGGCAAATCTAGTCTCATATTGGCCTCATTTAAATTTGTGTAGCGAACCGGTGCTATCTCCTGCCATGCTAAAACAACATTTAATTGCGGGGGTTCTAAACAACATGAACCTATTAATTAATTGTCGGGACCCCGGTTCCGCTTAATACTGACCTAATTGCATTGCACCTTTGCCATGCCATACATCATGCATGCATCATGCCGATCTTCTGCCATGGTATTAAGTATTGCATCCGGTGTTTATTCTAGTGTTTTGCTTCTTCGCGGATAAGGTCGTTGAGTTGATGTGAGCTTCGCCCCGATCTTCGGTTGAACCTTCTGCAATGTTTTCAGGCGAGCATCTTCCCCTTTCTACCTATCTTATTTTTATAGTATTTACTCCCTCCTGTTGATCTGTTGCTATCTTTGTTGCGATGCTTTAGTTTCCGTACCTGTGATATTCCTTGCAGCCTTATATTGCCTCGGACACATCCTATTACCTGTTGTTTGGTAGATAGTTGGACTTGCGCGCCGTAGTCGCTTGCTCAAGTGTTGTTGCGTGTCGTCAAGTGCCACAATTGTTGGAGAATTGCCGCATGTTGATGTTGGAGATGATCATGGCTTTACTTATCGTTCACTTTATTTCCTGTTTAACAACTAAAATTGAAATAAGCAGAGGCATCGGTGGGTGATAGATAATATTTGGTTTTCCGAACGCCCACTTGTGTCCCGTAGGACCCCGAGTACTTGATACCTGTTCCTTGATTTATCGCGCTATCCACATCCGGGAGGTATATGGGACCCCCCTTAGCCAGAGCTTGATTCCGTCTTATTTCTTGGGGCCACAAACTAGTTTGAGGTTTATTTACGATCCTGTACTTATGCCATGCTACTGCTTTATTTACGATTGTGCGAGGAGCACACTGTACTGTTTAGGAATTGTGACCCGTTTACGTGGTATCGACAGTCCCCGTTTGGGGATCTGCTGTCGTTTACCGCCGGCCCCACAAACCTTGGGTCCGTCTCGGAGCTAGCTTACTTCGTTGCGGGTGTACTACAAGGGGTGGCCCCCTGAAATATTTCTGAATCCTGTGATTGCTTTGTCGTGAAAGCCTCGTTGGGTTTTGATTTGGTTTTTCCGAGGTTGATCGAGTGTGTGTTGCTATTGGTGCACCCCGGCCGGGTAAAACTTTCTGAAAGCCGTGTCCGCGGTTATGGACGACTTGGAGCACAGTATCTCGACCATAGACAAGCATAACTAAAGTTTATTGCTATAAATTTAACTTATAATGACTAGTAATCAGCTTCACTATAATGGAATGGCTAATTAATACTGCCCACAATTGCTTGTTTGGAGTGTCGCTTGCGACCATTGTACCTGACTAGTAAGTATGACAACTACAACGGAAGGGCTGAATAAAAGTACCAACAACTGCTGGGTTTTGGGTTTATCTCATGCTAATTGTATCTGACTAGTAAGTGTTGCCACTATCACGGAATGGTTAACTAAAAGTGCCCACTGCCTACTTTATCAGGATGATTATCTAAACTGACTAGTAATTACTGCAACGATAACTGAATAAATAAAACTGCCAACTGTGTGAGTTCCTCGGTTGACTTCCTCGATCGGTGTCGAGGGGGAAACGCCAGGATGGGTTTGATTGGTGGTAGTATCAGGTTGGTTCCGAATAGGTCTTTCTTACCCCTCTCTGATTGCCGCCAGTTGTATCGAGTCTCTATAGGTTGTTTAGTGCTTGCTGCCGCTGCCGCTTCAGTCCACCATACCTTTGTAGGCGAGGACCGCCGAACTCTAGTCTCGCCGTGTACTGGCCTCAGTACTGACGCTCCTCTTTTTCCTTTGCCCTTTGTCGGCACCCCTTTTGTTTAAGCAGGTTTTGAGATCGACGTCGTTAGCAGGGTTACCCTTCCGGCTTGGCCTGGGCAGGGTTATGGACGCCATTGGTTATTCTTCAGGGCTCTTAGCCCCATTTGCATCTTGTCCGTAGTCGGACGCCCTACCATTTTCAAGGTGATTTGGATCTTTGTATATTATATCTGTATTCTTGACTCATTGAGTCGCGGTTGTATATATATCTGTTCTGTGGGTCCTATCGAGGACTGTTGTGTAATGTTATTACTTCGTTTTCCACCCGCACGAAAGTGCCTGGTGGGCACCTTTGAATCGTTTCTATGCGGGTTTGGCGGGTTTCGCTAAAACTTGCATAGGTCCGATTCTGAGGGTGTTACAAGGCCGCCCGGCGGCGGGCGTTGGCCGGGCATGAGCTCGCCTACCAGGACGCCCCACTCTACGTGCTTGACGACGACGAGGACGAAGGCCCGTCCTACCAGCCCTGGAGGTTCGGCGACCCAGGCCAGGGGAGCTTCCGCCAGAATCAGCCGCCGAGCGACGACGACGACAGTGGCGAGGATGACGTCCAGGCCGACCCCGGCTACACGACGTTGTACAATAACTTTGGCATGTAGGACGGCGAAGGCACCGGCGGAGGCCACGACGGCGAGCTTTTTTAAGTTTATTATGTAGTAGTTTATTTTAAATTTGATGTAATCCGCCTATATTCGGCAACTTAATGAAATTCACCCACCTTTAATAAATTTTAGCCGAACTTGGGAACTCGGCCTGAGTACGCGAGTGAAAAAATGGGCATACCCAGGCCGAAAACTAGTTCCATCCGGCCGGAAAAAAATTCGATTTTCGGCCTGGGTTCGGCCAACGAGTGAAGATACTCTAACGAGAGGAGATTACTGGGGTTTGGGTGACACGTGGGGATCACCCAATCCACGTGGGGTTGGTTCCCTGCAGGGATTGATACCCTGCAAACCGAACAAAGCCTTAGGACATGTTTGGTTCATCTGGGATTGAAGTGGATTAGAAGGGTTTGAGGGAGATTAAATCCCTAGCAAGTCAAAATCCTCCCAATTCCACCCAATCCACTTTAATCCTCTTGGGTAGGGGAATAACCGAACATAGCCTTAGGCCTTGTTTACTTCTAGGGTATTTCAGGGGATGGGAGGGGATTATTTTGTATCCCGGAATTTCCCCGATAGGTCGTTTACTAGGCCGGGTTTTGAGGGGATAATCCCAGAATATCCCCACAAATCCCCTCCACGCTAGTGTATTTTTGACTAGATTAAAAACTCTCCATCATGGTAGAGTATTTTTGGGAAAGGGTATTTGAAGGGATTTAAGAGTATTGGACGAACACCAAATCCCCGCATATCCCGCGTCTTTTCGGGATAAAAATACCGGAGAAGTAAACAAGGACTTAATGGGATCCGTTAACTCCACTATCAGGTTACCTTACAAAACTAGGAACCAAACACGTTCTGTAGTGGTATACCTACCCAATTTTAGGCACCGAAATTGTATCAAAACACTACACCATCTCCACCAGTCATAAACGGCCCCCGTGTCGCCCTAGAGTGGAAGATGGAAGCCGCCGCCACGCTCCCGGAGGACGTCGTCCTCGAGATCCTCGTGCGTGTGGCGGACGCCACGTCCCTCTTCCGCTCCGCCATGGCGTGCAAGCGGTGGCTCTGCCTCGTGGTCGACCCTTCCTTCCTCCGCCGTCGCTGGCCGGAGGACGCGTGTGACCCGTTCTCCCTTCTCGGCTGCTTCACTACCCAGCATCTATACAGCTTCCTCGGCGCCTATAGCCACGAATTTATCTCCGAGCCGATATTCCTCCCTATGCCGCGGCGATCGACGACGACGACGACGACGCTTGGCTCGTTTGTCCCTGACGGCCTCTTGGACGGCGCCAGGCCGCTCGTGGCTTGCCGTGGCCTTATCCTCGTGCGCGTCGGTGCCCATGATGCCGACCAGGCGACCAGGTGCGACGACTTCCTCAACCTGGCCGTGTACAACCTATTTGCCGGCACGCGCCACGTGCTCCCTCCGCTACGGTGCGACTCGTTCTCCGACGGGGTCGACACAAAGGGCTATTCCATTGTAACCGGTGCGGACGCTTGCCGCCCAGACGGTCAGCTCCGGCGACCCGCTGATCAACAGATGAGCCAGCAACTTAGTTTCTTTAAAGTGCTAATCATCGGCCAGCAGGGCAAGGGCAACTCGAACAGGTATAATCTCCACACATTCTCGTCAAGCCGGTCGGGCTGGAGCGCGGCTACCACGTGTTTCAGACTTCAGGAGCGCCACAGTCTCGTTCGCTGTGACGCCGTCGTTTGCCGGGGCACGGCATACTGGCTCTTCTCTCGCTCTCCCTGCTACTACTACTGTGCTCTCGGCGTGGACATCGAAACCGGCAGTGTCACCTCCTTTACCAAGCTCCCGGCCCCGCTGGTACACGGCTCCTTTTACGATAAACCAATACTCCGCGCCACGGCAGACGGGACGCTCTCCGCATGTTGCTTGCATCGCCCACGTCACCGTCTAGAGATCTGGATAAGGCAGCAGGACCATGGACAGGCTGGGGCTGCTGGCGCCGGGTGCTGGCTCCGCTCCCGGGCGATCAACCTCAAACTGCCCAGGCATAAGGAGGTGGATGGACAGACACAGACCACCAAGACCGGAGTAGTGCTGCACCTATGCTGGGGGGAGAAAAGCGGCACGTTGCTTACGCTGGATTCTGCTGGGAAATTGTACGTTCCCGATGTTGAGACTGGAGCCATGGTTGAGGTAATGGTTGAGGTGATGAACCAACAACATCACGGAGTAACGTCTAGTTACCTTCAGGAAGCCATGGCCATCGAGATGGATTGGCCGGCGCTCTTCCTGTCCCGGCTCGGTCACCTTACACTGTATCACAACTCCCTAGAGAAGCTTCTTTATCACTAAGGAGTTTGTGTTAGAGACTGATCCTTGTGATTTAGGAGTAGGAGTTGTGCTGATGCACCAAGGGCATCCATTTGCACTCGTGAGTTTGGCCGCAAGGGCATATGCAGCAAGGGCATCCTAGAGAAGCTTCTTTCTATACTAGTAGTGGAGTATTTTTTTTCTGTTCTGTTTGTACTATCCCCCGATTTAGTTAAACTGTCGGTAATTCAGAGTGTTACATATATTTCTTTAAGCTTCACATAAAAACCTTGCCAATCTTTCCCATGCAATAATTACACGCATAGCGGCTCTGTTTGTCATACTGATTGAAGCTCCTAAGAGCATCTCCACTCGTCTACCCAGGAGACCGATCCGGACGTCGAAAATCGGTCCAGTCGCGTACCCAGAGACCTGTTTTTGTCCGGATTTCGGCGTGTTTTGCTCCGGCCTACCCAGGCCGAACCTAGGTTCCTGGGTACGCCCTGGGGAAGCCGGACGCCGCAAAAAAGGGCGTGGGCCAGCTCTGTCGGCGAGACAGTCTCATTTCCACCCACTCCACTCGCCCAGACTGCCGCGAAGAGCTCTGTCGCCATGACTTCGCCGGCGGAGCTCCCCCGCGCCGAGACATGGCCACGTCTCTAGATACGCTCGCTGTAGTTGCGCCCACCTCTACGCCTTCCCCGCCGCCGCTTTCGCCGCACAAGCTTCGCCGTAGCTCTGCTTCGCTGCGTGCTCCCACCACCACGCCCGCCAAGTGTTCGGCATTTGGTCGGATTCGTCCATGGACTCCGACGACGACGAGATACTCGTCGTTGACTCCGACGAGGACGAGATACTCGCCATGGACTCCGATGACGAGGATATGCTCGCCGTACTCCTGGAGGAGGAGAGCGTCGAGGTCGCCGAAGGTGAGGAGCACTTGCAGATCCTCGCATCGCTCGCCTAGTTGTACATGCAGATGGCGAAGCCGAAGCGCGGTGGTTTGGTGCCAGGTCGCCGGAAGTGCAAGGCGAGACAAAGGATAGAGGGCTACTACATGTTGTACGCCGACTACTTCGCCGACCAGCCACTCCATGGAGAGGACGTGTTTCGTCGCCGTTTCAGGATGAGCCGAAAGCTCTTCCTCAAGATCGTGCATGCCATCCGGGAGTTCGACCCCTATTTCCTTTGCAAGAAGGACTGCACCGGCTTGGTTGGGTTTTCCTCGCTTCAGAAGTGCACCGCGGCGATGAGGTTGCTTGCATATGGAGCGCCGGCTGACAGTGCCGATGACTATCTCCGCATCGCCGAGTCCACCACCATTGATTGCTTGTACAGGTTCTGCAGGGCAGTGATTGCAGTGTTCGGGGAACAGTACTTGAGATCACCCACTGCTGAAGACACTACTCGGATCCTCGCAGTCAATGAAAGTAGAGGATTTCCTGGTATGTTGGAGGCATAGATTGCATGCATTGGGAGTGGAAGAACTGTTCATTTCAATGGCAAGGAATGTACAAAGGCCACAAAGGAGGTTGCACTGTGATACTTGAGGCAGTTGCTACACATGATCTTTGGATCTGGCACTCCTTATTTGGCATGGCAGGATCGAACAACGACATCAACGTCCTCAACTCCTCAACTGTCTTTTCCAAGCTTGTTGAGGGTCATGATCCCCCTGTGGAATTTGAGATCAGTGGACACCACTACAACAAGGGATACTATCTAGCAGATGGCATCTATCCAAGATGGCCAACATTTGTGAAGACTATCTCAAGCCCAATGTTCCCCAAGCATTCTCACTTTGCCAAGGAACAGGAAGCTTGCAGGAAGGACGTGGAGCGGGCATTTGGTGTGCTCTAGCAGAGGTTTGCAGTTGTCCGGTTCTCTGCTATGACCTGGTCGAAAGACCGGATGTGGGAAGTGATGAACTGTTGTGTGACCTTGCACAACATGATCATTGAGGATGAGAGGAAGGATCCAGTGAGTTTGCTCGAGGAGGACGAGCCATACTACAGACATGGTCCTCTTGCCGAGCCTGATCATCAGGTACCTCCAACCTGGGCTGCATTCATCGCAATGCATCGGGAGATCCGAGATTCGGCGATGCATCAACAGCTGCAGGATGATCTTGTTGAGCACCTATGGATACGCAGGGGCAACACGTCGTATATGCCCAACATGAACTAGGCCGAACTTGGCCGAAATATGTTGTATTTTCACTTCTGGCCGAACTATGTTTACAAATACGCCGAACTGTGTTCAAAATTTCGTCGAACTTTGGTCTTAAAATGTTCTGTATTCATTGTATGACGAACTATGCCGAAATCTTGACGAAATTGAGACGAATTTGAGCCGAATTTCAGCGGATGCGGGCATCCCAGGAACTCGGCCTGGGTACGCGAGTGGGGGAACTGGGCGTACCCAGGCCGAAAACTTGCGCCGTCCGGCCAAATTTTGGTTCGGATTTCGGCCTGGGTTCGCCCAACGAGTAGAGATGCTCTAACCCATTCCAACTCATCGCCTGAACTGAAGCGGTGGCAGTGTACAGTACCGACAGTGCATAGGGTTCTAGGGAAAAAACAGCTTTTCTGGAAAACTAGGAGCCTCTCATAGGCGATTAGGGTTGTAGGGAATTTGGCAGTGCACATCGATCTTTTGGCAGGGTGCGGTGGATCTCTGGGGGTAGAGGATGAGTTCATCTGCTGCTCGTGGGAATTAGAAGGAATGGGAAGCAACCCCTTAGGGGACGACTCGTTCTCGGTTGGAGGAGGCGATGGGGAAGTTGAATCTGACGGAGGAGGAATCGACTCCTCTGGTGGTTGACAGTGTTGATTAGGGTGTAAAGCCAAAGTGGATGTTGGCTGGTAAGGTTCTGTTCCGCAATACTTTTCATATCAATACGATCGCCAGTTCCTTGAGGCCAGCATCTGGTAACCCTAGAGGCCTGGTTTTCCGTCCGGTGGACAAGAACATGTTTGTTGCGGATTTTGAGTCTCAACGAGACAGAGATCTCGTCAGAGATGGCTCACTGTGACACGTTAATAACAATGCTATGATTCTGGAGGAGTTTGTCGAGTGGATGCAGCCGTCAGAACTCAAATTTGATAAGCTGCAGCTATGGGTGAGGGTGCTGAATCTTCCCTTCAACCTTAGAAATCCAACCTGGGGATTGGCGATCACGAAGAATCTTGACAAGAATGCAACCCAGTTTGTGTTTGATCCAGTGGGTGGATATCTGAGGGCGGGGGTGACTGTGGATGTCACTAAGCCTTTGAGGAGAGGTTTATTAATTGATTCCGCTGCTAGAAAGAGCAGAGACTGGTATGAGATTCAGTATGAATAAATACCTCATTTCTGTTTTTCTTGTGGCTTGTTGGGGCATTCCGAGTTGTTCTGTCCATCCCCTAGAACTCGTGAAGAAATGGGGTTTGGCCCTTTAATGCTGGACTGAGAGCGGTGGATGAGCGGAAGAGATCGGGGTCACATGAGAACTCTTCCCGTGAGCAGTATGCAAGTAATAGTAGTAAGAAAGATACAAAGTGTTCAAGTACTGCTGACACTGGAGTTGATGTTACGTCCCTTGGAAAGAATACCAGAGGTACGAAGAGAAAAGGAGAGGGAAATCAGTTGGTGTATAGGAAAGTGGATTTGGTGCCCAACACGAATACTTCTGTCGCTCCTGGGGCAAAGAAGCAATTGATGATTTGCTCAACTGATCATGCAGTGATGGAAGAAGGTACAACATCTGAGCATGACTCGATGAAGAAGAAGAGAAAGACACCTAGTAACTCAGAAGATTTGGCAGGTGCTGCTTCGCAAGCCTTCCCGTCCCAATGAGTTGCTTGGGATGGAACAACCGGGGCTTGGGAACCCCGAGGTTGTTCATGAGCTTTGCAACATTGCAAGGCAGGAAGGGCCCTTGCTGGTTTTCGTTATGGAGACAAAAATCAGTCGCGGGCATGTTGAGGATCTGCGGAGTACATTAGGCTTTGCAGGATGCCTGGCGGTGGATAGCGATGGGCTGAGTGGAGGCCTTGGCCTCTTTTGGTCTGCTGATTATGAGATTGACCTGAAGAGCAAGAGTTATGTCCATATAGATGTTATGGTGCGGAAGAAGAACCAACTCCATTCGGAGTGGAGGTTTACTGGGTTTTATGGAACGCCACGGGTTGAAAATAGAATCCATAGCTGGCGGGTTCTGAGGATGTTGTTCTCGATCCCACATTCTGCATGGTTGTGTATGGGATGTTTCAACGAAACTATGTTTGGACATGAACATTTCTCCCGAGCAGCTCGTCCAGAATGGCAGATGAGGAAATTTAGAGAGGTTGTTGATGATTGTGGCCTACAGGACCTTGGTTGGTGTAACATCCCAGCATTTAGGAACCAACAAAAGGTAGATTTAGGAATTTTTGCATATGCATGCATTCATCTGTAAAATATGGGTAAATTTTTGCCAAATAAAAACCTAAAGTGATCAGAGTTTCTTTCACTCTCTAAGTGTAGGAATAGCTTTGGAGAGTGATCGTTATAAATTTTGACATGATATTTATGAATTAGTGTGTTTTGGGAGAAAAGAATTTGAATTCAAATTTGAAATTTTAGTTTGTATTTTAAAGTTAGGAATTGATATTTTAAATGAATTCTAAAATGATTTAGTAATATTATTCAATCAAGAAATAATATATAGTAATAGAAACTCTAAATAAGAAATCCAATTAAGAAATGAATATTTTATTTCTTATCTTTATTCCATGAATACTTACAAAGAGTAACTCATTGAGACAATAAAGAATCTTTACATAAAGGAAATTACAAAAAGAGAAATATATAAATATTAATAAACTATTACACATTAAAGGAATTTATTTGTCTAAAAGTAAACCTGTACTAATCTTGAATCTTAAGATCTTGTACCTGCAAAATAAAGAACAAACAAAAAGGAAAAAAGGAAAGTTAAATTATTAATTTTACTCTCAGTAGAGAGTAGTGAGTTGCACTGCTCAAGTTTACATCATTGAGTAAATCCTTTTAGGGGCAAGTTTCACCAATATGAAAGAATCTGATCTTTCATAATACATAAGCCATAAGTTAAATGATCACAATAAGTAAAAAGGGCAAGTTTCACCAGGCAAGATAATAGTAAAAAGATCAAAGGGGTGAGACACCTCACTAATCTCATCCACAACTATGCAACAGACATACATGCAGCTCAATCACCAAACGGCATGGGGTGTGCTATCGACACAGCCACAACAGCTCACCAAGTAAAAGGACCAAGCACAGCCGTGGGCAACCACTAGTGCATCTCTGCATTTTCAACACCACACCAAGAATACTCAGCTTAGCAAATCCAAGCAAATCACCAGCCAAAACCTCATACCAAACCATCCAAGCATCACCATATGGTGACATAAGGAGGGGGGGAATTAGGTGGACAGCAAGATCAAGTTCACAGGAGCTAGGAGGTGCAGGGCTGATCAAGGCCAAGCACAGGAACCAGGAGAAACAGGAACAACATCAAGAGGTGAAGGACCAGATCAAGCTAGCTACACCACCAGTAAAATCAAGCCATCACAAATCATCAACTGTTGTGGTGAGTATCATAAAACATCCACATGATCTGTTCATCTTATCCAAACAGCAAAGTATGTGTTGTTTTATAAGTTAACCTCTCAGTGATCACCCAAGCAGGGTGAACCTATCCTAGAGGTTTTGACATATAAAGGCTAGAACAAAACTCTACCAAATCCACCAAAAAATCTCAGACCAGCATCATAGATATGATGATACCAAAACAACTTATATATTTCATCAATTGTTCTTATAAAATCTGGGCACATCTCCTAAAAGAGTAGCACCTCAAATTTCGTAAGCTACAAACAAACCAATCATCGTAACCAACTAGGACCCAAGATCCAGTGAGCAACCATGATACCTTAGCATATTTGAAAAGGACAGCTAGATAGGAATCTAGTTTCTAGAGCCTCAGACCAACATCTTAGGCATAGATATCAATAGAAGCTTTCAACTTGTTTTTAGGCATCTATCCAATCTCAAGTACTTACCATAGTAATGCCAGTAAGTAGAATCAACTTGTGTTCCATTCTAAGATGTGTCACAAGAACAAATCCTACAACCAAGCCAAACAATTATTCTAACTTTCATGAATAAACCAGGAGGCCAATAATCATCATTTCCCTGAGATTACACTCAGAGATCATCTAATATATCCATCTATCTTCAAAGTATCATTAGACTCTAATGATTAAGTTTAGTCTATTGATAAACATACAAGCCAACACCCACTGATGCAGTGAACAACAAGTGATAGTGTTACTATCAGTATGAAAGTAATGACAGCAAGTGAACACACTAAGCATCAATCTCACCCAACAGATTTCACAATTACGCCATCAGGTTAACCAGCTTAAGATAGTCTGATTTCACAATTTCACAATTTCACAATGAAGCTAAAGCAAGTAATTTTGAGAAAAATGAACATAGTCTGATTTTGGATAAAGCTCTTAATATGAGTACGGATCTGCTGGAGGATGAGCAACAAGGCTCTGAAGATCATAAGGATTTTCTACTCCGAGATTTGGTAGTGGAAAAAGTTAAGAAGAAGAAACCAAGTGATTGTTTGACGGTACGTCGTAGTGCAAGGATTAGTAAAAATATTAAAATAGTGTCCAAATGAAAGGAAGTTTTTGGAATAGTGGAGGCTTTGGAGATTCAGCGAAGCATCATTTCATTAATGAAATGATTAAGGAGAACAAGCTAGACTTTTTTGCCATTTTGGAAACGGGTAGATCGAATTTCTCTAGCCACTTCCTAGCTCACATTTCAGGAGGTCTTGACTATGAGTGGTACTGCCTTCCACCTCTAGGGAGGTCTGGAGGTATGTTAGTGGGAATTAACAAAGCAACGTTACAGGTAAAAAACGTGGTGACGGGCAATAGATGCGTCAAATTCCACATGACCTCTAATTCCGATGGGTTTGAGTGGTTGTTAATTCTTGTTTATGGGGCGGCTTAAGATGTCAATAAACCTGAGTTTTTCGCGGAGTTAGTCCGTATATGCGAGGCCGAAACGTTGTCGATGCTTGTTGGGGGTGATTTTAATTTTATTCATCGGCAAGAAGAGAAGAACAATGATAACTTTAATGCTAGATGGCCATTTATTTTTAATGAAATCATTGAGAGTCTTAACCTAAGAGAGATAGCTCTCTCGGGTAGACAATTTACCTGGGCCAATAGAAGAGAGATTCCGACCTATGAGAAACTAGATCGTATTTTAACAAATGTCGAATGGGAACAAAAATTTCATCTTGTGAGCATGCGTGCTTTAACACGATCCGGATCGGACCATACTCCGTTGCTGCTTGATTCAGGTGAACAAGCTCATCATGGTAACAAATCGCACTTTTCCTTCGAGTTGTCTTGGCTACGTCAAGAAGGATTTTTTGAGATGGTTGCTCAACAGTGGGCATCCATCTCTTTTGGTGACTCACCTATGGAGAGATGACAGAATAAGATTCGCCACATCCGGAATTTTTTGAGAGGGTGGGCAAAAAATCAAAGTAATATCTACAAGAAAGAAAAAGATTGTCTCTCTAATCTAATTGATTTGTTAGACCATAAAGGGGAGAACTTACCGTTGCATACTTCAGAACGTGCAATGCTGAATAAAGCAAATGACGATTTGGCTAAGCTAAGGCGCGATGAAGAGTCCAAGTGGGCTCAGAGAGCTAAAGTTAAGCACATTCAGGAAGGAGGGAATAATACGAAGTATTTTCATCTCATTGCGAAGGGTAAACATAGAAAGAACAAGATCTTCCAATTAGAGCAGGATGAAGGTACGATCATTGGACACGAAAGTCTTAAAGTTTATATCTCTGAATTTTATAAGAAACTTTTCGGCGATCCTAGAAATAATTTCTTTTCAATGTTGAAACTGAAATTGAGGACATAACTCAAATTTCTATAGATGAAAATGAAATCCTCATTGTCGAATTCACGGAAAAGGAAGTTTGTGAGGCTATAATGCAAATGGAAAAGAACAAAGCTCCGGGGCCAGATGGGCTTCCTGCTGAATTCTACCAAACTTTCTGGATAGTCATTAAAAATGAGTTAATGGCTATGTTTGCCCAATTTCATAGAGGTGATTTACCAATCTTCCATTTGAATTTTGGTACTATCATCCTCCTGCCTAAGAAAGAAAATGCTATTCAAATACAACAATACCGTCCCATTTGCTTATTGAATGTAAGCTTTAAAATATTCACTAAGGTGGGCACTAATCGGATAGCAGTAATTGCACATAAAGTTGTAAAGCCAACTCAAACAGCGTTCATGCCGGGGAGACACATTCTTCAGGGGGTTGTCATTCTGCATGAAACTATTCACGAGCTTCACAGGAAGAAACTTGATGGGGTTCTTCTTAAAATAGATTTTGAGAAGGTGATGAGGTTTAATCTCGTCAATGCCCATTGTTATGGACTTGGGTTTTGGAGAAGATGGGGATGCTGGAGATCGTGGCACGGTTAACAGACAAGCAACCAGGGGACACGAGATTTACCCAGGTTCCGGCCCCTGGAGGGAAAACCCTACTCCTGCTTGTCTGCTCTTGATTGCGGCGGAACCGAAGGTTACAAGGTGCGCAGATTCGATCTGGCGTGGATGCGTGTGCGAGAGTATGAGTCGAGAGATCTAGGACGTGCCCTCGTGGCCTTTATATAGACTTAGGCAGGTCCCGGGCATAGTCCTAGTCGGTTACAAGTTCTGGGGTTTTACCCCTTTGAATTTCCTCTCCGCTAGTCTTGCTCTCCAAGGATCTGAAGGCGTCATGGGCCTTGGCCACCCGAAAATCTTCATGGGCCAGTGTATATCTGCTGTGGGCCTTTCTTGGGCTGGACCAGGTATGCTAAAGTCACGTACCCGTAGGGTATAACCATGTCAGTAGCCCCCGAGTGATCAGTCGAATCGTAGATTCGGCTGAGGACTCTTCCATCTTTCGGGTGCAGCTATATATTAATAGTATATGTGTGCAGGGATTGTTGATGCGTGTGCCTGACACACCCAACGGATCAGGGTCAGTTAACTGTCTTAGGACGAAACAACACGATCTTCTTCAGGTTCGGGTCCCTCAACCCGGACCTGGAACATATGCTGGCGTAATTCGACTCAGGCCGCGGAGGACTTACAGGAGTGGAATTCCAGTGATTTTAATTGGTGTACCCATTGCGTCCGTCAGGATTTTTCATCGTACCTGCTGGTACGGATTCGTACTAGCAGAGCACAGTCAGGTGCGTTGTCAGGCCATCAGATGATATCTGTAGGTCTTATCTTTGCGTCGCAGACGCAGCATCCGAACATTTATCACCACGGAGGTGTTTCGGGTGGCCTAGGAGATTGTCGCTCACTCGGCCGTTTTGTTGGGGCAAAGTTGCCAAAAAAAATTGCATGCTCATCCGGAGGATCGCAGTCGAAGATTTCATAGGGTGCGCGACCAGCGCTCCCTATGGGAGTAGCCCCCAAGTGTCTGTTCGAGTCGTAGACTCGAAC
Organism: Avena sativa; assembly: GCA_916181665.1. NCBI lineage: Eukaryota > Viridiplantae > Streptophyta > Magnoliopsida > Poales > Poaceae > Avena > Avena sativa. The sequence continues at coordinate 253,477,798 of OV702280.1, forward strand.
AGAGACTTTAGTTCAAGCATTGTTTCTGTCGTTAAGTCCGCAGGACTCGAAAATTTTCGGATGCTTAAATCCATCCTCCCTATGGGAGTAGCCCCCGAGTCCGTAGTGGAGTCGTAGACTCGACGTAGGACTCAGAGAAGTAATTTGTCCTCATTTGTCTGTCGGGTGCACGGCCAGCGCTCCTGATAGGAGTAGCCCCCGAGTATTTAGTCGAATCGAAGATTTGAGTGAGTACTCTTAGCTGTGGAGCCGAAGTGGTGCTAGTATAGCTTTTGATGACGTCAGTGCTTACGATTGATGACCTCAAGCGTCTGCTACGCTAGAGATGACTTGACTGGACGAAGCGTGGGTCCCACTTGCTGACTTTGAATTGACCGGTCACGCGCGGCGTGGAGATGATTACGGCGTCTCCTCGATTTCCGCGCGTAGTGGACGGCGTGGTAACGACTGTTCGTTGTGATGCTGACACGTGTACGGCCAGATCTACCGTTGGCGTTAGGTCTTCTCGATGGACGGCCAGCGTGCGTCGTCTTCGCTGTTATAATCCTTGGTGAAATCGTGGTTTGTTTTTCACCGCACCAGTTCATCTGTTCACTGCCTCCTTGTTCTTGAGCGATTCTTGCTGCGCGCTGAGCTTTCCTTCCACATTTCCTTCGTTCTTTCTGCGTTGGCATCGCCACCACCGCCGTAGCGCCATGGGGGAAAACAAAGAAATCCTCATCTGCGGTTGGGACCAGCGCCGCCGGAGGCAAGAAGGGAACCGCCGCTGCTCGCGTCACCGATGGTGGCTGGCGGCGATCAGAGACGCGGGAGAGCGATCTCCGCAAACTGCGCGAGCGGGGCCTGATCCTGCAAGATACGACGGACGTCAGACTCCCCGGCAATGAGGTAATCCCCCGTCCCCCATCTGGGTACCGGGTTATGTTTGTCGCCTTCGTTTTGCGTGGGTTTTCGTATCCAGTCCATGACTTCCTTCGTGGACTGCTCTTCTTCTATGGGGTTCAGCTGCATCATCTGTCTCCCAATTCTCTTCTCCACATTGCTTGTTTTATCACTTTTTGCAAGTGCTGGCTTGGCATTGAGCCGCACTTTGGCCTCTTCCGGAAGCTCTATTCCGTGAAGAGGCAATCTGGTTTGGATGGTGTTTATCCCATTGGGGGTTTCATCATCTCCCTCAGTCCCAATCTGCAATTCTTTTCCTTTTCCATGTCCAAATCTTTCCAGTACTGGCGGAGGCGATGGTTTTATACCCGTGACTCCGTAGTGCCCGGGCAAGATTTTGGTCTTGTTCCCTTTGACCCTTCCCAATTGATTGAGAAGAAAAGATCCTAGAAAAACCAAATCTTGGACGGTGAAGTGGCGGAGATAGAGGCCCTGTACCGTCGGGTGGAGGATCTCCAACTGATTCCTGAGAAGGAGGTGAACGGTGTGGACATCATCCGGACGTTTCTTGAGCGTCGGGTGCAGCCTCTTCAAGCGAGGGCGCACCCGATGTTTCTTTATTCTAGGCGTCGTGATCCTACGAGGGTTTCGAGTGATAAAATCTCCGAGGTGGAACTTGACAAGGCTCTTCGCGCGCTGTTGAAGTTCAAGGCCGACGAAGAAATCCCGGGGAAGTCGCTGACTCCTCCCTTTTCTTCGACGTTGGTCGTACCGAAGGTGTAGATTTGCGCACGTAGTGCTCCCCCTTTGTTTTTGTCGGCTGTGTATTTGTTTCCTTTGTTTGCTAACAAAGTTCCTTCTCATCTTGCAGAGCTTCAAAGTGCCGGGCATGGTACCACCGTTGCCCAAAAGGTATCCGAATGCCCCGGATAATGAAGTGGTGGATTCCGTGTCCGAGCTACCGTCAGTGCGATCTCCAGCGGAGGATGCCGACGAGTCGAGTGAGGACCATTCGCGCAAGCGATCACGGATCTCCAGCGAGTCTTTGAATGCCTCGACTCCTCCGACTCCTAGAAATCCTCTGGGCCTTGAGCGTCATAGTGGTGGCCATGGAGGTTCTTCCTCTCCCCTTCCTGCCATTCCTGTGCGAGCTGTTGCGCCGCACCCGCCAGCAAAGCGGAAGAAGGAAGAAAAGAAGGAGGAGAAGAAGGAAGAAAAGAAAGAGGAGAAGAGGGCCCGAAGGGCTTCTCCTATCTTCGACCTGAGCGCATTGGGCTCGTAAGTTTTTCTTGTTGTACTGTTGTCCTTTTCCCTTCTACCAGGAGCTCTTCCTGAAGGGCGCAGCCCTTGAAGATGTGGATGCCCTGGCAGAGGCTCTGTCAGCCGAAGCGCCTGCGGCGTACAAGCGCAAGCAGAAGGGCATCGGCGCGTCCGTCGGGCTGGCGATGGCCTTGGCGGCTGGAGCGGAGCTGGACTTGCCTCAGATCACCTCTCGGATGCCGACGACTGCGGATGGATCCGAGGTAGCCTTCGCTGCCTACTCCGCTCGCTGCAGACGATATGGGCCCAAGCTCATTGACTTGCTGTCTGAGTACGCGCTGCGGCAGCAGGGCGAGGCCAAAGCTAGGCAGTCTGGCTCCGAGGCGACTCAGTGTCCTGCACCTTAGGCATAGTAGACGTAGGGTAGTGTGTAGTCTACTTTTGTTGTAAATATCTGTTGTAGTACCGTCCTTGTGCCACGTAGTGGCCTTATATATTTAATGAATTCCTCCGAGTTGTGCTCAATCCTTGGCTGAATGTCTGTGTGCCTTCTTTTTTCTGCTGCTATAGGTTCCTTCGGGTGCTGACCCAGCTGACACTTCATCCGCAAAGCCCGTGCGACCATCGTTGGATGATTCCTCGCAGCTCGCTTTCCTTCGAGATCGCGTGCGCAGTTTGGAGAGGGAATTGCTCGGGTTGCGTGGCCGCGCCGATGTTTGGAAGTCCAAGGCGGATCGTGGTGAAGCCAGAGAGGAGTACTTGATGGCGGAGCTCGGTCGGCTATCCGAGCAGCTGCAATGTAAGTTGATCCTTGTTTCGGGTTGTAGCTTAGTTCTTCGGGTGAGCCTGCTGGCCTTATTCTTGTCTTGTGCGATTGTCGCAGGTGCGAATCTTGCTCCGAGGAAAGAAAAAAAGTGTGTCGCTGTTCGGGTCAATTGCTTGACTCAGCGGGACATGGAGGCCGGCGGCTTCTTTTGGATGGATCGCGATCGCGCCGTGGTTCTGGCGACGGTGCAGGATCGTGTCTATCAAGTTTCGCGGGTGCTCCGCCAGGTGCAGACATCACTTTCCTCGGTGCTGCACGTCATGTTTCCTTTGGATGCCGTGCCGACGACCCTTGCTGGTCTTCTGTCGAAATTTCGGAGTGCCAGCAATGTCAAGGAGCTGGTGCGGCAGCAGCTCGTCGCAGGAGTAAAGGCTGCTTTGTCTCTGGTGAGGGTGCACCGCCCTGACGTAGATTTGGCTGCTGTGGCAGCTGGTCCGCCTCTTCGACCAGATGGTGGCGAGTGGAACATGCGTCCGCATTACGCGGCTGTAAGTCAGTATGCCGAACAGATTGTAGATTTGTTTGAGCAGCATGCTCAGGTTATTCTTCAGAATAGGTAGGACCTGAAAATGAACAGATATATGTAAAATTTGTATATTTCGGCTGGGCGTATTTGTGCCCTTTGTTGTAAAGGTTTTCTTGTTTGTGAGCACGCAGTGCTCTGATTGAGTACGTGTCCTTTTCGTTTGCCTGACGTGGTCAGCTACTCAGGTGTACACGTTTGGTCCTCAGTCGATGAAATCGTGAGGTGGGGGGAGCCCCGGAGTGCGTTTGTAGCATGTAGTAAAGTTGCAGAAAAAGAGTCAACCGAAGTTTGGGGACAAGACACTTAGCTTTACTTATATCGTAATGGAGGAGGTACATGGTTCGGCTGAGTAGCCTTGGCTGAAAGCCTTATTGAAAGTAAAAGGGGGGTAGGTTGCTACAGGTAGAATCGTCGCAGGTGCGAGATGTTCCATGGGTTGGAGTATGCGACTCCAGACTCCACGTGTTTGAGGCGATAGGCGCCACCTGGGATGACTTCGGTGATGACGTAGGGTCCTTCCCATGGTGACTCGAATTTGTTCGGTCGCTTTTGCTTGAGTCGTAAGACGAGGTCTCCTTCGACGAAGGACCTTGGGCGCAGCCGGCGGCTGTAATAGTTGCGGAGACTCTGCTGGTACACCGCTGATCGAGCTGCTGCTATATCCCGCGCTTCGTCGAGTGTGTCGACGGCGTCTTCGAGTGCAGCCGTGGATTCGGCTTCGCTGTAAGCGACGACTCGTGGAGCCTGGTGGCGCACTTCGGCTGGTAGCACGGCCTCAGCTCCGTGCACCATGAAGAATGGTGTGTAGCCGGTGGAGCTGTTTGGCGTAGTCCGTAAGCTCCACAGGACGGAGGGTAGCTCCTTCGTCCAATTTCCAGCTTTGTGTTCGAGTGAGCTCATGAGGCGCTTCTTGATGCCTGCTCCGATCAGGTCGTTGGCCTTTTCCACTTGCCCGTTCGTTTGCGGGTGCGCCACTGAAGCATATGTGATATTGATCCCAAGGCCTTCGCAGAAGTCCTGGAATTCTTCAGAGATGAAGTTCGATCCGTTGTCGGTGATGATGTTGTGTGGTACGCCGAACCTGTAGACAATAGACTCGAAGAACTTGACGGCAGTTTTGCCTTTCTGGTTGGTGACCGGCATGGCCTCGATCCACTTGGTGAATTTGTCGACCGCAACCAGGAGGAAGACGTGTCCTCCTTTCGAGGATTTTGGCAGTTTGCCGATCATGTCGAGGCCCCATTGAGCGAAAGGCCAGGCTATAGGTATGGGCCTGAGCTCGGACCCAGGTGCGTGCGGTTTGTCGGCGAACCGTTGGCATCCATTGCATCTTCGGACGATGTCCTTTGCGTCGCTCATGGCCGTTGTCCAGTAGAATACTGCTCGTAGAGCTTTGGCGACGAGGGAGCGGCTGCCTGCGTGATGGCCGCAGATGCCCTCATGGATGTCACGGAGTATGGCTTTGCCGTCGTCGATGGTGACGCACCGTTGCAGTATTCCCGTGATGTTGCGCTTGTACAGCTCGCCGTTTATGATGGTGAAGGCTTTTGACCGACGAGATATGCGCCGGGCATCTGTCGGGCTGTCAGGCAGTTCTCCGTTTATCAAGAACTGGAGATATGGTCGCGTCCAAGTTTCTTCGACTGCCATGACCTACATCAGGTTGACCATAGCGACCTCTGTGTCCAGTTTCTCGGGTCCTTCATGTCCTTCGGGTAGCGTAGCCCCCGAGTGTTCTGCTTCTTCGGGTGATCCCTTGGGGAATTTCCGCTTGATGGATGGCACGCAGATTTGTTCGAGGAACACACCTGGCGGCACCTTTGTGCAGGTGGAGCCGATGTTGGCGAGTCTATCGGCTTCCTCGTTGCTCTCTCTTCCAACGTGCCGAAGTTCGCAGCCGTCGAATTCTCCTTCGAGTGCGTTGTAGAGCGCGCGGTACACGATCATGTTTTCAGCATGTGCGTCACACTCATTCATCGTCTGCTGGACGACGAGGTTGGAGTCACCGTAGATGACCAGGCGCGTTGCGCCGCATATCTTTGCCATCATCATGCCATGGATGAGGGCTTCGTATTCTGCTTCGTTGTTGGAGGCCCTGAATTTCATCCGAAGGACGTACTTCATCTTGTCACCCTGCGGGGAGGTCAGTATGACCCCTGCCCCTGCTCCGGCTTCGCGCTTGGAGCCGTCGAAATGCATTGTCCAGGACTGCGACATGTCTGGGGTGTCTGGCAGCTGCAGCTCCATCCAGTGCACCAGGAAGTCCGGAAGGACTTAAGATTTGATTGCGTGTCGTTTCTCGTAGACAATGTCCAAGGGTGATAGTTCGATGCCCCACAGGGTCACCCGTCCTGTGGCCTCTGGATTATTCAGGATGCTGTTCAGGGGTGCTTCGTTGACGACCATCACCTCGTGCTCCTGGAAGTAATGGCTCAACCGTCGAGCCGTCATGAACACGCCGTAGGCGAGCTTCTGGTAGTGAGGGTACCTCTGCTTCGTTGGTGTCAGTACCTTGCTGAGGTAGTAAATTGGGCGCTGGACCCCGTGGGTCTTGCCTTCTTCGGGTCGTTCGACCACGAGTACGGTGCTGACCACCTGATGTGTGGCTGCTATGTACAGCAGCAAGGGCTCGCGCTCCTTTGGCGTGACCAAAACGGGCGAGGTGGAGAGGAGCCGCTTGAGGCTTTCGAATGCGTCGTTGGCTTTTGGTGTCCACTCGAACTTGTCTGCTTTACGCAGCAGCTGATAGAATGGTAGGGCCTTCTCGCCCATACGGCTGGTGAACCTGCTTAGCGCCGCTACTCGTCCTGCGAGCTGCTGGACGCCCTTGAGGTTTTTCGGCTTTTCCATCGTCATGATGGCTTTGATTTTCTTCGGGTTCGCCTTGATCCCTCGTTGAGAGATGAAGTACCCAAGAAGCTGACCTGATGGGACGCCGAAGGCGCACTTTTCGGGATTGAGCTTGATCCTGTAGCGATCGAGGTTGTCGAACATCTCGCGGAGATCGTCGATAAGTGTCCTTGCCTCTCTGGTTTTTATTACTATGTCGTCGACATAAACTTGGACATTGCGACCAATCTGGTCCTTGAGGCAGGCCTGCATGCATCGCTGGTACGTGGCACCCGCGTCCTTTAGTCCGAAGGGCATTGTGTTGTAACAGAATACTCCGAACGGTGTGATAAACGCCGTTTTCTCCTGATCTTCGACCTTGAGCCGAATCTGGTTATAGCCTGAGTAGGCATCAAGGAAGGAGAGTTTCTCGCAACCTGCAGTCGAATCGATGATCTGGTCGATCCGTGGAAGAGGGAAGTGGTCCTTTGGGCAATGCTTATTTAGTGATGTGAAGTCCACACACATCCGCAGGATGTCCGTGTCCTTCTTCGGGACCATCACCGTGTTTGCAAGCCACTCGCTTTCTTTGATTTCCCTGATGAAGTCTGCAGCAAGCAGTCTATTGATTTCCTTGCCGATAGCTTCGGCTCGTGGCTCCGACAGTCTTCGGATGGACTGCTTGACTGGCTTGGTGTCTGGAAAGACATTGAGTGCGTGCTCGGCGAATTCCCTGGGAACTCCTGGCATGTCCGCAGGACACCAGGCGAAGATTTCCCAGCGCTCACGGAGGAATTCGACGAGCGCGCCTTCCTATGCGGCGCTGAGGTCATTGGCGATCAGCGCCATCTTGGAGGCATCCGTCGGATGGACCTGCACTTTCTTGGTGTTGACGGTGGAGTCGAAGGACATGTCAGGTGCGTTCTTCCTTGTGACTGGGGGTAGCCCATTGTCCGTCACCTCGCGGAGCCTTACAAGCTCGTCTTGCATGCCGAAAGACTGGGAGATTTTGTTGAAATCCCTGTCGCATTGGTCCGATCGGGTGAAGCTCCCGTGGACTGTGATTACGCCCCTTGGTCCTGGCATCTTGAGTAGTAGGTATGCGTAGTATGGGACGGACAGGAATCTTGCGAATGCTACACGCCCCAGGATGGCGTGGTATTGCGACGGCCAGTCCACCACTTCGAATTCTAGGCGCTCCTGCCGAAAGTTGTCCGGCTTCCCGAAGATGACGTCGAGCCCTATTTTGCCCAGGGGGAATATGCCCTTCCCTGGGACAATGCCGTGGAACGTTGTGTCTGATTGTTCCAGGCTGCATTGCGGGATCCGCATAGCCGCTAGAGTGCTTGCGAACATTAGGTTGATGCCGCTACCGCCGTCCATGAAGACGCGACTCATCTCGAAGCCTCCGATCTGCGCCTCCAGCACCAGGGCAGCATGACCTGGGCGAGGGATCTGGCAAGGGTGATCCGCGTGAATGAATGTGATGCAGGACTCCGATCCGCTGAGGTACTCAGGGATTGCAGGCGGAGTTGCCACGGCCAAGTTGATTTGTCGGGTGATTTTCTTCTGCACCCTGTTTGTGGGGCGTCCCTTCTGGATCATATTTAGTGCTCCCTTTGGTGGGGGGTATCCGACCCCGGCATTGTTTTGCGCTGGTGCGACTGGTTGATTTGGGCCTCCAATAGGCGGCGGTGGAGGAGCTCCGTGTGCTATTTCACCTGGCGCAGGTGGGTTTCCGAACGCAGGAATTGGAGCTTGTTGCCTCATCTGCACCATGCCTTCGCTGAGTTTCTGGAACTCGCGGCAGTCCTTGAGCATGTGGCTGGCTTTCTTTTTGCCATCCTGTTTGTCGATGTAGAAGTGGATGGTGCATGGACCCGAAAGTTTGTCGAATGCTGAGGGTCCGTTGTCGCGGTCGCGGTGTTGCCACGACTGCGTTGGTCGTCCGTTGTCGCGGAAGTTTCCGCCGCGGTATCCTCCGCTGTTGCGGCTGTTGTCGTTACGGCGGTCGGCGTAGCCGGCCGCGACCATGTCGGGTCCATCGCGGTCCTCGTAGACGCGCGATATCCTCTTGCTGCGGCGTTCACGTCTTCGGCCGTAGTCGTCCTCTTCATCTGATTGCGGTCGCTGGATGCAATCTTCGCCGTCTGCCCAACTGTTGGCGATTTCCATGAGGTGGTCAAGTGTCTTGGGCTTTACACGCCCAAGTTCCTCCTTGAAGTCATGGCGCTTGACGCCGTCCCTGAAGGCGTCGATGGCCCTCTCTTCGGAGATGTGTGCTGCGGAGTTCTTGGTTGTAGACCAGCGTAGTATGTACGAGCGAATAGATTCACCCGTTCTCTGAGTGCAGGCTCGCAATTCTTCGATTCAGGCGGGCCTCTTGCTGGTGCCTTTGAAATTTCGGATGAAGCTGTAAGCAAGCTCCTCCCAGCTTCGGATGGATCCTGATGATAGGCTGCTGAGCCAGACTCGCGCCGCGCCTGTCAGCTGCAGCTGAAGGCATTGCATGGCAGTTTCTTTGTTGCCTCCGTGAAGCTTGACGGATGACAGATGGTCACTGAGCCAGGATTTTGGATCTTGCGTGCCGTTGAACTTCGGAGTATCCGAAGGAAGCTTGAAGTTGCGTGGCATCTGTGTTCGCCGAACAGATCTGCTGAAGCATCGGGCCCCGTAGAGTTCTCCTTCGTCTTCATCCATCTCAGATTCAGACGAGCATGCGCGTTTGGCGCGTTCTTTGTCGATCTTGTGCTGTGTAAGCTTGTCTCTGGCGTCGTAGTCGCGTTTGTGGCGGTGTGAGCTCTTCTTCCTTCGAGGAAGATCATGCTCCTCTTCCTCTTCGGATGAGGGTGTGGGGCTCCGGTCGCGCCTGGCCGGAGCTTTCTTCTTCGGCTCCGCAGGAGCGTCTTCGTGGAGCGCAGCTCAGATTAGTCCTAGTCCGGTGAGTGCGGACCTATGCATGGCCCTTTTCGGGTCCCCCTCTGGTGGTGGGTGAGCCGCGAGATACGCAGTGGCTGCCATGATCGTAGCTTGTGGAGTCTTCGGGGTGATGTTGCCGTCGGCATCCATATCCATGAACGATGTGTGGAGAGTTCGGGTCACGTCACGCCGCTCCTTGGGATCCATGTTTTCCACCCGTGAGCGGTGCTTGTTTCCCTGGTTTCCGTTTGTGCTAGAGCCGGGTGCCATGGCGGAGAGCGCAGCTCGTCGCGCGCTGGACTCGGAGGCTGCTTGCTTGCGCTTGTCTAGCGTCTCCTGCATCTTGACTTGTTTCTTGTGTTCCTCGATGAGGAGGTAGTGGTATGCCATCAGTAGGTCACGTGAGGCGTCTGCAGGTAAGACGATGTCGCCTGCGACTGCACGACGCGCCTGGACCCATCCTTCTTTGCTAAGTTGGATGACGTGGCCGTTATTTTCCCTGTTGGGTGGGGGGGACTGGCTTCTTCTGTTTTCGCCGTTTCGGTTGGGCGGCGGGTTAGGTGTTTCCTCGTCGGTTTGGATGACTGCGGCGCATAGATAGCGCTTGCAGATTGGTCGGCTGCTGCCGCAGCTTTCGGATCCGGAACCGTAGGTCCCTTCATCCGAAGGTGGATCACATAGATCGGAGTTACAGCTGCTACTGTCGTAAAACTCATCTGTTGATGGTGACGTGCGTAGCACAGGGTGTGGAGCCCACGAGGCGGGCCTGATTGAGGGCACGGGCACCCTCTCAGGGAGGCGGAGGGTGCCAGTTTGTCCCACCTGGAAGCAGAAACTCCCGAACAAAATCTCGAGTCCGTCGCCTACGGGCTCGAAATCCTTCATGGTGGCCGGAGAGTGGGCGGTGAAGTCAAAAGCGCCGAAGAGGAGGTGTTTATCCGTCGCCGCGGAGTTGTAGATCGATCGGGTCGGAACCGTCATGACCGCACAAACAGCAGCCCCAATTCCCACAGACGGCGCCAATTGATGAGGTTTAATCTCGTGAATGCCCATTGTTATGGACTTGGGTTTTGGAGAAGATGGGGATGCTGGAGATCGTGGAACGGTTAACAGACAAGCAACCAGGGGACACGAGATTTACCCAGGTTCAGGCCCCCAGAGGGAAAACCCTACTCCTGCTTGTCTGCTCTTGATTGCGGCAGAACCGAAGGTTACAGGGTGCGCAGATTCGATCTGGCGTGGATGCGTGTGCGAGAGTATGAGTCGAGAGATCTAGGACGTGCCCTCCTGGCCTTTATATAGACTTAGGCAGGTCCCGGGCATAGTCCTAGTCGGTTACAAGTTCTAGGGTTTTATCCCTTTGAATTTCCTATCTCCGCTAGTCTTGCTCTCCAAGGATCCGAAGGCGTCATGGGCCTTGGCCACCCGAAAATCTTCATGGGCCAGTGTATATCTGCTGTGGGCCTTCCTTGGGCTGGACCAGGTATGCTAAAGTCACGTACTCGTAGGGTATAACCATGTCAGAAGGCATATGATGAAGTTAAATGGTCCTTTTTGCAACAAACTCTAAGAATGAAAGGTTTTGATCCAACTTGGTGTAGATGGATTAATGATTTTGTTAAAAAAGGGAGTGTCGGTATTCGAGTTAATGATGATATTGGGCATTACTTTCAAACAAAAAAAGGATTAAGACAAGGAGATCCCCTATCACCGACACTCTTTAATTCTGTTGCGGATATGTTAGCCATCTTAATGCCAGAGCCAAGGAAGATGGGCAAGTGGAGGGACTCATAACTCATCTAGTCGAGGGAGGAGTCTCTATTTTACAATATGCAGATGATACGATTATCTTCATGAAACATGACTTGCAGAAAGCTCTAAACATGAAATTAATTCTATGTATTTTTGAACAACTATCCAGTCTAAAAATTAATTTTCATAAGAGTGAGATCTTTTGCTTCGGTCAAGCTAAAGAAGCACAAGATGATTATATGGAGCTTTTTGGTTGCAAAATGGGATCTTTTCCATTTAAATATTTAGGAATTCCGATCCTTTTTAGAAAGCTAAAAAATGGGGAATGGAAACCTGTAGAAGATCGATTTGAGAAGAAACTAGCATGTTGGTTAGGCAAATTATTATCATACGGAGATTGTTTGGTATTAATTAATTCGATTTTAACAAGTTTGCCAATGTTTATGTTGTCTTTCATGGAGATTCCTAAAGGTGTCCGAAAGAGACTAGACTTCTTTCGGTCACGCTTTTTCTGGCAGAGTGACAAACATAAAAAAAATACCGTCTAACTAAGTGGAATATTATCTGTAGACCGAAAGACCAGGGAGGGCTTGGTGTCGAGGTCTTAGAAGTTAAAAACATATGTTTGCTCAGCAAGTGGTTGTTCAAACTTATAAATGAGGATGGAGTTTGGCAGGAACTGATAAAAAATAAATACCTTCACTCCAAGACATTATCTCAGGTCAAAGCCAAGCCAAATGATTCGGCTTTCTGGAAAGGCCTTATGCGAGTAAAAGAGGATTTCTTTGCAAGAGGGTCTTTTTATGTTAAAAATGGAGAGAACACGCGCTTTTGGGAAGATACTTGGATAGGGAATAGTCCTCTAGCGGATCAATATCCATCTCTATTTAATATTGTGCAAAGAAAAGAAGTTACGGTAGCACATGTTTTGGCACATAATCCGCTGAATATCACGTTTCGTCGATCCCTTCTCAGGCCAAAGTGGTCTAGTTGGTTGCATCTTGTTAATAGATTGATGGATTTTAATTTAGTTGATGGTGAAGATCATTTTCAGTGGGTTTTGACATCATCTAAGATATTCTCGGTGAAATCTATGTACCTAGACTTACTTAATGGGAACACGAGGTTCCTGCGTAAGTATATATGGAAAATGAAGGTGACATTAAAAATTAGGATTTTTATGTGGTTTTTGTATAGAAAAGTCTTATTAACAAAGGATAACTTAGCAAAAAGGAGATGGCAAGGTAGCCAAAAATGCTGCTTTTGTAATGATAATGAGTCGATCCAACATTTATTCATTGATTGCCTCTTTGCGAGAATAATTTGGCGCATAGTGCATATGGCTTTTAATCTGGCTCCCCAAAAAAATATTAAGAACTTGTTTGGTAAACTGCTTAATGGGGTCGATAAATTTGAGAGAGTTCAAATACGAGTGGGTGTTTGTGCTTTACTCTGGGCAATATGGCATATTCAAAATGACCTGACTTTTAACAAATCAACAAACTCTTCTTTTATGCAGGTTATTCCTTTTACTACATACTGGATCCGTATGTGGTCTCTACTTCAGGCGGAGGAGCGCAGGCCGGCCATGGCTATTGGGTGCAGCCATTTGGAAACGGTTGCACAAGATTTATTTGGCCGATGCGGTTGGTGTTTTGATAATAGAATATCATGTTGATGCACAAGATGTTTTTAATTCTTGCTTTCTTTAGATGGTTGGTACATGTCTCAACCTTATGCGACCCATGAGCTGGGACTGTAAGAACTTGTAATAAACTCAATAAGGCAATAAAGGCTATATGCATCAGTCGATGCAGAGGCTGGGGTTTTTATCCCCTTTTCAAAAAAAATGTTAACCAGCTTAATCACCAATCAGAGGAAACATCAACTAACCACTAGCATCAGATTCACAGTGGCATTAGACAATTAAATCATGATAGTAAGCCTTAAATTAAAGTGATCACAATTCATACTAGGCATCACTGCCGGATCAAATCATTATCATACAAGCACACAGAGGGATGAACCCTAGAACCAGGGATGAACCCTAGAACTAGTACAAACCCTAATGAAGGATAGCCACTAGTTACACACAAAGATACTCGGAGTAGACAGAGGCACGTGAGATAACAGAGAACCAACTCACCTATGGTCCTCATCGGAGAATTGAAGAGGAAGCAGAGGGGTCGACGAGCTCGCAGCGGCACGGGGAGCACCCCAGATGGCGCTGCAACCCACAACCAGCCACGGCGGCCACATCAGCACACGAGGGTGCACGAGCACCGCACGTCAGCATGGGAGCATCGGTGGGGCGTTAACAGCACCACCCCAAACCTAGGGTTCAGGACGGGGCTAGCCTGGCCACAAGAGGGCCCTAGAACCAAATTGAGTCGGAGCAGATGAAGGAGCATGGCCAACAACCTCGCCATACAACACGGCGGCCAATAAGCCCAAAAGGGTTAGCCCAAAACTTAAAATAAGTTTTAATAATTAATAAAGGACCAAAATACGCCTAGAACTAAATAAAATTCTAGAAAATAAAATAAAAGTCTAAAAATTGCAAATAATACATTTATAGATTCATAATAATCCAACCAATTTAAGTAAATTAAGAAATAATTTTTATGTTTATAATTTTTGGTCAAGAATTTTATGATATATATTCCTTAGGGAATTTTATAAAATTAAAGAAAAAGGATAAAAATAAATAAAAATCAGTTTTATTCTGTTTTGTTATTATAGTATTTTAGAAAAATACTAAATAAATAATTAGAGTTATTAAAAAAGAAATTCTCTTTTATCTAAATACTAATGCTTAAAAAGAACTAGTAAACAAATAAATACAAGAATTTATATTTAATAAAGATTCTTAGCTTTAACTCTATTTACTTATATATAGAATGAAATATTTATAAAATATTAAAGATTATTTTTTTAAATGAAATCCTTTATTACTTAAAGGAATTCTTGAAAACTAAAATATTGGGTAAAACACACAAAGAAAATAAATGATAAATAATGCATTACATTACTATGCATATTCATTTTGCTTCTTTAAATATTGTCCTTCCCGGGCAATAATGATGTTTTGTAGACATAAAAGCTCAAGGTCCAGTGCAAGCATCCGACTTCACTACCTTGCTATCACAAGGCAAGTTCATCACTTGCTCATGTCCTTTGAAGAGTATTTATCAAAGTATTTGCAAATTGTGTGTTATCATCTTTGTTTCAAGGAAAGAAAAAATTATTTTCTCAAGTAAATAAATTGTTGATATCATCCTAAGTGATGATATAATGGAGCAATAGAATTTAGGTTTCTATTTGCAACAATCATAATCATCTAGGGATTTAACAACCCATGACATCAGTGATTCTAGCGCCGTATATAACGCGTTAGCCATGAGATTTGGAATGGAACAGAGAAGTCAGATGTATCCTTTTCCTTTCGTATGGAGGCAAGACTACCTTAACATGATGTTGTGATTCCTTGTGCGGATCCAACATATGGATGCGCACCCTTAGGCTCCACGTTTTTGGTGTCTAGATTATCTATGAGTGGCTGCCAGAGGTTTAGCCGGACCTATAAGGTACTTACCAGGGCACCACCAGCTCATAGTCTCTTCGGGAACTCATCAGGGTTTTAGCCTGCCCGGAAGGGGGCTTAACGGAGGTGAGCCAGCCCTGAAGGATCGTGCAGACATATGGGGTCGCAGAGAGGGCAGTGATTGGCTTGGATCACCTACTAGGCCCCACATCATGGAATTATGGACGGGAAAGTACGCCCGGTTGTGCAACAAGGAGTTGATCTCTCATGGGTAAAGTAACGCACCTCTGCAGAGTGTAAGAACTGTAACTTGTTACTCCCTGTTCCGGGAAGGATCTACGAACGCGACAGGAAAGGAACTCCATGAAAGTTCTAGTAAACCTGTAAAGGCTGATGGGCATAGATTTTCAAAATAAAATCAATCTTTGAAGAAAGGTTTATGAAAACTGCATAGTGCCAAGGACTTATAGTCCGAGGTGGTAGATAGAGCATAAAACTTCCTACCTTGCATATAATGAACTTGCTGGGTAACGCTGTTGCTCACCTTTTCCTTTGATCCCCTTCTTAGACTCTGAGGATCCAGAAGATACCCCAATGTATGCAGCTGAAAGTCAAGAGGAGGTCTTCTATGAAGAGCCCAATATGTACGGTGATGTGGAAGGAGTAGACTACGATGTCGTCTATGAAGGAGAGCACCATGAGTCAGAATAATTACCGTAGTTCTAGGAGCCAATTGAGCCGAGCAACATGAACAATATATAACAATAAGTTGTTGAGCTCAATTTGGAGTTTAAGTTGTCACTTTAAAACTTCCGCTGAAACACTTTATATTTGGTTTGTAAGTTGAATCTTTTGAAGTCTTGAACTTCTGGTATTGTAATAATAATAATGTGTGTATGTTTGTAATATGGATCCGTAATGTTTCTGTTGTACCACTCTGAGGGATGTGATGTTTACAGAATGGTGTTCTGTGGATGTCATGTCAATGACTATAGTGTACTGCACATGCAGTGGTATGCTGGGTCACCGCAGTTGGTCAGGTACTGCGTTTACTTGGGACAACCGTCAGGCGGGAGCTAATAATGTCAAGGCTCGGCTTGACAGGGCATTGGCGAATACTAAATTCCCGGCACTGTTCAGTTATACAAGGGTGCGACACCTTGTGTCCACGGAGTCAGACCACTGGTATGTTCTTACTGAGCTCCGCGAGAGACTGAATGATTAGAGGAGTAATGCCAAGAAATTCAGATATGAGAATATGTGGCAGACCCATATTGATTATGAGAAGTTGGTTACTGAGAATTGGTCGCGAGGCTCGGGTAAAGATGTCCTAAATGGGGTTATCCATGCTCTGCAAAAACTCCAAACAAAATTGAGCACATGGGGAGCCGCAGAGTTTGGATGTTTGGCACGTACCATTCAAAAATTGCGGCAGAAACTCGATATGTTGCAATCTAGGTCCATGGGACGTGGCCCTTCGGAGGAGGAGAAATCGGTGGTGAAGAAATTGAAATGTGCGTTACATCAGGAGGATATTTGGATGAAGCAACGATCTCGAGTTCTCTGGCTGCGGAAGGTGACAGAACAACTTCATATTTTCACCGTCAAGCTGCTCAGAGAAAGCGCATGGACAAAATTGACTTTTTAGAGTCGGCTGATGGGAGTATTTGTGAACGAATGGAAGATATTCATGAGGAGGTTCAGAGGTTTTTATCAAAATCTCTATCAGTCTTAGGGGTTCCATGATATGGATAGTTTATTGCATCTTGTCCAACACCAGTTGTTACTCCGCAAATGAATGCGTGTATGGATTCATCATACACGGAAGAGGATGTCACGATAGCCCTCTTTCATATGGCTCCCTCAAAAGCGTCAGGGGTTGATGGATTTACTGCGGGGGTTTTCCAGAAGCACTGGAGTTTACTTAAAAGTGATGTTGTGCTGGCTGTATTGGACTTCTTGAATAGGGGAGTGTTACCGGCGGGTATGAATGACACATCTCTTACTTTGATTCCAAAGGTCCCTCATCCACAAAAGATTTATCAATTTAGGACTATCTCCGTATGCTCGGTCTTGTATAAGTTTGGAGCTAAATGCATCGCTAATAGAATGCCCATCTTCCTGAATAAGGTTATTAAAGAAGAGCAAAGTGCATTCGTGTCTGGCGCCTGATCACGGACAACGTGCTCATTGCTTATGAAAGTGTTCATGCAATTAGGAGAAGGAAAAAGGGTCGGAATTTCTCTTGTGCAGTTAAGCTTGACATGATGAAAGCCTATGATCGGGTGGAATGGCATTTCCTAGAGGCAATGATGTTGAAGTTGGGTTTCAATGAAAGTACTATAAGATTGATTTTGAAGTGTGATTCTTCAGTATAGTTTTCAGTCTGGGTGAATGAGAATCTTTTGCCTTAATTTAGCCCATCCCGCGGACTTCGACAAGGGAATCCCATGTCCCCATATCTCTTCATGGTATGTGGCCACGGCTTTACCACTTTGCTAAATTTCTTAGGTGAAAATTATGTGGACAGAGGAATAAGGGGCTAGTAATCATTCACCTTGGATTAATCACCTTCTTTTTTACTGACGATAGTCTTATTTTTATGGGTGCATCTATCCATAGTGGTGAGAGACTCAATGACATTATGCGGATATATGGTGAGTGTTCGGGACAGTGTGTTAACAGAGAGAAAAGCTCCATCTTCTCCAGTCCCAATACTCCCGATGATCTCCGGTAGAATCTGAAACAAACTCTGGGTATTCCGGTGGAGACGTTCAGTGAACGCTATCTAGGTTTACCCACAGCAGTTGGGCGCTTAACGAGTGGATCGTTTGATCATGTTGCTAATCGCATAAGAGCAAGAATCCAGGGGTGTGAGAGAATGCTCTCTTATGCTGGACGGGAGGTTTTCATCAAAACAGTTGTTCAGGCTATTCCAATTCACTGCATGAGCTGCTTTTAGTTGACTAAGAAACTGTTCAATACTTTGAGGTCGATAATTGCGAAGTATTGGTGGAGTAGTTCCCTTGATCGACACTCACTTCATTGGGTTGCATGGGATGCTTTAGCAGCACCAAAGGCCAAAGGTGGTATGGGATTCCGAGATTTGGAACTGTTCAACCTGGGTTTGCTTGGCAAACATGGATGGAGACTGATGATGAGCCTAGACACTCTATGTGCTCGCGTTTTGAAGGGGAAATACTACCGGAGACTGATTTCCTTCATGCAGTATCCCCGACGAATTCCTCCGCTACCTAGAGGGAAATTGTGGCGGGACGAGAAGCCTTAGATCTTGGACTGATCAAGCGAATTGGGGATGGGTCGTCTGTGTCGATTTGGCATGACAAGTGGATACCCGGTCTCATATCAATGCGGCCATCAGCACAACTTTTGTATACGAGCAATAATCGTGCTGCCGAGGAGTTAACTTTGGTATCTAAACTTATTGATCAGGATACAGGATTATAGATTATTAAAAAGGTCAGAAGTAATTTCATTGCGCTAGAGGCAGATGCTATCCTAAATATTCCACTAAGAAGGAATGACGGCGATGATGGTTGGTCTTGGTCCCTGGAGAAAGCAGGCGTTTACTTTGTAAAGTCAGCGTATCGTGCTCTAATGAGTCGTAACGAGTACCTAGCTCTAGACGAGGGAACGATGATGGAATCTTCAACAACAAAAACAGATGTGGTCTGCTCTTTGGAAACTGAATGTAATGACGAAGGTGCGTGTGTTTTGGTGGCTGAGTGTTGAGAGGCATTTTACCAGCGGAACATGTACTGAAGCATAGGCATATATCACCGCTGGGAAGGTGCAAGCTTTGGCTAGGAGTAGATGAGGATATTATGCATGCATTGATTACATGCGATCATGTACAAAAGTTTTGGGTTGAAGCTCAATTATGGTTGGATTTCTCTCTGCCGCGACTTCACCCGCGCTCTTGGGCGCGAGACATTCTGTACGAAGAAAGGTTTTATGCTTCAGACCGAGCCACAATCATTACTATAATGTGGGCGATCTGGAGCTCAAGAAATAGCTGCAAACATGATAAGGGTTTCTATGATCCTGTACAAGCTGTCATCAAGGCAAATGAGGAACTCATTGTGTTAGCGATCCCACGGATGCATGTGGGAGTGCTACCTAGTTATGGTTGGCGACCGCCAGAGGATGATTTCATAAAGATCAACACGGGCGGCAGCCTGGCTCTAGATGCTCGTCAAGGTGGAGCTGGTGGGGTGGTGAGATCACGGTCAGGTTACCTCGAAGCCTGGAGTAAGCCGTTGTTTGCTATCACTGACCCACTCATTGCCGAAGCTCTGGCCCTTCGAGAGGGTGCAGTTCTTGCTAATCTTCGAGGTTTCCAAAACATGGTGCTAGAGACTGATTGTCTGGAGGTAGTTAACCTCTGGAACTCTCGCCATGAATCTCGCTTGGTTGTGGCTCCAATTCTTCAAGATATTGGATAACTTGTGCTAAATTTTAGTTCGTTTAATATTCACCATTGTGTTTAGATCAGCTAATCATTTGGTATATCTGTGTGCGAAACGTGCTTGCTACCTGAGTAGTACGGATAGCTGGCTTGATTGTACCCTAAACTTTTTGGTCATCAGCATTCAGACTGATAGATCAGGTGTTGTTATTAATTAATAAAGCTTTTTAAGTTCCCCATAAAAGAAAAACTGAAGCGGTGGCTTCTCCACTCCAACGAATTGCAACGGACCATGAACCAAATAGTAATGTCTAAAAGCTTGGACTGGGCAGTGAAGTGAATCTTTCTTTCTTTACTCCTTTCGTCTTAAAACAGATGTGACGGATTATTAAATTTAAATGTTTAGATACATTTAAATTTAAATAAATTTTCGATATCTATTTTGAGACGAAGGAGGACTCATCAGTTTTTTTAAAGAAGAAAGGCAAGACAGCCCGTACAATGTCAGTGAATGGCCACAACGTCACACACACCCACACAGCGTCTCCCAGATCACACCACTGGCACGACACACGATACCTACAGCTGGCACCAAGAGAGAAATGACACGTGGACACGAGACAGAAGATCCGTGAGATTCCTGCCACATTTTCTAGTTTTGTGGAGATTATTCTTGATCTATAGTATGTAATGCTTCTTTGGGTTTTTCTTTGTTTCAGACTATTTTGTATTGTTTTATCGAATCTTAATAAGGAAGCGTGTATTGTTGTGCTTTTCGAAACCTCGAAGATTAGCAACACTATCTTAATTTCATCTAGTTTTATCTTGGTTAAGATAGTGTTGTAATGTTTTTCCATTGCATCAATTCAAAAGTCTAATAAATTTTCTTACATGGGTGTATTCATACATTTTTTCGAAAAGGGGAGAAAAGCCCCAGCATCTGCATCGATGTGATGCATATGGCTTTTATTAATAATTGAAAAAATTATTTCAATGAGTTCTTATAAAACTCACGGTTCATGGGTCATAAAGTGTTGATATTTGAATTAGCCATTTAAAGAAAGCAACTAGCAAGAAAAACCGACGCATCAACATAATATTCTATTATCAAAATATCAACCGTACTGGCCAAATAAATAATGTGCAACCATTTCCGAACTAGCAACCGGTAGCTATTGTCGGCATGTGCTCCTCCGCCTCAAGAAAATACCACATATGAATCCAGAGCTTTGTCAAGGGAAAAACATGCATAAAAGAAGAGTTGGATGCCCCTGTTGAATACAAAATAGTTTCTTTCATGCCATATGGCTAGAGCGAAGCGCAAAAACTCACTCATTTGTATTTTATCACATTTTTCTAGTTCATTTAGTTCTTAATTTTTTTGGGTGCTATATTAAAAGCCATATGCACAATACACCATATAATTTTCGCAAACGGGCACCTAATGAATAGGTGTTGTATAGTTTCATCTTGTCATAAAAACAACACATCTTACTTCCTTGATAATTTCTTTTAGCCATATTATCCCTAGTTTGTAAGACTCTTATGATTTAGGCGTTCTCAATACATTTTGATGCATCTAATCCCTAATTTCTTTTAGCCACCTCATTTTGATGCATCTAAACCTTCATTTTGAAGGGAAAAAAATTATGTAGAAACCTCAATACATTTTGATTGGATTTTAGTTGTCTAGCTTCTACTTATTCCCGATAGCGTACTTGAATTTCCTCAAATTTTCCGTCTTCATTTACATTTCCCTTTTTTTATTTCTACTAGCAAATGTGCCCCCTGAGTTGCTACGGGTTATTTTTCTGGATTTATTTTTCTAGAAACTGTTGAAAATGAAATAGTAGGTGCTCTCAATGTGGAAGACCGAGCCCTCGCTGGTCTTGTCGAGGATCTTGATGGAGATGTTGGTGTCGAGGTCCAATTCGAGGATGTCGCGAGAGGCTGATGACAGCTATAGCCATCAAGCTCACCCGTATGACTGTATTCAAGACCTCCATCATCAGCTCCTCTCTCTACTTTGAGTCTGTAATTTCTTGAAGGTCTGTGCAACAACTTGTAATCCTCGATCTCCTATCACATCTCTCTCATGTTAACTAAGTTTCACAAGGAAAAAAAATTATGAACACACGTTCGAGAAAGCTTATCTAACCTCCAGGAAAGATAGCAAAAAAAACATGTAAGATAATCTGCCATGAAATTCGTTCAGAACTTCCAGATTTTGACAGCGCTGGACTAATTGACAGTGATCATCCATGGTAAGGAATGTAAACTGAAGGTCCAACTTCTTGAGTGCAGCGCCATATGGAAATAGTACCTACATCTCATTTGTTCCCATGTAGATCAAACTCAAGCGCTACATCGCAGGAGGGAAATAGTATTTCTTGTAAGAACTAAAAATTCTGAAGGCCATAGATCGTCAAGAATTATGACCAATCTACGAAATTCCAATGATAATCGAACAAAGGAAATAAAAACATAACAGAAGAGGAAAAAAGGGGAGAGAAACATAGACTGTAAATGTTTGTGTGGTGGTCAGGTGGAGCAATCTGATAAAATGTCGGATCCGCTGGCTGCATGCCTTGCTTTTCTTCTCGTTGGCGTCGCAAATCGGAGAGAGTAGCTTCTGTCCTGGTGGTGCACTCTGCAGCTCGCGCCAATTAACTAAATCTCATGCCAAGATATCTAGGTCGTAGTTGCAAGTCAGCACAACCAGCATGGAGAGATGTCAGAAGCACACGGAGACAGCGGTGCGGGAGCAGGTGCAGCGGTGGAAAGTGCTAGAGATGGAGGGGATCTAGGGCGTCCTCGAAGAGGCTGGGAGCTCGCAGGGGACCACAACAACGATCGGAGGCCATGGCACCGCTAGAGGACGCTGGAAGGACATGGGTGCCTTGACCGAGAGAGGATGCGTCTAGCATATGAACTTCTCACAAAACAGTCCCTGGCCACATGCCAAGAAGGGGAGGGAAAAGGCGCCAAGAACGGCAACGGGGCAGGGGATGTAGAACACCGGGGTGGTTGTACACGTACTCCTGAGCGACGCACAACTGCAGCTCTCGACGTCGACGGACAGTGTAGCTGGTCTGAGCATAGCGAACCGCATCAAGTGCCTGCCCTCCAAGGGCACAGAGCAATACGCAGCGCCGCCAGCCGCATGCGATGTCGGGGATAGGGAAGGAACCGCTGGTGGATCTCTACGAAGAGGACGGCGCCACCAGTGGATCTTGAGGCAGAGGACGGCGCCTCGCAGCGCCTCCGGCCGCGCACGATTCAAGGGATGGGAGCGCGCACGATCCAGTGGATTGGGACAGCGCCTTCGGTGGAAATCCTCTCTCCCACCTCACTCCCGCAAGCTCGCGCCGCCGGCAGGTCCCCTCTTCTGCAGCACATCCTATCCCCTGCCTGGCCCATGCCCTCCATGCCTATGCCTCTTCCACGTCGGAGTTCCCTTTCTGCAAACCAGCGCGAGCTCCGCATCCAGTGCTCTGCCTCGTCTGCGCGCTCACATGTGAGATGCACGCCCTCGGACATCCTGCGCCGGGGATTTCACTCCGTCGATGGGACATCGACCAGAGAGCAGAGAGGAAGAAAAGGGAAGGGGAGGTGTCGGTCGAGCTCGACAGGGGAAGGAAAAAAACCGTGGGATGGTGATGGGGATTGGTGTGTGGGAACGAACATGACAGGGCCGCCGCCCGTCTAACCCCTCCTCCCGCACTCCTCCTCTCCCTCCCCGTCGCCGTCGGCGGGAGCCGTCGAGCGAAGCTCGGTGCTGGCGGCGGCAGGTTTGTCTTTCCCCGGCGCCTGGAGGTTCTCGCGGGGAGGATGAGACAGGCGGCGGTGTGCTGCTGCGCCATGGGCAGAGCCCGGCCAGGCGGCGGTGGGGCGGCTCGGCGGCGACGTCCTGGCAACGGTGGACTGCGGCGGGGCGGCTCCTGGTCGGCGGCGGCTCGCCCTGCTGTGGCCGACCGCGCGGCCAGATCTAGGCCCGATCTGGGTTGGGCGGGCTGGCGTCGTAGCCCACTGGCGGGAGGCAGCCATGGAGGGCTGCGGCTGGCGGCGGAGGCGACAGTGGTCTGCAAGGTCGGTGCAGCGACCCGGGACAGCACAGAGGCGGAGGTGCGCTGGCCCGCTCTAGGCCTGCACGGGCCAGATCTTGGCCGGTTGGGCTGCTGTTTTCTGACCCGGGCCAGGCGGGCCTAGGTCAGGAGCGTGCCCCGCAGGCCAGGTAGGTCTGTTGGCTGAAAAGGCTCAGCCCTCTGTCTTGTCTGTGTGGCCTGTATCCGAGCCAGGTGGGCTTGGGTTCGGCGCTGGCGGCCTCCTTCCGTTGGTGAGCTCGAGATGGCCAATTCCCGATCTGCTCGGCGGGGCTCTGGCCTCTTCTCAGACCGGCGGTGGTCCGGTTGGCCCGGGTGACCATGGTGGTGATGGCGCTGCTACTTGGCGGTGGGGATCTGTAGTGGCGGCGGATTCACTGGTGGACGAAGGAGTAGGGACTAGGGCTTGGGTTGGTGGCAACGGTGGCACCCTTGCTGCAGTGTGGCCGCAGGGCTTCACGAGTCTAGTTGGGCTCGACCAGGCCAGAGAGGGCCCGGTTTGCCCCTGCTGCTACATCCGGTCGGCTATCGCCTTCGGGCGGTGAAGGTAGTTCCCCCGCGCGTGTTACTGTATCGTCGACCTAGCTGAAGTTTCTTCTTTTTCGGTCGTTCTAGCCTCACATCGTCGGTCACGGTGAGACGACGGTGGTGACTACAAGACCGTGGTGGCGTGTGCTGGTGGGCGGCGAGCTTGGTGGAGCCATGCGGAGCATCCGAGAGTGTGGTTTTTTGAGGGGTCAGGAGAAATCCTTGTCATCTTGACACCGATGCGGTGACGCCTGTGGGTGTCATCGTCCTTCTTGAAGGGCATCGGGTGTATCTTTTCCCCACCTCTCGTAGCGTATCAGGGGAAACCCTAGGACTAGTCCGGGCAGCAGCGTCGTGGTCGTCGCTTCCCTCTTGGGGGTGTTGCTTGGTACGTGACGCTTCAGAGCGCTAGGAGAGCGGTGGAATTCTCTGGAGGGCGCAGCGGTGGCGGGTCACCCTCGTTTTCGTCGAGTCACTGTTGTCGGCTTTGTTTTCTCTTCTTTTTCTTCTTCTTTTTCTTTGCTTTTATTTTGGACGTTGTGCTGTCTGGCCCAGCAGTGGTCTCAATCGGTTGCTATATTAATATAGCTGGGCGAAAGCCTATTTCAAGGAATGAACATGACAGGGGATGGAGCGAGCGGGGAGAAGTTGATCTGGCGGTGGCACAACACCTAGTAAATCCAAACTACAACTGGAAATAAAAAAGTGGCCGTTTGGTTTTTTTTCACGTTCTCACTTAACGGTGACAGTGGGGTTAATTACTACGTTGATAGAGGGGTAAACCTGTCTAAAAAAGTGTTGGACCGGAAGAAACACTTCGTGCTTTATTATTACTAGGAAACATGTCCGCGCGTTGCTGCGCCAAGAGCAAGATCGTTGACTAGTGAATCGATCGATTTAATTGATTTAGTTAAATATTCTTTATACCACAAGAATTTAATTTTGTTATTGTTTAAAACAAACTCTCCAAAAAGAAATAATGAACTTTCAGACTAATAAACTCCAATTTGTTGGACAGTCGAGTGATGTATTTATACCTAATAAAAAGGATCCTTTGACTCGTTCCTCGTGCTTATATTCAGATAATCATACTCCTTGTTAATATTGAGATTATGCTACTGCTAAATATCTTTATTTCACGACTTAAAAGACATGTTGCAGTCAAATTCTTAGTGCCGCAATTCTCGAAATAGGCTTTCGCCCCGCTTTATAAATAAAGCAACGTCCACAAACAAGTTCATACAACATCCAAGAGGGACGCAGCCAAACATAAAAGAAAAGGGGATGACGGTCCGCTGGGGCCACAGCACATAAAAGCCCAAACGCAAAGCAAAAAAGGTACGATGAGGCGACTGGAGGGACACTCAAGCCACCGAAGGGGTCGACGGGGCAGGGGCCGAGAGGGGGAGCGCCGCTGTCCTCAAGGTCCGAAGAGTGTCGTCGAAGGTCGACCGGTCACGCTGCCGCACCAGGGGAGTCCACTGCTGAAGGAATCCAAGAAAGGAAAAAACCGGGTCAGTCACACGGGATGGGAAGATCTTCTCAATCACCATCTTGTTACGCACATTCCACAGGGTCCAAGAGATGCCTGCAAACACTAGCGAGAAGAGGCGGCGCCCTCCTCTGGCCCTGTTTGCCTGGGTTCGCAGGAACTCCCCAAGCTCCTGCGCCTGCCACGCAGGCCCCAGAACCTCCTGGACAAAGGACCAAAGAGCCCGCGCCGCCGAGCAGGAGAAAAAAATATGTGCACATGACTCCGGAGTCCCACATAGGGGACATAACCCGGAGCCCTGGCCGTGGCGCTTGGCCACCTCGACCCCCGAGGGTAGCCTGTCCCGAAGGAGCTGCCAGACGAAGATCCTAATACCAAGTGGAAGGGGGGCCTTCCACAAGGGGGAGGTCCAGGGCAGCTCCGGACCCTGGAATAGGGCCCGGTACGCTGATCTCACTGAGAACTCCCCGGACGGCAGCAGCTGCCACATGGGCGAATCCGGGGACGTTGCCAAGGCTGCCGGGAGGGAGCCCCGAAGCTGCAGCAGGTCCGCGGCTTCGTCCACGCTGAGGTAGCGCCGGAACTGGAGGGTCCAGTGACCATCGCCAAAGGCCTCCGCCACCAGCGCCGCTGGGGAGGAGGAGATGGCAAAGAGCCCGGGGTACTGCACCCCCAGCGGGACTGGGAGTAGCCACGGATCGAGCCAGAACCGCACTCCACGGCCACTCCCCACCCCAAAGGACACTCCCAGGCCAATGAAGTGTTTGATTTCCTGGATGGCTCTCCAGAACTGAGAGCCTTCCCGCCTCTCGCACGCCAAAAGGGGTCGACCCCAGAGGTACTTGGCCTTGATGAGCTGCAGCCAGAGCCCTCCATCATCCCTAAGGATGCGCCACACCCACTTCAGCATCAGCGCTACATTAAAGCGCCACGAGTCAAGGGTCCCTAAGCCCCCAAGACATTTGGGGGTGCAAACATCTGCCCATTTGACCATATGATATTTCTGATGGCCGTCCCTTGCGGCCCAAAAGAACCTAGACAACTCCTTGGCGAAGTCGGCATGGGTCCCCTCAGGCAGCAGGTACAGGCCCATCTGGTACATGGGCAGGCTCGAGAGACATGAGTTAATCAGTATGGACTTTCTCCCCTTGGTCGTAAGGCGTGCCCGCCAGGGTTCCGCTCGCGAGCGTACCCTCGAGACCAAGGGAGCCAGATCCCTGATCAAAACCCTAGTCTCCCGGATGGGGAAACCCATATAGGTAATAGGGAAGTCAGCCAGCTTACAATTCAGGTTATCAACTATCCGTTGACGATCCGAGTCGGAGTACCCCAGAATCATCACCTCGCTCTTGTCGAAGTTGATCGTCAGCCCGGACAAAGACTCGAAACACAGAAGCAGGAACTTCAAGTTAATAATGTCCAGGTCCGAGCCCTGAACCATGATCATGGTGTCATCGGCGTACTGGAGGTGGGAAATACCCCCACCCGGGATCAGATGGCCCACCACCCCCGAGATGTGGCCAGCTACTCTGGCCCTATCCAAGATCTCAGCCAGGGCGTCCACCGCCGCGTTGAACAGGAGGGGGGAAATAGGGTCCCCCTGCCTGACCCCGCAGGATGGGCGAAAGTAAGGGCCAATCTCCCCGTTGATGTTGATCGCCGTCTGCCCACTCATCACAAACTGCATGATCCAACGGATCACTCGGTCATCAAAACCCCGCCTCTCCAGCACCAACCTCAAGAAGGCCCAGTCCAAGCGGTCATAGGCCTTCTGGAAGTCCAGCTTGAGAAAGACTCCTCGCTGACGTTGAGTCTTGACTTCATGAATAATTTCATGGAAGGCCAGGACGTCGTCATGGATGAGGCGTCCCTTTAAGAAGGCGAACTGAAGGGGGTGGGTCAGCCGCTCCAACACCGGAGCGAGACGGAGAGCACAGACCTTGGCGAACAAGCGCTGGATGACGTTAATCACAGTAATCGGGCGGAATTGGCGGATGTCCGTGGCCCCCACTACTTTGGGGATCAGGGTAATAGCGCCGAGGTTCAGGCGAGACATCACCAGGGTTCCAACATAGAATTCCTGGAACATCTGGAGAACAACCGGCTGAAGCTGAGGCTAGAAGGTCTGGAGGAAGCCCACGGGTAACCCATCAGGACCCGGGGCCGAGCCATCCTTCATGGACTTCAGGTCCGCCGTCACCTCCTCCGCGAGAAAAGGTCGGGTGAGGACCTCATTCTCCCTCTGGGAGACCAGCGCGGCCTCCGACCAGAAGTCCGGGGCCAGCGAGATACCCGAAGGCTGGGCCGCCGAAAAGAGGCCCCGGTAGAAGGAATAAATATGGGCGGAGAGTGCCTGTGGGGATTCCAACAGGTCCTCGCCCGCCCAAAGGCAGGGGATCAAACACTTCCTCCTCCTACCGTTCGCAATGGCATGGAAGTAAGCCGTGTTAGATTCCCCTTGGACCGTCCAGTTCTGGCGGCTCCGCTGCCGCCAGAACGCCTCCTCTCCCTTATAGATCTCCATAATGGAGGTCTCCAGGGAGTACCTCTGGGACCACTCCTCGGCCGAGAGGCCGTGGAGGTCAGCCTCCCGATCCAAGGATTGGATCGCCCCTAGAATCGACGCGTTCTGGGCACGAAGGTCCGCCCCCATATTAGCCCCCCAACCCCTCATGAACTGGCGAGAAATCTTGGCACAATGGTGCCAGATGTCAACAGCACAGTAGACACGTGGGACCAAGGCGGACGCAGCTATCCACCTAGACCGTACCGCCTCCACAAAGCCCTGTTTCTGTAGCCATAAGGACTCGAAGTGGAAGCGGTTCGATCTAGGAGGCCGACCTCCTCCGGACGAGAAGAGGAGCGGGGTATGATCGGACCCAATCCTAGTGACCGCCTTCAACGCACACAGGGGGAAGGCCACCTCCCACTCAACAGAAACAAAGACGCGGTCGAGGACGCTGCGGATAGGCTGGAGCTGCTTGTTTGTCCGCGTATATCTAGCGCCCACCCGCACAATCTCGCGGAGAGCGAGATCAGCGATGCAGTCGTTAAACATACGCATCCTAGGGAGGTCCACGTTCGCCGAGCTCTTGTCTTGGACCGAGCGGATCAGATTGAAATCGCCAGCTATCACCACCGGGATATCAGTCTGTTCCACCTTGGACTTGAGCTCTAGCAAAAACTCCGTGGACCTCCGATGATCCGTGGGGCCATAGACAAAAATCACCTCGAATCTGAAGTGAGTCTGTCTATGTGTGAGGGCCATGCTCACGAAGAAGTCCCCGCGGTCCATATCGTATATCTCAAAGGTATCCTCCTTCGCTCCCAGGAGGATACCCCCCGAGTGGCCAGAAGCAGGGAGCCAGGACCAGGAGAACTTGCAGCGGCTAAGGGCTTCCAACTCGGAAATGGAGAAGTCTTGGCGAATCGTCTCCTGGAAGCCAACAATATCCGGCAGCTCCTGGCGGATGTAGTCCTTGATTTGGCGGCGCCGGCCCTCGTGGCCGAACCCCCGGATGTTCCAAATGAACATCCGGAAGGCTCTAAGGATGTCCATCAGGATCCTTAGGCCGGGGCGGTCCCCTTAGTGGGGACCGAACGGGCGCGGGGGGAGGGGGACGGGGCGCAGCTGCCTTGGGAGGTCTCCCACATGGCCTAACCGCGGAGGTAGGCGTCTGGGCGATCTCCCGCACATCAGGGGCGGGAGGGGTTCCCCACTGGGGTCAGGCCCGTTGGGCATGTCCTCGGTAAGGATCCGGGAGCGTTCCCGCTCCCGGGCGTCACGCGCCCGGGCAGCAGCGATCGCCCCCGCATACCCCTCCCGCGCCTTAATTGTAGGGGTTCGTAGCATGGAAAACAAAAATTTTCTATCGCATACAAACAAACAAGCCAAGATCTATCTACTAGATTGTAGCAACGAGTCGATGGAATAACTTACCCTTGAAGATTCCAAAGCGGTTAACGAGAGCAGATTCTCGTGGGTGATGTAGTCGTACACTTCCGATCTCAAGATCGCGTAGACGATCCTTCCGGCGCCACGTTCCGGCAGCGCTCCCGCAGTCGGTCACACGTTCGGTACTCGACGAAGACCTTCCTCTCCCTTGTTCCAGCAGGCAGCGGAGGTTGTAGCACTCTCCTCGCGATTCCGGCAGCACAACGGCGTGGTACCGGAAGTAGAGGGAAGATCCCGCAGGGCTTCGCCTTAAGCCGGAGCGAGTATGGTGGATTATGGGAGAGAGCTATTAGTGGTCTAGAGATTAGACACACCAATTAGAAGGCTCTAAACCGCAGGCTAAAGCAATTAGAAGCTCTAAACCAAAACGGCTCTAAACCGGAGATTAGAGGTAGAAACTTGTGTGTCTAGAGGAGGAGGCCCTGCCCCTCCTTTTATAGGTGGAGGGGCTGGCGCGCCAGGGAAGGGGAGGGGAGTCCCTCCCCAACTCGGCCTAGGCTGGCCGCCGGCTTGGAGGAGAGGGACTCCTCCTCCAAGTTGGTTTCAACCTCCTCTTGCTTGTTTCCCACAGTTTCCTGTTTCCCACAGTTTCCTGTTTTCCACAGTTTCCTGTTTTAGCCGTTTGACTTTCAAACTGGCAGTTTGACTTTTCAGTTTTTGGAACAGCAAGAACACTTAGTACATGATGCAATCATTCAATGACACATTCATGTACCCTCTCCCCTCGGAGTGCCGGACAATCCGGAACCTTCTAGAACATTCCCGATGAAAACACCGGAATCATTCCCAAACTCCGAAACGGGACTTTCCTTATATGAATCTTATTCTCCGGACCATTCCGGAACACCTCGTGATATCCCGGATCCCATCCGAGACTCCGAACAACATTCGGTCTCTTTCTCATAATACCATAACTACTCAAAACAACGTCGAATCCTTAAGTGTGTCTCCCTACGGTTCGTGAATTATGCGGACATGATCGAGACACTTCTCCGAACAATAACCAATAGAGGAATCTGGAAATTCATATGGCTCCCACATATTTCTACGATTACTTTGCGATCGAATGAACCACTTACATACGATACCAATTTCCCTTTGTCTCACGATAGTTTACTTATCCGAGGTTATGATCGTCGGTATCTCTGCATACCTAGTTCAACCTCGTTACTGATAAGTACTCTTTTCTCGTTCCCGTGATATGTGATCCCTTGTGAGCCAGTCACATGCTTGCAAGCTAATTGGATGACATTCCACCGAGAGGGCCCAGAGTATATCTATCCGTCATATGGATGGACAAATCCCACTCTTGATCCATGTGTTTCAACCAATACTTTCTGAACACTCAATGCCACCTTTATAGCCACCCTGTTACGGTGTGGTGTTTGATGACATCAAAGCATCCATCCGGTAAAGGTGATATGCATGATCTCATGGTCGAAGGAATTAGGTTACTATGTATCAGAAAGCATATAGCAATTGAACTAATGAAATGACTTGATCTTTGTGCTACGCTTATCTATAGGAGTATGTCCATCACATCATTCTCCTAATGATATGACCCTGTTGTTAATAACATATCTATGTTCATGATCAGGAAACCATGATCATATATTAACCAACAAGCTAGTTTAACAAGAGGCTTTACTAGGGACTCTTATTTTAGTTTACAAATCACACAAGTATTAATGTTTCCGGTTAATACAATTATAGCATGGTATGTAAACATTTATCATAAGTGTGAAGATATGATAATAACCACTTTATTATTGCCTCTTGGGCATATCTCCAACAGTCTCCCACTTGCACTAGAGTCAATAATCTAGTTTCAAACCTTAGTGTATTAAACACCTATGGCTTTCCAGTGTTGTATGTACACGATTGCTAGTGGTCAACTGATCTCCGGATCTGACACTTCCAGGTCCGTGTGTAATTGCATGTCTTTGCGTCTCTACGCATCACTCATTCTCTAATGAGATGGCTTTGTATAAATTTGGTCTTTCGGTGTGACCTTTAGCTCTTTGGGGTTAAAACATGTTGATAATATTCTCGCACAATATATCTTCATAGTATTATCCCACTGTGAACTACACCTATCAAACTACTTGACACAAATGCCCTCTTTTGCTGCTAAAATAGCAGTCATATACTTAGCCTTTTGTTGTAGTATCTGTCACAATGTCTTAACTTTGGAACTCATCCAAATCCATTATGGAACTCACTTTCCATTATATTGTGCCACCCTTAGTTTAGATTGAGATAAACTTAATTTGCACTTTGTGACAAAACTAGTATCAATGTAGTACTTTTACAATGAACTAACCATCTATTTGTCACTTCTACAAATATTATACTCTTAGTTCTTCCAAAAGATCATAAGAATATCCTTACTATTGTCCAATGATCATCTTACGAATCATTCTGGTATATGCTCACAACATTTAGAGCATAGGACATATCTGGATTTGTACATATCACAGTATGATTGATATAAATACTCTTTGTGATTTCATACATCAAGTATCAATCTATACTTGATTATTTGTTTCACTTTACCAAATGTCAATACACTTGAATATATCATCAACATTGAACTCATTCAATCCTTTCTGTGCGACAAGAACCTCTCTTGTAGTTTCTATATTGAACTCATTCAATATCTTGTCTATGTACTTCTGGCACAACCATATTAGCGTCTATTGATGCCAAATATTTGGGTTTTGCCTAAGTCTTTCATCGGGATGAAATTCTTAATATGTGTTAATAAAAGATACATTATTTCCAATCAACAATATGTCTTCCACATAATGTATTAGAAACATGTCTTAGCGCTCCCACTTAATTTCTTGCAAATGCAAGCATCTTCATTGTCTCTAATGAACGTTTAAACTCCTTTAACAGTTTCATCATAGTGAAGATTCCAACTCTGCGATGCTCACTTTAACCATTGAAGTTTGCATATGCTTTTAGCATCCTTTGAATTAACAAAACCCTATGGACCGTGTTATGCACTTGTCCTAGGTAACAATTATATTAGAAGAACTTGTTTTGTTTATTCAACTACCATATAACAAATTATATGTAGTGGTTGCTACATTAATCCGTCTAGACTAAATATCACTATGACAAATCAAATCTTGTCATAGTCAACCTTTGAACATTGTTGTGAACTCTTTCCCAACATGTCGACTATTTCATAGATGTGAAACATCCATGTCTATTTCTTTATAGATCCAAACACAACTGTAAGGTCTTACACCTTTCTCGAGGGTCCTTCAAGTTCAAAACCTGATTTCTCGTGTATGGAACTATCACGGATATTATGGCTTCAAGCCATTTGACGGAGTCAGGGCTCATCATTGCTTCTTTGCATGTAGTCGGATCATTATTGTTAAAAAATGATTTAACTCTCAAATCTTGGCATTTGATTGTTCATCCGACCTACTTGTTTTAATAGGAACTTAGATTTCCGTGACCACAACCTTTGAAGTACGCGAGCCATGAGCATTGTTTGCTAACTCCGGAACACTTTTCGGCGCTGCGCAACTTTGCACATATAGCTTAAGGTTCTTTTAACCTTATCAAAGTTCTATTGTCCTCCCACTTAACTTTTCACGAAAAATTCCTTCTCAAAGAAACTTGACGTTCTAAGAAACAAACACTTTTGTCTTCGGTGTTTATGGAGGAATACTTAACAGTTATACAAAGACAAGTTCATCCGACTTTGGTTGCACACATCTTTCTTATGCATAGCATACCAATGTTTTAAGAAAGGACTACTTGGGTTTTATCCCAAACCATAACATATGGTGTCATTTCAACGGATTATGATGGAGCTCTTTTCAGTGGAAAAAACGGTAATCTCTAAAGCTTTTAATCTTTAAAATATAATGGCAGTTTTATGAATTATACCTTTGATCTTACCATGTCAAACAAGGTTTAATTACATATCTCGAATCCTCCATACTCTTATGGTGTTTCAGGAAATGCAAATCCACGGAACGATTCCATAAATCTTAGGTATTATGCTAAACTCTGTAACTCAAATATCTTCCTTTATGATCTTATCATAAACTATTTATATTCTTGTTACAATGATTTTACACTTCATCTTGAAAGTCTTTGAACTCTTCAAATATTTCACACTTCATCCTTATTAAGTAAATATTCATATATTCACTCAAATTTTCGGAGAAAGCATATGAAGTTGAAATCCATCGCTCTTGACTACACATAATGGACTTCGTACAACAATATGTACAAGTTCCAATAAGCTAGTCATTCGTTCCCTTTTGGCCTATGAACGAAGTTTTAATTATCTCTAGGAAAGTTTCACAAGCGTTATTTGATCAAAATCAAAAGACTCCAAAATTCCATCCACATGGAGTTTCTTCATGTTTTCTTTCCAATATAATTTAAACGGCGATGTCACTTCCTAAGTGATCTTTCAATCAATTTGTCTTTCGACATTTTTAGCACTAGTTTTATGGATGTGATTTCTCCAACGAGATTTGTGAATCATCCATCTTTTATGGATTACAGCAATTATTTGAACAACCCTTTTGTTCTCATAATACCTGATAAAACAAACCTTGAAGACAAGCTTTGATGTTTAACGAGCAACACAATAACCCTTTATTTGTTCTCAATTAACATCATCACATATTCTTTTGCTAGTTACTTAGGCCATTGTAGTTCATGAATTGTGTTGTTTCGTATGACGATTCACACCAACAAATTCAGTATCAAACACTTAAGAACCACATTGTTTAATAAGCAAAGAATATAGCCATAACATGTATATCATCTATATACTTAAACTGAACAATTCTAGTCTTTTCTTTTATGCCATATATTTATGAGATTCTCTTTCAGTATTTCCTTTTCTGTTTGAAAGAATCTATCAACATCAACAGTGGAGTCATACATATGACATATAGTCCAAAGCGTGTATAGTTAAATACCAATGTCTTTGGACTTTGCACTTTGAAGTAGATCACCATCATCAAATGTTTGGTGTTCTTTCAAATTCCTTTCTTTAGTAATCTCTTGGTGTAGTAAACATTTTACCTACATCAAATATTCACCCTTATCATGGAATCGTCCATGATCAAGCTACTTTTAGCTTATAACGATGAATTATGAGTATAATGTTGCTATCCAAAAACCTTTTGGAGGATTAGGACAACAAGTGTCTCCAACCTTTTGAAAATTCTCATCAAAATATGAGAACATGAACTTTGCCATATTATACTCTATCATGTTGTAACCAAAACTTCGTTTCAGATATCACAATATCTTCCACACACCATGGTTTCTGAAACAATTCTTTCAGATCCTAGATAACCTTGATATTGAGACAATTCTTTGAATATCAAGAATCATAGAGACAAACATGATACTTATACACTAACACTTGGAATTGTTACTCTTGATTTAATACTAATTATTAAACTTCATGGAGTAACCGGAACTTACTGAAAGTTTGCAATAGGACTTTTAAACTTTAGATTAACACTTCAAAACAATACGATACCAGTTCGTAAAGTAACTAACCAGAATTCTATAGTTCTATCATCTCAATTATAACTAAGCGCAAGGTGGTAAACGGATGCCAATGACTACAACAACTATGCAAATTCACTTTGATTTAGTTTATGATAAATTGAGTTCTAATTAATAATTAAATTAATCTAGGTGAACTCCCACTCAAAACAATATCCCTCACATTGTTTTAGTGATCACACGAACCAAATCCACCACATCAAAACCGATCATCACGAGAGTTGATATAGCTTCAATGGCGAACAATCAACATGTTCATCATATCTACTATACGACTCATGCTCTACCTTTCGGTAATCCGTGTTCCTGAGGCCATGTCTGTACATGCTAGGCTCGTCAAGATCAAACCTTAGTTTCTGCATGAGCAAATCTGGCTTGCTCACGTTGTATACACTTGCAGAATCTAACACACCCGATCATCACGTGGTGCTTCGAAACAACAAGCTTTAGCAACGGTGCTAACTAAGGGTGAACACTTTATGACTTTAAATTCATGTGCATGAGGGATCATCTTATAATGCTACCATCGTCTACTAAGCAATACAAGATGTATAAAGGATTTGAAGGGAATATGCCCGAGAGGCAATAATAAAGTGGTTATTATCATATTCCTTGTTTATGATAAATGTTTATTTTGCATGCTATAATTGTATTAATACGGGAACGTTAATACATGTGTGTTTAATAAACAAACAGGAAGTTCCTAGTTATGCCTCTCTCATAAACTAGCTCGTTGATTAACAAGATGATCAAGGTTTCCTGATCATGGACATTGGATGTTGTTAATAACGGGGTCACAACATTAGTGTAATGGTGTGATGAACATTCATCCGAATTATAGCATTACGATCAAAGTCATTGAGTTTATATTGCTATAACAACTTACGAAGTGATCCTAATCCTTAGACCATGAGATCATGTCAATCACTAACACCAGAAGAGTTTCTTGATAACATCAAACGTCACACCGTAACAGGGTGATTATAAAGATGGATTCAGAACTAATAAAGTGTTATGTTGAGGCCCATGGATCGAGAGTGGAATTTGTTCATCCCGATGACGGATAGATATGCTCTGGGCCCTCTCG
Organism: Avena sativa; assembly: GCA_916181665.1. NCBI lineage: Eukaryota > Viridiplantae > Streptophyta > Magnoliopsida > Poales > Poaceae > Avena > Avena sativa. The sequence goes on from OV702280.1 coordinate 253,513,495, forward strand.
GTGATATCACATTGATTAGCTTGCAAGCAAGTGATTTGATCACTAGAATGTTATATCACGGGAACGAGAAAAGAGTACATGTCGGTAACAAGATCAAACTAGGTATGGAGATACCGATGATCGAATCTCGGACATGTAATATATCGCGAAACAAAAGGATTAAGATACTAGCGTAAAAGGTTCCGACGATCACAAGAAAGTCATCGTTGAATGTGTGGGAGTCAGTATGGGTCTCCAGATCCCGCTTCTGATTATTGATCCGAGAGGGGTCTCGATCATGTCCACATTATTCGCGAACCGTAGGGTGACACACTTAAGAGACACCGACATCCATTTGGAGCAAAAGTTTCATGCCAAAAAGAATAACAAGCGCAGGAATTTATTTCACTAGATACCGAAACGGGTTTTCGGGTGAAATTGCAGAAAGTGTTTCTGCATGTGAAATGAAATACTAGCAAGGGGTTATATGTGAATGTTTGTCATTAAAGTAATTGACGAAATTCTGAATAAATAAAAGGAGTTTTATTTAATGAGAGTTTGCATTAAATTTGGTGGAAATTTAATGGGAATTTGAGTGGGTTTTTGAGTGGAGAAAATTGAAGGGCCATTTTGTGAGTGGAGTGTCCACCCACATGAATGAGGGAGAGGTGGGGGCACCCTCCATGGACGGCGGCCATGCCCCCTTGGGCTGCCCCCCCCCTCCCCTATATAAGGAGCCCCTCCTCTCACTTCTCACTCACACCTCCTCGTGAAGGATCTCTCTCCCCCTCTAGAATTTATTCCCCATGGTCTCGGACTAGCGAGATACATGTTCCCGGTGGCTTTTCGGCAAGAAAGAGTTGTGATTCCGCTGCATCGCTGGAGCGAGGAGGCGGAGGTTGCTCGGTGCCTCGAACGTGTGTGCGAGCACGGATGCGCTGCTGTTTTGCGGCGCTAGGACTTCCTCTCGATCTTGAGATTGGCAAGAGATCGTCTACATCAACCACGAGTTTGGACTCGTTAAGCTTTGTCGGTCTTCAAGGGTATGTTCTCTACGGATATACATCCGCCCGTTGTTTGTATCTAGTAGATAGATCTTGGTACATAGTTGTTCCCATCGTAGGAAAATTTTTGTTTTCTATGCTGCGAACCCTACAGTGGTATCAGAGCCGGATCTATGCGTAGATACTTTGCACGGGTAGTACACATATGAGTATGTGGGCGATGATGATCATTTTATTGCTTCTTAGTTGTACTTTGGATATTGGTGGCATAGTGGGATGAAGCGGCCCGGACAAACTTTACATGTCCTCGCACATGAGACTTGTTCCACGCTTGACATGCAACTAGTTTTGCATAAGTGGCTAGCGGGTGTCTGTCTCTCCTACTATAGTCAATATCTAATTTGCAACGAGTTGTCAACAATTTGGTTATCCTCGTTGTGGTTCATGTTCGTAGGTAAGAACGGTTCTATCTTCGAAAGCCCTAAGCCACATAAAATTTGCAATGGATAAATTAGAGGCGTCTAGTTTAGATTGTTGCTGGGCTAGTGTTATGATATGGTGATGTTGTAAGTAGAAGTATGAGATGATACTCTTACAACATACATAACGTGTAAACTCCATAGACCTTGGATTTACACATAAAGGTATGATAGTGATCATACCACGGTGCACATGATAGAGATCATATGCGAGAACCATATCATTCCACTAATAAACATGTGATGTTTGATAGCATCTTATATTGCTTGTTTGGCGTTTTATTAGCATAATAAGATGATCCCTCATTTAGATATCAAGATAAAAATGTGTTCTTCCTTAAGTATGCACCGACAATGTTTCGTCGCTTCAAGACATCACGTGATGATCGGGTGTACTTGAATCCACGAGCATATCTCGGGTGTAAGACAGTTACACACGCGAATACTAAGGTTCTTACTTGGCGAGCCTAGCATGTACAGACATGGCCTCGGAACACGGACCGAAAGGTTAAGCATGAGTCATATGTTTTGATATGATGACCATATGGATGCTCGCCTTTGAAGCTACGCCGACTCACGTGATGATCGGACTTGGTGTAGTGAATTTGGTTCATGTAATCACCAAAAAGACATGAGGGATGTCGTTTTTGAGTGGGAGTTCATTTCTAATTTGGATTAGTAGAACTCAATTTATCATAAATTAAATCAAAGTGAATTTGCATAATTTGTTGTAGTCATTGGCATTTGTTCACCACCTTATGCATAGTTGTAATTGAGATAATAGAACTATAGAATTCTGGATATATACTTTACGAACTGGTATCGTATTGTGTTGAGTGTCAATCTAAAGTTTCAAGTCCTATTGCAAACTTTCAGCAAACTCTATTTACTCCGTGAAATTTAATAGTTGGTATTAAATCAAGAGTAACAATTCCAGTGTTAGTATCTTAAGTATCATATTTGCCTCCATGATTCTTGATTTAAATATCAAGATTATCTAGGAGCTGAAAGAATTGTTTCAGAAACCATCATGTGTGGCAGATATAACGATATCTGGAACAATGTTTTGGTTGCAATATGATAGAGTATAATATATGTTCTCATATTGGATGAGAATTTACGAAGGTTGGAGATGCTAGACATCCTGATCATCCAAAAGGGTTTTGGAAAGTAATGTTATACTCACGATTCTCCTTTATAAGCTAAATTGGCTTAATCATGAAAGTCGTCATGATAAGGATGAATAGAAGATGTATGTAAAGTGTTTACTACACTAAAAGATTACTAAAGAATGGATTTTGAAAGAATACCGATCATTTTGATGATGGTGATCTACTTCAAAGTGCAAATCCAAAGGTATTATTATTTGAATATACACGCTTTGGACTATGTGTCATGTATATGGAGCCACTTTTGATGTTGATAGATTCTTTTAAAAGGAAAAGGAAATGCTGAAAGAGAATCTATAAAATATATTTGTCAGAAAATAAAAGATTGGAAATATCCAATTTAGGTATATAAATGATATACATGTTATGGTTGTATTCTTTGCTTGTTAAACAATGTGGTTCTTGGGTATTGGATACCGAATTGGTTGGTATGAAATTTCATACAGAACGACGCAATTCATGAACCACAATGGCCTAAGTAACTAGCAAGAGATTATATGATGATGTTCAGCGAAAACAAACAAATCGTTGTCTGTATTTCTCGTTGACATCAAAGCTTGACTTCAAGATTTGTTTTAATAATTGTTATTTGAATCAGGTATTATGAGAACAAAGGTTGTTCAAATAATTACCGTATTCCATATAAGATGGATGATTTACAAATCTAGTTGGAGAAATCACATCCATAAAACCTAATGCTAAAATGTCGCAAGACAAATGATTGAAAGATCACTTACGAAGTGACATCGCCGTTTAAATTATATTGGAAAGAAAACATGAAGAATCTCCATATTCATGAATTTTTGGAGTCTTTGATTTGATCAAGTGACGCTTGTGAGACTTTCCTCGGGATAATTAAAACTTCGTTCAAAGGCCAAAGAAGAACGAACGACTAAAATATTGGAATTTATACATATCGATGTATGTAGTCCATTATGTGTAGTCATAAGCGATGGGTTTCAACTTCATATGCTTTCTCCGGAAATTTGAGTGAATGTTCACTTAATGAGAAAGAAGTATGAAATATTTGAAAAACGTTTCAAAGACTTTCAAGATGAAGTGAAAATCATTGTAATAAGAAAATAAATGGTTTATGATTTTATCATAAGGGATTTATTTGAGTTACAAGTGTAACAAGAAAAATAAATGAATTATGATTTTATCATAAAAGGGATTTATTTGAGTTACAAGTTTAGCAAAACACCTAGATTTACATCTCCCGAAACACCATAGGAATATGGAGTGTTTGAGATTTGTAAGGAAACCTTGTTTGATATGGTTGGATCAAAGGTGTTATTTATAAAACTGCCATTATGTTTTAAAAGATTAAAGCTTTAGAGACTACCGCTTTTACACTGAAAAGAGCTCCATCTTGATCCGTTGAAATTACACCATATGAGTTATGGTTTGGGGTAAAACCCAAGTTGTCCTTTCTTAAATTTTGGTATGCTAAACATAAGTAAGATGTTTACAACCAAAGTCGGATGAGCATGTCTTTGTAGGTTATTTCGAATAACAATTGGTTATTCCTCCATAACACCGAGGACAAAAGGGTTTGTCGCTTGAAACGTGAAGTTTCTTGAAAAAGGAATTTTTCGCAAAAGTTAAGTGGGAGGACAATAGAACTTTGATAAGGTTAACGAACCTTAGCTAAATGTGCTGAGTTGCGCAGCACCGGAAATCGTTCTGGAGGCTGCCATAATGCTCATAGCTTATGTGCCTCAAAGGTTGTGGTCACGGAGATCTAAGTTCCTATTGAACCAAGTCGGTCGAATAAATAATCAAATACTAAGATTTGAGAGTAAATCATTATTGTTTGACAATGATGAACCGACTATATGCAAAGAAGAGATGATGGGCCCTGACTCCGTCAAATGGCTTGAAGCCATAAAATCCGTGATAGTTCCATACACGAGAAATCAAGTTTTGAACTTGGAAGACCCTCCGGAAAGGTGTAAAAACCTATCGGTCGTATTTGGATCTATAAAGAAACAGACATGGATGTCTCACATCTATGAAATATTCGACATGTCGTAAAGTATTTTATGACAATGTTCAAAGAGTTGACTATGACAAGATTTGATCTTTCATAGCGATATTTAGTCTGAACGGATTAAAGTAGCAACCACTACATATAATATGGTATATGGTAGATGAATAAACAAAACAAAGTTCTTCTAATAGAATGGTTACCTAGGACGTGTACATGACACGGTCCAAAGGGTTTTGTTAAATTCAAAGGATGCTAAAAGGGCATGCAAACTTCAATGGTTGAAGTAAGCATCGCGGAGTTGGAATCTTCACCGTGATGAAAAAGGAGTTTTCATCTGGAGACGATGAAGATGCTTGCATTTGCAAGAAATTAAGTGGGAGCGCCGAGACATATTTCTAATACATTATATGAAGGACATCTTGTTGATTAGAAATGATGTATATTTTATTGACAAAGGTTAAGAATTTCATTTCGATGAAATACTTAGGCAAAACCCGAATATTTAGCATGAATGTCTATAGTGGATAGACTGTGACGCTAATATGGTTGTGCCAAATGTACATATATGAGATATTGAAGGAGTTCAATATAGAAACGACAAGAAACATTTCTTGTTGCATGGAAAGGAATTGAATCAAGATTCAAGTGTATCGACACTTGATAAGTGAAACAAGATTCAAGTGCTTTGACACTTGATGAGTGAAATCACGAGAATGTTTTGATCAATCATACCATGATATTTACACATCCAGATATGTCCTATGCTCTAAGTGTTATGAGCATATACCAGAATGAATCATAAAATGATCATTGGACGATAGTGAGGATATTCTTATGATCTTTTTGAAAGAACTAAGAATATATTTGTGTAGAGGTGACAAACAATTGCAAATAGTTCATTGTAAAGAGTTACATTGATACTAGTTTTGTCACAAGATACAAATTAAGTTTATCTCAATTTAAACTATGGGTGGCACAATGTAATGGAAAGGAGATTCCATGATGGATTTGGAAGAGTTCCAAAGTTAAGACACTGTGACGAATACTACAACAAAAGGCTAAGTATATGACTGCTATAGTAGCAGCAAAGGAGGGAATTTGTGTCAAGTAGTTTGTTATCAAACTAAGGTGTGGTTCGCAACGGTCTAACACTAAAGATATATTGTATGACAATAGTATCGATGTGTTTTAACCCCAAGGAACTAAAGGTCTCACCAAAAGACCAAATCTATACAATGCCATCTCATTGGAGAATGAGTGATGCGTGGAGACGCAAAGACATGCAAATACACACGGACCTGAAGCGTCAGATCCGTAGATTATGTTAACCACTTGCAATTGCGTATATGGAACACCAGAAAGCCATAGGTGTTCAATACGCAGAGTTTTCAAACTAGATTATTGTCTCTAGTGCAAGTGGGAGACTGAAGGGAATATGCCCGAGAGGCAATAATAAAGTGGTTATTATCATATTCCTTGTTTATGATAAATGTTTATTTTGCATGCTATAATTGTATTAATACGGGAACGTTAATACATGTGTGTTTAATAAACAAACAGGAAGTTCCTAGTTATGCCTCTCTCATAAACTAGCTCGTTGATTAACAAGATGATCAAGGTTTCCTGATCATGGACATTGGATGTTGTTAATAACGGGGTCACAACATTAGTGTAATGGTGTGATGAACATTCATCCGAAGTATAGCATTATGATCAAAGTCATTGAGTTTATATTGCTATAACAACTTACGAAGTGATCCTAATCCTTAGACCATGAGATCATGTCAATCACTAACACCAGAAGAGTTTCTTGATAACATCAAACGTCACACCGTAACAGGGTGATTATAAAGATGGATTCAGAACTAATAAAGTGTTATGTTGAGGCCCATGGATCGAGAGTGGAATTTGTTCATCCCGATGACGGATAGATATGCTCTGGGCCCTCTCGGTGATATCACATTGATTAGCTTGCAAGCAAGTGATTTGATCACTAGAATGTTATATCACGGGAACGAGAAAAGAGTACATGTCGGTAACGAGATCAAACTAGGTATGGAGATACCGATGATCGAATCTCGGACATGTAATATATCACGAAACAAAAGGATTAAGATACTAGCGTAAAAGGTTCCGACGATCACAAGAAAGTCATCGTTGAATGTGTGGGAGTCAGTATGGGTCTCCAGATCCCGCTTCTGATTATTGATCCGAGAGGGGTCTCGATCATGTCCGCATTATTCGCGAACCGTAGGGTGACACACTTAAGAGACACCGACATCCATTTGGAGCAAAAGTTTCATGCCGAAAAGAATAACAAGCGCAGGAATTTATTTCACTAGATACCGAAACGGGTTTTCGGGTGAAATTGCAGAAAGTGTTTCTGCATGTGAAATGAAATACTAGCAAGGGGTTATATGTGAATGTTTGTCATTAAAGTAATTGACAAAATTCTGAATAAATAAAAGGAGTTTTATTTAATGAGAGTTTGCATTAAATTTGGTGGAAATTTAATGGGAATTTGAGTGGGTTTTTGAGTGGAGAAAATTGAAGGGCCATTTTGTGAGTGGAGTGTCCACCCACATGAATGAGGGAGAGGTGGGGGCACCCTCCATGGCCGGCGGCCATGCCCCCTTGGGCTGCCCCCCCTCCCCTATATAAGGAGCCCCTCCTCTCACTTCTCACTCACACCTCCTCGTGAAGGATCTCTCTCCCCCTCTAGAATTTATTCCCCATGGTCTCGGACTAGCGAGATACATGTTCCCGGTGGCTTTTCGGCAAGAAAGAGTTGTGCTTCCGCTGCATCGCTGGAGCGAGGAGGCGGAGGTTGCTCGGTGCCTCAAACGTGTGTGCGAGCACGGATGCGCTGCTGTTTTGCGGCGCTAGGACTTCCTCTCGATCTTGAGATCGGCAAGAGATCGTCTACATCAACCACGAGTTTGGACTCGTTAAGCTTTGTCGGTCTTCAAGGGTATGTTCTCTACGGATATACATCCGCCCGTTGTTTGTATCTAGTAGATAGATCTTGGTACATAGTTGTTCCCATCGTAGGAAATTTTTTGTTTTCTATGCTGCGAACCCTACAGGATTAACATCACATGCAATTCAATAATATGTGATATGATATGGCCTTTCTTCTTTGTGCTTCCGATCTCCATCTTCTAGCACGAACATGATCTCCATCATCACCGGCATTGCATCAAGGTCAATGATGCTTCTCCATGGTTGTCGTCCACCGGCTTCAACTATTACAACTACTTTGAATAGACACGCGGGTCTTAACATAAATTAAAGACAACCTTATGGCTCCTGCCGGTTGCCAACTTACAATAAGGAACATTGCATACATCAAATATAATCACAATCATGGCCATATCACATCACTGCACACCCCTGCAAAACAAAGTTAGACGCCTCTACTTTCTTTGCATGTTTTACGTGGTTTGGGGCTGTTAATAAGTGTCGTTCTAACTTACGAACAAGAACCACAACATTGATACTAGTATTGTTAATCACCCGTTGTAAATTGGATCTTAACTATGCTAGGAGAAACAGGCACCCGCAAAGCCACTTATGCAATACAAGTTGCATGTCAAGCGTGGAGCAAGTCTCATGAACGATGTCATGTAAGGTTAGCCTGGGCCGCTTCATCCCAACATACCGCAAGATGCAAAGTACACAAGAAGCAATCAACAATAAAAGCATCAACGCCCACAATGACCATTGTGTTCTACTCGTGCAACAGATCTACATATAGACACGACTCTGATACCACTGTAGGGGTTCGTAGCATGGAAAACAAAAATTTTCTATCGCATACAAACAAACAAGCCAAGATCTATCTACTAGATTGTAGCAACGAGTCGATGTAATAACTTACCCTTGAAGATTCCAAAGTGGTTAATGAGAGCAGATTCTCGTGGGTGATGTAGTCGTACACTTCCGATCTCAAGATCGCGTAGACGATCCTTCCGGCGCCACGTTCCGGCAGCGCTCCCGCAGTCGGTCACACGTTCGGTACTCGACGAAGACCTTCCTCTCCCTTGTTCCAGCAGGCAGCGGAGGTTGTAGCACTCTCCTCGCGATTCCGGCAGCACAACGGCGTGGTACCGGAAGTAGAGGGAAGATCCCGCAGGGCTTCGCCTTAAGCCTGAGCGAGTATGGTGGATTATGAGAGAGAGCTATTAGTGGTCTAGAGATTAGACACACCAATTAGAAGGCTCTAAACCGCAGGCTAAAGCAATTAGAAGCTCTAAACCAAAACGGCTCTAAACCGGAGATTAGAGGTAGAAACTTGTGTGTCTAGAGGAGGAGGCCCTGCCCCTCCTTTTATAGGTGGAGGGGCTGGCGCGCCAGGGAAGGGGAGGGGAGTCCCTCCCCAACTCGGCCTAGGCTGGCCGCCGGCTTGGAGGAGAGGGACTCCTCCTCCAAGTTGGTTTCAACCTCCTCTTGCTTGTTTCCCACAGTTTCCTGTTTCCCACAGTTTCCTGTTTTCCACAGTTTCCTGTTTTAGCCGTTTGACTTTCAAACTGGCAGTTTGACTTTTCAGTTTTTGGAACAGCAAGAACACTTAGTACATGATGCAATCATTCAATGACACATTCATGTACCCTCTCCCCCCGGAGTGCCGGACAATCCGGAACCTTCTAGAACATTCCCGATGAAAACACCGGAATCATTCCCAAACTCCAAAACGGGACTTTCCTTATATGAATCTTATTCTCCGGACCATTCCGGAACACCTCGTGATATCCCGGATCCCATCCGAGACTCCGAACAACATTCGGTCTCTTTCTCATAATACCATAACTACTCAAAACAACGTCGAATCCTTAAGTGTGTCTCCCTACGGTTCGTGAATTATGCGGACATGATCGAGACACTTCTCCGAACAATAACCAATAGAGGAATCTGGAAATTCATATGGCTCCCACATATTTCTACGATTACTTTGCGATCGAATGAACCACTTACATACGATACCAATTTCCCTTTGTCTCACGATAGTTTACTTATCCGAGGTTATGATCGTCGGTATCTCTGCATACCTAGTTCAACCTCGTTACTGATAAGTACTCTTTTCTCGTTCCCGTGATATGTGATCCCTTGTGAGCCAGTCACATGCTTGCAAGCTAATTGGATGACATTCCACCGAGAGGGCCCAGAGTATATCTATCCGTCATATGGATGGACAAATCCCACTCTTGATCCATGTGTTTCAACCAATACTTTCTGAACACTCAATGCCACCTTTATAGCCACCCTGTTACGGTGTGGTGTTTGATGACATCAAAGCATCCATCCGGTAAAGGTGATATGCATGATCTCATGGTCGAAGGAATTAGGTTACTATGTATCAGAAAGCATATAGCAATTGAACTAATGAAATGACTTGATCTTTGTGCTACGCTTATCTATAGGAGTATGTCCATCACATCATTCTCCTAATGATATGACCCTGTTGTTAATAACATCTCTATGTTCATGATCAGGAAACCATGATCATATATTAACCAACAAGCTAGTTTAACAAGAGGCTTTACTAGGGACTCTTATTTTAGTTTACAAATCACACAAGTATTAATGTTTCCGGTTAATACAATTATAGCATGGTATGTAAACATTTATCATAAGTGTGAAGATATGATAATAACCACTTTATTATTGCCTCTTGGGCATATCTCCAACCGGCAGGAGCCATATGGTTGTCTTTAATTTCTGTTTAGACCCGCGTGTCTATTCAAAGTAGTTGTAATAGTTGAAGCCGGTGGACGACAACCATGGAGAAGCATCATTGACCTTGATGCAATGTCGGTGATGATGGAGATCATGTTCGTGCTAGAAGATGGAGATCGGAAGCACAAAGAAGAAAGGCCATATCATATCACATATTATTGAATTGCATGTGATGTTAATCCTTTATGCATCTTGTATTGCTTAGTAGACGACGGTAGCATTATAAGATGATCCCTCATGCACATGAATTTCAAGTCATAAAGTGTTCACCCTTAGTTAGCACTGTTGCTAAAGCTTGTTGTTTCGAAGCACCACGTGATGATTGGGTGTGTTAGATTCTACAAGTGTATACAACGTGAGCAAGCCAGATTTGCTCATGCGGAAACTAAGGTTTGATCTTGACGAGCCTAGCATGTACAGACATGGCCTCAGGAACACGGATTACCGAAAGGTAGAGCATGAGTCATATAGTAGATATGATGAACATGTTGATTGTTCGCCATTGAAGCTATATCAACTCTCGTGATGATCGGTTTTGATGTGGTGGATTTGGTTCGTGTGATCACTAAAACAATGTGAGGGATATTGTTTTGAGTGGGAGTTCACCAAGATTAATTTAATTATTAATTAGAACTCAATTTATCATAAACTAAATCAAAGTGAATTTGCATAGTTGTTGTAGTCATTGGCATCCGTTTACCACCTTGCGCCTAGTTATAATTGAGATGATAGAACTATAGAATTCTGGTTAGTTACTTTACGAACTGGTATCGTATTGTTTTGAAGTGTTAATCTAAAGTTTAAAAGTCCTATTGCAAACTTTCAGTAAGTTCCGGTTACTCCATGAAGTTTAGTAATTAGTATTAAATCAAGAGTAACAATTCCAAGTGTTAGTATATAAGCATCATGTTTGTCTCCATGATTCTTGATATTCAAAGGATTCTCTTAATATCAAGGTTATCTAGGATCTGAAAGAGTTGTTTCAGAAACCATGATGTGTGGAAGATATTGTGATATCTGAAACGAAGTTTTGGTTGCAACATGATAGAGTATAATATGGCTAAAGTTATGTTCTCATATTTGATGAGAATTTGCAAAAGTTTGGAGACACTAGTTGTCCTAATCCTCCAAAAGGTTTTGGATAGCAACATTATACTCATAAATTCATCGTTACAAGCTAACAGTAGCTTGATCATGGACAATTCCATGATAAAGGTGAATATTTGATGTAGGTAAAATGTTTACTACACCAAGAGATTACTAAAGAAAGGAATTTGAAAGAACACCAAATATTTGATGATGGTGATCTACTTCAAAGTGCAAGTCCAAAGACATTGGTATTTAATTATACACGCTTTGGATTATGTGTCATATGTATGACTCCACTATTGATGTTGATAGATTCTTTCAAACAAAAAAGAAAATACTGAAAAAGAATCTCATAAATATATGGCAGAAAAGAAAAGACTAGAATTGTTCAGTTTAAGTATATAGATGATATACATGTTATGGCTATATTCTTTGCTTGTTAAACAATGTGGTTCTTAAGTATTTGATACTGAATTTGTTGGTGTGAATCGTCATACGAAACAACACAATTCATGAACTACAATGGCCTAAGTAATTAGCAAAAGAATATGTGATGATGTTCATCGAGAACAAATAAAGGGTTATTGTGTTGCTCGTTAAACATCAAAGCTTGCCTTCAAGATTTGTTTTATCAGGTATTATGAGAACAAAAGGGTTGTTCAAATAATTGCCGTAATCCATAAAAGATGGATGATTCACAAATCTTGTTGAAAAAAAAATCACATCCATAAAGCTAATGCTAAAGATGTCGAAAGACAAATTGATTGAAAGATCACTTAGGAAGTGACATCGCCGTTTAAATTATATTGGAAAGAAAACATGAAGAAACTCCATATGTATGGAATTTTGGAGTCTCTTGATTCTGATCAAATGACGCTTGTGAAACTTTCCTAGAGATAATTAAAACTTCGTTCATAGGCCAAAAGGGAACGAAAGACTAGCTTATTGGAATTTGTACATATTGTTGTACGAAGTCCATTATGTGTAGTCAAGAGCGATGGATTTCAACTTCATATGCTTTCTCCGAAAATTTGAGTGAATATATGAATATTTACTTAATAAGGATGAAGTATGAAACATTTGAAAAGTTCAAAGACTTTCAAGATGAAGTGCAAAATCATTGTAACAAGAATATAAACAGTTTATGATAAAGATCATAAAGGAAGATATTTGAGTTACAGAGTTTAGCATAATACCTAAGATTTAAGGAATCGTTCCGTGGATTTGCATTTCCCGAAACACCATAAGAGTATGGAGCATTCGAGATATGTAATTAAACCTTGTTTGACATGGTTAGATCAAAGGTATAATTCATAAAACTGTCATTATATTTTAAAAGATTAAAAGCTTTAGAGATTACCGTTTTTCCACTGAAAAGAGCTTCATCATAATCCGTTGAAATGACACCATATAAAGTTATGGTTTGGGATAAAACCCAAGTTGTCCTTTCTTAAACATTGGTATGCTATGCATAAGAAAGATGTTTGCAACCAAAGTCGGATGAACCTGTCTTTGTATGTTATTTCGAATAACTGTTAAGTACTCCTCCATAACATCGGAGACAAAAGTGTTTGTCACTTAAAACGTCAAGTTTCTTTGAGAAGGAATTTTTCGTGAAAAGTTAAGTGGGAGGACAATAGAACTTTGATAAGGTTAAAAGAACCTTAGCTATATGTGCAGAGTTGCGCAGCGCCGAAAAGTGTTCCGGAGGCAGCAACAATGCTCATGGCTCACGTGTCTCAAAGGTTGTGATCACGGAGATCTAAGTTCCTATTGAAACAAGTAGGTCGAGTAAACAATCAAATACCAAGATTTGAGAGTTAAATCATTATTTGACAATAATGATCCGACTACGTGCAAAGAAGCAATGATGGGCCCTGACTCCGTCAAATGGCTTGAAGCCATGAAATCCGTGATAGTTTCATATGCGAGAGATCAAGCTTTGAACTTGAAAGACCCTCTGAAAAGGTACAAGACCTTACAGTCGTATTTGGATCTATAAAAGAAATAGACATGGATGTTTTACATCTATGAAATAGTCGACATGTTGGGAAAGAGTTCACAACAATGTTCAAAGGTTGACTATGACAAGATTTGATCTGTCATAGTGATATTTAGTCTAGATGGATTAATGTAGCAACCACTACATATAATTTGTTATATGGTAGTTGAATAAACAAAACAAGTTCTTCTAATAGAATCGTTACCTAGGACATGTGCATAACACGGTCCATAGGGTTTTGTTAATTCAAAGGATGCTAAAAGCATATGCAAACTTCAATGGTTAAAGTGAGCATCGCGGAGTTGGAATCTTCACTGTGATGAAACTGTTAAAGGAGTTTAAAAGTTCATTAGAGACGATGAAGATGCTTGCGTTTGCAAGAAATTAAGTGGGAGCGCTAAGACATATTTCTAATACATTATGTGGAAGACATATTGTTGATTGGAAAAGATGTATCTTTTATTAACACATATTAAGAATTTCATCCCGATGAAAGACTTAGGCAAAACCCAAATATTTGGCATCAATAGACGCTAATATGGTTGTGCCAGAAGTACATAGACAAGATATTGAATGAGTTCAATATAGAAACTACAAGAGAGGTTCTTGTCACACAGAAAGGATTGAATAAGTTCAATGTTGATGATATATTCAAGTGTATTGACATTTGGTAAAGTGAAACAAATAATCAAGTATAGATTGATACTTGATGTATGAAATCACAAAGAGTATTTATATCAATCATACTGTGATATGTACAAATCCAGATATGTCCTGTGCTCTAAATGTTATGAGCATATACCAGAATGATTCGTAAGATGATCATTGGACAATAGTAAGGATATTCTTATGATCTTTTGGAAGAACTAAGAGTATAATATTTGTAGAAGTGACAAATAGATAGTTAGTTCATTGTAAAAGTACTACATTGATACTAGTTTTGTCACAAAGTACAAATTAAGTTTATCTCAATCTAAACTAAGGGTGGCACAATATAATGGAAAGTGAGTTCCATAATGAATTTGGATGAGTTCCAAAGTTAAGACATTGTGACAGATACTACAACAAAAGGCTAAGTATATGACTGCTATAATAGCAGCTAAAGAGGGCATTTGTGTCAAGTAGTTTGTTATCAAACTAGGTGTAGTTCACAGTGGGATAATACTATGAAGATATATTGTGCGACGATATTATCAACATGTTTTAACCCCAAAAGAGCTAAAGGTCACACCAAAAGACCAAATTTATACAAAGCCATCTCATTAGAGAATGAGTGATGCGTAGAGACGCAAAGACATGCAATTACACACGGACCTGGAAGTGTCAGATCCGGAGATCAGTTGACCACTAGCAATCGTGTACATACAACACCAAAAAGCCATAGGTGTTGAATACACAAAGGTTTGAAACTAGATTATTGATTCTAGTGCAAGTGGGAGACTGTTGGAGATATGCCCAAGAGGCAATAATAAAGTGGGTTATTATCATATCTTCATACTTATGATAAATGTTTACATACCATGCTATAATTGTATTAACCGGAAACATTAATACTTGTGTGATTTGTAAACTAAAATAAGAGTCCCTAGTAAAGCCTCTTGTTAAACTAGCTTGTTGGTTAATATATGATCATGGTTTCCTGATCATGAACATAGAGATGTTATTAACAACAGGATCATATCATTAGGAGAATGATGTGATGGACATACTCCTATAGATAAGCGTAGCATAAAGATCAAGTCATTTCAATAGTTCAATTGCTATATACTTTCTGATACATAGTAACCTAATTCCTTCGACCATGAGATCATGCATATCACCTTTGCCGGATGGATGCTTTGATGACATCAAACACCACACCGTAACTGGGTGGTTATAAAGGTGGCATTGAGTGTTCGGAAAGTATTGGTTGAGACACATGGATCAAGAGTGGGATTTGTCCATCCACATGACGGATAGATATACTCTGGGCCCTCTCGGTGGAATGTCATCCAATTAGCTTGCAAGCATGTGACTTGGTCACAAGGGATCACATATCACGGGAACGAGAAAAGAGTACTTATCGGTAACGAGGTTGAACTAGGTATGCAGAGATACCGACGATCATAACCTCGGATAAGTAACATATCGTGAGACAAAGGGAAATTGGTATCGTATGTAAGTGGTTCATTCGATCGCAAAGTAATCGTAGAAATATGTGGGAGCCATATGATTTTCCAGATTCCTCTATTGGTTATTGTTCGGAGAAGTGTCTCGATCATGTCCGCATAATTCACGAACCGTAGGGAGACACACTTAAGGATTCGACGTTGTTTGAGTAGTTATGGTATTATGAGAAAGAGACCGAATGTTGTTCGGAGTCTCGGATGGGATCCGGGATATCACGAGGTGATCCGGAATGGTCCGGAGAATAAGATTCATATAAGGAAAGTCCCGTTTCGGAGTTCGGGAATGATTCCGGTGTTTTCATCGGGAATGTTCTAGAAGGTTCCGGATTGTCCGGCACTCCGGGGGGGAGGGTACTTGAGTGTGTCACTGAATGATTGCATCATGTACTAAGTGTTCTTGCTGTTCCAAAAACATGAAAGTCAAATTGCCAGTTTGAAAGTCAAACGGCTAAAACAGGAAACTGTGGGAAACAGAAAACTGTGGGAAACAAGCAAGAGGAGTTGGAACCAACTTGGAGGAGGAGTCCCACTCCTCCAAGCCGGCGCCCAGCCCAAGGCCGAATTGGGGAGGTACTCCCCTCCCCTGGCCGCGCCTCCCCACCCATAAAAGGAGGGGCAGGGCTCCCCTCCTAGAACACACAAGTTCCTATCTTCTACCTCCGGTTTAGAGCCGTTTTGGTTTAGAGCTTCTAATTGCTTTAGCCAGCGGTTTAGAGCCTTCTATTTGGTTTAGAGCCTTCTAATTGGTGTGTCTAATTACTAGACCACTAATAGCCTCTCTCATAAGCTCCACCATACTCGCACCGGCTTAAGGTGAAGCCCTGCGGGATCTCCCCTCTACTTCCGGTACCACGCCGTTGTGCTGCCGGAATCACGAGGAGAGTGCTACAACCTCCGCTGCCTGCTGGAACAAGGGAGAGGAAGGTCTTCGTCGAGTACCGAACGTGTGACCGACTGCGGGAGCGCTGCCGGAACGCAGCGCCGGAAGGATCGTCTACGCGATCTTGAGATCGGAAGAGTACGACTACATCACCCACGAGAATCTGCTCTCGTTAACCGCTTTGGAATCTTCGAGGGTGAGTTCCTCTATCGACTCGTTGCTACAATCTAGTAGATAGATCTTGGCTTGTTTGTTTGTATGCGATAGAAAATTTTTGTTTTCCATGCTACGAACCCCTACAGGCCCGCCCCCGGGTCGTCGCCGGCAGTGGGAGGGAGGCTGGACGGGGGCTGGCCCCCGGGTTAACCACCGCTTCCTCCAGCTCCACCAAGAGGTCACGGCCCACGCGGTCGAAGAAGAAGCGGGGAAGCGAGATCGGGAAGACAGAGGCGGACGGGCAGAGAATGCGCAGCCTGATCGCGCCGTGCCCCGCCAGGGAACCCAAGTCCACCTCCGTCAGCTTGCCAACAGCCTGAGAGATAAGTGCCACCACCTCCGGGGACCGGGCCTCGACAGGGAACCCGTGGAGGCGCACCCAGACCTCCGAGAGAGTGGCCACCGTCTCCTGGGCCGCCGAGGACGGCTGGATGGCAACCTTCAACTGGTGGATGGGAAGCGTGATGGAGGATCCGAGGGCGCACATGCGCAGGACCGCCACCGAGGGAAAGGAGACCACAAACTCCGAGGCGGAGATGCGGCGGACCGGCCACTCGTGACCCGGCAGCACCGCGCTGAGCTCCTCCTGGAGGAGGGACTCAGTCACTGCCACCGAGAGAGGGGGCACCTGGTCCGGGAGGATCGACACCCTCGCCAGGGTCTCCGGGACCGTCATCTGAACACCTCCCAGGTCGATGTAGTAGAAGCCCCCGTCGACGCCGTGGCCATAGTACTCCAGAGATTCCCTGGGCCGAGGGATGGCGGCCGCCAGCAAGCTGCCCCCCCCCCCCCCGCGCGGCGCCAAGGGAGCGGGGACGGGCAGGGGAGCGGACATCCCTAGAGCGTCGGCAGCGGCCGACGAAGGGCCCTTCTTCTTCTTCTTCTTGCTCTTCTTCTTCTTCTTAGGGGCCGCCGACGCGTCCACCCCAACCCAGCGGCGTGCCGGTACAACGAGCGTGGGGGCGGACGGGGGAGCCTCCTCGTGCCAGGGCCCCATGTCCGCGCGTCCGGCCCCCTGTCGGGCCTGCGCCGCCCCGTCGCGGGACAGCAGAGCAGCCGGCCGGAGGCGCGCCTCCCGGTCCCTGTCCGCAGCCCAAGGGCACGAGGACGAGCGACGAGCGTCCTCCACGCGGCGTCTGGCGCGGGGGGAGGGGAACGGGAGGGACGGTGGTCGGAGGAGGACCGCGGCGGCGAACGGCGCGCGGGATGGCGGTATGCGCCAAACTGGCCGCGCGAGGGAGGCTGCCGGCGGTCGCGCGCGGGGGAGGTCTAGCGGCGAGGAGGGGGCGAGGCCTGGCGATGCTCCGCCGGAGGGCTGCGGGGACGGGGCGCCATCAACGCCGCCAGGTAGGAGCGTCTGGGAGGGCATCTAGGAGAAGGCGGCGGCGGGGAACAGTGAGCAGGAGGGCACGCGACAGGGACGGGTCTCTAGGGGTTAGGGCAGGCGTCGGGGTCGACTCCACCTGTGGTGGGGTGGGCCGCGTGGGCCGAAGAGCCCTGGCAGCCCGTGGCGGCCTCACCGCGTCCCCCTGGGCCAGCTGGGCCAGTCCCCCCACAGGCCTCGGCCCACAGGAGGTCCAACCGACCAGCCCAGGCGCCGGACGGCGCTGACCACGCCCCAGGCCACCGAACCCTTGCTGGGGCGCCGCCATGGCAGCCCTGGCCGGGGACCCTCCCCGCCGGCGAGGCCGCCGGGCGGCAGCCCTGGCCAGGGGGAGGAAGTCACCCAGGGACGGCGGTCAGAGGGAGGACAGGCAGCTCGTCCGCGGACACCCCGTTCACCATCCGAGAGCTCCCCATCCAGTCAGACCCCGAGCACCGGCTCCGGCGGCCCCTCAGCCGCAGGTGCCACCAAGGGGGGCACCCCCACCTCGTCCTCGACATCGCCCCACGCGAGGCCGTGCAGGTCAGCGAGGGCGGCGACTTGCGCCGGCCGGAGGGGATTGGGGGGCGGCGGCGGCGGACACCGAGCTCGGCGCGCACCCGACGCTGACGCGGGAACCACCCGGGCCCCGACCTTCACCTTGTGCGCCGGGAAGCCGATGGAACCCCCCTGCCTGACAAACTCACCCCGGCGGCGGTCCCGAGCGTCGACGACGACGCCGGCGGCATTGAGGAGGACCAGCCGGCTGTCGTCCGGCCGCAGAAGGAGGGTCGCCGCCGACCAGCCCGGTCGGCAGCCGGCGAAGACCGAAGCCGCCGACGCACGCCAGCGCAGAGGAGGGGGAGCCAGGGGAGGGCGACATGGCGCAGGAAGGGGGCCGACGCGCCGGCCGGCCCGGGGAGGACGCGCCGCCGGCGAGATTCAAAGGTTGGAGGCCATCCCGCCAAGGAATTCAAAAGTCCCACGAAGTTAATTGAGGTCAGTGTCGCAATTCATGCTCGCCTGCACATTGAACCCCTGACCTATGTTGGATTATTAGGCATAATTTCCACGATTAATTCCAGAATATAAATCATGACAAAACCAGCTACTAGCTCATGTAACTCGAACATACTAGATGTACTAAACAACAGGATGATCGGAAACAAACAGCAGCCTAACATGTACTCGCAGAACATGATGAATAACCAAACAGGATCACGTAGCACGTACCGTTCGGTTGTCGTAGTAGAAACTTTGGGGAAGAGTGATCGCAGCAGATGGCGACGAAGACGGCGGTAGGCAGCACCGCCTGACTTGGATGGAAGATGACCCGTGATGGAGAACTCGAGCAGTCGCGCAGAGCGCTTCCCAAAAACCTTATTCGCCCTCTCCCGTACAGGATCGCAAGGGCGAGTGGTTTCGGAGACCTGCTCTCCCGTCCGCCGGTGCACGCCGGCAAGCGGGATGGAGTAGACTACGGTGACGGCGCACCCGCAACCCGCGGCGCGCGCGTCGTGACGAGGCGAGCGTGCGAGCGGCGGCGTCGTCGGAGGAGGAGCGCGCGTGTGTATCTCTCTTATTCCCACTTACTTACAAAGTGGTGCAACACTCCACCTTATAAGGTGGTGCAACTCTCCTCCAACTTTCCATGTGGGACTAAACTTTAGCTCCCACTCCACTCCCATGTGAGCTGCCACAAACATGGGCTCAAACACATATGGGCTGCCACAAATTTGGGCTTTGAGATTTAGGGAAAATCTGAAATACTCATGGGCCTAAATAGATTAGCCCCATTATTTCTAACAACCTAACTTCTTTACATAGTTGAACCCCGATAAAATATACTGAACATTCTTGCTAACAAAACAATGGGCCTCTGCCATTGACGAATTGAACTTTAGACCAACAAAATTATGATGCACCGTATTTTGTTGAACTGCATTTTTTACTGAAACCGGCAAATTAAACTTTTATTTTTTATTCTCGGTCAAACATCAACATATATATGTATTTTGCAGACTCTGCTCATTTTTGCCTGAAAACATAGAGAACAAACACACGGAGCAGATGTGGTTGGACTTGGAATATGCTGGTAAGCTGCTACGGTGCCTTCGCTACAAAACGCGTTCTCTCTGGACCAGTTAATTTTACAAAGAAGTAGGGCCATACCAGGACTTGTCCGACGAACACCATCGGTTCCCGTCCGTCGTTGCTGACAGTGAGCTTCAAGCTCACATAGACTGAGCTTCAGGAAAGTTTAGACTGACCAAATCAAGGCTGGAACGTCTGGTCGTTAGCAAGCTCAGGTGGTCTACAAATCCTAGGAGAATAGCCTTCTTGTCTCAGTTTTTGTCGGGTTATTTTGTTCCCTTGTTGTATTTTCATTGGGTTCTCGTCTTTCTTTCTTTAGGTCGTGTTCCCCCCTTTTTGCATTTTCTGTAAGACTTTAGCCATGTTTTTGGCTTTCTCTCTTCTAATATAACACATGCAAGACTCTTGCATGGTTCAAAAAAAAAAAACGAACTGCCCAATTTCTTCAACGCGTTCTCTCTGAACCAGTGACTGTTAAAAAAGAAAGAAGTAGGCCTTTCCAGCACTTGTCCTAGCTGCATGGTCCAGCTGAAACATGGAGGAGGAAGGGGAGGGTGTGCCTCCCTGCACGTCGCCAGAATTAATTAGGGGATAGTTGATGGATATAGCTGATGGATTTATTGATTAGGCTCCTGGCCGAGTACTTGCGGACCTGTAGTATGATCTAAGCTGGATATAGCTAGCGGAACGATTGATTGATTAGGCTCCCGGATAATTACATAGATGCAAAGCTAACTATGAAAGAAGAATCGACTTAGCCAAACATGGCGTTTGCTTTGAACTCACGGAACCGAGTTGTAGGCATTGGCGCGTCACACCAACTGAGCGGGCGAACTAAGGGAGTGGGGCATCCCTCATAGAAGTGTGTCGATTATGACGTGGTTTTCAGATCGAAACTGAGGAATAACACCGGCAGGTTGAGTTAAACAAAACTCGATCGTACAAAGAAAAAAAAATCGAACAATTACCTAACTTATGTTTGGCATGGTGGATAATACATCTAAACTATTAGGGACAAAATTGTCAAAAAAGTGTTGGACCGAGAGAAACACTTCGTGCTTTATTATTACTAGCAAAATGCCCACGCGTTGCGGCGAAAGGAGAAACAATATGCTTATATATTTTTTCTCTCGGCAAACATATTCGGTCACGAGCCACGGGAAGCTGAAAATATGCGCTATACCGAGATCGTACTCGTCGTATCTACTTTTCACGCTGCTAACGGTTATCATTGATGTCCCCTTGGAACTTTCTATTTCTTAATATTGTGTCAAACAATAAAGCGAAATAATATTCAATGCTCATATCATTGATGTCCCCTGAAACTTTTATATCTAGATAAAATTCTTGTATGAAATGCCCGTGAAGACTATACTTTTCTAGGAAAAATAAAATTACAAATCCAATCCCAAAATAACTCCAACGTGTATAAGCATAACAACAATTTTAACAACCGTTTGTAAAACCTGATTCAAAAGAAAAACTGTACTACACTACTATACACTCAACATTATCCCCCTGCACATAATTGTGAAGGAGATTTTACTCGTACAGAAGTGCAGGATGTCAACAAAAAATTAACCCAACTAATAACAAATTAATTAAATAAATAAGCACATGGTCAGTGCAGTTGTGTAGTGCTTAGAAAATATTTTAAAAATAAAATTATATGTACCAAACCCTATACACACCTCAGGCAACGCACAAACGCAACACGAGAGCACACACACGCAACGCACACCTCCACGCATGGGATATCGCCACCAACCGTGTCTACGACTTCTTCCTCTGCTCTGGCCTCTGCTCGAGCTCCTCCTTCCCTCCATGGCGCGGGCGCGGGTCCTCGCCACCTCGGTGGACCTAGCCCTGCTCCCCATGCTCCCGCTTTTCTCTCCCGATATCCACCCATCTCTCCTCAGCCCCGACTCCAGTCTCCACCCTTCCACCTCCGGTGGCCGGCCGCGGCCCCAGAGCTCGTCGCGCTGCTTGCTCTTTAGCGTTGTATATCTCGGGGAATTTAATTTCTGGGAGTCAGCTTGCCGATATGCCTTGCACTCCAACGTATATGAATTGGTGGAGATCAGTCTAAAAGATCGAGGTGGGACAAAACCCGAGTCCTGCCGATTGCTGCGACCAGTGCGGCTATTAATTAACTGGGCCGGACTACACCAATTATTGCTACCAGCGTGGCTCTTATTTAACTGGGCCGATCAGTTTTGGTCGTCCTAGATTTACAGATGGCATAGTGGGTAATTTTAATTAAGCTATAGGGATAAATTCGTCTAAAAAAGTGTTGGACCGAAAGAAACACTTCGCCCTTTATTATTAGGTATAGATATAGACTAGCAAAATGCCGTGCGTTGCACCGGAGAGACCAATCCAAATCGCATGATTTTTTTTTTTTTGCCTTGTCTCATAACACCAGTCTCGAGCTGGATGTTTTTCTTATCTTAGCCCAACTTTACTCCAATTACGGAGCTAAGAGTACCTTGATAATATGCAATCCGTGAAAAATATATAAAATCGGTGAAACTCATGTAAGGGCGTAATGTGGAACTATTTAATATACGAAAATCAATAGTTTCACGTGACCGATCAAGCTAGCTATTTCTTAACACGCTCTAGTATTCTGTTTTCTTTGGTTGGACATACTCGTGGAGCAACACACAAATGTTTTAGCTGTGCATTGCTCAAACAACCGTTAATGCCTCTTCTAATATGCTTTGTCTGAACATCAAATGCGCCTTCTTTCGAGAAAAATCATACACCTATGTTAATTTTTTAATTACTCCTTCCGTCCCAAAATAGATGTCTCAGGTTTGTCAAAATTTAGATGAATCTAACACTATTCAGTTAGGTTTATCCAAATTTTGATAAATCTGAGACATGTATTTTAGGACGGAGGGAGTAATTTTTAGGGAACAACTATGTTAAATAACTGAGCAAGCTCGTCTCCACTCTCTGGAGTAAATGATCCCTTGCCGATTTATACTTTTCTACACTTCGCAGAAGTATTTAAATCTCGCAGGTGTTGTTCTCTAATGCATCTGTACTTTAACCAGTGAAATAAGACGACCAATTTCTTTAGCATATCCGTGTCGCGTGCTTTTTCGTCACACAGCTCGCAATCCCTTTCACAGTATTTAGTTTAATTATGCACCATATATATCGCCATGCATATCCCACAATCTCTTCCGTAGACCAGTAGAGGGCTAGAGGGAATGGGATAGACGGTGAATTTGATCTTCCATATTGCAGTTTCTCTTGATTTGATATAGAAATCGGTGTCCAATTTAAGATTCCGGAAAGGCTGGGAGTATGAGAAGAGAAGATTTGGGAAAAAAGAGGACATTATGTTCAGCGTTGTCTACTCATTTACCATTAAACTCTGGCAAAGTAAATCTGTCTACGTGTTCGGTGAATCGGGGAAAACGTCTACACACGCCATCCCCCCACCCCCATTGTGCCATCCTCTTCTCAAAACAAATCAGGGCCTCGTTTATTGACGGCCTGGCCTTTTATTTACGCTTGGCAGAGAGTAGATTCGTTTTCTAGAGCCCGCTCTATTTTCGTGAACGACCGGAGCCAAATGCCTACGCAAGATATCCTAAAAAAAATGCCCTACGGCCAGCAAATCTAAACGATTTTCTCCACTTACCTGTGACATTAGTGGGCAATTTGGTTTTTGGTGAAAGGATAAAACGGTCTAAAAATATTGGACCAGAAGAAACACTTCGTCCTTTATTATTAGACTAGCAAAATGCCGCGCGTTGCGGCGGAAGAAGTCTAGGCCTGGTCTGGCCGCGTTCTCGCCTACCAAGACGCTCAGCTCATCGTTCTCGACGACAACGACAAAGCCGGCCCCTCCTACCAGCCGTGGAGGTGCGGCAACGCCGGCCAGGGGAGCTTCCGCCTGCGCAGCCGCCGAGCAACGACGACGGCGGCGGCGGCCAGGACGATGGCAGGGCCGACCCTGGCTACACGTCCTTCTATGGCAACTTCAGCATGTAGAAGCAGCGACGACATCGGCGAAGGCTACGGCAGCGGCCGTTTTAGTTTATTATCTAATTTATATCCGATGTAATCTGCCTATATTCACCCATATTTAATGAAATCCGCCTGAATTTGCCACACTCGTTTGAAATTTAGCCGAACGCGAAAACTCGGCCTGGAAATGTGAGTGGAAAACTCGGCGTTTCCAGACCGAAATCAAATTCCGTTTGGCCAAAATTTGGTCTGGATTTCGGCCTGAGATTCGCCCAACGAGTGAAGATGCTCTTAGTTGCAGCTTATTTTATACAAGCTAGAGACTTTAATTCATTCATCGTCGATTTTCATATCAATCAACAGTGTCGCTGTGTTGATTCCTGAAACAAGTTGTTTCTCGATATTTCAGATAACTCGTGAGATCGAGGTAGGACTATTCAACACCAATACCATGTCGTAATGCCCTCCAAGCTCGGAGCGACGCCGACGTTCGTGCCCGCTGTTTGTAGCTACAGTGTTCGGCGCGGAATACCGGCGATTCACTGCCCCCGCATGTTGATTTCGTGTGTCATTTAGGCTGGAACGCTGGGGCTTAATTCCTCGGGTTTTGGGGGAAATTTTCTCGTCGCAATTAAATTGGTGGTATTCTGGTAGTTCTTGAGAAGGATCAGTGCCGATTTCTGCCTGATTTAGGGTAAAAGGGTCGCCTTTTGTCATGATGCTACGTTACTGTCATGATTGATGATACCTAATCTCCTTTTTTCTGTGTGAACTTCAGAGATTGCAAAGGAGCTGGACGTGCACGGTCACGGGATACCGGTTACAATGGCCAACACGACCTATATGGGCATGAACTGCATGCTGCCAGCCGCGGCCGGCTGCCCGCTTCGCCTAGGAGGTCAACATGGACATCAACAAGCCTGACACCTCCCAGGATAGTTTTCTGTTTAAAATGTTATTTTCATTTACCGGTGGCACAATGGGTTATTTGGTGTTTAGTGGAAGGGCAAACTTGTCCAAAAAAGTGTTGGACCTGGAGAAATACTTCGTGCTTTATTATTACTAGCAAAAGTGCCCGTGCGTTGCACTGGGAGAAAATTTAGGTTAAAACTTTCAACTCTGTCACCATATAAAGTCTGCTATGCTAAAATAATATCTAATAGTTCAGCTTTAGAATTTTTGATCATAAAAAAAACTACCCTGCCTATGCTTTTCTTAGCATCTAATTCTCACAACATAGTGCTTAAACAATCTCTACTCGTGAACGTTCTCTTAAAAAAACAGCAGGGAAACTTAATTGAGCGACTACAGCAATTCTACGAAACATAGGTTTGAAAAAAATGAACTAAACTATTCTTCAGACACCGAGCAAGAAATAGCGAGTTCTCTAAGAAAGCAAAACTGGAACTTAATTAACCGACTACCTAACTTGATAAACGTGACCACAAGTTGTCAAACAATTACAAACAGTGCAATAGTGCATCCAACAAGATTGCCGGTAGTGCTAGCACGCAGTGGCATCACCATTCACTTTTATGCCTTTTCTTGTAAAAGTAGCATCCCCGTTCTGCAGAAAGTATATGTATTTTCACCGTTGGATTAACTACTGGGCGTGACCGAACGCCAAGTAAATATCAGGCTGGAATCGACTGTGAAAAGTTCGATATTTGTGGGCTGCTCCGATCCAGTAATTGGCTCCAATCTATTTTTTTTAACAAACCATCGATGGCCAGCTTAATCCTGCGAGAATGTACAGACCAAACGTCGATGCTGAAGCTTGTTGCCGCGATGTTTGGGCTGTGCCATCAGGCCGACGCTAGCAACAACACATTTTTTTCCTGGGCCACACACAACAAGCAGACCACATAACTAATTGATCAAGCTCGTAGGGAAAATAGCGTCCGATGCGAAAGAGAAACGCTCGCCCAATCACCAGCGGCCGCACACGTCGTTCCTACCGGCCGGCAAGACGCAGCAGACGCCCTCCGACTGATCTGGATGGCCTTAAACAATAGCGGCGACGGTTCCGGGAATTCTCTTGGTGACGAAAAGCTCGATTTCGAGTCGACTCCAGCGAGTTTGTGGGGTCGATTTTGGTGAGAATTTTTATAGGGCTTCCGTGGGAATTAGGCGAGGAGTTGAGAGGCTATATATGGGTTGATTTGCGTGGGGAGGAGGTAAGAAATTAAACGGATCGATTTTTACGGGATTTGTTGGAATTGATTTTTTTCCCTTTTTGAGGTAACATGGAATTGATTTCGTACATAGCTCGATCTGATTAGATTAGATGGGCAGCTAGCGATTTTTTTTAGGGACCCTAGCGAGCGACTTGGTTTGAGGCACAATAGCCACCTAAATCGGCCCAAACCACCGCTATCTCACTCATTTCTCGTCCTCTACTTCATTAAATCTGGTTGTGCATCTTAGAGCTGCCGGTCCATATCACGAGTTCTTTGAATCTTGAAGTGATATAAATTTAGCCTTAGTACTCCGATCCAATGGTAGAGAATGATAGTTTGTTCAAAAATGGAAAAGTAGGGAGTAGGTTTACCGGGCTGGGGCTGTTTGTTTAGCCTTTTGACCACTTCTCCACTGGAAAAAGACAGAAAAACAAAACAAACGGATAGCTGTGTGTTGGGTTTTTGCTAAAATACTTCTTACAACAGACCTATCAGGCAAAACACGCTGGGGTGCTTCCCGCAGCTGCGGGTGAACCGTTTTTTTATTTGGACATGTTGTTCACCTAATTTACAACAAAATGCCACCCAAACTTGTTCCCAACCCCGGTTCCCAGGAAAAAAAGCCCCACGCACCCGTACGCGAGTCCTCCCCAGCGCCGCCAACCCCCACTTCCCCGTACGCACCCTCCTATCGCCAGCGCCGCCGCCAGCTCAGGTCCTCCTCCCTACCTCCTCCCCACCGCCCGCTGCCCTCCTCCCTGCCGCCGGCGGCCTCCCTCCTCCCCGCCGCCCCAAATATTGTGTGAGGTTGCATACTGCTTGCTGGTAGATGTGATATCGCACTAGATTTTGCTACCCCAAATATTGTCTAATATGGTAGTGCATACTGCTTGATGTTAGTGTTACCGCTTGCTATTGATGCGGTACAACTAGATGTGATACCGATGTAAATTTTAATGGTCGAATATGTATTTTGGACAAACCAATATATGTTATTTAATTATGCACTTTAATAGTAAAGTATACATTTTATATTATTTATAGGGATATTATAAACAATTCCTTAACACACAGCCAGTCATATTGCCAAATAGCCAAACTCAGAAAAGTAGCTTTTCCTGCACAGCTGCACAGCCAGCCACAGCCCAAACAAACAGGCCCTAAGCCATGTGAATGTGGCTATAGAAAATCAGCGATGGGAAAATGAGGCGTGAAATCCACCAATTCTACTAGTGACTCAGCACATGTTTCTAGCTAGACGCCCTAAATTTTTTAGTTTTTGTTATTTACTTTTGCTTTGGTATACCCTTCCTCCAAACTTACCAAAATAAAAACACAAGGACGACTAGAATTGCTCAATACCCATCAGCAATAAGGAGGTTAATTAGAAAATTGTTAGCCCTATGTAGAGCCTGAAGAAAGCCCGTGCGTCCCAATAGGGTTTGTACCAAACATTTAAATCACAGGGTTTGTAGGCAAACATTAAATATGGAATTGGACATACACCGTCCAATGGGCTTTGGACCTAACTTACTTTGGATCATATTGGACAGAACTATGTTGGACTTGGACATACGTTGGACCGAGGTCCAATAACATCGGATATTGTTGGACTCAGAGCACGGGATCCATCCAACAATCATTGGACATTGCCTATTAACGATTTAGTCATTAAGTAGTCATCCAGCCTCGCCGGGAGGACGTCCTTGCCGTGTTGCAGCTGCTCGCGCACCCTCACAACAGCTGGGCCTGGGGCGGCCAGTAGAAGGATTTATATCAGTGATTTTTTCAGAAGAACAGGAGGAAGGCACGGGACGAGTTGTTCTAGAAAGCAATGGGACCCACAACCGATCACATGATGCACACCACTTCTCGCTGAAGAAAGGGTACATGCAGAAGTCATTCAGATTTTGGAGACCGGACTAGCGATAGAGACATGGAATTCCTTCGAAGAAAAAAAGAGAAACCTCCATAACAAACCTTGAATTCGTAGAACTCAGCGAAATGGAACCCTGAACTCCTAATCCCTGGAATTAGCACACTGAATTACGCGATCCCGGTTCAATTTGGACCCCGCTTCGGATTAGGTTGGGAATCGGTGACGTGGCCAGGATATTTGTCAGTTGTGGGCTAGTTGAGGGAATCACTTAACCGCACAAAGGGGTCGAACCAGTACACGCTCACTAAGGGAAAGAGAGATTGGGGAACAGAGTTAGGGTTCATCATCGCTCGTAGGGGGATTGACGGCGGCGGAGATTGGGGAAATGAGCTCGTCGGGTGATTCTTCTACGCCTGGATTCCGACGAGCCACCGGAAGAAAGAGAGGGGTTGAATCGAGGTCTCCGGTGGTCTATCGAGAGAACCCGATGGGGTACGAGCCGACGAAGCTATGTTAGTGTAATCCGCCAAGAAAGTCTCCGCGATGGATCTCCTGAAGTCTTTAGAACCCAGGAAGAAGGTACTACGCCTGCGTCAATGCAATGGTGAGTTCAATTTCTTGCTAATTTATTGTTCTATTCTCCTCGCCATGTAATGCATCTCTGATTGTAAATTTGGCTAGAATGGAAGAGGGTGTGGATATGTGGAGTGGCACGATGGTCCATTACCAAGGTTCTGAAGTGATTTGATAGGTGATCTATGTGATGAAGTGTGGAAGCTTCGTGGTGAAGAAAATGTGTTGCCTACGACTGAAGAAGCAGACTCTGTTCAGGCTCCCTAAGCTCATGCGCTCTAGAAGATAAGCTGAGAGAGAGGAATGAGGAGCTTCTGGCCATGAAGAACAAATATGAGAATGTATTGTTTCTATGTGTTGTGTTTGCGGTAGGTTTAGTGGTAGGAAAGATGTTGATGCAGTGAGTTCAGCAATGAAGTGTCTGTCTGTTATTTATGTCTGTATAGTGTGCATTGAAACCTGGCATTTCTGTGTTAGTTATCAGTGCTTGTAATGAAGACCTGATTAATGAATCTAGCATTTTTGTTTACTATGAGATGAAACCTGGCATTTACTTGAAGATTTACTTGTTTGATTATGGCACAATGTATGAAAATGACAGTAAGTAGGTTGCTGTTACAAAACAACCATTCTCAGTTAAATACAATGTATGAAAATGACAGTAAGTAATAGATCAAACTCTCAGAATGGCACAATTAAGTTCAACTATAGATCACCAAAAGAAATGAGTTCATTTAGAAAGCACTCAAACTCTCAGAATGAGTTTAACTCTAGACATCACTCAAACTTTCACAATGAGTTCATCTCATCACCACCAAAATAAATGGCATAAAGTCTACCATTTTAACTAGTACAACTCAATAATTGCCACTGCAATTGAAATAGGAGTAAGAGGGCATGGAAGATGCTGGTCTACCCCTCTTGTGTGTTCTTCCTCTCACTTGAGGTTGAGCATTGGAAGATTAAGCCCCAACATCAGCTTGAGCATTGGATGTAGATGTCCTTGGAGGCTTAAACTTTCTTGCCTTAGGAATGGATGGACCTGCTGCAACTGGTTGTGCACTAGGCTGAGAGCTACTACCTCTAGTTGCAGATGTAGGTTGCTGTTTTATAGAGTGAACACACAATGAATATTTAAGTGCAGAGTGAACAATGATTATTTAAGTTCGGAACATATTTAAGTGCATAACATATACCTTTCTTTTCTTGGTTTCCTTCTCTAGACGTGCATTCTTATTTTTTCCTCTCTCAAGATTCTTCTTGCATGAAGATTTGTTGTGACCTGCAGTTTTACAGACTGAATAAACAATTACAGCGCCATGTTTGCTCAATTTTTTTCCTTTGGGTTTCTCAGTTTCTTCCCTCCTTCTGGCATTCTTTTTGGGCCTGCCTGACATCCTAACATAGCTAGGTGCTTGTGGCCTAGGATTCTGAGAGATAGGCCACATCTCCTCACCCTCCACTGGTTCCAAACAATGCTCATAAATATGTTTGAACACTTCTACAGAGTAGCATGGAGCAATATAATCTTCAACCTGCTTACAACACTTGTATATTATTGTAATAGCATGAGAGCAAGGCATGCCAGCTAGTTGAAAGTACCCACATGAGCATGTCCTATTGGCTAGACTGACTGTGTATTGACTCTTCCTTCTAGTCAGCAACTTCACCTCAAAACCATCCTTGCCATTCCATAACACTTCCATGAACTGTGTCCTGGCTATGGCTGCTTTCAACTTATTAAAGATGTCTGTGCAAATTCTTCCATGAAATGCTTCACCTTTGGCCCTTTGTTGCTAAATTCTACTCAAAATCTTCTTCCTATTTACAGAGATAAAGAAGTTGTCATCTATGCCACTAACTGAAAGTAAATAAAGAAGTTGCACCTTATCTTTTCTTGCATTGATATTATAGGATAAAACCTGGCATCAACAATGGAATGGTTGAAGCTTTCACATAAGTTATTGTCAACTGACTCACAGTTGGAACCAACAAGAAAATAGGCCCTTGCCCAATGTTGTGGAGCATTTTTCATGATACCTTTGGCACCTTCTGGAGTTTCCTGGGCTAGCTTAGCTTTATAATAGTTGAAATCCTGTTGGTTGGCTGCTTTAGCTACTACCCAAAATTTCTTCTGCCACTCATATGCCCTGTGCTTTTTCCTCAAGTTGGCATAGATATGTCTAGCATACATCCTATGCTCAACATTTGGCATGTAATCCTTCATGGCACTGATCGGCACCTTTTGTTGGTCAGATATAAACACCCATCCAGCTCCATTGTTGTTGATGTCCAAGTCTTTAATTAGCAAACCAAAAAACCATTTCCAAGATTCATTGGTTTCTTGCTCAACTACAGCCCATGCCACTGGATACATCTGATTATTAGCATCCCTATCTATAGCACACAACAGTTCACCCTTCACAACTCCTTTGAAGAAGCAACCATCTAAATCTATCACTTTTCTACACCCAGCCTTTAAACATTTCTTCAATTCATCAAAGCAAACATACACTCTTTGAAATATATGTTCATCTCTATTACTTGGATCCAAACAAATAGCAACTATACTTCCAGGGTTGCTTCTAAGCAGCTCAAGTTGATAATCAAACACTCTTGTGTACTCATTTTTCATGCCAAACATGAGTCTGTCCATTACTAGTTTCTTTGCATGCTTGCACTTGGAAGTTGACACATCAGCAAACATGTCTTGCAGGACAGTGGCTTTCATGCTCTCAATTTTCCACATAGGGTTTGCCAAAATGAAGTGTTCATACCTTTATGCAATAACCTTTGCATCACAAGCCTATTTTCTCTATTCTATGCACACTGATGTTCATCATTGAGTGTGATGATTTGAAACCTGCTAGTTCTTGAAGTCTTCCTTGAATAAATCAGCCAAGGGCGTCTAGGCCAATCACACTTGGCCCTTACTCTATCTGCTTTTGATTTCATAAATGAGATACTGCTTTTTGTCACAAGGCCATATCTCTTAAGTGCTTTGCATAGCTAATTCTTGCTTCTGAAGACCATTGAGAGCTCAAAGTGTGGGATTTCAGTATCATTGTTGAATCTAGAAACTTGCTCTTCCTCCTTACTACATTATTGTCTGAATCTTCATCATATGAGAAATCTTCATCAGAGCTATCATAGTTCCAGTCCTTCTCCTCTTCCCCAAACTGATCCTCCATGTTTGCAACAATCTCAATAGGAACTGGATCATTTTTATCTCTCCCAATCCAACTTTTAGTGGCTCTCATTCTTTTCTTGAA
This sequence comes from Avena sativa, assembly GCA_916181665.1. Classification (NCBI taxonomy): domain Eukaryota; kingdom Viridiplantae; phylum Streptophyta; class Magnoliopsida; order Poales; family Poaceae; genus Avena; species Avena sativa. Next base: position 253,545,558 of record OV702280.1, read on the forward strand.
CTTCCTGGCATGCTTTCTTAGCTCTTTAACTTCTGATTCTTCACCACGGTCCTCACTGTGTCCCATATATTAATTATCATCATGACAGTCACTACCTGAATCTGAATTGTTAGCACTAGCTATCCTCCTTACATTATCAACCTTGACAGGACTCTGAATCACTTGAGTAATGACACACGTGTAATCATGGACAAAAACATCCTGAAGAAAAACAACATCATCAACACTGATAGCAGTAGTAGGGGAAATTTCATATTTTGTGCAATCACTGACAGCAGTAATAACAGGGGCTAGCTCAACATCAAATAACTGCATAGTTTCATCCTCGAAATCACTACCACTACTGCTATACACGCTGTCCTCCTCCCCATGGTACTCCACATACACTTCTGCTACCCCTCCAACATCAGTGTACTCTACCATTTGCAGATAGACGGCATCACTGACCAAAAACATCAGTCCATCTTCAAGATCTTTCCCAGGAATGAGAAAGTACAACTTCATGGATTCCTTCACAACCATATGATCTTTCAAAAAGCCTTTGACCTCCTACAATGAGAGCTTATCCCTCTCAATCTCTGACATATCATCATCGCCGCCCACATATTCCAAGTTCCGACCGATGCGCACAAACTTGCCTCCCATATGAAATCTCACCGTCAGAATCTCGGACGGGTCCATGATTAAACTGCAAACGCACAACAATTTCTACTGCTAATGTGAAGCAAAAACATCAAAAAATCGAGTACTAATCCTACCAAAAACCCTAACTTTACCATCACCAAAAAACCACAGCAGTAACACACTGGCAACCCAACCCAAATGCTACTTTCATATGGTTAAGTGGAGGAGAATGATGTTGAAAACATACCGCCGCCGTCAAGATCGTCGCCATGGAGCCGATCAATCCCCAGTCGCCATGTTCGTCGCTGGAGCAGGGGAGGAGAAGAGGAGGAGGCCAGGGGACGCCTCGAGAGCTACGAAATGGGCTAACTACTGGACAGCGAGGGAATGGGCTAACTACTAGGTAGCGAGGGAATGGGCTAACTACTGGGCCAGGCCAACTACTTCTACTGGCCTCTCCCTCTCCAATCCTGGCCACCTCGACAATCACCGTTTGGCTATGGAAGCGTGGTTCAAATTGAACCTGGATCGTGTAATTCAGTGTGCTGATTCCAGGGATTAGGAGTTCAGGGTTCCATTTTTCCCGAGCTCTACGAATTCAAGGTTTGTTATGGACTTTTCAAAAAAAAAACCATGATGAAGTCCATTTGGATTTGGATATCCTTGGACTTCTTATACATGGATTTGGATGGACTTGGATGTTACTCGTTTTTATTTAGACATGATATGGACTGGATCAAGAATATTTGGATAATAGATGGGTAGTTTAATGTTGGACTTGGACATTGATCTATTTCCAGGTTTAGAACATACGCATACACACACAAATATGTATTCATATTAAGGTGCAGGTGGGAGTGAGCTGCCCACTACCCAAGCCCATATAAGAGGCAACGTGGAACATCCACAGGTACACAAGAAAAAATCGTGGGCATATGTGGGTAGCCACATCAACCCCAACGAGCGCACTCATCTGTTGTGAGATCAATTGATATGGCAATGGTTCAGCGCCGTACTTTGCATGCATGAGAACCTGACAAAAACATGCACGGATTAACTGCATCCTGTAGGACTCAGCCTATATTGTATTGGCTCTGGTCTAACCCTCTTGGGCTATTACTTGGTCACACATTCAGCAAGAAATAAGGCCCATGTGGATGCCGTATAGTTGCTTTGCTTCCTTTCTTCTTCCTAGGTGAACATAAGATGTGGACAAAGCTTTAATCCATAGCGTAGAGTACCCACTAGAAAAAAGCTTTCTTTCTTATTCCAAATGTGTATAGTACCCAGTAGGAAAAAACCTGATTGCCAGAGAAAAAATGGTATTATATCTGATTAATGTTTCGATAAGGAATTATTATTATCCCAAGTTGAGAACATCAGATGCAAATTGGAGTGTTTCCTCTCTTGCATGTACCTACTTGATCGCATCATGCTTATTGATTCTTTTTATCACATCATGCTTATTGATTCTCTGGTACATGGATGTTGATATACTTGACTTAAATTTGTCTAGATTCGATTGTATCTAGAGATGATTTAGAATTAGATTCGACAAATTTGAGTCAGGTAATTTAGGTCGAAGGGAGTAGCATTTTGATCGCATGCTTACTGATTCTTTTTATCAACACTATGCAAATAACAATTGCATTGACTCATTTGCGATCATATGTGGGACGGACGGCACCCACGTAATTTTTGCGGGCTCCCGCGGGACGCCCTCTTAGAATATGGGACTGTGCAGGTATAAGCGGGCCTCCCGCGGATAGTTCCACCTGCACCCTGATTTATGCGCACCAAGCGACATCGAATAGTTCTCTCCAACATGGAACGATGACAACATCACCAAGGATCGCAAGTTGCGGCATACCCCTTGGCTAGGATGACTCAAACAACGGTGCTAGCGAGGATATGTGATGGCTGCGAAAATACTAATTCAAAATACGGGCATGCAAGGACGTGGATCGTGATGAGTGGGATGGGATCGAAAGGTGAGAACATGGAGTATATCCGGCTACACAGAGTATATCGATATAAGGATATACAGAGACTGGATATGGTTTCGGTGGGCTAAATAAAACACTCTCAGGGCAAACTTACATCTTCAAGTTTGGGTGGAAACACCGAAGCACATCTCATATTCACTTCATGGTGTGGCTACGGACTCTATCCGGGAGATAGATGTGAGTTGATCAATAAAGTGCATATTCTCTCTCAAAAATATAAGCACCGGTGCACAGAAGGAGGATGGTAGAAAGAATCTAGAGGAAAAAAACGTGGAGCTATGCTTGCGTGACTAAGGGTATTTTCACCGAGCCGATGCATTTTAGATAAGGAATATGTTCAAGACACAAAAATAGGCCATTTTTGCCTCTCTCCGTTTGGGTCGGGGGTGCCCACCCAAATTTTCAGAAATACAAAACATTAAAAAACCAAAATAAAATAAAAACTTAGATATATTACTCCCTCTGTCCTAAAATACCTTCCATTCTGGATTTAGTCAAAGTCAAACTTTATAAAGTTTGGTAGAATATATAGAAAAAACTATAAATATCTATAACACCGAATGTATATATTATAAAAATACATTTTATGACGATTCTAATGGTACTTATGTTATATTATAGATGTACAATTTTTTTCAATTTGTTTGGTCAAACTTTACAAAGTTTGACCTTGACTAAACCCAGAATACAGGGTATTTCAGGACAGAGGGAGTATATAAATAGTCTTAATTTACATACTAGAAAATAAAAACATAATTAAAATAAACCCTAGCTACAGTTAGGGCATCTGGCGGCCGACACGGTGGAGGCGGTGACACCTAGTCATAGGGCTCATTTGAGAGGTCGATGAACACCGGCGACGACCATGGCCCCGATAGATAGTACACCGGTAGGGGTGGTGGAGGCTACTGGTGCGACGACGTCATGGGCACGGGTGGCGATTCCCACACGGTGTGCCCATATTCCCGAGGTGGCGCTTGATGGAACTGGATAGACCATGCATCCGACAACAACGGCTGCGGGGCCAGCTGGTTGCCATATTCCACCAAGGGGGAAGAGATCTCGACGTCGTCCTCCAGCCCCTTCCACCACCACTTGGCATCATCCTCCGCCTTGGATGCTTCCATGGTGGCGCAGGTGGCTTCTTCTTCGTCGTAGCCCGATAGTAGGACCACAACGGGTGACATGGGCTCCTTCTCCTTGACGTCCGCCAGCTCCTCCCCGGCATTCGTCCTTGTCGTTGGTGGTGGAGAAGTCAATGTCGGGGAGGTCGACGTCCCCCTCAACCGGGAAGTTGCCAATGTAGGACGTGCGGCGCCTCGGCTCATGCTCCCAGTCAAGGAATTTTACCTAGAAAACGTGGAGCTCATACCTAGGGTCGTCGCGGAGGTGCGCCGACAACTGGCGTTGGCAACGCTCGATCTCCCAGTTGAGCAGTACGTCGTCCATCGGCACAGGGACCCACACCCGATTCAGGTGCCACCCCTAGTAGAGAAACATCATGGTGCTCGCAGGGCGGCGCTAGCACTCGACGACAGGCACGGCCTGCGAGTCCCTGTCGGGAGGACGACGGGCACGTACTGCCTAGTCCAGTGTTGGCCATTGCGGACGCATCGGCAAAGTCCTGTGCGTGTGTACGTGTTGGCAGAGGCACACAAGGACCCCACACAATAGGTGGAGGCAACGACGACGTCGGATAAGGAGACGCAATGCGACGATGACCGCGGCCTGACGAGGAACCACCGGCCTCGTGGTCATTGCTCATCATCTTCTTCCACTAGTTAGGCATGACGTCGGTGGAGAAGGGACTGGCTAGATTATAAATGGCAACGGCAAGGGCGTGGGGAGGCCAGGATATGCGCACCCTTGGCCTAAATAAGCCCGCTCCGCCCTCGGCCATTAATGCCAACACTGTGGTCAAGGAGCAGTCCCTTCGATTCAGTAGCCCTGACCGCCTGTCAGCCTTTGACTGGCCTTGGCCATCAATGGCGTGCTGACCGTGGAAGAAGACGAAGCGCCTGGTCACCGCCAGATGGGTGTGTGGGTGGACGCGCGTCACGAGGTAGGACAAGCGCGATGTCTGCGTCGCGTCCGAGACGAAGCATTCCCAGCGCATGTTTGGACCAGAAATGGGTCGGCTCGGACACACGTGGTCGTTTGGGTTGCACCGTGGAGCGGCTTTCCACCGTACAGACATCACTAATTCGGACCGCCAAATCGGTCGGCCTGGTGACCCGGAGGATCGATCCTCTGGTACGCACCAGGCCCAGTCTCACTTCCTCCCGATCGCACTAGGCAGAATATTCCCCACAAGAGGAGCTGGTTGGTATGCCCCTCCATCCTATGCCTTGGTTAGCTCTTCCTTCTCCCAACCGACGAGCCGCGGTGTTTGGGAGCGGTGCCTTTCAGCTCGTCGGCTTGGAGTTGCAGCAGAGAGGCGAGGATGGTCAAGTGCTCCTCTTCATCGGCGTCAACATCGGCTTCGTCCTCCATAAACGCCTGGATCATCAACTCATCATAAATGTCCATATCCTACATGTTGCTCTAATGGTCAATCATCTGTAGTGGTAACCAGGGGCGACGACGTGTAGAAATTGCAAAGAAACTTACCGAGGCAAACGACCAAACACCTTGTGGGCTCGGTGGGTGAACGAGGTTGTCGCAAGCGTATGGATGATCGTCCGATCATTGGAGGAAGCTTGGTAGGGGCGCGGTGACTCTTTTGAAGGTAGGGAAAGGTAGGACGGGTTGTGGTGGTGGCCTATCAACGTCGAACAAGTGGCGTCGGTGGCGGCGATTTGGCGGGGGGTGGGAGACAGGGAGAGTGATGCGTCAGCGGCGGGAGGGGGAAACTAGGGTCTGGTCACTACTAGTGTTGGCCCACCAGTCGCTCGCGTTATGTCCGGCGCGCTCACAAGGATCCCGATGGCATGAGAGTATCACCACCGGGTCTACCCAAACGGTCCGAGCGTGTCCTAATCGGTCTGCACGGACGCGCGGGACGTGCGCGGCGCCCCAGCGGCATGACCTATCCGGACTTGTCAGGTCGGACTGACCTATCCGTGACCCAAATCTGATGCATGGATGGGTATGTCTGGACAGACGCGGGCACACATTGGGCTAGATGCAGTCACACAATGGGCATTTATTTTTGGGTTGGCTTGTATATTTTTGTCTGTTTAGATCGCGCTGCTGTACACAACTGGCTGGCTGGACAAATCGGATCATGATCTAAAGACGCTGGTGGTTCGACTTAAACGAATTAAAACTGACCGTTTGGATCGTTTGTTTTGGTCTTACCGGTGAAGATGTCCTGAGAGCAGGATGAACGCTCCGAATATTGGGCCGTGCCAGATCCAACACGGTCTTGGATGACGCGCGAACGCGTCTAATAGCCGTTTAGGGACCCTTTAGAGAGGGCGGCTGAGGGCATCTTCTTTGCCATTGTTCAAAAGGATATTTAGGCAAGGAAAGAGATGAACGCATCTCTTTTCTAAATCGGTCCGCCTCTTCATATTATTTCTGAAATTAAGTTATTAGCGGTAGAGATCGTGAGTGTATATTTGTAAAAATAGATCGAGGACAATAAAGCTTAGTTACTGCCTCGCTAATTAGGCGAGGCCAAAAGGTAGATAAGTTATAATTTCCAAAAAAAAGGGTAGATAAGTAAGGGTTAGTTATTGCCTTGCTAATTAGGCGAGGACAGAAGGTAGAATGCCAGTTTTGGTTCGGCTTTGTTTTTGGGCAGCACTACGCGTTTTTCGAGGATAATTTCCCAAAATCTCCTGGGTCCTTTTGCTGACACGTGTCCTTGAAAAAGCCCTCAAATCCCACTTTTGCTACAAGTTTTTGCTACAAGTAGTCCCGCTTTTGCTACATGCAGCAGAAAACTGTTCGTCCAAAAAAAGAACAGACATACTAAACCTCGCCGGAGAGTTCGTCGGAGACCTCGCCGGAGACCTTGTAGCAAAAAAAACATTCTAATATAGCAAAACCGACTTCGCCGGAGACTCTCGCAGGAAAAAACATTGTCGGGGACCTCGTAGCAAAAAATTTACTCTATTATAGCAAAACCACATAACGGTTGTAGCAAAAAAAAATTGTAATGTAGCAAAGTGGACATCGCCGGAGACATCACTGGATACTCCCGCCGGAGACCTCGTAGCAAAACCGTAGTGATTGGTTGTAGCAAAAAAATTGTACAAAAGTAGCAAAAAATATATGAATACGTAGCAAAAAATATATGCTAAGATAGCAAAACGCCCGTAGAAGATAGAGACAACTAGAGTAGGAAGCGCTCTAAACTGTGAGAACAACATGGGACGTTGTATGTAGCAAAGCCATCCATCGGCGCATGTAGTAGAATCTGCCAGCGCATGTAGCAGAAGCCTCCACCGATACTAGCATACCCCGCAACCACTCGTAGCAGATGACGCTGCCGCTTATAGCACCCGCTCGATGCCGCTTGCAGCAGGGCCGTCCCCGGAGCAGGTAGCGGACGAGGCGTGATGGGAAGGAGCACTCGGCGCTACCGGGAGAGCAGGGTGGCACGTCGGGAAGGAGCAAGGGGAGAATCACGGGCAGCGTGGTGGGGATATAGGCACGGTCAACGCTTGGGAAAGGAGCTCCACGGAGGGTCTCAGGAGCACCGCCGGAGCGCGTGCGGCTGGTGACTCGTGTCTCTGCCCCTTTGCCCGAGGATGGGATCAGTCGCCGGCAAGCCCTCCCCTTGCTACTGCTCTGCTGCGGAGCCGCGAGGTCGAGTACCCCATGGCGAAGGCGGGGCACACGGTGGTGCATGGTGAGACACGCGGCGGCGCTGCGAGGCAGCACAGCGGCGGCTCTGCGAGGCGGCGGCGCGGCTGGAAAGGCGACAGGGCGAAAGAAGGTAGAGGAAGGAGCTGTGTCACGGCAGGGATCGCGGCTGCGTCGCGGCTGGAAAAGTAGCAGCTGGAGGAAGATAGGGGAAAAGAAGAGATAAGGTTGGGTCCACCAAACGTTGTACGTATAATTGCCGCTCGGGGCGACCCGGGGGATAGAAGTTAGCGATCCCCCGGGGGAGCCCAATCATTTACCTTTTGTTTTTCAGGAAGTGATTTCTGAATCTCTTGTAATTCTTGTGGTCTAATAAAGATCTGGTTTAAAAAAAAAGAAATGGTGGATGCACTAAGAGGGAGGCACTAAGAGGGAGGCTAAACACAAAGGATAATATGGTTGTCAAGAAATGGTGCTCGGATGCTGGATGCGATCAATGCCCAGCTGTTGAATCAGTGGAACACATCACACTGCACTGCCGACAAGCAGATTGGGTCTGGGACAAACTTGGGGTAATGCAAGCAGCAAGGGCAAATGATCTGAAAACGCTCGTTCATTATGTCCCTAGCGACACATGGCCAATCTGCATGGCCGCATGTCTGCTACATCTATGGAAAACGCGAAACAACAGAGTGTTCAATAACAAACAGATTGCGAGGAGGCCCTTACTCACGAACATAGCAGATGAGCTTACCCTCTGGGCATTTAGGGAGCCAAAGTTGAGATCTAAGCTAATGCATTGGGTGAACAAGCTATCGGATCCAGGATAGCTAAGAGCCTGTCGTTTTGTCCGGTTCTTTTCTCGTTTCCTTTCTTTCCTTTCTTTTCTTTTTTCCACCGCCGGGCTTAACCGGTTTGTAAATCCGCCAGCACAATCGCTGCAACCCTGTTGTAGCATATAAGGTAGAGGCTTTCTCTACCTTCATATATATATAAATATATAAATTCAAAAAAAAAAAAGATGTATTCGGATGAAAACCCAGTCATGTACATTACCATCTTGTTTGCCATTTTCCGGAAATATGTATATCTAATGTTAGGCAACAGTCACGTACATTACCATCTTCGTTGGCATTCTTCGGAAGGAAAGGTATATATTTCCAATGTTAAGCACGGAAAGATTTATAAAACCCTACAGCAGCACCAGTCGTGCACGCCCTACGATCGACGGAAGATGGAAGCCGCCGCCTCTCTCCCCGAGGACGTCGTCCTCGAGATCCTCGTTCGCGTGGCGGACGCCGCGTTCATCTTCCGTTGCGCCATGGCGTGCAAGCGGTGGCTCCGCCTCGTGGTTGACCCTTCCTTCCTCCGCCGTTGCTGGCCGGAGGACGCGCGTGACCCGTCCTCCCTTCTCGGCTGCTACACTACCCAGCATCAGTACCGCCTCGTTGGCCATGACCACCAATTTTGCTCCAGGCCGGTATTCCTCCCAGTGCTGCGGCGATCGACGACACTTGGCTCGTTTGTCCCCGCCGCCGCCGACCTCTTGGACCGCGCCGTGCCGCTCGTGGCGCGCCATGGCCTCATACTCGTGCGTGTCGTCGGTGCCCATGCCGACCTGGCGACCAGGTACCAGTGCCGCGACGTCGTCCTCAACCTGGCCGTGTACAACCTATTCGCCGGCACGTGCCACGAGCTCCCTCCGCTCCAGTGCCATTCGTTCTCGGCCAGGGACGACACCAAGGGCTATGCCATTCTAACTGGCGCGGAGCTCCAGCAACCGCCGGCTGGCCAACGACAGAGCCACCTGAGTTTCTTTAAAGTGCTGATCATCGGGCTGGACAAGGGTGAATTGCGCCATAATCTCCGCACGTTCTCGTCAGGCCGGTCGGCCTGGAGCAGGCCCACCCATTGTTTTTGCCCTCGGGAGCGCCGCCCCCACATCCAAGATACCATCCTGCAACGCGACGCCGTCGTTTGCCGCGGCACGGCACACTGGATCTTCTCCGACTCCTCCTACCATTACACTCTCGGCGTGGACATCGTGACCAACCATGTCACCTCCTTGAGCAAGCTCCCGGTCCCGCCGGAACTCATGCAACCCAGCCACATCCCTTACTCCGCGCCAATGCTCTGCGCCATGGCCGGCGGGACGCTATCCTCGTGCTCCTTGTATACCGGAGGCAGCCTGCTAGAGATCTGGACACGGCAGGGCGACGCCGACGCCGACGCCTGGCTCCGCACTCGTGTGATCCACCTCCAACTGCCCAAGCATATCGCGGATGGACATGGCGGAGGGCTGGCCGTATACTGGGCTGAGATGAGCCGCACGTTGCTCGCCCTGCACTCTCCCGAGACATTGTACATCGCCGATGCTGAGACTGGGGCGATGGAAGAGGTGCCGACCCAGCTTCACGACGACGCAACAAGGACTAGTCTCCTTAGGGACGCCATGGCCATCGAGATGGATTGGCCGGCGCTCTTCCTGTCCCGGCTCGGTTACCTTTCATTTTAATCTGATGATTTGGTGAGGCAAGCTTTTATATCACAACTCCCTAGAGAAGGCTAGGAGCATTCTATCGCAAATCCCTAGTTTAGTTAAACTTTTGGTAATTCGGAGTGTTAAAGTCTACTACAGTACTAGTACGTTTTTGTGTAAGCTTCACACAGATACCTCCCAGATCTTTTTGATGCAATGTTACGTATACACGCATGTCTGCTCTGTTTCCCCTACTCGTGTCACTACTGATTGAAGCTCGTAACCCGTTCAAACTCATGATCTGAACCCAAGTGCTGAATTTTGTTTCGGATGTGACTTTTTTTTTGCGGGTATGTTTCAGATATGACTTGACAGTCTTAAATTATAAACCAAATAATGTGCACTCAGATAAATGCTTCGATGGGCACCGAAGCTTGCCTGAGGTCAATGCGCCGTAGAGCAGGACGTTGGCGTGTGGCCGAGTGTGCCGGCCTCCGCAGAGGGGTGGCGTCGGGAGGGGATTAGGGCTTGATTGGGTGCACCCTAAGCTTTCCTAGGTCGATGCTAAGATTTGACTTTTCGCCAGCCTTTAGACGCCTTATATTTGGGATGGAGGAAGTATAATATATGTAGGGTTTTTGGCTGATTTCAAACTTGGCCATGGTGAAACTTGAAATTACATATCTGATACAAATGGATTTTTAATTGTTTGGCAAGTTCCTGGATGATTTTGAGCTTTTCCTTGCTACTGTAGGTGGAGAAGGGTGTACTTAGTGAAAAAAAAATAGGGTCCGTCTATGTCACAGTCGACTGTGACTTTACTTACGTCACAGTCAGCTGACGTCGTGGATTTTTTTCATCGGCCTATTACCACATCCGTTACGAGGGATTGTCTTGTTGGTCCTTTATGTTGGGCTATTCCGGTTGTTTATGTTTTGTTGGACTATTCCGACTCGTGGCCATGTTAACTCGCGTAAGGTAAGCTAGCTCTTATCTCTCTCTCTCAAAAAAAAAAAAAGGTAAGCTAGCTCTCGATCTATCATTCCTAGAAAAAAAACTGGCTCTCGTTCTGATGGTTCGCTCTGTTTCTTTTCATTTTAGAAGTTGTCTTTTAGAACGACGTTGGTCACACTACTTCTCTGTGTTGAAAAAAACAAATCAGTACATTTGGTATGAGACCAAGGATAAATAGCACCTTCCTAGATCACCAAGGTACTCCGTGGTCTGCCTCGTGCCAACGCACTAGCTACACGAATTGTTGAACAGTGCATGTGCAGTGTTTCTAGGCCAGGTTAACTAGACACACGTCTCAAAATAAATAACTTTAGATACACATTTATATAACACTAAATATGTTTAAATAGTACTATATATGTAGATAAAGTGAAGTCACTTATTTTAGTTTCAAGTCGAGAAAAAGCCAATTGTAAGTCCAATTATAACTTGTAAGTTTGCGATAACACGAAATTCGTCACAATTATCGTCAAAACTCACGTACTCTTCATGACATAAATATGATCCTTGCAAGACATCATTATCACGAGCGTAGATAGCTATGCCTTTGATTAGAGCTTCGTATTCAAAACCAAAAACATCAATGGGTACATCCTGATAGAAAAGAAAAAGAGATGAAGAGGAACAAAATTAAATTTCCAAAAAAGAGAGTTATAATTCAAAGGTTAAATTCAACGGGTTACTATAGCTCTCCAGGCAGCTTCATATTTATATCAACTTCCCATCCCTTCTATCTTTGAGATAGCTAAAAATGAAAGGTTGGGAAGAGGTCATTACATGGTTGTGATTCGAGAGACTACTAAGTTTAGCCGATCTAAAAAAACTCTGCATCGACAAACACAATCATAAGAAAAAAAAATTGGTCATACTCGAAAAAACAAAAGGAGCACAAACCCAGCCTCCGCGGCTGCCAGAACAAAATGCCAAGACAAGCTCATGAATCACCTCAACGGCCCCCGCGACGCAATGTGTGACACAACAATTCACGACAACAACATGCGCGCAACGAGAGCCCAGACACAAACAACATAACAATACTAATCTTGACGTGAGACAATATATGAACGGTGGGCCACCTAACTATGACCTAAGTTATGCCACGGCTAGCCGTGACTTAGTAAAACTATAAAAAAAGGTTGCAACCCCACTTGCAAGCGGATAAAATCCCATTGCAACCCTACTTGCAATCGTAAAGGATCCCAGTTGCAAAAAAAAAGTTCAATTGCAAATTTATAGGAAACATAAACCAGTTATGAGTACGATTGCACCTCACAGAAAACAAGAAAACGCAAGTCATTTGCAAATTCGATTACAACTCATAGAGAACATAAGTCAGTTGCAAGTTCGAGTGCAACTTATATGAAACATGAGTCAGTTACAATAAAAAGACCGATTACAACTTACATGAAGCGTAAAAAATCATAAGTGCAACAACATTTAAAACAAAAAAAATCTAATTGCAAAAATCACACACTATATATAGGTTGCATGAATCAGTTGTGAGTCTGAGTGCAACTCATAGGAAATGTGAACCTGCGACCACAACCAAACACTATATATAGGTAGTCTATACATAGAAAAAGCTTTTTTGACCATTAGAAAAGAACGATAAAAAACATATAGAAGGGACCACAAAAAACAAATGAAAAAACTGCAACTCCCGTGACAAAGCCAATTGCAAGTCTAGTTCCAACTCATAGTAAAGAAGGGTCCATAAAAACTCCCAGTTGCAATTCTCATTAGAAAATCAGTAGCAAGTCTAGAAACACATAGTAAAGAAAGGAACACAAAACTTAGTTGCAACTCCAATGAGAAAGCCAATTGCGAACCCAGTTTCAGCCCATAGTAAAGAAGAAACCACAAAAATTGTTAATTGCAACCCCAGTTGTAATTCTCGTGAAAAAAGTCAGTTGCATGTCTACTTGCAACTCGTAGTAATTAAAGGGAACCACATAAACAATTCTGCGCTGGTTGCAACTTTCGCGGGAAAAATTCATTTACAAGTTTAGAAGCAACTCATAGAAAAGAAGGGACCACAAAACTATCATCAGTTTCAACCCCAGTTGCAACTCCCGTGAGAAAGCTAGTTGCAAGTTCAGATGCAACTCACAGGAAAGAAGGGACCAAAAAAACAATCCTCAATTGTAACCTGAGGTGCAACTTCCCCGACAAAAAACTAGTTGCAAATCCAGTTGCAACTCATAGTAAATAAAGAACCACACAACTATATTCAGTTGCAAGTCCAGTTGCAACTCCCGCGAGAACGCAATTTGCAAATGCAGTTATAACACCTAATGAGTAGGGATCACGAAAACAATCTTCAATTGCAACACCAGTTATAACTCCCACGAAAAAAGCCAGTTGCGAGTCGATTTGCAACTAACAATAGGATGACAAAGCAATCTCGAGTTGCAACCCCAATTGCAACTCTCTGTCCCCTTCTCTCGCTAAAATATGGTTATTTGCTATCAGATGGTATGAAATAAAAAATGACTAGAACAAAGGATAACAAAAAATATAACATGGAAAGTCGTTCTCTAACAGTACAATGGCCTCTAAAATATATATAAGCAACATCTCTGGACCTTATCTATCTCACTATGTAAATGCAACAAAGTACTCCCTCCGTTTTAAAATATAAGATGTTTTAAATTTGTTAAGATAATGTATCTAGATACCTTTTCGCATGTAGATTTGAAATGGACCTCTATGAACCTACACAGTAAAAAACGTCTAGGTACATTATCTTCACAAAGCTAAAATATCTTATATTATAAAACAAAGAGAGTATGATGTAAATAAGAGAATGACAGAGCGTTTTCGTACGAACAACATAAAAATAAAAGAAAAGTCAACTATGGAAAAAAAATACGCTAAAAGAAAAAAAACTACATCCACACGCTATTTTTGGGCAGTCTATACATAGCAGCTTGTTGTTTGCCGATAAATTAGCAAATCAGTGCGCGCTCGTAGCTAAACTAGGACCCAGAAAACACGGGCAGCAGACAACAATCAAACTAACGCAAGAGACAAAAGAAAGACAACACGGGACAACACGGCCCAACTACTAGTAAATGGCCCAGCAAAAATACCAAGCAACATCCCAAAAAAGGAAAGCGGGATAAACACAGGTCGCGTCGCCACGTCAAAACCGACAATGGAACAATGATTTTGTCCAATCGATCTGATTGATAGAACATTAAAAATTTACAGAACACATCACTAATAGAAAACATAAAAATTGAAAAAAAAAATGACAAAAGATATAAAAGAAAAAAGTCAGCTATGGAGAAAATCCATCGAGAAAAATGTTTCATGTTGGAAAACTTCAAAAAGCCAACACCGCTACTTTAGCTGTCTATACAAATTTAGTATCCACCATAATAAAACTATTTTATTTTTCTTGGAAAAAAGAGAACAAGACAACGTTGCTGCTGCCTTCAACTATAAAAAAGCAGACGTGTCACTCGTGGCTACCCACATTTCCAACCGAGCTACAACAGCGAACTTGATCAAAGCCAGCGCAGAAACAAAACAACGTCAAGAGAGAAAGGCCCACGCAACAGCCCAACAAAACAGCCTGATCAGACCCCGATGCCAAACAAACACAGCCGGACAACACCTAACACCCTTTCGTTGTTAATCGCACCAAGATGATCGGACGGTCGACGAGTTAGCTGTGACGTATCTTAAAACACAGCTAGCTGCGTTTTAGCAATTCCGAAAAAAATATGGCCAGATAATGCCACTCTTCAGCTAGGGTTTTGAAAAATTTCCAAGTTTAAGGCAAAAAATAAATAGGCAAATATGCAATCTTCCAACATCACTATTGATGTCGTGAAGGAGATCTGGTCGTCGAACGAAAACCAAATATTACTTACTGTAGACTATGTGGATGCGAAAAAATGGGTACCTAAACCCAATCTAATCTATTAAAAATAATATTTTTATTAAAACTCCACTCAAAGATTGGATTCCTCACCAAGCTCCCTGCACGAGAACGGGACCTTTTTTCTTTCTCCGAGCTCCCTACGGTTTCACCAAATTAAATTTGCCGAACTAATTTTTTCCTGCTTACATAAAGGAAAACGATAGTACTCCCCCAGGGATGCGATCCCCCGGGTCGCTGCCTCGCGCGCGCGACGTACATGGGTGGGGCCAATATTTTCTCTCTCCCTTATCTCTTCCAGTAGCTTCCGTTGAGTAAATTAAACCTCTGTTTGGCCATGAACGCATCGCTGGTCGCCTCCTCCATCGCTGGAGCTCACCGCGCGCTCCGCCGCCTCCACCGCCGGCGCTCGCCGCGATCTCCGCTGCCGGAGCTTACCGCGCGCCGCCCGCAGCTGGTTGCTCCGCCCGCGGAGCGTGAGCTCGCAAGGCAAAGCTCTTGCCATGGCACGGAAAAGCACGGCCAGGTCCGCCCAAATCGCTGCCATGGCAAGATAAAGGGTCGACATGGAGGTGGGCGGCAGCAATTTGTTTTTCAACGACGGATGTGGCCGAAATCGGAGACGGGACAAACGATGGCGAGGGTATCTTGACAAGGAAGGGAAAAATGAATGCGGTATCCCACATCCAGCCCTCCATGGCAAGATAAAGGGTCGACATGGAGTTGGGCGGCAGCAATTTGTTTTTCAACGACGGATGTGGCCGAAATCGGAAACGGGACAAACGATGGCGAGGGTATCTTGACATGACAAGGAAGGGAAAAATGAATGCGGTATCCCACATCCAGCCCTCCCCCCCCCCCCCCCCCCCCCCCCACCCACACACACCCACACACCCACACCCACACACACCCACACACACACACCCCAAATATATGCATCCCACATCCAGCCCCACCCCTCACACACACCCGCACCAAATATACGCAGAATCAGATGGGCCTCGATGTAGTATACCGCAATTTTTCTTTTGCAGTTTTCAGCTTTTTACGGTATTAGAAAAAGCTAAAAAGTACTGCATATCAGCGCAAATTTTTGCAGGATTTGCGGGCCGCCCGATACGCGGTATCGGCTAGAGATGCTGTTACAACGAAGCTTTCGATGGATTGGTATCGCGGTGCGCTGCTTCCCGCATGATGTCGACGAAGACGCCGATGCCGATCTCTATCACCCCAAGAGTTGCCTCCTCGACCGCAAGCCCTTCCTGGGCTAACGCACCAACTCCACCACCGCCCGGTACCACACCGATGACGACGTCTACGACGACATGACCATTCAAGTCTCCTTCTTCGTCGTCCACCCGCCTCGCATCTCCTGCATCCTCGCCTCGTCCTTCGGCACCTATTTCACCAAGGAGCCCATCGTCGTCTCCACCTTCATGGACGGTGGGCTTGTCCTCCTCAGCATTGCCATCTTCTCAGAAAGATTCCCATTCTCCGAGTAGTACCTCTACCAGCACGAATGCGGCACTGGCACTGCCGCTCCATCGCTCCATCTCGTCCCGCAACCCAGTGGCAGGCGCTTTGTCGACCAACACTGCGGAGCTGGCCTCCTGCCCGGCCATGGTGGTGGATACCACGTTGTCACGCTAACCATGAGGCGAACGGAGAGTTCGACCTCTACGTCTTCGGCTCTGACACGCAGACCTGGACCCTGAAGAAGCCCGTCTTGTTACTGGAGGATGATGGAGCTGCCGACCTTGCCAACTACAGTACATGACCTACAACGCGGTCGCCCTTGGTGGTAGGGGTTGATGGGGGCGAGCGTCCTGAGCTCCATTATCTGCCGCTGCCATCGTCATCAACAGGATTCTGTGAACCATCGACTTCTGGAACGGCATCCTCATCTGCGACGTGCTTGATGGGGGCGAGCGCCCTGAGCTCCATTATCTTCCGCTCCCATCGTCATCAACAGGACTCTGTGAACCATCGCCGAGGTGCTACCCATTCAGTCCTCGCGACATCACCATCAACGTGTCCGGCGACACCATCTGCATCAAGTTGGCCGAGGTGGTGTCTCCCCTCGACTCCAGCTGCATGAGTTGGAGCACCGACACGTGGATTGCGACCACCACAGCTACGAGTCCTTGGCGCCAACTCAAGGGTTGCTGGCACAATGAATCGGCAGATGGTACTGAAATCTCGGTGGCTGATGGCGTCGGCCTTGATGGACTGCTGGACTTGGACCACGGTGACGACGACGACGAGCCAAGGACTCTTGGCTGTCTCTTTGTTGATAAGCCCATGTTGAGCCTAGACCAAGACAGCCTTGTGTGCTTCGTGGCTAAGAAATCGTATCAATGCGAGCCGTGGGTGATTGCTGTCGACATGGCAAACAAGAAGCTGCAAGAAGTCAACCGTCTTGAGTCTGGAAGAAGCAAAGTGCTATTCACAGCATCATCTCCGGCCATCTCAGTACAATTATATGACAGCTGCAGCTTCAGGTGCAAATAACGGGAGACCTGTAACGGCAACTGTCTACTTTAGTTTAACACTAGTTTGTTTGTGAAAATTTGATGTATTAAGAGTTTAATAACATTCTGGAGTGCACTGAAGCAACTCTAGCTAAGAGAATTGCTTGAAAACTTAGAAATACTATGAACTTGGCTATTACAACAGGAAGAAAGGTATGGTCCACCAACAGAATAGCACAAATGATTCAGTTAGCAGCAAATGAACCTTATTGGTAACACCTGAGTATTTTTGTACATCCAAAATATACTATAGCTACTACTTACTCATCACAGAAGCTAGTTGTACAAAGGTAAGATGTATTGCATATTCAGAAGTTGTCTCCTAACAAAAACAGATTGCTATGAACTCCCATGAATGCAGGCATAATACAGGCTGAAAATCATATGAAATTACCTTTTATCACATATGAAACAGCATTTTACTGCAGGCTACACCTTTCTCTTGGTGCAATACTCAATGATTTTGGCAATCAAACGCAGCTTTCCGATGATCTTGACGTCAATATCTTCAGAGGAAATGGCGCATCTACAGTCTACAGCACATGACACATACATTGCAAGAGTGAGTGAGTCGACTGACTGCAGATGAGGGCTACTGTCTGCTTTTGTTTAACACTGATGAATGACTACATAGATTGGTATCATGTTTGACAAAGTTTCATGTATTAAGAAATCAACAACATTCTGGAGTGCAATGAAGCAATTCTAGCTAGAGAATTGCTTGCCACATAGTAATAGCATCTTAATGTGACAAATACTATGAACTTGGCTATTAGAACAGGAAGAAAGGTATAGTCCACCCACAGAATAGCACATATGATTCAGTTAACAACAAAGGAACCTTATCGGTAACACCTGAGTATGTTTGTGCATCCAAAATATGCCATAGGTACTACTTGTCACAGAAGCTATTTGTGCAAAGGTAAGATGTAGTGTAGCTGTATATTCTCCTACCAATAGATTCGGAAGCTGCCTTGTGACAAAAACAAATTGTGAGGAACTCACATGAATATGCAAGCATAATGCAGGCTGTAAATTATATGAAATTACTTTTCATAGCATATGAAATAGCATTATTACTGCATGCTACACCTTTCTATTGATGCAATTCTCCATGATCTTGGCAATCAAACACAGCTTTCCGATGATTTTGAGGTCAATATCTTCAGAGCAAATGGTGCCTCTACAACACAGAGCACATACATGGCAACAGCGGGACAAAAGGCAGTTCTACGAGCATGAATATGTCTACATGGAAAAGTCGAGGCGTTGAAGCTATTGGTTCCAGGTGGGCCTGCAAAGCATAACATGGCATTTTCTCAAGTAGATATAAATGTCAACCTGATATAACTTTTCCCACAACTACAAACAGCTGAATGAGAAGAGTCATACTAACTGGCCGTGTGATTCCAACTGCCTAACTGAAAACAGTGACTTGCACTTTTCTAGTTAAACTGCCCAACTGGAGTCTGGAAACAATACATACTGAGTGACCATGCTGACTTGTTCTTTTCTCATTTAAATTATACAAGTGGACATAAAACACTTATTTCAGGATGAGCTCTGCAAGAAGCCAGCAACAGAAGGTTCATGTCAACAGGTGGATCATTCCTAGATAAACACTTATTTCAGGATGAGCTCTGCAAGAAGCCAGCAACAGAAGGTTCATGTCAACAGGCGGATCATTGCATCCTCATTGCCGTTGGTAATTGGCGAATAACACGGTCTGAAAAGATACGAGTGATAAAAATCATAAGTATCAAAGTATGTCATATATAAGCATCCACACCTACAGAGAATGAGTACAAAGTACAAAGAAGTCAACATAAAGCATGATGTGCTTCAGGTTTGCAAATGAAAAGATTGGGTTTGGAAGATGTGCTTCAGGTTGAGTAGAAACTACAAAGGAGTTAGAATATACAAGTTCCTTGTTTACTGCTACTATGTCGTTTTAGAGAATGTATACCAGCATGTACATGTGGCTAACAGAAAAGAAATATAACTTAGTGCTACGGTCTCTGATTAAATATTCTCAAGTCATAACTAAAGAACATATCAAAGCACGATGCTACTACCTGGAGTGTAGAAGCTCGTGTAGGGAATGGCAGTGCAGACGCTCCCTCTGCTGGACACCTTTCTTACTTGGCCTGACTTGAGCTCAATGGTGAATAGGCCAACAGTTGTCCTCACAAAAATGACATTGACGCCCTCGGCGAATCCAATTGCATCTGGTGTGACCATGAGGGCACGAGATGGGAGCAGCGCCCCGAGGTCGACGACTCGGTATTGCAACCATGCCACGGCCCCGTCAGCATCGAGTTCCATCGACCAAAGGTAGAGGCTGGATTCCTGCACTCCTGCAAATCCCAGTGTGCCGTCCTCAGCTGTTATGAGGACAATGTTATTCTCATGCACATCTGGCCGGTCAATCACCGACAGCTCCCTCTCGCCGACAAATTCACACCGCAGAATCCTCGTGCTCGGATCGCAGAGGAGGTAGACTGCATTTCCCGAAAGTACACTCGGCTGCATCTCGATAGAAGCATCCGGATGGTAAACAGAGGTGGTGCCGCTCCATGCACTCGCCTCCGACGAGTAGAAGCAGGTGGACGTGACCCAGATCCCCTCCTTCCTGTCGGTGCCCACGAATGCCACGAGGAAGGGGCCATCGCCGTGGCAGTCGAGGTGGTCGCAGCCTTCCACGGCGCAGAACACCGCCGCATTCCAGGACTTGGGGGGCCTCCGGCAGGGGTATCCTCCGCTGGAAGTCCGTGGTTGGGTCCCAGACGACGAATTCCGCGGGCTTCTGCTCTGAATCGTAGAAGAGGGCGCGGCCATGGCGGGCGTCGAGCGCATACCAGCACCGGCGGTCGGGACGTGGCGGGAGGAAGGCCTTCGCGGTGGGGACGAATCGGGCGACACAGGGCTCCTCGTCGTACAGGCGGTGTAGGAATCCCAGCATGGGCGGCGGCCCGTGGAACAGGCGGTAGCTGCGGAGGAAGGCGGTGCCCGTGAGAAGGAGGCGCTAGGGCTTGCAAACGAGGCAGGCGCGGACGAGGCAAGCGGGCTCGTCGGGCGGGAAGCGGAGCAGGATCTGCTCGACCACATCGTCCAGCAGCGCCGGCGCCGGCGCCGGCGGCATCGGTGGAGGCGATTTTTTTTTCTTGGGGACGGAAGAGTTGGCACTTGATAGTGAGAGAGGAAGACCAATTGCTCGATTCGCAATCAGTGCCTGGCGGATCCCCTTCCTTTCCACGCTCCGCTTTCACATGATGCTAATACTACCGCCGTCCCACGAAAAAAGGCTTTAGTGGACGGGCTCGCCCTTTTTCGAATTTTTTGAAAATTGACATCTTAAAGTTTCACAAAAATCTGAAATAAAATTCTTGATATTAACAATGACTTAATCTACAGTTCTGTGAAATTTCAGCATGAAATAGTTTGTATCCTGGCCTACACAAAAATAACAAATTCTGACAATTTTGAAGAATTCGAATTCTGCACTGTTTACCGTCTCAGATCTGAAATATTTTCATTTTTGCACAGCCCAAAATACGGAATATTTCGCTTGGGTTTTTTGCACATAGCTGGAAGTCATCGTTATCTACATCTAAATATCTTTTTCAGAATTTTTCAAAACTTTAAAATGTCAATTTTTAAAAAATTCAAAAACAGGCTCCAACTGTCCTCCATATTGACGCACTCTGCCGTCCCAAGGTTTTTTATAGCTTCACTTTAAAAAATTAATCAAACTTCATAGTTTGATTTTTTTTAAATATAGATCTTAAGCCTTAGGACTCAGGATAGAAGCTAAATATATTGACAATGGTGTTATGTTTATTCATAGAAAAATATATTTGATATCTTTATTAGTTTTTTACAAAAGGTAATTGGCACATATGGCTAGAATTAACTAAAATTGTCTAACTTAATTCAAATATGAATATATCCATTTTATATGCATACTTTATTTAAAATTCAGTTCTAAGTATTGGTCGGGTGTTTATATTTTTTTGTGAAAATTTCATCGATCTATTAATAATCATCAATAGTAGTATAAAGAGACCTATTTACCATATATATTTCCATGTTTCTCCAGATTCGGATATTTTGACAGCCATTTTCAATTTCCTAAATACAAATGTTAAATAATACCAATTATCCACTATCGGTTCCCCTACCTCGAGGCACCCACCATGAAAACCCTCTCATGAGTCTTCCCCTCAACCTTTTCTTTATTAACAGGGATGGGCCCGAAGGACACATAAGGGTTATATTTCAAAGGTGGGGTTACAATTTACATAAGGTCCAAAAATGAAGGAAAATTAGACATACAACTTCACAATAAGAATTGAAATATATGAAGAAAAAGCAATTGATTGCTTCTCCACTGCATTGACGAGATTTGCTCGACGTCTGTGCCAACTTCGTTGCTGATGGGGAAGAACCACTTTGTAGCAACGCTGTTGAGAAGCACTCAGGCGTAGTGGATCAAGACCTCCGCAACGGCACCAAGCCTAGAGGAATAGTCACTAACGTCTGACCAAGGAGGGCCACCCTTAGGCCATGAGAAGCAGTGGCAAAATGGCATCAGCTATTGCCCGTCCCATCATAAGGAACTTCGAGGATATTATGCAACCCAAGATCGCCGCGCCGCAGATCGAGTGGAAGGCTCAACACTACCACCTCTCATTCCACAATCACCAATATGGACAATCAGAGAAGAAGAGCAAGTCAAACATGTGAGATCTGTGTTTCATCCGAGCTTATTGATGATACCGCTTCCAAAACCTACTCTCAATTCCATCATCCACAATGGGCAACTATCGGCGGAGTAGGAAGGTGAGGTTCCAACATCGCTTGCAAGCACCCGGAATCGGCAGAGAAGCGGCACCATATGCCACATAGACAGGATACCAGACCCGAACCCTATTACTCTCCTAGTACTATGTACATGGCTATCCTCCTCTCCCACATTCCCTCTGGTAGTCCAGGTGACATGAGGAGAGGGGGAGAGTAGTTGGGAGGAGCGGAGCGACTCTCAAGGGTCGGTGGGAGGAGAGAGAAGAAAAGGGGGACATGAGAGCCCATTTTTCATCTCCAGCTGGTTGAGGCGAACTGGCTTTCTCCTCGAGCTTTCTACTCAGCCCCGTCCAAGTGTAAAACCCTCACATCTAAGGTACCATGTACCATGTTGTTAATGGGACAACTGGCACATAAGTTGATTGATATACTCGTCGAGGAGACTCTCTTGCGCATTTGGCCATACGAGTCAACAT
The DNA here is from genome assembly GCA_916181665.1 of Avena sativa. Lineage (NCBI taxonomy): Eukaryota > Viridiplantae > Streptophyta > Magnoliopsida > Poales > Poaceae > Avena > Avena sativa. The sequence continues at coordinate 253,568,135 of OV702280.1, forward strand.
GTCTTGTATATTATTTGCTCGTCTACAAGTCACAGTGACACATTCTCACTAATGTCGAGTTTCGTGTCTACTTCCACAATTTCGACTAGTTGACTAACTTACTTGTGGCGCATGAAAAGATCGTCAAGAAAGGTAACCTTGCTATGCGATGGATGCCCCATCTACAAGTTGTGACATATTCACTTGGATACACTTTATACCACCATGCAATCCGCAAATATTGTCCTTGCATAAGTCTAGACACCGCAAAACATGCCTTCCATCACATTGCAGAGCGGTGACAATGCTATCCATAGTTAGTGTGAGGATATCATTGCGACTCTTCCACAAACTGGAATCAAACAACTAGCGGATTGATTAATTATGTTATGTGAGGTTTAGAAGGATATGTCGAAATCTTTCAGAATATAGCCTCCTAATATTCACGGGATGTGCTACAGTTTGTGTAGAATCCCTCTATTGACATCTTCTATTTATTCACCCAATGAGGATTCATTGTCAATTGCCATTAAAGAAATCACAGTTTCCTGCAAAAGAAACAATATAAGAGACTAAAAAGGAAAATGTGTTTCATTGACTTAGAAAACTAAGTGAAAGTTACTTACTAGGCTAGTCATAGTGTAAGTAACTTGGGTAGTAACTAAGGATCTAACTCAGCAAAATTGCTTATGTGGCAGTGAGTTAATAAGGAGAGAGATGGACGGAGTAACATATCTAGTTACCATAACATCGCACATATCAAGATAAAATGAGTCTATAACCTAATAAATAACCATTTGCATGACACCACACATGTTACTATCCACTATAAAGGTAGTAACATATGCATGTTACTACTCTATGTTATTTTGCACTATAACCAGGCTTACAAATCTGGGTACGAGAACAACACACAAGTCTCAACAAACAACACAATTAAACTCTCAGACTCAGCATTACGACAACCACCAGATAATCAGAAGTAAGAAATCTTCTCAAAGTGTTAAATCTTGCAAAAAGAGTAGCCAACCCATGTGGCCCCAAGCGAGTCTCTTTAGTCACCTTGATCTTCTTAGCACAATATTCAAGAGTTCCCCTATCTCATTTTTCTACGATATATCCCATGATCCCATTAAATTACAAAGTCCATGCACCGATATACGTGGAGTGAGTTTCTCGTGCGTTCTATGGACAAGAGAGTAATATCATGTGTCATGCTCTATATTATTGTTACAAGTCATGTGCATTTTTTTGTGTTATTAGTCCAAGTACATGTTGATATCTTATGTTTATTTTCAGAAGAAGTCGACTATCAACTAACATCTAGAAACAAAAGTTTATTATCATTATTCCTGACAGTATTTTTAACATCTCATCCCTCGCATCATGTTAGTTATTTTTGCCTAATTTCAAAAGCGATAAATATTTTCCGAATTTGGTAACTATCAAAATGGTGACCCTTGAAACAAAACAATGAGAGAAGATGTCTTGATTTCCTAACAAGATCTTAGACATCTGAATTGTATTTCAAGATATCCACACTACAACGTGGGATGTAAAACCTCAGAACTCTCAATCATAAAGAATACATAGTACAAACTTATCAGTTTATCCCTAGTTGGATCAACCACCAGATCTACAAGGACCAACATGCAATATCTCCCTAAGATGGAGCGGTTATTTTTGGAGATAAAATCTCCATCTCAACTCAATCTATATTCGATAATCCAACAAACATGCCCGAAGATACCTTTGTGGAAAGGTTTAGTCGGCTGGCGGTAAGTTCAAAGTTTCATCAGTCAATTTTTACACTTCATCGGTGACAACTTTAAAAGTATTGAAACATTTTGCAAGTAGTCATGACATAAAAGTTACATTGTCAATATATTTTTTAAACATAACTTAAAAATAGTGATATTGAGCTAAACTCAAAGCCTAACTTGCATTGGACACTACTTAGTATTGGGTTTGCCTATTTTATTTCTCGATATGTTTCATGGATTTTGAATAGAATTATACAAGTATTATCTATGTCCTTTATTTATTTTCACAAATTTTCAGAACTTTATCCTAGTGGCCCTCTACTCCACTTCCAGGGCCGGTCCTGGGGCAGGGCTACAGGGGTGGCCGCCCGGGCCCCAGATTCGAAGGGGCCCTAGATATGTCATTCTACATTTTACTACACGTGCCTAGCCCAAAATAAGTAAGGAATCTATAGCAGGCAGCCTGATGGCTAACACCACGCGCGTGCATAATTCACGCCATGGATCGCTAGATCAAGATTAGTTGAAGAAAACTATTGCTAGATCTTGGGGGGCCTCAACTGCTACGATCTCCCACATGGAGACACACCATCACATAAGTCCGTCATTGACCAATCAATTCCCCCGCACACCTCAAAGTCCGCCTTTCACATCTAGATAACCCCACACTGTCACCTTGAGCGCTAGATGGTTTCAACAAACACCATAATTTTATAGAGACATCCAACTCTAAATATAACTCATAACAAATATTCAATCTAGTCAAAGTGCCACACATGGTATGCACGCTGTCACTTTCACACACGTGGAAAAAAAACATAGATCTATTAAAGCACAAAGAGTATTTATGTAGACTCAAGCCTAAGTGCCACCATGGCGTGCACGCTGTCACTTTCACACACATGGGGAGAGCAGAGATCTATTGAAGCACTTGAGTAGCAAGGTAGATCTACTTGATTACAAAGCTCATGACCACAACAAGATCATGCATAGAGAGAGAGATGAACACATAGCTACCAGTAGAGCCCTTAGCCTCGAGGAAGAACTACTCCCTTCTCATCATGGGAATCAGCAACGGTGATGGAGATGGTGGTGGAGATCGATGGAGATGGCTGCGGGGGCACTTCCCCGTCCCGGCAGGGTGCCGGAATAGAGACTTTCTGTCCCCCGAATCTCCCCTTTCGGTGGCGGCGGAGCTACGGAGGTTCTTCTAGAAGTATGATGGATTATCTAGGGTTTCTGCATCGAGGGCTTCTTATAGGCGAAGAGGCGAGGCTGGGAGGCGGCCGGAGGGGCCACAACCTGCCCAGGCGTGGGTCCACCCTAGCCCGCTCCTGGGGGGTGGTAGCCCTCTGACACCTCTCCGTCTCCCCTTCTCTCTTCGTGACGCCCACGGTAATATATTCACTTTGGCTTTTGTCCCGTCCAATTCCAACAATATTGATTTTCTGCCTTTCTGGAACCAAAAATAGAAGAAAACAGGCAACTGGCACTATGGCATCTTGTTAATAGGTTAGTTCCAGAAAGGATATAAAAACACTTCAAAGTGTAGACAAAGCAAAGCAAAGTAGATAATAAACAATCGTGGAGCATCAAAAATTAAAGATACATTTGCGACGTATCAAAGAACTAAGGATATGGTTCTTTCTTATGGAGGTGATGAACAGCTCGTTGTTAATGGTTACATCGATGTTAGTTGGAACACCGATCCGGATGATTCTAAATCTCAATTTGGATACATATTTACTTTGAATGATGCAACAGTGAGCTGGAGGAGTGCAAAGCAAAGCATTGTGGCGAGGTCTTCAACTGAATCGGAATACATAGCTGCTTCGGAGGCTTCACAAGAGGCGATATGGATGAAGGAGTTCATTATGGACCTCGGTGTGGTTCCCAGTGCGCTGAACCCAATGTCTATCTATTGTGATAACATGGGCGCCATAGCCAATGCGCAAGAGCCAAGGTTACACAAGAAGATGAAGCATATCAAGGTATGTTTTCACGCTATTCGAGAGCATGTCCAAGATGGTGACATAAAGATTTACAAAGTACACACAAATATGGATGTGGCAGATCCGTTGACTAAACCTCTCCTGAGGGCAAAACATGACCAGCACCAAACCACCATGGGTGTTCGGTATATTACCATGTAATCTAGATTAGTTGACTCTAGTCCAAGTGGGAGACTGTTGGAGATATGCCCTAGAGGAAATAATAAAAGTAGTTATTATTATATCTGTGTGTTTATGATAAATGATTGCATTCATGGTATAATTGTATTAACCGGAAACATTAATACTTGTGTGATTTGTAATCTTATTAGAGCCCCTAGTAAAGCCTCTTTATAATACTAGCTTGTTGGTTAACAAATGATCATGGTTTCCTGATCATGAACATTGAGATGTTATTAACACTAAGATCATATCATTAGGAGAATGGTGTGATGGACATACTCCTATAGATAAGCGTAGCATAAAGATCAAGTCATTTCAATAATTTGTTTGCTATAAGCTTTCAGATACATAGTAACCTAATTACTTCGACCATGAGATCATGCTAATCACCATCACCGGATGGATGCTTTGATGACATCAAACACCACTTTGTAACTAGGTGGTTATAAAGGTGGCATTGAATGTTCGGAAAGTATGTGTTGAGGCACATGGATCAAGAGTGGGATGTGTCCATCCATATGACGGATAGATATACTCTAGGCCCTCTCAGTGGAATGGCATCCAATTAGCTTGCAAGCATGTGACTGGCTCACAAGAGTTCACATATCATAGGAACGAGTAAAGAGTACTTATCGGTAACGAGGTTGAACTAGGTATGTAGAGATACCGACGATTAGACCTCAGATAAGTAAAATATTGCGAGACAAAGGGAAATTGGTATCATATGTAAATGGTTCATTCGATCACAAAGTAATCATATAAATATGTGGGATCCATATGAATTTCCAGATTCCTCTATTGGTTATTGATCGGAGAAGAGTCTCGGTCATGTCTGCATAATTCACGAACCGTAGGGAGACACACTTAAGGATTCGATGTTGTTTAGTAGATATGGAATGTGAGTAAGAATACTGAAAGTTGTTTGGAGTGTTGGATGAGATCCAGGATATCACGAGGAGATCCAGAATGGTCCGGAGAATAAGATTCATATAAGGAAAGTCCAATTCCGAAGTTCGTAAATGATTCTGGTGTTTTCACCGGAATGATCTAGAAGAGTCTACAAGGTTCACCGAACCAGAAGGGGAAGGGTACATGAATATGTCATGACTAAGTGGAATGACTGCATCATGTCCTAGGTCACTTTACTAGGCATTTAAAAGAAATAAATCAAACTCCAAAATTGAAAAGTCAAAAGGCAAGTTTGAATAGTCAAACTAGGAAAATGGTTCCTGGTGGAGGGAGGAGAGGAAACCTCCTCTCCCTCCACCCCGTGCTAAGGAGAGGGAGGGCGTTGAGCGTCCCTCGGGCAATCAGAACCCCGGATCCCCCGGATTCCGCACCGTACGATGTAGATAGTTTGGACCGTTTGATCACCCAATCGTCACCTACCCCATGCTGGCTAAAACTACAGAGAGAAAAAATCGAGTGTATTCCCTGCCTCTCCCGCATGGCTCAGAGCAGAAACTGGACGCCGGCCGCAGCTCCGCGACGACCGACGAGGCCGCTGCAGGTCTGCCACGAACCGCCACCACAGATCCTCCATTACGCCACCACCATTGAGGTTACACCAGGGGCTCGTTGTCGGAGAAGGTGCGTCCCAGCATGGACGTAAATTTGCAGCAACAGAGAACTCGTTCGTACCCAAATTAAGGTTATGTACCGACCTCGCGTCCCATAGTCCCAGCAACCTCCACAGATCCTCCATTGTGGCAGCGACGTCTCTTAGAACTGGAAGCCTGGTAGCAGCGCTGACTGACACATGTAGCAGCGCCCGTCGTCCGCCATCGGTAGCAACCCAGTATACCCGTGGTAGCAACGTGCTCCGCCATCACACTCGTGTTAGAAAAGCTCCAGGCTGTCAGGTAGCAACCCGGTGTACCCGTGGCAGCAATGCATCACACCCATGGTAGCAAAGCCCCATGTTGTCGGTAGCAACTCGGTGGTACCCGAGGTAGCAACGCGCTCTGCCGTCGGCAGCAAAACCTCCGGCCGTCCGTAGCATCGCCATCAACCCTTGGTAGCAATGGGCGTCGCCGTCGTTAGCAACGCTAGCACAGGTAGGAAGCAAGTCCACCCGCCGCTGGCAAAACCGCCGGCCGTCCGTAGCATCCCCATCCACCCTTGGTAGCAACGCGCGCCGCTGTCGTTAGCAACGCCAGCCCAGGTAGGAAGCAAGTTCACCCGCCTCTGGCAACACCGTCGACCGTCGATGGTAGCAACACTGTCATCTCCCATAGAAGCACCTCCGCCGTTGGGGCGCGGCGATAGGGTTGAGACGAGCACCTCCGCAGGCTCTTCGTCGGTGGGTGCCGGTTCGCAGCACGAGAGGCGCCGCCCCGAAGCACCGGTCCTCGCCGGAGGTAACAGAGAGGAGAACATATGGTGGGTTACGAACGGGATAGAGCCGGCGATGCGTGGTATGGGAGGCGGTGCATAGGCTGGGCATCAATGACGCCAACACGGGGAAGAAGGTGTTTCGAGTCTCCGAGAGCTCTCACATGATGCAGCGTGGACGAGGAACAATGAACGAAAATGAAAAGGCAGAGGAAGAAGATAAGATGGAGAGAGGAACCGTAAGTGGGGCCCTAGGTGCACGCATCTCCGTTCGCGGGAGGCTTTCACCACAGCACGGGACGCGTGGCACGCGCTGGAAGGGGAGGATGGAAATCGCGCAATCACCCGGGGGATTGGAATCATTTTCCTAAGGAGAGGGAGTTGGGGGAGGATACGGCCTCCCCATCCCTCTCATACATAGAGGGGAGGGGCTGCCCCCGAAGACCACCATAAGCCCTAGCCCCAAGCCACCGCGCTGCCTCCCAAGCCGCCGCCTTGCACCCCCTAGCGCCGCCACCGTCGCCCTAGCCGCAGTCCCCACCTTCTCCTCTTCAGCCTCTAAACCCTAGATGCCGAGGAAACCCTCTACTCCACCTACCCGCTCCGGCTTAAGGCGAAGCCCTGCGGGATCTCCCCTCTAAACTCCGACACCACGCCGTCGTGCTGCCGGAATCATGAGGAGAGAGCTACAACGTCCGCTGCCTACTGAAACAAGGGAGAGGAAGGTCTTCATCGAGTACCGAATGTGTGACCGACTGCGGGAGCGCTGCCAGAACATGGAGCCGGAAGGATCGTCTATGTGATATTGAGATCGGCAAGTGAACAACTACATCACCCACGATAATATGCTCTTGTTAACTGCTTTGGAATCTTTGAGGGTGAGTACTCTATCGACTTGTTGCTACAATCTAGCAGATAGATCTTGGCTTATGTGTGTTCATGTGGTAGAATTTTTTTGTTGTCCATGCTACGAACCCCTACAGTTATAGATCTCCCAAGCTTCGAATCAAGCCGGTGAGATCAAATAATCCTTACAAGTACCTAGTCCTTCTTGGGTGAAGAAATCATCATCTTATTCTTCCTCTTCTGCCTTGAGGCTGTAAGAATGAGCAATACACGCAAATCGAGTGGACAAATTCGTGCTGTTAGCATGTTGTTTTTTAATTATTTTGCTTAAAGTCTTTCTATCGTCGGCCATCTCCATAATAATCTTGGTCAAGAGTTGAACTCTACCATCGATGTCATCGACTCTCTTTTTTAGGTCTTTTCCCATGAACCAGTAGGAGTCAACTCCTTCTCCAATAGTTTCAACACAGGATTTGGAAATCTTTTCAAGGTTCTTGATATTTTCTCCAATCTCATCTCGTCTTTCCTCTTTCTGAGAAGAGGGTTTAGGATAAGATTTGAGAGAAGATCTGTGAAGGTTATACCTGTAAGGATTGAGTGGGGGTTCTTCATGGTTCCTTCTCTTGCCCATCCAGTTAGGGAGTGAAACCACTTGAGTAGATTCTCTAGTTGAGGAAGACAAAGAATCCCCTTCGCGCTCCCTTATCTTGTCTTGAGCAATAGGTACCTCGCCCTTCTTGGTCCGGACCTTCTTGATATGAAAAGGCTGCATAGCTCTTAAATGATCAAGTGGGATCTCAGGTGCCATAGCAAAAGGCTAAGAAAGATAAACCCTAGATTTGAAAGGTGAAGGCAAAGGAAGAAAAGAAGAGGAGGTGAAATCCCAAAAAGGAAAAGAAAAAACTAAATAAGAGGGGTCTGAAGTCGGTCGCGAATAGCAATACGGGCGGGTCTCGTCCGTACGGTACGCCCGTACCGATACCGTACTGCCTTACAATTATTTTTAACACACGCGAACAAGAAAACACATGGAACATAATGACCTATCGTACGGGTGGGTGCGCCCATATGGTGCGGTCATACCATAACTCCGGAAACATCCCATGAGTACTGGTAGCCTAACGACCACTGGTACGGTCACGTGCCTCCATACCGCCCTGTCATACTAATCTTTAGAAAAACAAGGAGAAAGAGAGAAGGGAATGCCGAGCGCGTAACGAGCACTAGTACAGGCGCGTCCGCCCATACAGCCCGCTCTTACCAGGTCGAAAAGTAGCTCAGAAAAATCAGAACAATAGGGAGAAAGCAAAGAGCACAACAAGCGACCCGAAAAAGTTTCCAGAAATGCTAAAACAAAGCGACTGAGATCTTGTTACCTCATTTTGTTTGATGTATTCCTTAGCTGTAACTAAGGAAATTAGCTCCATCGTGTTGACTTCCCCAACTCTATAGTGTTTTAAATGTTGCCCATTAACAATCCCGAATGAGGAAGAAGGAGTAGTGTTTTTCAACTTTATCGCCCCCGAGGGGTATGCCTCCTCTACTTCATAGGGTCCTTCCCACTTGGACTTGAGCTTTTCTGCAAAAATCTTAAGCCTAGAGTTGTATAGCAAAACATTATCTCTAGATTTAAATTCATTATTTTTTATTTTCCTATCATGCCATCTCGTTAAGATTTCCTTGAATATCCTTACATTTTCATAAGCCTCATTTCTGAGTTCATCCAAAGCATGAATATCTAAGAGACGTTTTTCTCCTGCAGTTTTAAAATCGAAATTCATAGTTTTAATAGCCTAATGAGCCTTATGTTCTAATTATAAAGGGATATGACAAGCTTTACCGTAAACCATATGGTGTCATTCTCATTTGATTCTTGAATGTTGTGCAATACACCCATAACGCGTCGTTGAGCTTCATAGCCCAATCTTTTCGTGACTTATTCATTGTCTTCTGGAGTATGACTTTAATTTCCTGGTTGGACAGCTCCACTTTCCCACTTGTTTGTGGATGATATGGTGAGGCTACACGATGGTCGACTCCATATTTTTGAAGTATATTTCTGAAAGTACCTTTCATAAAATGAGTTCCACCATCGGTAATCAAAAATTGGATAATCCAAACCTGGAAAATATGATGTCCTTAATCATCTTGATAGACGTAGCCACATCTGCATGAGAAGTGGGTATAGCTTCCACCCACTCGGTAACATAGTCAACATAACAAGAATATGAGTATAACCATTATAGGGGACGAAAGGTCCCATGAAATCCATCCCCAAACATCAAAAATTCTGTTAGGAGGTTATATTTCATAGACATTTCTTGCCTTTTCCCAATGTTACTCATACGTTGGCAAAGATCACAATTCCTAACATATTCATGAGCATTCTTAACTAATGTTGGCTAGTAAAATCATGATTGTAGGACTTTGGCAGCTGTACGGTCACTAGCATGATGTCCCTTATAAGGACTATCATGGCAGGCCATAAGAATAGCTCTCATCTCATGATCAGGCACACATCTTCTAATTATTCCATCTATTCCGTGCTTGTATAAGTAAGGATCATCCCAAAAGTAATGCTTTAAATCATTAAAAAAATTCTTCCTTTAATGGTAGTTCATTCCTTTTGGTAGAAAGTTACCCACAAGAAATTAGCATAATCCACGAACCAAGGATCATATGACTCTAGAGTAGCAATATACTCGCCTGACATAGATTCATTAATAGGAGTTGGATTGTGACACCCCCGGGGATTAAGGCTAGACAAATCCCAGAATTTCGTCTGAACATAAGCCTAACCTAATCTCGAAAGCATACAGAGGGAGAATTGATAACACAACAGTGACCCCACGACACAAAAATTATTGCATCAAGCTCATAACTGAGCGAAGAACCAAAATATTACAAGCATAGGTCACTGACCACAAACATCAAACAACGGAAGGCAAATTATGCTAATAAGTATAGCAAACTTAACAAATGGCCTAAGAGGCCTGAAGCATAACGATGACGTCCAATCCATAGATCCCAGACTGCCGACTGGTAACTCCAAACTATTCGTCGGTGTCGATGCCATGAAGAACTCATCTTCTATGGTAACACTTACTCTGCTGCAAAAGAGTCAACGAAGCAAGGGTGAGTACATGGTGTACTCCGCAAGACTTATGGCTGGTGGAGTTATTTTGCATTAAGCCATCTTTGCTTTGTAAAACAAGAGGGATAAGAATCCCGACTAATCAGAATATTTTAAAAGGGGATAAGAGAGCGGTATCACTAGCTTTGATCATATTTTTATATCCACCAAATCATCATCAACTAAACCTATCTAGGATCACCCCCTCGATCGCTAAGGAAGCATCCTTAAGCACGCATTGATCTATCAAGTTCTACGATTAGGTTCAAGTTCTCTATGATCTTTGAATCTGGTTTCCAAGTCGTCCATAACCGTGGACACGGCTTTTCGAAAAGATTTAACCCTGCAGGGGTGTACAACTTTACCCACATGTACCAACCGATTCTTAATGCCAAGCTATAAGCCCTCTTCCTTGGAAGGCCGGTAGAGAGTGGTTGACCACGACCTTTACCTTGCTTTCACCGAGACCATGAGTCACGCACTAGGGAGATGCCGCCGTAACAGCTCAAGTCCTGAAGTCGGTCCCTAATGATGTGAACAGGGTTTGAGATTACAGATGTCGGGCATCTCCCAATCCCTGCCACGCTTACCTACATGTAAGAATGCACCTCCTTCACCTCCATTCAAGAACATCCAAGATGCGTATGTCGAATGGAAAGACCAAACTATGTGACTTATGGAATCTATTTGTCAAGTTAGTTGGTCGAGGGGGTTTCCAGGCCCCCGTGCGGCTGTACGCTCGTCTTGGTCCGTAGGCAAGAACTCAGGTCCTAGTAGTGGCAAGCATGGGACTGCAAAATTAAAACCACAACCCACTATAGCCTCCCATACAAGCCTTAGCATGTTTAAGTTTCATCTCTGATCATACCACGTCATCCTATCAAACTAGGTTCATTCATAGTTATGATTCATCAACCGGATGGACCAGCGGTAACAGCTAAGCTTGGCTAAGCACAACAGATATAATAGCTCTAGCAACGCTTCACAAGCTCAAAACCTAGTTATGCTAGGAGCAGTGGATCAGGGAATATAGTCTTGAAAGGTAACATGCATCAGATAGGATTACTCTATCTATCGATAAAAGACTTTAGAATTGTATGCACATGGCAAGAATGTAAATACTTTGAAAGCTTAGGATTCATATGTATGTGTGGGGCTTCGCTTGCCTTTACCAGTTGATATCCGGAAAGCAGAGCTTCGGACATCTGGTACTTGACTTGATTATAATTGGTCAAGTATTGGTCTTCGATCTTCGACGGTGTTGATCTCGACCTTCGATGGTGTTGACCTCGATCTTCGATCTCGAACTCGATTGCTCACATTCATCTCCGAGTACTTACGAGAAGAAGCGGAAACACCAGAAAAGAAATACAACAATCAACACATGGCATCGATGTAATGCTCAAGCAAGGATGATGATATGACAAGTTAAATTGCATTGAAATAAACCCCTAAGGCATGCTTGACAACTTAATCGAGGTCCCGAGGGGTATAAACCCTAATTCGGGAAAACCCCAGAGGCATATGAGAGGGGCTGATTTGTTCTTCTAATTAAACTTGCAATTGAAGTTGTTTAGAAATGCATGATTATAACTTAAATAGATGGAGCTCATTTTTCTGAACATTTTTATATATTATTTGTATTTTTCTGATTTAAAATGAATTAGTTATGAATTTCTTCAATTTTAATTCATTTTAAATCATTTTTGGAATTTATAAAATAATTTACATTTTAGAATTACTTAAACATTTTTATTAATCAGAAACATTTCTGAAAATACTTATTACACTTACAGGGTGGACCCACATGTCAGGGATTTAATAATTATAGAAAACAATTTAGAAAACTTTTAAATAAAAGAATAGAGAATATTGCACCATGCTGACGTCAGCCATGGAGCTCATCCCAGATCGAGCTCGGGCATGCGCGGGGCTGTGAGAGGGGGCGCACTGGACTCGAGCGTGCGTGCTGAGCCAAATAGAGGTGGCACCGCAGGCGGGAGGTCGTAGGAGCAACATGTGCGACGGTGGCCGACAGCGGTGGCTGCAGGTGGTTGTGGCGGCGACGATACATAGAGGGAGAGAGCGAGCAGAGGGGTGCATTAGCACCGCTAGCTCACTAGGAAGCCGGTGGAGGGGTCGGGGAGGCGAGGCGAGGTCGAGAGCCGGCGAATCAACAGCGGCAATGGCGACGACCGACGGAATAGCAAACTTGATTCCGGCGAGGGGGAAGCTCCCCTGCTTGCATGTTCGGCAGGGATGAAGAGGGCGGAGAGGCGCTTCTATCAATGGCCACAGCGTGGCACGGGGTGGCCGGAGACGGCGGGGCTCGCTAGTGACTGCGAGCTAGGGTTTTGGCCTGAGAGGGGATTCTGTGAGAGAGAGCGAGAGGGGATGATACTGGTATGGGGAGAGAGAGGAGGAAGCGGTGATTCTTATCCTGGTGTCCAACAGCGGCGGCGGGGATCGATGGCGGGCGTGCTGCCAGGCAGCTGCTTGCCGGCAAGGAGGAAGACGACGGATAGAACGGCGAAGGGGTACACGGGCCAAGCTGGGCTACGGATGGGCCAAGGCGGCTGCTGGGGGACGCACGCTGAGCGGCAGAGAGTGAGGGGGATAGAGATGGGCTCGGCCCAGGTTAGTTTAGGAACTGTTTTTTTATTTCTGAAAACCTTTTCTATTTCCTGTTTTGTATTTCCTCTTTGTATTTTTGTTTCAAATCTGTTTTGAACCATTTCAAATTACTAGGAATTTTATAAATATTCAAAATATTTCAGAGACCCTTGTAATTAATTTGGGTTCCAAACTTTTGTACTTTTCAAATATAGCAAAACCCTTTTGAATACATTTCAAATAGAGAGGTAAATTATTTAGGGTTTTGAGAGCATTTTTAATTCATGCATGCATTTTAATATGAAGATGATGCTTATGAATGCACAGACAAATCCTAATTGCAATTAGTAAAATTAGGGGTGTTACATGGATCCTCTAGAATCCCCTCTGTACGTGATAGATGGTCGGCAACAGGATTATCTGTACCTCTCCAGTCAACTATTTGTAGGTCATATTCTTGTAGTAACAAGACCCACACGGGGTTTCGCATCCTTCTTAGCTAGAAGATGTCTTAAGGCCTGATGATCAGTATGAACTATTACCTTTGAATTGATAATGTAGTGCCTAAATTCATCACAAACAAAAACTACAGCTAAAAATTCTTTTTCAGTTGTTGCATAATTATTTTGATCTTCATTAAGAGTTTGGCTAGCATATTGAATGACGTTTAGATTTAGCCCATCCCTTTGTCCTAAAACAACCCCTATAGCATAGTCACTAGCATCACACATAATCTCAAAAGGCTCACCCCAATTTGGCGGTTGAATAACTGGTGCAGAAACTAGCGCCTATTTGAATTGTTCAAAGGAATCAATACAATTCCTATCAAATGTGAAAAGAGTGTCCTTATCTAGGATATAGGTTAAAGAAGCAGCCATTCTAGCAAAATCCTTAATAAAGCGCTTATAGAAACCTGCATGTCCAAAAAAAATCTTAACCCCTTTTACATCTTGAGGTACTAGTAATCTCTCTAAAGTAATAAGGCTCACATTATCAACCTCAATTCCCTTTTCAGACACTTTATGACCAAAAACTATACCTTCTCTTACCATAAATCGGCAGTGCTCCCAATTGAGAACTCGCTTGGCTTTCCTGCATCACTCTGTTAAGATTGTAAATACATTGCTCAAAAGCAGTTATGTACACAACAAAGTTATCCATGAGAACTTCCATAGATCTTTCTACAAAACTATCAAACATTTTCAGAACACAATCTTGAAAAGTAGCAGTTGTATTGCATAAACCAAAAGGCATTAGTCTGTAAGCATAAGTTCCATAAGGGTAAGTAAAAATAGTTTTATCTTGGTCTTCGGGCTGGATAGCAATTTGAGAGTAGCCCAAATAACCGTCTAGAAAACAAAAGTGAGAGTTGTCAGACATCCTTTCCAAGATGTTATTCATGAGGGGTATTTGATTATGACTTTTTATGGTTTCTTTATTTAATTTTCTAAAATCTATACACATTTTTACCCTTCTATTATTCTAGAAGGGATTAACTCATCTTTATCATTATTAACTATGGTTATGCAACCTTCTCTGGGTATACAATGAGTTGGACTTACCCATTTGCTATTGGAGATTGGATAAATGATATTATTGTCTAACTTGCATATGACCACTTTTCTTATTACTTCTTTCATTCTAGGATTCAATCTTTTATGGCTATCAACAAAAGGTTTAGCATCATCGGCCCTAGGTATTTTATCAGTAACTATGGAAGGATCTATCCCCTTAATGTCACTAAGAGTGTATCCAAAGGCCTCACGCTGTTCGACAAGTACTCCTAACAATCTTAATTTCTTCAGGAGAGAGGTTATCATCTATAATTATGGGTAACTTACCTTCCTTGTCTAAGAATTCATATATGAGCTCTGGAGGGAGAGGATTCAGAACGAGAGGTGGTGGATCCTCATCTCCTATTCTTTCTAGGTCTTCAAACTCATCTCTAAGGAGGTTCTCAGCCTCTGGTGTTGTCTAGAGGATTTTATCCAATTCTTCTTTTGCAGAGACGTTTGGAAGTGAATCATTATTTGTCAAGCTCCTCTCCATGATTGCGGAGTGCTGGAATATATTGCCGCCAATTCTTCAATAGCCTTTTATTCTTTGACTTTGATTATGTTTTCATAAGGCAATTTTGTAATTTGACTACAATTAACTTCAAGAACTTATTCTCTAAACTGTAGAGACAAAACTTGTTTCTTGTTATCAATATTACCATTCATAGATGTAACATCCCAAGTTTGTAATATATGTAATTAGTACTTAAGCATTGCATGCATCTGTTTAAATCAATAAAATATTTGCATGTGATCAAGTGTGTGAATCAAAATACAATTACAAAACCCTAAACCCTAGTGCTTCCCCCTCTTTTTGGAATCCATTCAAAGTGGTTTGAATTTGAAAAGTACAAAAATAATGGAGCCCAAATGGATTATAAGGGCCCCTATGTGTTTCAAATAATATTCTAAACCTTCTGGTATTTTTGAAATACTCTAAAACAGATTTGAAATGGTTTTATAAATGGAAAAGAGAAAAACAGAAAAAGTAAAACTGTTTTAGCAGAAAAAATAGAGATAGCAGCCAAGCAGGCCGGCCCAGATCT